>JAIOJX010000028.1:228258456-228875778 GCA_022376925.1 Tragulus kanchil | reverse complement strand
GGAGCAAATAAGCTGGTGTGCCACAACTATGAAGTCTGTGCTCTAGAGCCCAGGGGCTGCAACTACTGAAGCCTGAGCAATCTAGACCCCATGCTCCACAACAAGAGATGTCATCACAAAGAGAAAGCCCACACACTACAACTAGAGAGTAGCTTGGGCTCCCTGCAACTGGAAGAAAGCCCACACAGTAAAGAAAACCCAGCACAAGCAAAAACAATAGGTAAATAAATAACTATTTTAAAAGAATTAAGAGATAAACAGGCATCCAGGAAAATTGTGAAAATAACCCACAAGAGTTAAAAAATCACATTGGCCTTCTATTTATCCACTGTGTCAATGAATGCCAGATGATAACAGAATAAGATCTATTATGTTCTAAGGAAAATAAAATTGTTTCCCAAGAGTATTATCTCCAGTTAAGATGTTTTTCACATTTCAAAGTATCAAGCAGATATATAAAAGACATATATAAGAGATGAGGCAATAGAAAAAACATGAAGTCTTTAATCTGGCCAACAAAGAGCTGAATCAAATTCTTAAGCTCAATAAAGAATAAACATGGGGGAGGGGGGAAAAGTTAACCATTAAATCTATTACATCATTGTTTCAATATCTCTATACGTTCGAAAATGTTAAAATTTTGGAGGAAAATAACACTAACCTATCACATGTGACGATGTACATTTTAATGACCACGTTTTACAAAGGCGGGTTTAGCTGTCAGTATCATTGAAAAGGTGTCCAAGCTCACTTCCTTAGCAATAATACTGAGCATCACAGGGTGGGGAGAGAACCACTTGGCAGCTCCCAACAGCCCCAGGCTGCAGGAAGATATTAATCTGAAATATATCTGAATCATAAGTTTTGATAAGAGGGAAGTTAAGAATGCATGACAGAACCAAGGCCTTGGTATCAAATGGGACCATCAATGTGATCAGTATGCTACTAATTAAAAAAAAATGTAGAAAACAAGTAAAGGGAAAAGAAGCTTTTTGTTTTGTTTTTGCTTTTTTTTTTTTGCATAGTAGGAGACACAGGAGACTGGGTTCTATCCCTGGGTTGGGAAGATCCCCTGAAGAAGGAAACAGCAACCCACGTCAGTATTCTTGCTTGGGAAATCCCATGGACAGGGGAACCTGGTGGGCTACAGTCCAAAGGGTCACAGAGTCAGACATGACTGAACAACTACATACACACAACACTAAAAATAATTATTAGATACCTCATAACAAATCTATGATTCGCTTCTCCTCTAGGAAAAATAAGAGAGACATAGTCTTCTTACTTTGAAATATTGTACAGCTTGCATTGTGTGGTACAATGAAGAGATCATTTAACCAAATGTCAGGCATCCTGAACTTAAACAGTTCAATATATTTGATTATCACAGATGAAAACAGAATAAGATCTATTATGTTCTAAGGAAAATAAAATTGTTTCCCAAGAGTATTATCTCCAGTTAAGATGTTTTTCACATTTCAAAGTATCAAGCAGATATATAAAAGACATATATAAGAGATGAGGCAATAGAAAAAACATGAAGTCTTTAATCTGGCCAACAAAGAGCTGAATCAAATTCTTAAGCTCAATAAAGAATAAACATGGGGGAGGGGGGAAAAGTTAACCATTAAATCTATTACATCATTGTTTCAATATCTCTATACGTTCGAAAATGTTAAAATTTTGGAGGAAAATAACACTAACCTATCACATGTGACGATGTACATTTTAATGACCACGTTTTACAAAGACGGTTGAGCTGTCAGTATCATTGAAAAGGTGTCCAAGCTCACTTCCTTAGCAATAATACTGAGCATCACAGGGTGGGGAGAGAACCACTTGGCAGCTCCCAACAGCCCCAGGCTGCAGGAAGATATTAATCTGAAATATATCTGAATCATAAGTTTTGATAAGAGGGAAGTTAAGAATGCATGACAGAACCAAGGCCTTGGTATCAAATGGGACCATCAATGTGATCAGTATGCTACTAATTAAAAAAAAATGTAGAAAACAAGTAAAGGGAAAAGAAGCTTTTTTGTTTTTGTTTTTGCTTTTTTTTTTTTGCATAGTAGGAGACACAGGAGACTGGGTTCTATCCCTGGGTTGGGAAGATCCCCTGAAGAAGGAAACAGCAACCCACGTCAGTATTCTTGCTTGGGAAATCCCATGGACAGGGGAACCTGGTGGGCTACAGTCCAAAGGGTCACAGAGTCAGACATGACTGAACAACTACATACACACAACACTAAAAATAATTATTAGATACCTCATAACAAATCTATGATTCGCTTCTCCTCTAGGAAAAATAAGAGAGACATAGTCTTCTTACTTTGAAATATTGTACAGCTTGCATTGTGTGGTACAATGAAGAGATCATTTAACCAAATGTCAGGCATCCTGAACTTAAACAGTTCAATATATTTGATTATCACAGATGTCACAGGCGACATATAGACTAAATAAGAAGAAAGTGCATGTGTGGAGAGTTTAGCTGAGTTACTTCGTGATATTGCTGCCCAAGATCCATTTGGTTCAGCCTTCAGGGATTTAAATGAACACCAGCCTCAAATGCAAGTGCATGTCCTCCATGGCAGCCCAGTGAGTCACAAGTGACTGCAAGCTCCTGAAATAACTACCCTACAGCCCTTGTTCAACAGCCTCCCCTGTCTTTCATATGGCCTTCCTCTTGTGTGCCCTTTGTGTAGCCTCAGAGGAAATGTACCAAGATGCTGCTCTTTTCTTCTGCATTGACCAATTTGGCCTTAGTCTAGAAATTCCAAAGCACTCCATTCATAGACCTTAATAAGTGCCCCTGGTGCTATCTCTCTCGCTTTCTGCACTCTGCCATGATCTCTCCCCTACCCTGCTGGACCCTTGAGGCACATAAGATCCTTCCTTCAAGACCTGTGAGTAATGAACTTCTCTATTTTAATTTCTCTTGTTATCTGTTGTTGAATTGGGCTTCACCCATCCAGCACCCTGGGCTCCACTTAAGAAATGTTTGCTTAACAAAATTACAATGATAGGATCATTTCAGTGGATGCCCCCATGCGTCTAAGAAGTTTAAATACCATATAAAAAGATTTTCAGGGCTTCCCTTGGTGGCTCAGTGGTAAAGAATCCACCAGTGCATGAGAGTTGGGTTCAATCCCTAATCTGGAAAGATACCACATGCTGCAGACCAATTAGTTCCATGTGCCACAACTATTGAGCTTAAGCTCTGAAGATCCCACATGCCACAACTAAGACCCTGTGCAGCCAAAGAAGTAAAAAATATTAAAAAAAAAAAAAAAAAACAGAGAAATAACAACATCTAAGAAGATTTGGGGTTGTGAGAAACAGAAACACACTAGAAATAGACCACACAAAGAAGGATTTGTTGGAGTAGAAGCTAAAATCTAAAAGAGAAACTGCTCCCCACAGTAAGTCAAGAGGTATGGAGCAGCTTCTGTTTCTGTCTTCCTGAGGCTGGCTGTTTTCTTGGGTTGTTTTTCGTGGATTGCAGTGTGTGTGTGTATGAGAGAGAGAGAGAGAACTCCTTGGAATCTGGCATTCTACAGGACTCCGGCTCCAACTCCTGGGGTTTACAGGAGCCTTGGGGTTGCCATAGTGTCCATTCCAGCCCCCAGAGTACTTCCCTCATGGCCCCGCTAGAACATCATATAACTCCTTGCTGATCATAGGCTGTCTGATGAACTAGAACTAAGTCTGCACGTAGAAGAGCCAGAGAGGTTGAAAAGACTGGGAAATTAATCAATGTGTCTTCTACAGTTGTTTTTGCAATGTATTATAAAATTTGATAAAAACTTATGTTGGGAACTGAAAAATCATTATGCACAATTAGAATAATTACATAACGAACACAGCCAAATGAATCTGTTCTCAGAAATAAATGATCAATTAAAAATTATAAAAATAACAGTGAAATAGAAAGATAGAACATCTAAAAAGCTCGTAGAAGTTTTGTCTTCTGTAACAGGTAGCTAAAACACAATCTTAAAGGAGATTATTTCTCAATAATAATAAAATTATAAAAATGAATGAAAAAGTTTAATGCAACCTATACAGAATTTTTACAGTGAAAAAAGGTTCAGTAGAAAATAGAAAGAAAAACCTTAACAATGTAAAGTTGCAACCTAGGACTGAATAAAGAGGTTAATATTTTCTCAAAGTTAATTTGTATAAGTATTATAATCTCATTCAACTTCCCGACTGAGAGTGGTAGGAAGATAGCCACATACTTCTCAAATTGATTCTGAGAAAAACATTTAAAATCACTGGAATATTAAAGAAATATTTTTAAAAAGGAATTATCAAAGATTTTTTTTAAGTGCAGGAAAAACAAAGTGTTACTTTAGGAGAATTGAGTTTTATCAGATATTAAAATCTTACAGGGATTTCCTGGTGGTCCACTGGGTAAAAATCCTCCGTCCAGGGCAAGGATGCAGGGTTACACCCCTGATCCGGGAATATCCCACATGTCACAGAGCAACTAAGCCCATGCACTGCAGCAACTGAGCTCGCACACTCTGGAGCCCATGACCCGCAACTAGAGTCCTTGTGGCATAACAACAGATCTTTCGTGCTGCAGCTAAGACCCCACACAGCCAAATACATAAATACTTTTTTAAAACTTTATAAAATATCAATAAGAAAAACTCAGTTCTGGAACAAAACTAGAAAAAGCGATAAACAGAACAAAACAGATAAATCAGAAATTGCATCAGCATTATATTAAAACTCTGTTGGTTAAAATAAATATTATCAATAAATTGTATTGATAAAGTATACCAATTTTAAAAGAAATTAAATTGTATATTTACCTTTTATCATCTTCTAAAATAACCCCCAGGTCCATAAAAGAATCTGCTGGAACTACAGACACGTTGGCAGTCATAACACAGCCTCTCTTCTGGCTGATGCAGCAACCATAACGTAGCCATAACAAGGCTATTACATAGCCATAACATAACTTCATATAACATACCCATGATGCGGCTCCAATGTAGCCCCAGTGCCGAAGGAGCCAGGGCTTTCATGGTGAAGCTCCTATAGGCCGACCGCACAAAGGAGCCCGTGACACAGCGAGTACTTCCTGGGGGACATGCGCAGTGCTTTAATTGTTCTCACATGCGCAGTGCTGTAAGTGTTCTCACATGCGCAGTGCTGTAAGTGTTCTCACATGCGCAGTGCTGTAAGTGTTCTCAGTTGTTACATAACCAGGCAAAGTCATTCTTTACAGAACATGATGTGATAGCGCGTGAGAGCCTGGGGCCATCTTGTTAATTTCCCCACAATACATAAATCTGAAACACTCATGCACATATACAAATACACACAAGCATGAAGAAGTTTTAAGGAAATAATTTAACCAAATCCTAGCAACCACTGAGATCCAAAGGGCAATGGCAGGACATTCCTAAACAGTTAAAAAAGGTTTGGGATTTCTCCAGTTACAAACTTGTCAATACGAGGAAGGTAGGGTCTAAAGGAACACAAAAGAAGAAGATTGCATCCTGGCAGAATCAAGGACTAGCCCAACCTACCCCTCATGCATGGCCAGGGGCAAAAAGCCTCCCTTTGTACACCTGAATTTCACCTCTGGAAGATAAGCTTCTCTTAAAGCAATGAAAACCACTCCACAATAGAGTCTGGGTGTTGCTTAGAAGGACTATTTAATTCATCCAATTGGTCTTGGCTTTAAACTGCACATTTAGGTAATTTTTTCCCTACTAACTAGAAAATGAGCTCTCCAGGGGAGAAAAACATCAATTGCAGGAAAAATAATTATTTCCCTCTGCAAATCACAATTGTAGTGTGAGTTAATACTTGTAGATGTTGCATGTGAAAACTCAAAACAAAAAAGGGACAAGCTGATTTCCTATATTCTTATTAGTAGGCCTATTTTTCTTATTGCTAATAAATATTTATATTATTGTTGAAATGGCAGCAAAAGATTATTTCTAGAGGTCCTAACTTACTATCTTCTATTATACATGGCAGTCATAACACAGCCTCTCTTCTGGCTGATGCAGCAACCATAACGTAGCCATAACAAGGCTATTACATAGCCATAACATAACTTCATATAACATACCCATGATGCGGCTCCAATGTAGCCCCAGTGCCGAAGGAGCCAGGGCTTTCATGGTGAAACTCCTATAGGCCGACCGCACAAAGGAGCCCGTGACACAGCGAGTACTTCCTGGGGGACATGCGCAGTGCTTTAATTGTTCTCACATGCGCAGTGCTGTAAGTGTTCTCACATGCGCAGTGCTGTAAATGTTCTCACATGCGCAGTGCTGTAAGTGTTCTCAGTTGTTACATAACCAGGCAAAGTCATTCTTTACAGAACATGATGTGATAGCGCGTGAGAGCCTGGGGCCATCTTGTTAATTTCCCCACAATACATAAATCTGAAACACTCATGCACATATACAAATACACACAAGCATGAAGAAGTTTTAAGGAAATAATTTAACCAAATCCTAGCAACCACTGAGATCCAAAGGGCAATGGCAGGACATTCCTAAACAGTTAAAAAAGGTTTGGGATTTCTCCAGTTACAAACTTGTCAATACGAGGAAGGTAGGGTCTAAAGGAACACAAAAGAAGAAGATTGCATCCTGGCAGAATCAAGGACTAGCCCAACCTACCCCTCATGCATGGCCAGGGGCAAAAAGCCTCCCTTTGTACACCTGAATTTCACCTCTGGAAGATAAGCTTCTCTTAAAGCAATGAAAACCACTCCACAATAGAGTCTGGGTGTTGCTTAGAAGGACTATTTAATTCATCCAATTGGTCTTGGCTTTAAACTGCACATTTAGGTAATTTTTTCCCTACTAACTAGAAAATGAGCTCTCCAGGGGAGAAAAACATCAATTGCAGGAAAAATAATTATTTCCCTCTGCAAATCACAATTGTAGTGTGAGTTAATACTTGTAGATGTTGCATGTGAAAACTCAAAACAAAAAAGGGACAAGCTGATTTCCTATATTCTTATTAGTAGGCCTATTTTTCTTATTGCTAATAAATATTTATATTATTGTTGAAATGGCAGCAAAAGATTATTTCTAGAGGTCCTAACTTACTATCTTCTATTATACATGAAACCAGATGTCTAAAAGTCATCTGGATACATATATTGTGAACACTCTCACCTCTCTCTGCTTACACAGGCCACTAGTAAACCCAGATTCCAGCTCTGAATCGACTGCTGATGTTTTTCCAGCCTCTAGTGTTGCCCTCTGTTTGTTCCTCCATTTTCTAATTGCTCACTTGTTTCTTCATCCTATTTATAGCTCTATTTTTTTCCCTGCACTGTTGGAATGATTTCCAGCTGCAATACTCTTTCACATATTTCTGAAGGGAGAAAAAAAATTAAAAACCCTCATCTTGCACAGAAATAGCCAACCTCAAAGTGATTCATTTTATTGTCCAGGCCTTGTTACGATTAAAAGAACTTTTCATATTATTCATGAGTCTAAACTGATTCATCCATATAATTTAGATTTTAAGCTTTTAGGTTAAGGACTACAATTTCCTAATGACATTTTCAGTGCTAGGTGGAGAATCTGCACTGAAATTGATGGTTTTTTCTTTAAAAAGAAATGTTAGCACTTACTCACCCTCTAACTGCAGAACTAAAGAAACAGGTTTATACTCTTTAAGATGGGAAGGATTCTTACTAACTGCCTGAAATGACACGCTGTCATAGGAAGCGGGTTTTGGCGCTAATGGATTTTTTCTTAATGAAGTCACACATTTACGTAAATTTAATACAGGGAAACCATTATGTGTGGGTGCATTACTTTGAAAATGTTCTTGTTTTGTTCATTCTTAAACGAATATATGCTCATTATGGAAAATAGAAAAGAAGGAGAGAAGAAAATCAACCGTACTTCCACTATACAAAAGACTGTCAATATTAACACTCGGTGACTTGATTTTCTTTTTTTGTGGACCTAAATAAAATTTGGGATTTTGTTTTATTCTTTTTTATTTTCTTTATTTTTGGTTTCATATAATCGTGTTCCTTTCTGTATATGAAACTTCATAAATGGATAAGTGCGTCCCTATATGCAAGTATATATAAATATATTTTTAGACATAAGCACCTTTTTTTACACATAAATATTTATATTATTGTTGAAATGGCAGCAAAAGATTATTTCTAGAGGTCCTAACTTACTATCTTCTATTATACATGAAACCAGATGTCTAAAAGTCATCTGGATACATATATTGTGAACACTCTCACCTCTCTCTGCTTACACAGGCCACTAGTAAACCCAGATTCCAGCTCTGAATCGACTGCTGATGTTTTTCCAGCCTCTAGTGTTGCCCTCTGTTTGTTCCTCCATTTTCTAATTGCTCACTTGTTTCTTCATCCTATTTATAGCTCTATTTTTTTCCCTGCACTGTTGGAATGATTTCCAGCTGCAATACTCTTTCACATATTTCTGAAGGGAGAAAAAAAATTAAAAACCCTCATCTTGCACAGAAATAGCCAACCTCAAAGTGATTCATTTTATTGTCCAGGCCTTGTTACGATTAAAAGAACTTTTCATATTATTCATGAGTCTAAACTGATTCATCCATATAATTTAGATTTTAAGCTTTTAGGTTAAGGACTACAATTTCCTAATGACATTTTCAGTGCTAGGTGGAGAATCTGCACTGAAATTGATGGTTTTTTCTTTAAAAAGAAATGTTAGCACTTACTCACCCTCTAACTGCAGAACTAAAGAAACAGGTTTATACTCTTTAAGATGGGAAGGATTCTTACTAACTGCCTGAAATGACACGCTGTCATAGGAAGCGGGTTTTGGCGCTAATGGATTTTTGCTTAATGAAGTCACACATTTACGTAAATTTAATACAGGGAAACCATTATGTGTGGGTGCATTACTTTGAAAATGTTCTTGTTTTGTTCATTCTTAAACGAATATATGCTCATTATGGAAAATAGAAAAGAAGGAGAGAAGAAAATCAACCGTACTTCCACTATACAAAAGACTGTCAATATTAACACTCGGTGACTTGATTTTCTTTTTTTGTGGACCTAAATAAAATTTGGGATTTTGTTTTATTCTTTTTTATTTTCTTTATTTTTGGTTTCATATAATCGTGTTCCTTTCTGTATATGAAACTTCATAAATGGATAAGTGCGTACCTATATGCAAGTATATATAAATATATTTTTAGACATAAGCACCTTTACCTTCTTCACTATGGCATAAATAACTCTTCTATTATAAATTGTTACAAAACCATCTTAAAACAATTACATAATGTCTCATTGAGTCATAATATCTGACCCGTTTAGCTTTTATATTATGTGACATTTTATTGTCATCTTAATTTGCAAATACACTCATTATTTATCCTTTTATAAAATCTAATAGCTTTTTCATTTGAGTTTATTTAGAACTTCAAAGGGCTTCCCAGGTGTTGCTAGCGCTAAAGAAGTCTCCTACCTGCCAACGTGGAAGACATAAGAGACCTGGGTTCGATCCCTGGACTGGGGAGATCGCCCGGAGGAGGGCATAGCAACCCACTCCAGTATTCTTGCCTGGAGAATCCCATGGGCAGAGGAGCCTCATAGGTTATAGTCCAAAGTGTCACAAAAATTCAGACACGTCTGAAGTGACTTAGCACATGCACACACACACACACACCATGTTTCTAATAATATAATACACTATAATATAATGCACATATTATAAATAAATATCATATAAGCACATTAATGTAATAATCTCAGTATATTTAAAGTTTCTAATACTATTGTTTTCTTCATCCCTTCATGTGTTCATTAACCTTTATTCAAGATTAATATTTTACCATATTAATCAACTCTTGATTGCTAGATTTATAACCCTGAGGTTACAATTTAATTCAATAGAAACTGAATTATTTAGTGTTCTCAAAAAGCACGTTATTTCAAATAAAATCAATGATAAATCTCTATTAAGATGCAAAGTATTTTGGTGTAAAGTGGAAGATTCTTTTGTAATTCATAAGTCTTATATTTAAATAGCACTTAAAATGAACCCCGTTGTGATACAACATGTGAAATGCCATTTATTGGAACTATAAATAAATTCTTAACATTAAAAGTACAGCGTCAAAGCCTTTCTTGAACACTTTGATTCTAACTGGTTAGCATCCTTACTATGTATTAGATTATGAAAATTGCAGTGGTGGGGGCTTGTGAAAAATACTCCTGTTTCAACTTACTATGAATTATAACATACATAAACTATATAGTACAATTACATGTTATGTTAAAATTGGTTTTAATGTTCTTGATATTAGGTGTAATTTATAACAGAAAGCAAATATGGACCCTTAGGATATGAGCCAAAATATAATAGACTTTTTTAAAAGAACACATTTTTTAGATAAACCAGAAAATATATTTGGTAAATGTTGGAAGTGCTGCAGAAGCTTGTCATCAGAAAATAACTTTAAAGACACAAAAAGTCACAGAAGAGAATTAGTCCGGCTATGTATCAGAGTTTTCAGAATATAGACTTAAGGCAGTTTGGGGGAGAATCCAGAAAAGGTTGTGTGGCATACCTGCCAACGTGGAAGACATAAGAGACCTGGGTTCGATCCCTGGACTGGGGAGATCGCCCGGAGGAGGGCATAGCAACCCACTCCAGTATTCTTGCCTGGAGAATCCCATGGGCAGAGGAGCCTCATAGGTTATAGTCCAAAGTGTCACAAAAATTCAGACACGTCTGAAGTGACTTAGCACATGCACACATACACACACCATGTTTCTAATAATATAATACACTATAATATAATGCACATATTATAAATAAATATCATATAAGCACATTAATGTAATAATCTCAGTATATTTAAAGTTTCTAATACTATTGTTTTCTTCATCCCTTCATGTGTTCATTAACCTTTATTCAAGATTAATATTTTACCATATTAATCAACTCTTGATTGCTAGATTTATAACCCTGAGGTTACAATTTAATTCAATAGAAACTGAATTATTTAGTGTTCTCAAAAAGCACGTTATTTCAAATAAAATCAATGATAAATCTCTATTAAGATGCAAAGTATTTTGGTGTAAAGTGGAAGATTCTTTTGTAATTCATAAGTCTTATATTTAAATAGCACTTAAAATGAACCCCGTTGTGATACAACATGTGAAATGCCATTTATTGGAACTATAAATAAATTCTTAACATTAAAAGTACAGCGTCAAAGCCTTTCTTGAACACTTTGATTCTAACTGGTTAGCATCCTTACTATGTATTAGATTATGAAAATTGCAGTGGTGGGGGCTTGTGAAAAATACTCCTGTTTCAACTTACTATGAATTATAACATACATAAACTATATAGTACAATTACATGTTATGTTAAAATTGGTTTTAATGTTCTTGATATTAGGTGTAATTTATAACAGAAAGCAAATATGGACCCTTAGGATATGAGCCAAAAATATAATAGACTTTTTTAAAAGAACACATTTTTTAGATAAACCAGAAAATATATTTGGTAAATGTTGGAAGTGCTGCAGAAGCTTGTCATCAGAAAATAACTTTAAAGACACAAAAAGTCACAGAAGAGAATTAGTCCGGCTATGTATCAGAGTTTTCAGAATATAGACTTAAGGCAGTTTGGGGGAGAATCCAGAAAAGGTTGTGTGGCAGAATATCAAAATGCACCCTTATATCTTACATTTTCACCTGAGACCCTAAATGGAGAACATCCCCTGCCAAGTATCCTCATGATTTTAAATTGATATCAATGCAAGATTTGCCAAGGAGTAGCTGAAACCAGTTCTAATAGCTTTATCAAACACCACCACCCCCACTAAAATAACATAAAAGAAAGCAAAAGGGAGAGAAATAAAAAGAACATATTTAAGCAGAAAGCTGTTTCATTATTTGATCTTTGGTTCATTAAGATTTATTACCAGGAATAGAATTATTCATTCAAAAGGAGATCTATTGGAAAGATAAACCTCATGAGGACCTTGGAGATACCAGAAATAAAGGATAGCATCACCTGTCCTGTGCTGTGATACTTAGCTGCCTGCCCACAGAGGAGGGAGGCATACCTCCTCCAGCCAGGTGAAGAGAACGCAGCATAAGAGAGTCATGCAGAGGGCATGTGTTTTTCAAACTCATAGAGAGCCTAAAGCAGAGAGAGATGCTACACTCTCTGCCAGGAGGAAGAACCAAAAGGCAGGATCTTATGGGAAGATCCTTCCCATAAGAAGGATTCTTCATCATTTTTGCATAGTGATAATATATCTAGAGCTTCCTGGTGGCTCAGATAGTAAAGAATCAACCTGCAACGCAAGAGACTCAGGTTTGATCCCTGGGCCAGCAGGTTCCCCTGGAGAAGGGAATGGCTACTCACTCCAGTATTTTTGCCTGGAGAATTCCATAGACAGAGGAGACTGGAAGGCTACAGTCCATGGGGTCACAGAGAGTCAGACACAATTGAGTGGCTAACACTGTCACATTTTCTAATAACATATAACATCAAATGAACATATGGGACCTAATGAAACTTAAAAGCTTTTGTACAGCTAAAGAAACTACAAAAAAGCTGAACAGACAGCCCACAGAGTGGGAGAAAATCATAGCAAATGAAACTACAGACAAAGAATTCATCTCCAAAATCTACAAGCAACTCACACAACTCAGCACTGGAAAAACGAACAACCCAATCAAAAAATGGGAAAAGGACCTAAACAGACACCTCTCCAACGATGACATACAGATGGCCCAAAAGCACATGAAACGATGCTCAACTTCACTAATAATTAGAGAAATGCAAATCAAAATGCCCTAAAAGGAAAAGGTAGCCTCATGATTTTAAATTGATATCAATGCAAGATTTGCCAAGGAGTAGCTGAAACCAGTTCTAATAGCTTTATCAAACACCACCACCCCCACTAAAATAACATAAAAGAAAGCAAAAGGGAGAGAAATAAAAAGAACATATTTAAGCAGAAAGCTGTTTCATTATTTGATCTTTGGTTCATTAAGATTTATTACCAGGAATAGAATTATTCATTCAAAAGGAGATCTATTGGAAAGATAAACCTCATGAGGACCTTGGAGATACCAGAAATAAAGGATAGCATCACCTGTCCTGTGCTGTGATACTTAGCTGCCTGCCCACAGAGGAGGGAGGCATACCTCCTCCAGCCAGGTGAAGAGAACGCAGCATAAGAGAGTCATGCAGAGGGCATGTGTTTTTCAAACTCATAGAGAGCCTAAAGCAGAGAGAGATGCTACACTCTCTGCCAGGAGGAAGAACCAAAAGGCAGGATCTTATGGGAAGATCCTTCCCATAAGAAGGATTCTTCATCATTTTTGCATAGTGATAATATATCTAGAGCTTCCCTGGTGGCTCAGATAGTAAAGAATCAACCTGCAACGCAAGAGACTCAGGTTTGATCCCTGGGCCAGCAGGTTCCCCTGGAGAAGGGAATGGCTACTCACTCCAGTATTTTTGCCTGGAGAATTCCATAGACAGAGGAGACTGGAAGGCTACAGTCCATGGGGTCACAGAGAGTCAGACACAATTGAGTGGCTAACACTGTCACATTTTCTAATAACATATAACATCAAATGAACATATGGGACCTAATGAAACTTAAAAGCTTTTGTACAGCTAAAGAAACTACAAAAAAGCTGAACAGACAGCCCACAGAGTGGGAGAAAATCATAGCAAATGAAACTACAGACAAAGAATTCATCTCCAAAATCTACAAGCAACTCACACAACTCAGCACTGGAAAAACGAACAACCCAATCAAAAAATGGGAAAAGGACCTAAACAGACACCTCTCCAACGATGACATACAGATGGCCCAAAAGCACATGAAACGATGCTCAACTTCACTAATAATTAGAGAAATGCAAATCAAAACTACAATGAGATATCACCTCATACCCGTCAGAATGGCCGTCATCCATAAATCGACAGACAATAAATGCTGGAGAGGGCACGGAGAAAAGGGAACACTCCTGCATTGCTGGTGGGAGTGTAAATTGATACAGCCTCTATGGAAGACAGTCTGGAGATTTCTTAAAAAACTAAAAATAGAAGCACCGTATGACCCAGCAATCCCACTCTTAGGCTTATACCCTGATGAAATCAAATCTGAAAGAAGCACCTGTACCCCAATGCTCATTGCAGCTCTCTATACAATAGCTAGAACATGGAAGGAACCTAGATGCCCATCGATGAACGAATGGATCCAAAAGCTCTGGTACATATATACAATGGAATACTACACAGCTGTAAAGAGAAATGCAGAAGAATCAGCCCTAATGAGGTGGCTGGATCTAGAACGTATCATCCAAAGTGAAGTCAGTCAGAAAGAGAAGGACAAATACAGTATATTAACACATATATATGGAATCTAGTAAGATGGTGATGATGGCACACGCAGTGAAGCAACAGAAAGACAGACATGGACAGTGGACATATGGTCATTGTGGGGAAGGAACAGAAGGTGGGAGGTGTAAAGGAAGTAGCATGAAGGCCTGTACTATCATAAGTGAAGAAAATAGCTCTAGTCATTGCTCTGTGAGAAAAGGGGATCCTTCAGGGGTGCTGTTGGGAGGGGTGGGAAGGGGGATATACATATGACTAATCTGTAAACAACAAAACTCTGTAAAAGTAACATACATATCTGTAACAAAAAAAGAGTGGCTAACACTGTCACATTTTCTAATAACATATAACATCAAATGAACATATGGGACCTAATGAAACTTAAAAGCTTTTGTACAGCTAAAGAAACTACAAAAAAGCTGAACAGACAGCCCACAGAGTGGGAGAAAATCATAGCAAATGAAACTACAGACAAAGAATTCATCTCCAAAATCTACAAGCAACTCACACAACTCAGCACTGGAAAAACGAACAACCCAATCAAAAAATGGGAAAAGGACCTAAACAGACACCTCTCCAACGATGACATACAGATGGCCCAAAAGCACATGAAACGATGCTCAACTTCACTAATAATTAGAGAAATGCAAATCAAAACTACAATGAGATATCACCTCATACCCGTCAGAATGGCCGTCATCCATAAATCGACAGACAATAAATGCTGGAGAGGGCACGGAGAAAAGGGAACACTCCTGCATTGCTGGTGGGAGTGTAAATTGATACAGCCTCTATGGAAGACAGTCTGGAGATTTCTTAAAAAACTAAAAATAGAAGCACCGTATGACCCAGCAATCCCACTCTTAGGCTTATACCCTGATGAAATCAAATCTGAAAGAAGCACCTGTACCCCAATGCTCATTGCAGCTCTCTATACAATAGCTAGAACATGGAAGGAACCTAGATGCCCATCGATGAACGAATGGATCCAAAAGCTCTGGTACATATATACAATGGAATACTACACAGCTGTAAAGAGAAATGCAGAAGAATCAGCCCTAATGAGGTGGCTGGATCTAGAACGTATCATCCAAAGTGAAGTCAGTCAGAAAGAGAAGGACAAATACAGTATATTAACACATATATATGGAATCTAGTAAGATGGTGATGATGGCACACGCAGTGAAGCAACAGAAAGACAGACATGGACAGTGGACATATGGTCATTGTGGGGAAGGAACAGAAGGTGGGAGGTGTAAAGGAAGTAGCATGAAGGCCTGTACTATCATAAGTGAAGAAAATAGCTCTAGTCACTGCTCTGTGAGAAGAGGGGATCCTTCAGGGGTGCTGTTGGGAGGGGTGGGAAGGGGGGATATACATATGACTAATCTGGGAACATACATATCTGTAAACAACAAAACTCTGTAAAAGTTAAAAGCAAAATAAAGGTTTTAAAAAAAAATAACATATGACATGTATACATATATAGCACCTACCACTTGTCATTACCTCTGCAAATGCTTTATACATAATATCCCTTAAACCTTCAAAGCACTATTGAAATAATTGCTCTACTAATTTCCCCATTTTTCAGATGAGAAAAAAGAGGTATAAAATGGTCAAGGTCACACTGCTAATAAGAGGCAAAGCCAAGATTCAATACCAGGAAATCTAGTTTCAAAGTCCATAAGTTCTTGGTTGGGTTAGATCAAAAATGGTCAAAAGAGAGAGAGAGAAATTCAGCATTCTTTACAGCCTGATCAGATTTTGAGCTATTGGCTCACATCAATAAAGCCAGATCACAATGGACTGTGAACAAATATTTTTGATTTTCCCAACATATTAGCTCTGGAAGCACCCCCTGGGCTTGGGGCAGAAAATGAACAGCAGACCTTAAGTGCCAGCTTCTTTAATTAAAGAGAACATTGAGTACATATCTTGATACTAAGAGTCATCAAAGATGCTATGGTATCTGTCTAGGTTGAGAGGAAAAAAATGACAAAAGTTTTTCGTTTTTTTTCTTAAGATGCAGTGGTGAGTAAGAATAAATTTTCTTTCTCCATCCACTATGCCAACCACTGTTATCAATAAACTAGTTGTAAGGAAAACCAGTGGGGTACTGGAGCCAGCTAGTAAGAACCATCTCTGTGCACCTCTCCCCAGATACGGGTTCAATCGCACCACATAGGTAGTTTGAAATCGAGCACAGTGGGAGTAGTTATACCGTGCAAATTGCAAATACCACAGGACAGATTTTTCTTCTTTTTCTAAGAGCTGACTGCTAAACATTTACCACCATACAACCGGAAAGAATCTCCCATTTGGAGTTAAGAAAAAATGTAGAGAAGTATTCACCTGGACCAAGGGGTGGAACTAGGAGTCAGCAAGAAAGAAATGGCATCCCTATGGATCAAGGTGAAGAGAGGAAATAGTAACCTGAAAATGAACCCAAGCGTGATAATCTTATAAATATCACCTCCCCTCTGGGCACACCATTTGAACTAAAGGTCAGTTTTTTGAAGTAGCCTGGAGGTTAAGGAAGGACTATCACAAAGAGATACAGAAAGGAGGGAGCAGCATAGTGCAGGGACCAAGAGTGCCAGGGGCACTGGACTTGAGGCTGACTTCTGAGCATCCTGAAAACCCAATATAATCACGACTGCGGCTGTTGCTGCTTAGTCATTCAGTTGTGTCTGACTCTTTTCAACATTTTGAACTGTAGCCTGCCAGGCTCCTCTGTGCATGGGATTTTCCAGGCAAGAATATTGGAGTGGGTTGCCATTTCCTCCTTCAGGGGATCTTGGCAGGAGGAAATGGCAGAAATTGAGCCCCAGTCTCCTGTGTCTCCAGCATTACAGGGAAACTCTTTACCTGCTGAGCCCTCAGGACTGGAAGTCTACAAAAGAGGCTGCCAGAATATGTATATATAGCCCTGATTCCATTTCAAAAAATTCTAGAGACTTTGTCTGAGATTCTTTCTCTAAGAGTAGTTACCTTCTTTAATCCTGCAGTCTTTCGCAATATAAACAAATAGTAAACATAGTTAGGCTTGCCTCAGATATAGCAGAGTAGGAGAAAGTTAATGGAAATAATGTACATAGAAGGACTCTGAGGAGAAAGCTGGACAGAGGAATGTAGACAACAGTAGTTGGAAAATAAAGAAGCAGAGTCAAATATTTGAGAAATGGGCCAGCTAGTCTTCTGGTGCATTAGCCAACAGAAAGACCGCAAGAACTTATCATTTCTCTTGAGATCCAGACCACTGTTATCAATAAACTAGTTGTAAGGAAAACCAGTGGGGTACTGGAGCCAGCTAGTAAGAACCATCTCTGTGCACCTCTCCCCAGATACGGGTTCAATCGCACCACATAGGTAGTTTGAAATCGAGCACAGTGGGAGTAGTTATACCGTGCAAATTGCAAATACCACAGGACAGATTTTTCTTCTTTTCTAAGAGCTGACTGCTAAACATTTACCACCATACAACCGGAAAGAATCTCCCATTTGGAGTTAAGAAAAAATGTAAAGAAGTATTCACCTGGACCAAGGGGTGGAACTAGGAGTCAGCAAGAAAGAAATGGCATCCCTATGGATCAAGGTGAAGAGAGGAAATAGTAACCTGAAAATGAACCCAAGCGTGATAATCTTATAAATATCACCTCCCCTCTGGGCACACCATTTGAACTAAAGGTCAGTTTTTTGAAGTAGCCTGGAGGTTAAGGAAGGACTATCACAAAGAGATACAGAAAGGAGGGAGCAGCATAGTGCAGGGACCAAGAGTGCCAGGGGCACTGGACTTGAGGCTGACTTCTGAGCATCCTGAAAACCCAATATAATCACGACTGCGGCTGTTGCTGCTTAGTCATTCAGTTGTGTCTGACTCTTTTCAACATTTTGAACTGTAGCCTGCCAGGCTCCTCTGTGCATGGGATTTTCCAGGCAAGAATATTGGAGTGGGTTGCCATTTCCTCCTTCAGGGGATCTTGGCAGGAGGAAATGGCAGAAATTGAGCCCCAGTCTCCTGTGTCTCCAGCATTACAGGGAAACTCTTTACCTGCTGAGCCCTCAGGACTGGAAGTCTACAAAAGAGGCTGCCAGAATATGTATATATAGCCCTGATTCCATTTCAAAAAATTCTAGAGACTTTGTCTGAGATTCTTTCTCTAAGAGTAGTTACCTTCTTTAATCCTGCA
This sequence comes from Tragulus kanchil, assembly GCA_022376925.1. Taxonomy (NCBI): domain Eukaryota; kingdom Metazoa; phylum Chordata; class Mammalia; order Artiodactyla; family Tragulidae; genus Tragulus; species Tragulus kanchil. The sequence goes on along the minus strand of JAIOJX010000028.1, from coordinate 228,857,189 downwards.
GTCTTTCGCAATATAAACAAATAGTAAACATAGTTAGGCTTGCCTCAGATATAGCAGAGTAGGAGAAAGTTAATGGAAATAATGTACATAGAAGGACTCTGAGGAGAAAGCTGGACAGAGGAATGTAGACAACAGTAGTTGGAAAATAAAGAAGCAGAGTCAAATATTTGAGAAATGGGCCAGCTAGTCTTCTGGTGCATTAGCCAACAGAAAGACCGCAAGAACTTATCATTTCTCTTGAGATCCAGATCAACATCACTCACAGGAATGGTGCTTCTTAGAAAATAAACATCCTTGCATCAGGCACCTGGCTAGCTTGTGGATTCGCTGCAAGTGCCTTTCTCTGCTCTTACGGGAATTCTTGTGCCTCTGAACTTTCCCTTATTGTTAGTCATGATTTGATGTAGAATTATAAACCCCACAAAAGTGATTTAAATCCCTCAGAAAAGACCAAAAGCTAGAGCAATGACAACACTTGAAAATAATAGTTAAGATTGTTCAGAATGACTAAATAGTCCTTCACTTATGCATTAATAAATCTTGACATAATTGATGTTTCAGGGATTAATCTATTGATAATAATTCCATCAGAGCCATTTTGGTTTTACATTTTCCCAACAAAGATAAATTATCTAACTTAGACCTTATTTCTCATAGATGTTGTGTCTTCTACCATGATGAACTATGATGAATTGGACGATCACTATGTGTGCTGTTGGCAGATGATTGAATCTAACCTGTCTATTCTATAGATGGTGGTTAGTCACTAAGTTGTTTCTGACTCTTTGCAACCCCGTGAACTGTAGCTTACTAGACTCCTCTGTCCATGGCATTTTCCAAGCAAGAATACTAGAATATATTTCCATTTCCTCCTCCAGGAGGTCTTCCAAACTCAGGGATCAAACCTACATCTCCTGTATTGGCAGGTGGTTTATTTTACCACTGAGCCACTGGGGAAACCCTAATTCTATAAGTAAGTAGCTAATAACCAAAGAAATTAGTGACTTGTTCTAAGAGTATACAGTGCAGTAGAAGAATTCCACTAACCTAGGCATCAGTTAAACATTTAACATTTAGTTAATTTAAAAGGTGATAAACTGAAAGACATTGAATGTTGGAGTAAATGCATCCTATTTTCTATTCCTGAATTTGTCTAATGCTTCTTTATAAAGATCAATAAATGACCCTCTTGAGGCACAGAGAGTAGATGGCTGCATATGATTTAAGATATAAGAGGAAAGGCCTCAGCTGCTATATGAGCCCACTGGTCAGAGCCCAAAAGGAACTATTTGATCATGAGAATTAAGTTGCAATATCTCTAAGCAGTGGACTTCCCCAGTAGCTCATCAATAAAGAATACACCTGTGGTACGACGGACACAGATTCAACCCCTGGGTTGGGAAGATCCCCTGAAGAAAGAAATACCTATCTACTCCAGAATTCCTGCCTCGAAAATCCCATAGACAGAGAAGCCTGGAGGGCTACAGTCCATGGGACTGCAAAGAGTCAGATGTGACTGAGCAACTGAACATACACACACCTCCAAGCAGTGCTGTATTAATAATGCTCAAGATTGAGTGGTGCTGGGAAATGGACATAGCTTATATGAGTCTTGGTTTTATTATCATTTTTTAAAATATTAGAAAATGGACCTTTAAGCTATCTCCCAATTATAAATGAAACTCAGTTGTGCAAAAAAAATATACTATCCTTCCATTCTAGATTACACACTTTTTAACTTACATCTTAACATCTCTGAAATTGGAACACTTCTTACAAACAATAGTGTTTTAGCATCACTGTCACCACGTGGCAGTTAGGTGGAGTTGTCACTTCCTGACTGACAGAAGTGGGAAGTGAATATCCAGAGGCTATTTTCCTCTCTTTCCTACCTATGTCTTTTTTAATCAAACATTGTATTAATTTCAAGGAACACGCTTTTCATAAATGCTGTTTGTTCAATGCTTTCATAGCACGGAGGAAGGTACTGAAAAGAAACCATGAACATTGACATGTGTGAATCAGAGATTCAGAAAAGCATGGCTCCAAATGGAAAATAGTACTGTGAATATGGTTTAAAATTAGTTTGCTTATGCTTCCTTTTTATTCATACACAGGAGTAGTGACAGGATTATATGCCCAGAGAAATATAGACAGGCTTTTCGTCAGTATAAAGTAAAAGCTCCAAGAAAAATGTCACAAATTATGTCACAAATTAATAGCAAATTTTTTTCTTGCTAGAACACAACAAAATTCAACATCTTAGAGTCAATGGCATCTTAGAGTTTATAAGATATAGCATCCCATTCCTTAGTCGTCTATGTATCAACTACCTTTCAATTCAGAGACCCTATTTGACAGTCTCATGATAAATTCAACTTCAATCATTCAACCTCATCTAGCCCATGTTTTGATGTGTGTTAATCTTTGGAAAGCTGACAAGTCAGGTGCCTGGGGGCTGACCTCTCTAAACACCGACAACCAGTCATTTCTTCCTTGGTTCTTCCAGAAGTGCAGCCAGGAGCTGACCACAGAGTTCCTCTATTCTAGCAACCATACTTTGTGTGTGCTCAGTTCCTCAGTTATGTTTGACTCTTTGTGACCCCATGGACTGTAGCCCACCAGACTTTTCTATTCATGGAATTCTCCAAGCAAGGACACTGGAGTGGGTTGCCTCAGTTCTTCCAGAAGGGCAACCAGGAGATGAACACAGAGCTTCTCTATTCTGGCAACCATAAATCTCTTTTTTTACCTGCATGGGAATCTCCTCAACATCATTCTTTCTCACGAAGAGATGAATCTCTCCCTCATGGAAAGGGAGTCCAACCAGAACACTTCTGGTTATTTTCTCCTTCTTACCTAACTGGTCCCTAAGACTTGAGAGAGAAAATTTGGCTTAATCAAAGAATATGAGACAAGAAACGGACTCTGATTCCCATGCTCTCCTTCATTCCCTCTTGGAGAGAGCTGCTCAGAGAAAGTCAACATCCTTCTATTATTCCAGTGTAAATGTCTTATAAGAGCAGCCCTCTGGGGAGGCCTGGGCTGGTCCAACACAGCCTGCAACTAAGAGAGTAAGCCCGTCTGTTTCTTGGGTTTAGGATGCCACATCCTCAAGATCAGCTATCATAGTAATAAAGACAATATTTGGTCTTACTATTTCCTTATTGGGTTTCAAGGAGACCCAACCAGTTAATCCTAAAGGAAATCAACTCTGAATATTCATTGGAATGAACTGATACTGAAGCTGAAACTCCAATACTTTGACTACCTGATGCAAAGAGCTGGCTTGTTGGGAAAGACTCTGATGCTGGGAAAGATTGAAGGCAGGAGGAGAAGGGAGCAACAGAGGATTAGATGCTTGGATGGGATCAGTGACATGAGTTTGTGTAAGCTCCGGGAGATGGTAAAGGACAGGGGAATCTGGAGTGCTACAGTCCACGGGGCCAAAAAGAGTCAGACACAAGTGACCAATTGAACAACAACTGCCTTATTATTATCTTCAATTGGTCTTGAACTTGTGAAAGAAGAGTACATACTCCCAGGCACACATATTCTCTGCTGAAATATTTTCCCCCCTCTCTTTCTTTTTTGATGGAATTTGATGGCCCATCAAACTTCATCTGTAGCAGTCAAAAAGTTAGTCCTTTTTCCCAGGAAATGGATGAAAGTATCTCCATGCCATGCTTCCTTTCCAGGAAAGAAGATGAACCAAAACAGTGAAATTTTCATGTCAAACCTGGAGGAACTTCATGTTGTAGTCTGTGATCTACCACCAATGCGTAAATTCCATAGTCAGCACCAGTATTATTTACAGAACATCTCTCAGACATCAGATAATTGAAAACAGAGTTCTGAGAGTATTATTTATGAGAGCTATGTCTTAAAAGAAGGAATTTGGGAGGGAAAGACTCAAGGGCAGACTAAAAACCTGAAAGGGAAGATTTGAGGGAGACCTTTGAGTACCCAGAGGACATATAGATGGTATTAGGAGGCTATAATATAAGGGACCAAGAAGAACATAAAGAGGAGATAAAGCAATGCTGTTTTTCCATTACGCTAACCCTGATAAGTATTTTCCCACACGTGTGCTATAATTCAGGGTTTTCATGTGGACTCCGCCTGTTTCAGGCAGTTTTCCTCTGAAAGGTGTACTTTATGACAGCAGCGATTTCTACTGGCCTTGGATAATAACATTTATCTGCTAACCTCGCAGCTCATGCTAGGCTGTCGTGGTGGATTCATATTGAACATATCATTATCCACTCTGGCTCCCATGAATGCCACATTAATCTCTGACTCTCTGAGATGGAAATTAAATTGTGCTCCAAGTTCTTAAGAGTTTACCTGTCACTACTAAGTGATTGATTCCCTGACAATCATGGATTTTTAAATTAAGGGTGGATCTTTAATTAATAGACCAGAGAAACTCCCTCAGATATAGGGAGGAGGGTCATAGTCATTTTTATGATATACTGAAATAAACCATGATCTACCTGCCTAACTTATCATCAAACATCCCGAGACAAAAGGGCAGGCAACTTTCCTTTCCAGGCTCGCACTGCTCACCTATGAGTGCAAAGCTACATTACTGACTGACTGAGACATAAAAGCTTTTTTGCCTACACCTTGGTACGGGGCCAAAGAGTCAGACACAAGTGACCAATTGAACAAATGCTTATAACTTCATTCTGTTAAGGAAAAAGGCACACATATTCTCTGCTGAAATATTTTCCTCTCTTTTTTTTGATGGAATTTGATGGCCCATCAAACTTCATCTGTAGCAGTCAAAAGTTAGTCCTTTTCCCAGGAAATGGATGAAAGTATCTCCATGCCATGCTTCCTTTCCAGGAAAGAAGATGAACCAAAACAGTGAAATTTTCATGTCAAACCTGGAGGAACTTCATGTTGTAGTCTGTGATCTACCACCAATGCGTAAATTCCATAGTCAGCACCAGTATTATTTACAGAACATCTCTCAGACATCAGATAATTGAAAACAGAGTTCTGAGAGTATTATTTATGAGAGCTATGTCTTAAAAGAAGGAATTTGGGAGGGAAAGACTCAAGGGCAGACTAAAAACCTGAAAGGGAAGATTTGAGGGAGACCTTTGAGTACCCAGAGGACATATAGATGGTATTAGGAGGCTATAATATAAGGGACCAAGAAGAACATAAAGAGGAGATAAAGCAATGCTGTTTTTCCATTACGCTAACCCTGATAAGTATTTTCCCACACGTGTGCTATAATTCAGGGTTTTCATGTGGACTCCGCCTGTTTCAGGCAGTTTTCCTCTGAAAGGTGTACTTTATGACAGCAGCGATTTCTACTGGCCTTGGATAATAACATTTATCTGCTAACCTCGCAGCTCATGCTAGGCTGTCGTGGTGGATTCATATTGAACATATCATTATCCACTCTGGCTCCCATGAATGCCACATTAATCTCTGACTCTCTGAGATGGAAATTAAATTGTGCTCCAAGTTCTTAAGAGTTTACCTGTCACTACTAAGTGATTGATTCCCTGACAATCATGGATTTTTAAATTAAGGGTGGATCTTTAATTAATAGACCAGAGAAACTCCCTCAGATATAGGGAGGAGGGTCATAGTCATTTTTATGATATACTGAAATAAACCATGATCTACCTGCCTAACTTATCATCAAACATCCCGAGACAAAAGGGCAGGCAACTTTCCTTTCCAGGCTCGCACTGCTCACCTATGAGTGCAAAGCTACATTACTGACTGACTGAGACATAAAAGCTTTGTCTTCAGTATCTTACCTGCTAGATTGGTAATAAATTTTGTCAGCCAGAGCAAATTACCATTCAGGACAATACTGTAATTCCACTTGTCTAGAGGTAGCTGATTTTCCTTTTAAAGGTGAGCCAGTTCCTAGTTTCTGAAAGCAAGCTTCTTTCTTCACATTTGGCTTTCACACATTTGTGGAAACAATTATTGAGGTCTTATTTTTCTTTCCTTCTGAGTGCATTAGGAGAAAATTCCTGAATGCAGAGCATACTTAAAATTGAGAAATGAGAAAGATGTATATTCTCCGGCCCCCCAAACACCATTTAACCCTTCCTGGGACTCTCCCTCTTGGGTCAGTCTACACCTTCTGTAGTGACTTTTCTGTTAACTTGGTTGAGTGGTAGTTCCCAGTTATTCTATCAACACAAACCTAGGCAGTTCTGTGAAAAGATTTTTGTAGATTTAGGTAGAGTCACTACTTGGTGGACTTCAATTAAAGGAAATTATCCTAGATAATCTGGTAGGCCTGGCTTAATCAGTTGGAAAGCCCTAAAAAGTACTGAGAGAAAAAGAATGAAATGATTTGTCATTTGCAGCAACATGGATGGACCTAGAGATTATCAAACTAAGTGAAGTAAGTCAGACAGAGAAAGACAAATGCCATATGATATCACTCATGTATGGAATCTCAAAAAAATAATATAAATGAGCTATTTACAAAACAGACTCATAAACATAGAAAACAAACTTATAGTTATCATAGAGGACAGCAAGGGGGTATAAATTAGGAGTTTGGATTAACAAATACACACTAATATATGTAAAATAGATAAACAACAAGGATCTACTTTATAATACAGGAAACTCTATTCAGTATGTTGTAATAACCTATGACAATCGGATTTAAATTAAGGGTGGATCTTTAATTAATAGACCAGAGAAACTCCCTCAGATATAGGGAGGAGGGTCATAGTCATTTTTATGATATACTGAAATAAACCATGATCTACCTGCCTAACTTATCATCAAACATCCCGAGACAAAAGGGCAGGCAACTTTCCTTTCCAGGCTCGCACTGCTCACCTATGAGTGCAAAGCTACATTACTGACTGACTGAGACATAAAAGCTTTGTCTTCAGTATCTTACCTGCTAGATTGGTAATAAATTTTGTCAGCCAGAGCAAATTACCATTCAGGACAATACTGTAATTCCACTTGTCTAGAGGTAGCTGATTTTCCTTTTAAAGGTGAGCCAGTTCCTAGTTTCTGAAAGCAAGCTTCTTTCTTCACATTTGGCTTTCACACATTTGTGGAAACAATTATTGAGGTCTTATTTTTCTTTCCTTCTGAGTGCATTAGGAGAAAATTCCTGAATGCAGAGCATACTTAAAATTGAGAAATGAGAAAGATGTATATTCTCCGGCCCCCCAAACACCATTTAACCCTTCCTGGGACTCTCCCTCTTGGGTCAGTCTACACCTTCTGTAGTGACTTTTCTGTTAACTTGGTTGAGTGGTAGTTCCCAGTTATTCTATCAACACAAACCTAGGCAGTTCTGTGAAAAGATTTTTGTAGATTTAGGTAGAGTCACTACTTGGTGGACTTCAATTAAAGGAAATTATCCTAGATAATCTGGTAGGCCTGGCTTAATCAGTTGGAAAGCCCTAAAAAGTACTGAGAGAAAAAGAATGAAATGATTTGTCATTTGCAGCAACATGGATGGACCTAGAGATTATCAAACTAAGTGAAGTAAGTCAGACAGAGAAAGACAAATGCCATATGATATCACTCATGTATGGAATCTCAAAAAAATAATATAAATGAGCTATTTACAAAACAGACTCATAAACATAGAAAACAAACTTATAGTTATCATAGAGGACAGCAAGGGGGTATAAATTAGGAGTTTGGATTAACAAATACACACTAATATATGTAAAATAGATAAACAACAAGGATCTACTTTATAATACAGGAAACTCTATTCAGTATGTTGTAATAACCTATGAGAAAAGAATCCAAAAAAGAAGATTTTATATATTTATATATATATACATATATATATATATATATATATATATATATATATATATACACACACACACACATACACAGAGATTAATAGATAGGGCTGCGTATAGACAGAGATAGAAAAATACAGATATAGGTATAGACATTTGTTGTTGTTCAGTCTCTAAGCTGAGTCCAACTCTTTGCAACCCCATGGACATCAGGCTTCTATGTCCTCCACTATCTCCCAGAGTTTTTTCATATACATGTCCATTGAGTCAATGATGCTATTCAACCATCTCATCTTCTGCTATCCCCTTCTTTTGCCTTTAATCTTTTGCAGCAGCAGGGTCTTTTCTAATGAGTCAGCTCTTCGCATCAGCTGGTGAAAGCATTGGAGCTTCAGCTTCAGCAACAGTCCTTCCAATGAAAATTCAGGGTTGATTTCCTTTAGGATTTGACATGTATAGCTATAGATACATAGATAGGCTGAGGTATAGGTATGTATCTGTGCTAGGTCACTTCAATCATGTCGAACTCTTTGCAACCCTATGAACTGTGGCCTTCCAGGCCTCTCTATTCATGGGATTCTCCAGGCAAGATTACTGGAGTCAGCTGCCATGCCCTCCTCCAGGGGTGCTATAGGCATAGACATAGATAAACAGATGGGCCAAAGCTTCCCTGAAAGAGAAAATTCCACATGAGGTGTGGACACCAATTTTGGCCTGAACCATGGAGGTCAATCCTGCCCATGATCCTCCCTTTCTAGTGGCCCCCATTCTCTGGAAAAAATCCCCCGCTTTCCCCGAATGGGTGGAGGCCCCTGCTCTGGACCTCTCTTGTGTGCCATAGGGTGCTATTTGCAGCAACATGGATGGACCTAGAGATTATCAAACTAAGTGAAGTAAGTCAGACAGAGAAAGACAAATGCCATATGATATCACTCATGTATGGAATCTCAAAAAAATAATATAAATGAGCTATTTACAAAACAGACTCATAAACATAGAAAACAAACTTATAGTTATCATAGAGGACAGCAAGGGGGTATAAATTAGGAGTTTGGATTAACAAATACACACTAATATATGTAAAATAGATAAACAACAAGGATCTACTTTATAATACAGGAAACTCTATTCAGTATGTTGTAATAACCTATGAGAAAAGAATCCAAAAAAGAAGATTTTATATATATATATATATATACATATATATATATATATATATATATACACACACACACACATACACAGAGATTAATAGATAGGGCTGCGTATAGACAGAGATAGAAAAATACAGATATAGGTATAGACATTTGTTGTTGTTCAGTCTCTAAGCTGAGTCCAACTCTTTGCAACCCCATGGACATCAGGCTTCTATGTCCTCCACTATCTCCCAGAGTTTTTTCATATACATGTCCATTGAGTCAATGATGCTATTCAACCATCTCATCTTCTGCTATCCCCTTCTTTTGCCTTTAATCTTTTGCAGCAGCAGGGTCTTTTCTAATGAGTCAGCTCTTCGCATCAGCTGGTGAAAGCATTGGAGCTTCAGCTTCAGCAACAGTCCTTCCAATGAAAATTCAGGGTTGATTTCCTTTAGGATTTGACATGTATAGCTATAGATACATAGATAGGCTGAGGTATAGGTATGTATCTGTGCTAGGTCACTTCAATCATGTCGAACTCTTTGCAACCCTATGAACTGTGGCCTTCCAGGCCTCTCTATTCATGGGATTCTCCAGGCAAGATTACTGGAGTCAGCTGCCATGCCCTCCTCCAGGGGTGCTATAGGCATAGACATAGATAAACAGATGGGCCAAAGCTTCCCTGAAAGAGAAAATTCCACATGAGGTGTGGACACCAATTTTGGCCTGAACCATGGAGGTCAATCCTGCCCATGATCCTCCCTTTCTAGTGGCCCCCATTCTCTGGCAGATTTAAACAGATACACCCTCCCACACCGCCATATTTGTACCCACCAGGGAATGGGTGGAGGCCCCCTGCTCTGGACCTCTCTTGTGTGCCATAGTCATGGTGTCCCTTCAATAAAAATATTGAGACTTGTCTCACAATGAGTTTTTTAAAATTCTGTGATTATTTTTTAAATGAAATATGATCATAAATATTAAATTTGACTTAATTGTGCATACAATGACACACATTTCTTGAAAAAAATTAAAAAGTTCCTTTAGATTGGTATGTCTTAGATAACCAGGGCTTATGATCACTACACCTATTCCCAAACTATCTCTCTTTCAGTTGGAAATGAATATCATTCCAAACATACAGAGGTATTAAATTTTTGGACACTGATGTTTTTGCCTTACAAGTATTTTAAAAAAAGAAGTGTAACACATCTCACAGTGTGTTTTACAGAGTTCTTCCAAAGTTATTACTTCATAAATCAATGGTTCTGAAAATGTGGTTCCCTAACCAGCAGCATAAGTATTACTTGAGAATTTGTTAGAAATAGAAATGCAAATTCTTAAACCTCACCTTACACCTCCTGAATCAAAACCTCTGCAGGGGAGAAGTTCCAGAAATCTGTGTTTTAATAAACCCTTCAGGGGGTCTTATGTGATCTAAAGTTTTGAGAACCACTTTCTTAATCCAAGAGAAATAAGCACAGTCACTGGTAACACATGGTATATTTTTGAAAGACAAATTTGTGGGAAGTTAATTAACTAAGGCAAAAAAGAATCAAACTGGAAAGGGTTTATGAAAAAACTATCAGAAACACTTTAGTAGAAAGCATGGGCATATACAGTTGTTCAGTCATGTCTGATTCTTTGAGATCCCACAGACTGCAGCCTGCCAGGCTCTTCTGTCCATGGGATTTACCAGGCAAGAATACTGGAGTGGGTTGCCATTCCCCCTTCCAGGGGATCTTCCTAACCCAGGGATTCAGCCCAAGTCTGTTAGGACTCCTGCATTGACAGGTAGGTTATTTACCACTCTTGTTACCTGGGAAGCTCATATACAAGCATACCTCATTTTACTGCACTTCACAGATATTACATTTTTTACAAATTCAAGGTTTGCCCAGAAATTCTGTTAGCACCATTTCTCCAACAGCGTTTGCTCACTTAATATTTAGTCTATGTCATTTGTATTTGTTTATTTTATTTTTGCCTATCAGGTCTTAGTTGGAGCTCACAGGCTCAGTAGTTGCCCTGTGATAATGTGTGTTCTCAGTCCCCTTACCAGAGATTGCACCCACATCCCTTGCATTGACAGACAGACTGTTAACCACTGAACCACCAAGAAAGTCCCTAATCTATGTTATTTTTAGTAATTCTAGTGATATTGTAAACTTCTCATTATTATTATGTTGTTGTTGCTGTTGTTATTCAGTCGCTAAATCAGGTTTAACTCTCTACAACCCCATGGACTCACCAGGCTTTCCTGTCCTTCAGTAATCACTGGAGTTTGCTCAAATGTCTGTCCATTGAGTTGGTAATGCCATCCAACCATCTGACTCCCTGCTGCCCTCTTCTTCTCCTGCCTTCATTCTTTACCAGCAACAGGGGCTTTTCCAACGAGTCAGCTCATCACATGAGGTGGCTAAAGTACTGGAGCTTCAGCTTCAGCATCAGTCCTCCCAATGAATATTCAGGGTTGATTTCCTTTAGGATGGACTGGTTTGATCTCCTTGCTGTCCAAGGGACTCTCAAGTCTTCACCAGCAGCACATTTCAACAGCATCAATTCTTGGGCTCTCAGTCTTCTTTATGGGACACGTCTCAAACCCATATATGACTACTGAAAAATCATAGCTTTGACTAATGGATTTTTGTCAGCAAAATGATGTCTCTACTTTTAAGTACGTTTTCTAGGTTTTTCATAGCTTTTCTTCAAGAAGTAACAGTATTTTAATTTCATGACTGCTGTCACCATCGATAGTAATTTTGGGAGCCCAAGAGAATAAACTCTACCACCGTTTCCATTTGCTGGGATGCATTATGAAACATTAACCCATATTCTCCCTACAACCATCCCACTGTACCCATCCCGCCCACGCTGCTGGACAGGAGGATTTCAGGGACCATGTTTTGTGTATGTGTCATTGCAACTCACCCAAAGAACTAAAGGATCACTGTTTTAGGTTTTGGTTTTTAATAAGTTCCTTTTCTCTGCTACAATCACCCACACCTGCACCATTTCACAACCCCAGAGTAGGTAAAAACCTCTCTCCCTGGAAGGGAGGGAGACAAGATGCAAAGCCATTTAAAGTATGTCAACAAAATAATGTCTTTTAGTGGCAGGAGACAATTTTCAGGAATGCAGGCAATCTTAATCCATAGTTAAAAGACAAAGACAGGGGCTTCCCAGGTAGTCCAGTGGGTAAGGACACTGCCTTGCAGTGCAAGGGACGCTGGTTCGATCCTTGGCCTTGGAAGCTCCCACGTGATATGCCGTGGAGCAGTTGGACCGATGTGTCCAACTGCCAAGCCAGTGTTCTGGAGCACATGTGCCCAGAGCTATGCTCTGCAGCGAGAGAGACTACTGTGAGGGGAGGCCCACACAGGCCAAAGAACAAAGATGCAAATAAGTGAAAGACCAATAGAAGTGGCTGAAAGAAAAAAAAAAAAACAGACCGAGAGAAAAAGGAGCAGAGGAAGAAAGAAAAGGGAGACTAGAAAGAAAAGGAGAAAAAGGATAGATCTTAATTCTCTCCTACAGGACACTAACAGGCCTGGCAAAAGCACATTAGATTTCCAACAATTCTCCAAGCAACATGCAAATTGCTCTTATGTCCAAGTACTCTAGAACAACACAGAAAAAACCATATGGAGAAATGGAGAAATAAGGGACCAATTAAGAAAATCTCTGACCATGGACTGACCTCAGCATACCCTCATGCTTGAGATTTTCTCAAAAGATGATCAGAATTTGATTTCCCTCCTGGAGTTGATGTTATTTCCAGACACCCATGGGCTGTCTGGAAATTTCAGGTTGCCCAGACTCAGCTTTTTGACCCTATAAATGTGGCAATATTCTCTTTAAAGTGAAGAATCAAGCACCATGATTGTTCATTCACTTTTTTCCTCCTCACTGTTCCTTTCTTAACTGGTTTCCATTTCCTTCTCTCTCCACAACAAAAGTATTCTCAGCTTCCCTTTGACTCCTAGTTCTTTATTTCAGTTGTATCTGGGCTACTAGAAGTCTCTAGACTCATCTCTTACTTTGGTAAGAAGCAGCTTCCCTTATCACTCTCTCTCTTCTTTGTACCAATGCTTAAGAATCTGCTGTTGAACGTATTTATTGCTCATTTTTTTCTGTACCTTTAGAAAACCTCTCTCCTGGAAGGGAGGGAGACAAGATGCAAAGCCATTTAAAGTATGTCAACAAAATAATGTCTTTTAGTGGCAGGAGACAATTTTCAGAATGCAGGCAATCTTAATCCATAGTTAAAAGACAAAGACAGGGGCTTCCCAGGTAGTCCAGTGGGTAAGGACACTGCCTTGCAGTGCAAGGGACGCTGGTTCGATCCTTGGCCTTGGAAGCTCCCACGTGATATGCCGTGGAGCAGTTGGACCGATGTGTCCAACTGCCAAGCCAGTGTTCTGGAGCACATGTGCCCAGAGCTATGCTCTGCAGCGAGAGAGACTACTGTGAGGGGAGGCCCACACAGGCCAAAGAACAAAGATGCAAATAAGTGAAAGACCAATAGAAGTGGCTGAAAGAAAAAAAAAAAAACAGACCGAGAGAAAAAGGAGCAGAGGAAGAAAGAAAAGGGAGACTAGAAAGAAAAGGAGAAAAAGGATAGATCTTAATTCTCTCCTACAGGACACTAACAGGCCTGGCAAAAGCACATTAGATTTCCAACAATTCTCCAAGCAACATGCAAATTGCTCTTATGTCCAAGTACTCTAGAACAACACAGAAAAACCATATGGAGAAATGGAGAAATAAGGGACCAATTAAGAAAATCTCTGACCATGGACTGACCTCAGCATACCCTCATGCTTGAGATTTTCTCAAAAGATGATCAGAATTTGATTTCCCTCCTGGAGTTGATGTTATTTCCAGACACCCATGGGCTGTCTGGAAATTTCAGGTTGCCCAGACTCAGCTTTTTGACCCTATAAATGTGGCAATATTCTCTTTAAAGTGAAGAATCAAGCACCATGATTGTTCATTCACTTTTTTCCTCCTCACTGTTCCTTTCTTAACTGGTTTCCATTTCCTTCTCTCTCCACAACAAAAGTATTCTCAGCTTCCCTTTTGACTCCTAGTTCTTTATTTCAGTTGTATCTGGGCTACTAGAAGTCTCTAGACTCATCTCTTACTTTGGTAAGAAGCAGCTTCCCTTATCACTCTCTCTCTTCTTTGTACCAATGCTTAAGAATCTGCTGTTGAACGTATTTATTGCTCATTTTTTTCTGTACCTTTAGAAAGAATGCAGGGTAAGATCATTTAGAATCAGGAGACCTACTTCCAGCCTCACACTTCTATTTCCTAAATAACTGAGAAAATCACTTAGTGTTTAGCCATTAGTCTTCTCATCTGCAAGATGAATGAGTTAGGCTAAATTTCCATCAAGGTTCCTTTCAGTTTTAAAATACCACAATTTTCAGCATAAAAAGACCCATATCTAGACTCAGGTTATTCAGGGGAAAGGAATTAATTTTGTTTCAGACACTAAAAATATTGTTTCATGTTATGAGTAGAAACGATATAAAATGTTCATACCAAGTATTCACTCAGAACCACTACAACTAAAAATAAATACTTTTTTGTTGTTCCATCTCACCTTCTCACTCTAATTCATTCATTTCTTGACCGATGGTTTTTTTTTTTTTTTTTTCATGCTTTCTTTCTCTTTTCTAGATTAAAAAATGGGAAGCTGGTTCAGCTTGTGCTCAAACCCTGTCTTCTCCACTACAGTCCTATAGCCTCCTGTTCTCTTAAACATTTCCTGATGCCACTCCCTGTCTTTAACTTCCACCAGATTTCTTCTTATCTTTCTGACAGTGCCACTGTCCAGTCACCTGTCTTTGCCACTGATTCCCATGCAAACCTCATGTGAACACAACTGTTTCTTATTCATATTTGTGTCTCTGGTCCCAGCTGGTACCAGACTCAAGAGTGTATCTCATTATTAGTGGTCCAATTAATTAATCATAACCTACATAAGAGACATTGAGAGGCTCTTACATGTGTTTTGCCAAATGAAAGAACCAGTCCGAAAACACTTCATATTATACACTTTCATCTATAGGATATTCTGGAAAAGGCAAAACTATGAAGACAGTAGAAACTTCAGTTACCAAATGTTCATTCACTTTTTCCTCCTCACTGTTCCTTTCTTAACTGGTTTCCATTTCCTTCTCTCCACAACAAAAGTATTCTCAGTTTCCCCTTTTTGACTCCTAGTTCTTTATTTCAGTTGTATCTGGGCTACTAGAAGTCTCTAGACTCATCTCTTACTTTGGTAAGAAGCAGCTTCCCTTATCACTCTCTCTCTTCTTTGTACCAATGCTTAAGAATCTGCTGTTGAACGTATTTATTGCTCATTTTTTTCTGTACCTTTAGAAAGAATGCAGGGTAAGATCATTTAGAATCAGGAGACCTACTTCCAGCCTCACACTTCTATTTCCTAAATAACTGAGAAAATCACTTAGTGTTTAGCCATTAGTCTTCTCATCTGCAAGATGAATGAGTTAGGCTAAATTTCCATCAAGGTTCCTTTCAGTTTTAAAATACCACAATTTTCAGCATAAAAAGACCCATATCTAGACTCAGGTTATTCAGGGGAAAGGAATTAATTTTGTTTCAGACACTAAAAATATTGTTTCATGTTATGAGTAGAAATGATATAAAATGTTCATACCAAGTATTCACTCAGAACCACTACAACTAAAAATAAATACTTTTTTGTTGTTCCATCTCACCTTCTCACTCTAATTCATTCATTTCTTGACCGATGGTTTTTTTTTTTTTTTTTTCATGCTTTCTTTCTCTTTTCTAGATTAAAAAATGGGAAGCTGGTTCAGCTTGTGCTCAAACCCTGTCTTCTCCACTACAGTCCTATAGCCTCCTGTTCTCTTAAACATTTCCTGATGCCACTCCCTGTCTTTAACTTCCACCAGATTTCTTCTTATCTTTCTGACAGTGCCACTGTCCAGTCACCTGTCTTTGCCACTGATTCCCATGCAAACCTCATGTGAACACAACTGTTTCTTATTCATATTTGTGTCTCTGGTCCCAGCTGGTACCAGACTCAAGAGTGTATCTCATTATTAGTGGTCCAATTAATTAATCATAACCTACATAAGAGACATTGAGAGGCTCTTACATGTGTTTTGCCAAATGAAAGAACCAGTCCGAAAACACTTCATATTATACACTTTCATCTATAGGATATTCTGGAAAAGGCAAAACTATGAAGACAGTAGAAACTTCAGTAGTTACCAAAGGATGAGAAGAAAGAGGAAAAATAGAAATAGGTGAAGCATGGGGAATGTTTAGGTCAAATAAACCAATTCTATATGGTGTTGTATGATGAATATTCATTTGACAAAACCCCCAAAACTATAAACATAGAATGAACTCTAATGTAAATTATGGATATTTAGTTAAAAATAAGGTTCATCAATTTGGACAAAGATACTACACACTTGTGTGTGTGTGTATGTGTCTGTGTTCAGTTCTTCAGTCGTGTTGGACTCTTTGTGACCCTATGGATTGTATCCTGCCAGGCTCCTCTTTTTACGGGATCCTCCAGGCAAAAATACTGGAGTGGGCTGTTATTTCCTTCTTCAAGGGATCTTCCTGCTCCAGGAATAGAACCTATGTTTCCTGCATTGGCAGTTGTGTTCTTTACTGCTGAGATACCTGGGAAGCCCCACATAGATATTTAGAGCAGCTTCAGTCATAATAGCCCAAACCTGGAAGCAACCAAGATGTACTTCAGCAAGAGAATGGACAAATAAACTGTGATACATCCAGACAATGCAATGTTATTTCACACTAAAAAGACATGAGCCATCAAGCCATGAATAGATATGCAGGAAAATTACAATAAATGCATATTTCTAAGTGAAAAACAACATACTGTTTGATTTAACTGCATGACATTCTGGAAAATACAAGACTTCAGATACAGTAAAAGGATCTTTGGTTATTAGAGGTTAGGGGAAAGTAGAGATGAAGAGGTGGAGCCCAGAGGATTTTCAGGGCAGTGGCACTAGTCTGTATGTTGTAAGGGTGGAGGTATATTTCTGGCTATCCTAGATAGCATTAGTCGTAAAACAAAAGTCCATCTGCCAATGCAGGAGATGTGATAGAGATGAGGGTTCAGTTTCTGGATCAGGAAGATACCCTGGAGGACAGCATAGCAATCCACTCCAGTATTCTTGCCTGTGGAATCCCATGACAGAGGAGCCTGGCGGGCTACAATCCATAGAGTTGCACAGAGTTGGACATGACTGAGTATGCATGCAGGCGTACATACACACACATACATATGTAAACTATGGTCTTTGTGTTATAATGACATATACATGTTGTTCAGCCATTTGAAAAATATAAAAAATGTAAAAATCCCACTCTGATTTGGGATTCTGACAGTAGGGGAGGTTGTGCATACGTGGAAGCTGGGAATATATTGGAAATCTCTGTACCTCTTGCTCAATTTTGTCATGAGCACAGAACTGCTCTAAAAAAGGAAGTCTACTCAAGGAAAAAGGATAAACCCACATCAGACTCTCCAGGTCATTTAGTTTTGTCCACATAACAAACATGTCAGGTAGGCTCTCAAAGTTCATGCTGGCATTAGAATTAGATGCTAGTTTTCTTACTTTCAAGCCTAAGGAGTTTTTCTATAGTTGACTTGGCATTCAGGTCTTGTTTGCCTTTGAGTTACTTTTTTATTCAATAGCTTTTGCCTTTTTTCATAGCTTTCTTCTGCAACCTGGGCATTGTCTATGTCATTTTCTTGTCTGGGTCACTAATTAGCAATTGATTTCTAAAACCTCAGCTCATCATCAATAAATGCTATTACTAAGTAGGCAGTTAGAAAAAAATGTCTCCCAGAGATTTATGGAGTTATTAAGTCTCAAGTCTAGCCTTGGAGAACTCATACATTAAGGCCTCATGTCCCAGGAGGATTATCGGTGGTGACAGCAAGGAGCGGTGAACCTGCTCAGCTCAGCTGGGAGGTTCAGCATCAGGCTGGTGAATCCATCTTCCCTGGACTGCGTGCTGACACAGTGGGCTGACTTATGCTCTAATTAGGTGCTCCTCTCTAGCAACCTCTACAGCTTAATAGGCATCCCATTGCTGACGTCCGCCCTGTATGTGTAGGTGGAGGTATATTCTGGCTATCCTAGATAGCATTAGTCGAAACAAAGTCCATCTGCCAATGCAGGAGATGTGATAGAGATGAGGGTTCAGTTTCTGGATCAGGAAGATACCCTGGAGGACAGCATAGCAATCCACTCCAGTATTCTTGCCTGTGGAATCCCATGACAGAGGAGCCTGGCGGGCTACAATCCATAGAGTTGCACAGAGTTGGACATGACTGAGTATGCATGCAGGCGTACATACACACACATACATATGTAAACTATGGTCTTTGTGTTATAATGACATATACATGTTGTTCAGCCATTTGAAAAATATAAAAAATGTAAAAATCCCACTCTGATTTGGGATTCTGACAGTAGGGGAGGTTGTGCATACGTGGAAGCTGGGAATATATTGGAAATCTCTGTACCTCTTGCTCAATTTTGTCATGAGCACAGAACTGCTCTAAAAAAGGAAGTCTACTCAAGGAAAAAGGATAAACCCACATCAGACTCTCCAGGTCATTTAGTTTTGTCCACATAACAAACATGTCAGGTAGGCTCTCAAAGTTCATGCTGGCATTAGAATTAGATGCTAGTTTTCTTACTTTCAAGCCTAAGGAGTTTTTCTATAGTTGACTTGGCATTCAGGTCTTGTTTGCCTTTGAGTTACTTTTTTATTCAATAGCTTTTGCCTTTTTTCATAGCTTTCTTCTGCAACCTGGGCATTGTCTATGTCATTTTCTTGTCTGGGTCACTAATTAGCAATTGATTTCTAAAACCTCAGCTCATCATCAATAAATGCTATTACTAAGTAGGCAGTTAGAAAAAAATGTCTCCCAGAGATTTATGGAGTTATTAAGTCTCAAGTCTAGCCTTGGAGAACTCATACATTAAGGCCTCATGTCCCAGGAGGATTATCGGTGGTGACAGCAAGGAGCGGTGAACCTGCTCAGCTCAGCTGGGAGGTTCAGCATCAGGCTGGTGAATCCATCTTCCCTGGACTGCGTGCTGACACAGTGGGCTGACTTATGCTCTAATTAGGTGCTCCTCTCTAGCAACCTCTACAGCTTAATAGGCATCCCATTTGCCTCAGGTCTAACGTCCATTTTTAAACTGACTATCATGCCATTAACTTTCGGGTTCGGGGGACTTGTTTCTTCCCAGGAAGCGAGTTTGACAGATCCATCCATCCACCTACTCTTGCCTAATGCATTAAGGAGAGCTCTACTGCAATCTTGTCTTCCCACGAATGTAGTAGCATTTCGTTCCCTTAGCAAAACTCACTTTATGAAACTGCATTAATCGCGCATGTAAACCCACCTCCTCATGCGTCCCTGCCCTTGAGCTCCTCCTCTCTGAAACGCTCCCGAGTTGGCAATGAAAGGAAGTTCAGACAATGAGCTGGGGTTTCTTGAAAGACAAAGGTGACTCCTCAGCCATGTTCTGATAAGTGATAGCAGGAATTCATCGTGCAAGGCAGTGAAGAAGGTTTATGCTGATCAGATAACAGGAACTTTAAATGCCTCCTGATGATAGATATACACCAGGCAAAAAATCGACGCAATAAACTCACAGCCTGGGTTCAAGCAGCAGCAGCAAATGAATTCATTTTAAATCAGGGTACATTGATCCTCTGTCTCTCTTTTTCTGTCTCTCTCTGTGGGTCTCCCTCTGTCTCTCTCTTTGTCCCTCTTGCTTTCTCTCTCTCTCTCCCTGTAAGCCTATGAGAGAGTAGGTAACACAAATGCAATGTATAAATATTTTATCTAAAGAAAGAGGCAACCCATAGGCTATTTTCTCCAGCCAGGTAATAGTTCAATAAAACAGTGAAAATAGAATTGTTGAGGAAATAACATTGAACGGGCAATAATGGTTACTGGTTACAATACTATAGGTAAATATTCATCTGTGAAGTTCTCAAATATATGCTGGAAGAAGATAAATCCAACTACTAAAAATCATGTTTTAAAAGAATACGTATAAGACAATGAGGAGATATAGCTACACCCTTAAAAGAAGAGCTTAAATAATAAATAGTAATAATACCAAATGCTTTTGAGGATGTGGGAAATGCTTACAAGGAAGTGTATCTCTAAAATCTTGCCAGTAGAAATACAAAATTGTACAGCTACCCTTACACCATAAGGCTTGGAAGTTTAACTTATCAGTTTCTTAAAAATGCCCTGGTAGTTTAAAGAAAAAATTATCCTAAGCATATATTTACCTTACGACTTAGTAATCACACTCCTGAGAATTTATCCCAGAGAAACAAAAACAGGACCACAGAAAAAAACCTGGACATGATTGTTCATAGCAACTTTATTTGTAATAACAAACAGCCAGAAATTACTCAAATCTACTTCAACAGGTGAATGGTTAAACAAACAGTGATGCACCATGAAATCCCACTCAGCATTGAAAAGGACTAAACTTGAAACATATAATTTGGATGGATTTCAAGGGCATTCTACCCAGGAGGGAAAAAAAGTCATTCTCAAAAGGTCACATACTGGATGATTGCATTCATATAACACTCTCAAAATGATAGTGTAATAGAGATGAAGAACAAACTAGTGTTTGCAGGGGAAGGCATGCTTGGGGGCAGACGGATGGGTGTAGCTATAAGAGGATAGCATGTGTGGGATATTTACAGTGATGAAATAGCTTTGTACTTTGTGATGGGGGTTACACAAATCTGTGAAAATGAAAGTGTTAGTCACTCAGTTGTGTTCAACTCTTTGTGATCCCAAGGGCTATACAGTGCCAGGCTTCTCTGTCCATGAGATTCTCCAGACAAGAATACTGGACTGGGTTGCCATTCCTTTCTCCAGGGGACCTTCCTGATTCAGGGACCAAACCCAGGTCTCCTGCATTGCAGACAGATTCTTTATGACATGGGATAAAATTCACTGCACTAATGTACAATTAATGAAGTTTCCTGATATTGCCATTGTACTACAGTTATATAACATATAACCAATGGCAGAAAGTGTGTGAAGGATACATGGACTTCTCTCTACCCTCTGTGAATAAATAAATATTACCCAAAAAAAGTTTAAAATAATAATTCATAATAAAAAATGCTCATTAAAGAAGGATTAATACTACATATACAGAAAACCACACATACTTATACCACCACTCCCCAGAAAAGTGGTTTAAAAGCAAAACACCTCTACTGATATAGTAGTGATTGTGCTTGGGTATCATTAAAAGGACTTAATAAAAAAAACCAAATGCTTTGAGGATGTGGGAAATGCTTACAAGGAAGTGTATCTCTAAAATCTTGCCAGTAGAAATACAAAATTGTACAGCTACCCTTACACCATAAGGCTTGGAAGTTTAACTTATCAGTTTCTTAAAAATGCCCTGGTAGTTTAAAGAAAAAATTATCCTAAGCATATATTTACCTTACGACTTAGTAATCACACTCCTGAGAATTTATCCCAGAGAAACAAAAACAGGACCACAGAAAAAAACCTGGACATGATTGTTCATAGCAACTTTATTTGTAATAACAAACAGCCAGAAATTACTCAAATCTACTTCAACAGGTGAATGGTTAAACAAACAGTGATGCACCATGAAATCCCACTCAGCATTGAAAAGGACTAAACTTGAAACATATAATTTGGATGGATTTCAAGGGCATTCTACCCAGGAGGGAAAAAAAGTCATTCTCAAAAGGTCACATACTGGATGATTGCATTCATATAACACTCTCAAAATGATAGTGTAATAGAGATGAAGAACAAACTAGTGTTTGCAGGGGAAGGCATGCTTGGGGGCAGACGGATGGGTGTAGCTATAAGAGGATAGCATGTGTGGGATATTTACAGTGATGAAATAGCTTTGTACTTTGTGATGGGGGTTACACAAATCTGTGAAAATGAAAGTGTTAGTCACTCAGTTGTGTTCAACTCTTTGTGATCCCAAGGGCTATACAGTGCCAGGCTTCTCTGTCCATGAGATTCTCCAGACAAGAATACTGGACTGGGTTGCCATTCCTTTCTCCAGGGGACCTTCCTGATTCAGGGACCAAACCCAGGTCTCCTGCATTGCAGACAGATTCTTTATGACATGGGATAAAATTCACTGCACTAATGTACAATTAATGAAGTTTCCTGATATTGCCATTGTACTACAGTTATATAACATATAACCAATGGCAGAAAGTGTGTGAAGGATACATGGACTTCTCTCTACCCTCTGTGAATAAATAAATATTACCCAAAAAAAGTTTAAAATAATAATTCATAATAAAAAATGCTCATTAAAGAAGGATTAATACTACATATACAGAAAACCCACACATACTTATACCACCACTCCCCAGAAAAAGTGGTTTAAAAGCAAAACACCTCTACTGATATAGTAGTGATTGTGCTTGGGTATCAGAATTTAAATATTATGTTTCTTTACATAGTTTCTACATT
Source organism: Tragulus kanchil (assembly GCA_022376925.1). Classification (NCBI taxonomy): domain Eukaryota; kingdom Metazoa; phylum Chordata; class Mammalia; order Artiodactyla; family Tragulidae; genus Tragulus; species Tragulus kanchil. Next base: position 228,834,690 of record JAIOJX010000028.1, on the reverse strand, counting down.
TAACTCATATGAATTATATAATCTATTCCCCAAATTCTGTTTTCTTGTGCTACACCAGAAGGGCAGAACTTTATAGACAGCAAGCTATACATACCCAACTAAAATGAAATCAGTCAGAAGTTGCTCCCAAAGAAAACTGTAGAAGTAGAAGTCCTCCCCCAAGAGGACCAAATAGTTTCCCAAATGAAAATCGAGCAGAATCTCATAAGAATTCTATTTGTGCATAACATTTTTAAAACAATATAAACCCAAGACTAATAAGATAACCAAATACCATGCACGTTTTTAATACTAAACCAGATACACTAATTTTGTGCAAGAAGATTGACCGTGTGATAACTGGTAAATCAATCTCAGATAAACATAAATACTAAAGTCTTCGTTAAAGGGTCTTGTGCTTGGTAATTACTAGGATGCTGGCCCCTTCATGGATCACAGTATTTTCATGGCAAAGGGACTTGTGTAACTCAATCAAGCTATGAGCTGTGCTGTGCAAGGCCACCCAAGACAGATGGGTCATAGTGAAGAGTTCTGACAAAACATGGTCCACTAGAGGAGGATCTGGCAAATCACTCCAGTATTCTTGCCATGAGAACCCCATGAAGAGCACGACAAGGTAAAAAGATATGACACTGGAAGATGACTCCCCAGGATGGAAGGTGTCCAATATGCTACTGGGGAGGAGCAGAGGGCAATTACTATTATCTACTGAAAAGAAAAGCAGGTGGGCCAGAGTGGAAATGTCTCCCAGTTGTATATGTGTCTGGTGATCAAAGTAAAGTTTGATAGTATAAACAATATTACATAGAAACCTGGAATGTTAGATCCATGAATCAAGGTAACTCGGCCATGGTCAAGGAGCAGAGGGAAAGACTGAACATTGACGTCTTAGGAATAAGTGAACTAAAACAGATGGGAATGGAGGAATTTAATTCAAATGACCATTATATCTATTACTGTGGGCAAGAATCACTTAGCAGAAATGGAGTAATCCTCACAGTCAACAAGAGTCTGAAATGCTGTGTGTGTGTGTGTGTGTGTGTGTGTGTGTGTGCTCAGTCATTTCAGTTGTTTCTGACTCTTTGCAACCTTATGGACTGTTAGCCCACCAGCCACCTTTGTCGATGGGATTGTCCTTGCAGGAATACTGAAGTGGATTGCCTTATCTTCTTCCAGGAGATCTTCCAAACCCAAGGACTGAACCCAGGTCTCCTGCATTGCAGGCAGATTCTTTACCTCTAAGATACTGGGGAAGTCCTGAAGTGCAGTACATGAGTGCAGTCTCTCTCAAAAATGACAGAATGATCTTTGCTCATTTCCAAGGCAAACCATTCAACATCACAGCAATCCAAGTCTATGCCCCAACAACTAATGCCAAAGAAGTTGAAGTTGACCAGTTCTGTGAAGACCTACAACACCTACAACTAACATTCAAAAAATATGTCCTTTTTATCACAGAAAATTAGAATGCCAAAGTAGAAAGTCAAGAGATACCCAGAATAATAGGCAAGTTTAACCCTTGGAGTACAAAATGAAACATGGCAAAGACTAACAGAGTTTTTTCATGAGAACACACTGGTCATAGCAAATATCCTTTTCCAACAACCCAAGAGACAACTGTTATTATGGGCATCTTTGCAGCCAAAGATGGAGAAGCTCCATACAGTCATCAAAAGCAAATCCTGGAGTATACTGTGGCTCTGATCGTCAGCTTCTCACTGCAAATTCAGGCTTAAAGTGAAGAGAATTGGAAAAAACACTAAGCCATTCAGATATGATGTAAATCAACTCCCTTAGGATTATACAGTGGAGGTGATGAATAGATTTAAGGGATTAGATCAGAGCTTCTGAAGAACTATGGATGAATGTTCATAACATCCATTCATAGTTCATAATATCTGTGTATAGGAGGTAGATCGACCAACCTGGAATGTTAGATCCATGAATCAAGGTAACTCGGCCATGGTCAAGGAGCAGAGGGAAAGACTGAACATTGACGTCTTAGGAATAAGTGAACTAAAACAGATGGGAATGGAGGAATTTAATTCAAATGACCATTATATCTATTACTGTGGGCAAGAATCACTTAGCAGAAATGGAGTAATCCTCACAGTCAACAAGAGTCTGAAATGCTGTGTGTGTGTGTGTGTGTGTGTGTGTGTGTGTGCTCAGTCATTTCAGTTGTTTCTGACTCTTTGCAACCTTATGGACTGTTAGCCCACCAGCCACCTTTGTCGATGGGATTGTCCTTGCAGGAATACTGAAGTGGATTGCCTTATCTTCTTCCAGGAGATCTTCCAAACCCAAGGACTGAACCCAGGTCTCCTGCATTGCAGGCAGATTCTTTACCTCTAAGATACTGGGGAAGTCCTGAAGTGCAGTACATGAGTGCAGTCTCTCTCAAAAATGACAGAATGATCTTTGCTCATTTCCAAGGCAAACCATTCAACATCACAGCAATCCAAGTCTATGCCCCAACAACTAATGCCAAAGAAGTTGAAGTTGACCAGTTCTGTGAAGACCTACAACACCTACAACTAACATTCAAAAAATATGTCCTTTTTATCACAGAAAATTAGAATGCCAAAGTAGAAAGTCAAGAGATACCCAGAATAATAGGCAAGTTTAACCCTTGGAGTACAAAATGAAACATGGCAAAGACTAACAGAGTTTTTTCATGAGAACACACTGGTCATAGCAAATATCCTTTTCCAACAACCCAAGAGACAACTGTTATTATGGGCATCTTTGCAGCCAAAGATGGAGAAGCTCCATACAGTCATCAAAAGCAAATCCTGGAGTATACTGTGGCTCTGATCGTCAGCTTCTCACTGCAAATTCAGGCTTAAAGTGAAGAGAATTGGAAAAAACACTAAGCCATTCAGATATGATGTAAATCAACTCCCTTAGGATTATACAGTAGAGGTGATGAATAGATTTAAGGGATTAGATCAGAGCTTCTGAAGAACTATGGATGAATGTTCATAACATCCATTCATAGTTCATAATATCTGTGTATAGGAGGTAGTGACCAAAACCATCCCAAAGAAAAAGATATGCAAGAAGGCAAAGTGGTTTTCTGAGGAGGCTTTACAAATAGCTGCAGAAAAAAGAGAAGTGAAATGCTAGGGAGAAAGGGAAAGATATGCCCAAATGAATGCAAAGTTCTAAAGAATAACAAGGATAGATAAGGTCTTCAAAATGAACAATGCAAAGAAATAGAGGAGAACAATAGAATGGAAAAGGACCGCCTCAAGAAAATTGAAGATAACAAGGGAGCATTTCATACATGATAAAGGGCAAAAATGGTAAAGACCTAAAAGAAGCAGATGAAATTAAGAAGAGGTGGCAAGAATACACAGAAGAACTATACAAAAAAGATCTTAATAATTCAGATAACCACAGTGGTGTGATCACTCACCCAGAGCCAGACATTCTGGAGTGCGATGTCAAGTGGGCCTTAGGAAACATCACTATGAACAAAGCTAGTGGAATTCCAGATAAGCTATTTAGAATCCTAACAGATGATGCTGTTAATGTGTTGAACTCAATATGTCAGCAAATTTGGAAAACTCAGCAGTGGCCACAGGACAGGAAAAGGTCAATTTTCATTCCAATCCCAAAGAAAGGCAGTGCCAGACAATGTTCAAACTGCCATACAGGGCTTCCCCTGGTGGTCCAGTGCGTAAGGACACCGCCTTGCAGTGCAAGGGGCGCCGGTTCGATCCCTGGCCTGGGAAGATCCCACGTGCCTCGGAGCGGCTGGACTGATGTGTCCAATTACCGAGCTGGAGCTCTGGAGCACATGCGCCCAGAGCCGGAGCTCTGCAGCAACAGACGCCACCGCGATGGGAGGCCCACAGGAGCCAAAGAACAAAGACGGATGAAAATGGAGAAATGAAAGACCAATAGAAGTGGCCCACCCGCTCCCCTCCCTCCCTAACCCGACCCCCGCCCAAAATAAATAAATAAATAAATCTTTAAAAAAAAAAAAAAAAAAAACTGCCATACAGTTGCACTCATTTCACATGCAAGCAAGGTAATGCCACGAATCCTTCATGATTGACTTCAGAAGCATGTGAATTGAAAACTTCTAGAGATACAAACTGGATTTCGAAGAGGCAGATGAACCAGAGATGAAATTGCCAACATTAACTGAATCATGGAGAAAACAATGGAACTCCAAAAAAGTAACTACTTCTATTTCATTCATTATGCTAAAACCATTGACTGTGTGGGTCACAACAAACTGAGAAATTCTTAAAGAAATGTGAATACCAGACTCCTGCCTCCTGAGAAACCTGTGTGCAGGTCAAGAAGCAACAGTTAAAACCAGACATAGAACGACTGACAGGTTCAAAATTGGGAAAGAAGTACAAAAAGGCTACACATTGTCACCTTGCTTGTTCAAATTATATGCAGAGTACATCATGAGAAATGTCAGGCTGGATAAATCACAAGCTGGAATCAAGATAACCAGGAGAAATATCATCAACCTCAGATATGCAGATGACACCACTCTAATGGCAAGAAGTTAAGAGGAGCTAAAGAGCCTCTTTATGGGGGTGAAAGAGGAGAGTGAAAAGGCTGGCTTAAAACAACATTCAAAAAACTAAGATCATGGCATCTGGTCTAATCACTTCATGGCAAAAAGAAAGTGAGAAGTGGAAATAGTGACAGATTTTATTTTCTTGGGCTCCCAAGTCACTGCAGATGGTGACTGCAGCCACTAAATTAAAAGCCACACTTGTTCCTTGGAAGGAAAGCTATGAAAAACTTAGCGTAGTAAAAAGCAGAGACATCACTTTGCTGACAAAGTTCTGCAGAGTCAAAGTTATAGTTTTTCCAGTAGTCATCTACAGATGCGAGCTGGACCATAAAAATGGCTGGGTGCCAAATAGTTACCACTTTTGAATTGCGGTGTTGGAGAAGACTCTTGAGAGTCCCTTGGACTGCAATGAGATCAAGCCAGTCAATCCTAAAAGAAATCAGCCCTGAATATTCATGGGACTGATGCTGAAGCTGAAGCGCCAATATTTTGGCCACCAGATGCAAAGAACTGACTCATTAGAAAAGACCCTGATGCTAGGAAAGAGTGAAAGCAAAAGGAGAAAGAGGTAGCAGAGGATGAGCTGGTCAGATAGCATCACTGACTAAATGCACAAGAATGTGAGCAAACTCCAAAAGAAGGACAGAGAAGCCTGGCACGCTGCAGTTCATGTGGTTTCAAGGAGTCATACAGGACTCAGTGACTGAACAACAACAATGATGGTGTACTATATTTCATATTTTCCTTGTGAGCTTTTTTGGCATTTATATGGAAGAAATAATTTATTCATATTCTTTATAGTTCATGCTTAATGTTTTCTCTTTGAATAATCTGCATTGATGAACTTATTTTTGTAATTATTTCTAAAGTAGACTCTACACATCACCAGGATGAATTTAATGACAGGAGATAACCGGGGTTTATGATTTTCCCCAGCTATTTATGAAAACAAAGAACAGCCTATTTATTATTCAGATGTAAAACCTCTATTCATCAAAAAGGCATTGATTTCACATTTTCAACTAAAAGAATCCTGAATTATTTTAAGTCATGAAACAAATGCCATCCAAATTGGAATTTCAAGATAGGCTCACAATCAAAAGCAATATAATATAGCCTGAAGTTGAAATTCAAATAAATGCTTAGCTTCGTCTCATTTTTTCAACTTGAATAACAAGGGTGGGAAAGAGAAAAATACACACATAAGTACAAATAAAGAGAAATTCTCTCAAAGCAATTGACATTCAAAAGAAAACCCTGCCCTCTGTTGTGGCAGAAATAGAAACGGACTTAAATGTGAGTATCTGAGTTGAAAGAATAAAATAAATATTCACATAGATATAGGCAGTTTGGTGTAAAGATAAAGAACAGGTGAGCACAGACTGAGAAGCCCTATTCCTGGGATGCTCATAGTTGAACAATGACAAGACTAGGGAACCTCTCAATTTCAGGTTACAGCTTCTGTTTACAGCCGTGTTTCTTCAGTCAGGCCCAGCATGCCCCAGTGCAGAGATACCCAAATCCTTGGTGCCATTCACAGAAGCGCTACACTCTTGGCTTCAGAGTTCCACTGAACGTTGTAGATTGTTCAAAATTCCTGACTTACACCTATGCCAAGAAATGGTCCAACATGTCCCAGTTTATAGAAATGGGCAAAGTCTTCATATGTCGGTGTTCTCAGGTGGCACAGTGTTAAAGAATCTGCCTCCAATGCAGGCGATGCAGGTTCAATCCCTGGATTGGGAAGATCCTCTAAAGAAGAAAATGCACTCCAGTATTCTTGTCTGGAGAATTCCATTGACAGAGGAGCCTGGAAGGGTCATACAGGACTCAGTGACTGACAACAACAATGATGGTGTACTATATTTCATATTTTCCTTGTGAGCTTTTTTGGCATTTATATGGAAGAAATAATTTATTCATATTCTTTATAGTTCATGCTTAATGTTTTCTCTTTGAATAATCTGCATTGATGAACTTATTTTTGTAATTATTTCTAAAGTAGACTCTACACATCACCAGGATGAATTTAATGACAGGAGATAACCGGGGTTTATGATTTTCCCCAGCTATTTATGAAAACAAAGAACAGCCTATTTATTATTCAGATGTAAAACCTCTATTCATCAAAAAGGCATTGATTTCACATTTTCAACTAAAAGAATCCTGAATTATTTTAAGTCATGAAACAAATGCCATCCAAATTGGAATTTCAAGATAGGCTCACAATCAAAAGCAATATAATATAGCCTGAAGTTGAAATTCAAATAAATGCTTAGCTTCGTCTCATTTTTTCAACTTGAATAACAAGGGTGGGAAAGAGAAAAATACACACATAAGTACAAATAAAGAGAAATTCTCTCAAAGCAATTGACATTCAAAAGAAAACCCTGCCCTCTGTTGTGGCAGAAATAGAAACGGACTTAAATGTGAGTATCTGAGTTGAAAGAATAAAATAAATATTCACATAGATATAGGCAGTTTGGTGTAAAGATAAAGAACAGGTGAGCACAGACTGAGAAGCCCTATTCCTGGGATGCTCATAGTTGAACAATGACAAGACTAGGGAACCTCTCAATTTCAGGTTACAGCTTCTGTTTACAGCCGTGTTTCTTCAGTCAGGCCCAGCATGCCCCAGTGCAGAGATACCCAAATCCTTGGTGCCATTCACAGAAGCGCTACACTCTTGGCTTCAGAGTTCCACTGAACGTTGTAGATTGTTCAAAATTCCTGACTCACACCTATGCCAAGAAATGGTCCAACATGTCCCAGTTTATAGAAATGGGCAAAGTCTTCATATGTCGGTGTTCTCAGGTGGCACAGTGTTAAAGAATCTGCCTCCAATGCAGGCGATGCAGGTTCAATCCCTGGATTGGGAAGATCCTCTAAAGAAGAAAATGCACTCCAGTATTCTTGTCTGGAGAATTCCATTGACAGAGGAGCCTGGAAGGGTACAGTTCTTGCGGTCACAAAAGAATCAGACATGACTTAGTAACTAAACAACAACATACAAGTGTGTTAGGTCTGCCATAAAAATATAGCAAAGACTGGATGCTTTAAAGAACACAAATTTATTTTCTCACAGTCATCAGTGCTCACAATCAAGGTTTCAGGAGGATTTGTTATTTCTGAGGCCTCTCTCTTTGGCCCTTCTCTCTATGTATCTTCATGTGGTCTTCCCTCTTCAACAGTCTGTGTCTTAATCTGTTTTTCAAGAACACCAGTCGTAATGGATTAGCTTGCACTCCAATGATTTTGTTTTAATTACTTCCAAAAGTCTGTCTCTAAGTACAATCATATTCTGAAGTACCAGGGCTGAGACTTCACATGAAAATGAAAGTGTTAGTCATTCAGTTGCACCAGACACCATGGACTATTGCCCTCTGTCCATGGAGTTCTCCAGGTAAGAATACTGGACTGGGTAACCATTCCCTTCTCCAGGGGATCTCCCAATCCAGGAATAAAACCCAGATCTCCCATACTACAGGCAGATTCTTTATCATCTGAGCCACTAGGGAAGTCCCAAATTTGGCCCTTAACAATATCTCCTGCCCTGGCTGGAGGCTTGATAAACTGCAGAAATTCTTACTTCCTTGTAGAAAAATACGTGGAATTGTTCTCTGGAGTGTTTGACATGTATGTGCTAGAATTTGGGGTTATTTGTGAGCATAGAATCTGGTGCCTGCCTCCCACTGGAGAATGTAGAAGATTGACATGCTGACAGGAGAGAACATCAAAAGAACATCACAAGCAGCCTGAGTTTGGAATGGCAAGGAGCCATGCGTTTCCCATGGATTCAGTGAACACCAGAAGGTAGCCACGCTTGTGCCATCTTGATAGGATGTCAGATGATATGCATACAATGCAGGGCAGAAATGGCAGAGAGGGGGTTGTCAGAAGCCAACTGTAGAGTGAATTTCCTGCCACACCATTCAGACTCAATATGATAAACACAGAAGATCACCCAGCACCCCACAGATGAGCTGGAACTTGGAGACCGGCCACACAAATTATTAACAGCCAGGAGAAACCTACATAGAACATGAACTAGGTAAAAGTCTCTTTCTCCCTTTCATTCTAATTCCTTCTTTCTCATGCTCCAATTCAGGAGGAGCCAACTGCAGGAGGTGAAAAGAAAAGAAAGAGTATAAGAAGGAAAGACTACACCCCTTTCTTAGATGATAAGTCAAACCTGAACCAGGGGAAAGAAGTTCAGAATTGAATATGAAGCTGAAGTTTCTAGGATGGTGATGATGGCACATGCAGTGAAGCGACAGAAAGACAGACATGGACAGTGGACATATGGACATTGTGGGGAAGGAACAGTGGGTGAGAGGCGTAAAGGAAGTAGCTGTAAACCAAAGTCTGTTTTTTTCTAATTTTACAATCATATTCTGAAGTACCAGGGCTGAGACTTCACATGAAAATGAAAGTGTTAGTCATTCAGTTGCACCAGACACCATGGACTATTGCCCTCTGTCCATGGAGTTCTCCAGGTAAGAATACTGGACTGGGTAACCATTCCCTTCTCCAGGGGATCTCCCAATCCAGGAATAAAACCCAGATCTCCCATACTACAGGCAGATTCTTTATCATCTGAGCCACTAGGGAAGTCCCAAATTTGGCCCTTAACAATATCTCCTGCCCTGGCTGGAGGCTTGATAAACTGCAGAAATTCTTACTTCCTTGTAGAAAAATACATGGAATTGTTCTCTGGAGTGTTTGACATGTATGTGCTAGAATTTGGGGTTATTTGTGAGCATAGAATCTGGTGCCTGCCTCCCACTGGAGAATGTAGAAGATTGACATGCTGACAGGAGAGAACATCAAAAGAACATCACAAGCAGCCTGAGTTTGGAATGGCAAGGAGCCATGCGTTTCCCATGGATTCAGTGAACACCAGAAGGTAGCCACGCTTGTGCCATCTTGATAGGATGTCAGATGATATGCATACAATGCAGGGCAGAAATGGCAGAGAGGGGGTTGTCAGAAGCCAACTGTAGAGTGAATTTCCTGCCACACCATTCAGACTCAATATGATAAACACAGAAGATCACCCAGCACCCCACAGATGAGCTGGAACTTGGAGACCGGCCACACAAATTATTAACAGCCAGGAGAAACCTACATAGAACATGAACTAGGTAAAAGTCTCTTTCTCCCTTTCATTCTAATTCCTTCTTTCTCATGCTCCAATTCAGGAGGAGCCAACTGCAGGAGGTGAAAAGAAAAGAAAAGAGTATAAGAAGGAAAGACTACACCCCTTTCTTAGATGATAAGTCAAACCTGAACCAGGGGAAAGAAGTTCAGAATTGAATATGAAGCTGAAGTTTCTAGGATGGTGATGATGGCACATGCAGTGAAGCGACAGAAAGACAGACATGGACAGTGGACATATGGACATTGTGGGGAAGGAACAGTGGGTGAGAGGCGTAAAGGAAGTAGCATGAAGGCCTGTACTATCATAAGTGAAGAAAATAGCTCTAGTCATTGCTCTGTGAAAAAAGGGGATCCTTCAGGGGTGCTGTGTGATGGTCGGGAGGGGAGGGAAGGGGGGGATATACATGTGATTAATCTGAGAACATGCATGTCTGTGAACAACAAAACTCTGTAAAAGTTAAAAGTAAAATAAAGGTTTAAAAAAAAAAAAAAGACTGAATAGGACTGTTTAATAAATGAGAGTAAAATGGGCTTGTCTAATGAGGCAAAAAGGACAAGAAAGCTGTGAGATCTTGTCCAGATTTCATCCAGGAGTAAGGGGAAAGGACTGAACAGAGCATGCTTAAATATAAAAAATGAAGAAAAATAAAACTGTCCCTTATTTCTCTTCTTGCTGAATTCATCCCATTCAAGAAACAAATAGGATTTCATCTTCTCAAACACAAATTATAGAAAACAAATTCTGAACTTGCTTCTTTCCTAGAAATCCTTCAAGTTATACCATATTTTCAGTTAATCCATATTTTTAGATACCATTTCTATTCCATTATTCCTCTGTCCAAAATTCTCCCTTGACTCTGTGATCCCAAGGATAAAGCCCCGGATTTTCTACTTGATTGTAAAGGCCTTTTTCATTAATCCCCATTTCCAGATGTTTTTCTTCCTCAGGGAAAACTACATTCTAATCTTAGAGGTTGGAAGGGCCATCTCATTAGTTTCTCAGGGATCCTCCAATCATGCTCTGCAAACATTTTGAAACAAAAATTGTGTCTCAATGATATGCGATCAGGGAATCCAAAGCATTCATTCCCTCCCTCAACTATAAACAGCCAGTGTTGGCTGCCACACAACAGAGTCTATGGCTCTCCCTTGTCTCAGGGTCATTAAAGAGTCCATTTTAGCATTACATGGAGTCCCATTATCTTTATATCTGATATTTTTCATTTTATGAGATTGTATATCAGTACCCAATCATGAGTTTGGTTTTGTGTTTTTGAACTTTACGTTAGAACTTAAAGTCTAACTTTGCACATTTCTCCTGGTATGCTTTGGTAATAAATAAGGGGGAAAAAGAGGTGAGAAAGAGAGGCAGAGAAAATAAATGCCCCATTGTTAAATGACTCTGAGTCACTGAAACTCATGGTCCCTTCCCACAGAGAGAGAAGGAAAACCTCCATGATTAAGCAAGACCATCTTACCCCTTGAAGAGATGAGACCAGGTCAAATATGAGCCACCAAGGGTTATTGCTTAAGAAACTTCTGGGCAGATTTTGAGCCATAAATAACAAAGTGTCTATAGAATTTCCTTGGACTTTAACATTTTCTTACAACCAATAGCACATTAAAAGGAAAATTACTTTCAAACTGTGGTACTGGAAAATACCCTTGAGAGTCCCTTGGACAGAAGATCAGATCAGTCCATCCTAAAGGAAATCAACTCTGAATATTCTTTAGAAGGACTGATGCTGAAGCTGAAGCTCCAATACTTTGGCCACCTGATGTGAAGAGTCAATTCATTGTAAATGACCCTGATGCTGGAAAAGATTGAGGGCAGGAGGAGAAGGGGGAGACAGAGGTTGAGATGGTTGGATGGCATCATCCACTTGATGGATATGAATTTGAACACACTCTGGTTGATAATTAAGGACAGGGTATCCTGGCATGATGGCATGCAATCCATGGGGTCATAAAGAGTCGGACACAACTTAGTGGCTAAACAACAGCAAAGAAAGAGCAATGGCTCTTATTTGTCATCAATCAGGAAAACATATTTGCAAAATCTAGAACCTAGTCTATAGTTAGGATCCATATTTTTTTCCTATCCTTTTATTTGTTTCTTGAAAGTTGTTTTATTGTTGCCATGCAAGCTTGTGCCTGAATCATGCTCTGCAAACATTTTGAAACAAAATTGTGTCTCAATGATATGCCAAACAAGCATTCCTCCTCAACTATAAACAGCCAGTGTTGGCTGCCACACAACAGAGTCTATGGCTCTCCCTTGTCTCAGGGTCATTAAAGAGTCCATTTTAGCATTACATGGAGTCCCATTATCTTTATATCTGATATTTTTCATTTTATGAGATTGTATATCAGTACCCAATCATGAGTTTGGTTTTGTGTTTTTGAACTTTACGTTAGAACTTAAAGTCTAACTTTGCACATTTCTCCTGGTATGCTTTGGTAATAAATAAGGGGGGGGAAAAAGAGGTGAGAAAGAGAGGCAGAGAAAATAAATGCCCCATTGTTAAATGACTCTGAGTCACTGAAACTCATGGTCCCTTCCCACAGAGAGAGAAGGAAAACCTCCATGATTAAGCAAGACCATCTTACCCCTTGAAGAGATGAGACCAGGTCAAATATGAGCCACCAAGGGTTATTGCTTAAGAAACTTCTGGGCAGATTTTGAGCCATAAATAACAAAGTGTCTATAGAATTTCCTTGGACTTTAACATTTTCTTACAACCAATAGCACATTAAAAGGAAAATTACTTTCAAACTGTGGTACTGGAAAATACCCTTGAGAGTCCCTTGGACAGAAGATCAGATCAGTCCATCCTAAAGGAAATCAACTCTGAATATTCTTTAGAAGGACTGATGCTGAAGCTGAAGCTCCAATACTTTGGCCACCTGATGTGAAGAGTCAATTCATTGTAAATGACCCTGATGCTGGAAAAGATTGAGGGCAGGAGGAGAAGGGGGAGACAGAGGTTGAGATGGTTGGATGGCATCATCCACTTGATGGATATGAATTTGAACACACTCTGGTTGATAATTAAGGACAGGGTATCCTGGCATGATGGCATGCAATCCATGGGGTCATAAAGAGTCGGACACAACTTAGTGGCTAAACAACAGCAAAGAAAGAGCAATGGCTCTTATTTGTCATCAATCAGGAAAACATATTTGCAAAATCTAGAACCTAGTCTATAGTTAGGATCCATATTTTTTTCCTATCCTTTTATTTGTTTCTTGAAAGTTGTTTTATTGTTGCCATGCAAGCTTGTGCCTGAATTACAGCCTTTAATAAAGCAGTGATAATTTTATTTCTCAACTGTCTTGTGACCGTATTAACCTCCCCTCGGTAGAGCTACCAATGTTGCATTCTGCCCACACTCCCTTTGGTGTGGCTTCCAAGGAAAGAGTCAGAAGGCTTCTCGGGAAGGGAAGGACATGTTTATAGCCAGGCCTATGGAAGTGGTTGCATAATTACTAGAATGACTAAGGAGGTGTTTTTGGACATAGACAAGTGTGCCAAGTTTTAATACGTTTCGTGACAATGCATAAGGCAAGTGCATGCTGTACCTGATACAAGACCCTGTAGGTCGCCAAAATAAACAAATATGCGGAGAGACACTGGAATGATTTCAGTCATGGGTATAAACAAAAACTTCAAGGGGAAATGAGCTCTGATTCTTGACAGAATTGTTTGTGATCTGAATGAGGACGGTTTACTGAAAAGGTACAAGAGGGCCTGGGGACACAAAGCTTTAGATGGTTTTCTAATACCATGCTGTAAAGATAGCTTAATGGGAGGGAGGGGTGGCAGGGAGAGCTTTGGTTAATTCTGAGATTGAAGTTAAAGCTTTTCTAATTTGACTTACCGATATTTAATCTTGTAACTCTGCGTCCTTAATCAAAACTCAGAGGGAATCTTTAATCTTGTGTGTATAAAACAGAAGACGATTAGAGCCCTTTGACCTACCTGGCTCCCCAGCTGCTGCTTTATTTTCTGTTTTATGGCTACTTCCTACTGCTCTTCATGCCTCCCAGAGCCCTAGTTATATAGAAAACTAGTAGTCTGGGATTTTAGAAGAATTATATGAAGAACATTAACAAAGTCCCATATTGAATCTGTCATTCATTCATTAATGCTTCTTTTCTTAATTAAGGACAGGGTATCCTGGCATGATGGCATGCAATCCATGGGGTCATAAAGAGTCGGACACAACTTAGTGGCTAAACAACAGCAAAGAAAGAGCAATGGCTCTTATTTGTCATCAATCAGGAAAACATATTTGCAAAATCTAGAACCTAGTCTATAGTTAGGATCCATATTTTTTTCCTATCCTTTTATTTGTTTCTTGAAAGTTGTTTTATTGTTGCCATGCAAGCTTGTGCCTGAATTACAGCCTTTAATAAAGCAGTGATAATTTTATTTCTCAACTGTCTTGTGACCGTATTAACCTCCCCTCGGTAGAGCTACCAATGTTGCATTCTGCCCACACTCCCTTTGGTGTGGCTTCCAAGGAAAGAGTCAGAAGGCTTCTCGGGAAGGGAAGGACATGTTTATAGCCAGGCCTATGGAAGTGGTTGCATAATTACTAGAATGACTAAGGAGGTGTTTTTGGACATAGACAAGTGTGCCAAGTTTTAATACGTTTCGTGACAATGCATAAGGCAAGTGCATGCTGTACCTGATACAAGACCCTGTAGGTCGCCAAAATAAACAAATATGCGGAGAGACACTGGAATGATTTCAGTCATGGGTATAAACAAAAACTTCAAGGGGAAATGAGCTCTGATTCTTGACAGAATTGTTTGTGATCTGAATGAGGACGGTTTACTGAAAAGGTACAAGAGGGCCTGGGGACACAAAGCTTTAGATGGTTTTCTCTAATACCATGCTGTAAAGATAGCTTAATGGGAGGGAGGGGTGGCAGGGAGAGCTTTGGTTAATTCTGAGATTGAAGTTAAAGCTTTTCTAATTTGACTTACCGATATTTAATCTTGTAACTCTGCGTCCTTAATCAAAACTCAGAGGGAATCTTTAATCTTGTGTGTATAAAACAGAAGACGATTAGAGCCCTTTGACCTACCTGGCTCCCCAGCTGCTGCTTTATTTTCTGTTTTATGGCTACTTCCTACTGCTCTTCATGCCTCCCAGAGCCCTAGTTATATAGAAAACTAGTAGTCTGGGATTTTAGAAGAATTAATATGAAGAACATTAACAAAGTCCCATATTGAATCTGTCATTCATTCATTAATGCTTCTTTTCTTTTGATGGGCAAAAAACATGTGGCAGGCCTTGTTTTACATATTAATAAAGAGCATGAACAAGATCACCACATCTACTTTTACAGATCACACCTAACAAGGAATTTTTCAGTCATTCTTTGCTAAGTAACCAAATGCAAGTGATCTAGGAAAATAAATATGGTTCTAAGGATTAAAGAACACTATAGGAAAATTCTTGTTCAGATGACTGCAAAGTACAATTTACTGGAGAAATCTAGTCATATGCCTGTTAAAATGTTTTTGGATGTGGGTAGAAAATGGATAATCAGGTGATAAAATTTTGCATTCCAGAGAAGTCCCTAGTAGTCCAGTGGTTAAAAATCCACCTTGTAATACAGGGAATGTGGGTTTGATCCTCAACTGGAGAACTAAGATCCCACATGCTGTGGAGCAACTAAGTCCAAGTGCTGTATCTACTAAGCCTAAGAACTTTGGAGCCTGTGGACCACAACCAGAGAGCCCAGGTACTGCCAATGAAAGATAACACATGACGCAACCAAGACTCGATGCAGCCAAATAAATATATATATATTTTGGTCACCATTCCAGCATCACAGGAGCTTAATAACAATACAAAGGCTTTAAATCGTGCCTAAGGCATTTTTATGCATGACAAACAGGATTTCAGGGGCACATGCCTCCACCCATGCCACACTTTAATGATTACTTTTATAGAGGAATATTCCTGCAGACAAAGAACGCTCAGATCACATCTGTTCCTTGATTCTGATCCTATCATATCCAGGCAATACCTCCCTCTTAATTGCCACTTTAGAAAGCCTTGTGTTTTAAGAATATTGTTAGAATAAATCTGCCCATTCTTAAGCTCCAAATTCAATTTCAGTAGTGGAATCAAATTTAAATGGCCAGCAATTGATAAAACTAAACCAAAAAAAATCCTTGAAACAATAAAAAATACTGAATTATCTGGAAGGCATTTCTTATTTATTGCTCATCCAGAAGACCTTTTGGCTGTGTTCAGTTTGATTCAGTTGCTCAGTCGTGTCTGCCTTGTGACCTTATGGACTGCAGCACGCCAGGCTTCACCGTCTCTCAGAGTCTGCTCAAACTCATGTCCATTGATTCAGAGATGCCAGCCAACCATCTCATCCTCTGTCATCTCCTTCTCCTTTTGCCTCTGTTTTTCCCAGCATCAGGGTCTTTTCCAGTGAAACATCTCTTCACATCGGGGGGCCAGAGTATTGGCACTTCAACTTCAACGTCAGTTCTTCCAGTGAATATTCAGGGTTGATTTCCTTTAGATTGACTGGTTTGATTTCCTTGCAGTCCAAGGGACTCTCAAGAGTATTCTCCAACACCATAGTTAGGCCGTGTAGAGATGGAATATTGGCTATATGTCAGTCACACTTTATATGTGAGAGAATTTACTCACTTAGAACATGTTAACAGAAGGCATACTTAAAAAAACACTAACCAAAGAGAGCTTGTCAAACATAGATGACTATAAACGACTGCTCTCAGTTTATTCATTACAAATATTGAGTCTCCTTTACTCTAAACACTGTTCAGAATTTAGGGTTTACCTTTTCCAATCATTTTTTTTTGTAGTTTTATTTTGTCTATATGTATCCTTTAACAATTTTTGTACTGTGTTATATGTTTTTAACTTTTATATACTTTTTAAAAATGTGTTAACCTTTATATTTTATTTTTTGGCATTTATATAGCTTTGTTTATGGGTTGAACTTTTACATAGTCTGCAATTTTCTTTTCTAAAGTATCATTATGTTCATAAGGTTATTTTAAAAATATATTTGGCTCTAGTTCAATACTGCACAGTAGTCCGCTATATGAATATGCTACCATGAGTTAATTCATTTTTCTGTTGATGACTTAGGTTGTTTCTAAGGGTTTGCTATTACAAACAATTTTATGAAACTTATTCGGTTGTGACCATGTTTCTTTTTTCTTGACTACATGGACAAGTTTCCCTGGGGTATATTTCTGTGGATTATTGAGTTATAAGGCAAGTGAATCTGCAGCTTTACTAAATATTGTAAAACTCATCTCCAATGTGGCTACACCAATCTATATTCCTCCTCCACACACACACACACTCTATATAGGAATTGCCACTGCTTTACATCCTTGTCTTGTTGTAAGTTTGTCAGGTTTTTTTAATATGATGAGTGTGAAATTACGATCATCTTTTCAAGTGATTATCAGTCATTTATGCTTCCTCATCTGTGAGGTTCCATATCACTGTGTGTTTTTTATAGACTACTGTTTTATTGCATTTTTTGTCCTTTTCATTTTGATGTACATGATTTCTTATATACACACTGCATATTAATTCTTTGTTGATTTTACATGCTGCAAGTATCTTTTTTCACTCATTATGATGTCTTCTCATGAACAAAATTTGCACTGTAGTATATGCCACCCATATTTTTTATAATTTGTATTTTTCTAGTTTTATTTATTTCATGTCAGAAGTCTTAAAGATACTCTTCTTTGTTTTCCTTTAAGTTTTTGAAGTTTTTTTTAATCTTCATAGTCAAATTTTTAATATATCTTGCCTTAAATTCTTTATAAGCAGTGAAGGAGTTGGCATAGTGATTAAGAGCATGGATTCTGAAGCCAGACTGCTGGAGCCCACATCTCAGCTCTATCGCATTTTAGCCAGTCGCTTAACCTCTATGTGCCCTAGTTTATTAATCTATAAAATGGACAAAAAAATAACAGTGCCTGTTGATAGATAAGTGTGAAGTTGCAGCTAGGATATGTAAAAAACTTAGGACAGTCCCTACTAAATGTGCTTCAGTGATTGCTATTATTATTACATGAAGTAGGGATCCAATTTTATTTTTGTATGTGGACAGCCAAATTTCTTGCATCTGTATATCAACTAGCTCACTTCTCCCTCTCTCCCTTTGTAACAAAGTACCATTTCTCTCACCTTGCAACTTGCATGCAGGTGTAAACATTTTTCTAGCTTCCTGATTCTTCCATTGATCTATTTGTCTATCCTCTAGAAAAATTTCCAGCCTACTTTTAAAATTGCCTGAGTTCTAAAAGTCCCTGATCACTCTGGACTCTTATTCTATTCACAATCCCACTTCAACAACATTTTTCTTAGCCTCTTGATAAATAAGACAAGGGCCCTAGGGGCTCCCTGGGGCTGGCAAAACAATGAACTACTAACTGGGGGACTTAAAAGAAACTAATTTTCTCTCATTTCTAGAAGTTAGAAATTCAAAATCCAGGGGTTGGCAGAGTCAGGTCCCTCTGAGACCTATAAAGAAATCCTTCTTTGTCTATCCCTAGCTCCTCATGCTTTGCTGACAGTCTTTGGCATCCCCTGGCTTATCGATGCATCATCTAATCCTCCATCTTCATGTGACGTTTTTCCTGTATCCCTATTTTTACATGGAGCTCTTTTTGTAAATTCATCAATCATTGGATTAGGGATCCAGCCTGCCCCTGTAGAACCTCATCTTAACTAATATCTGTGACAACTCTTATTTTCAAAGTAACATTCTGAGGGACTGGGAGTTGGGACTTTGTGCCACGGTACCGTTCAACCCATAACAAGGGCAGAGCCAAAATTGCTAACGTTTGGATTCAATCAAATCTTCCAGTCCTCACCTGACCATCTCAATCCACTTGCTGGGAATTCTTGTCATCCTGCTTTCAGTTACAATGACTAAATCCTCCTAGACCCAGATGTCCTAACTCAGAGAAATTTTAAAACATATAATTGCAAACTTCAAATAACCAGCTATATCAGGAGTTAATAAGGAATGAATATTTCAAAATCTTACCCCTAGAGATCCTGATTTAGTGGTTCCAGTTGATCATTGCCAATGCAGATGGTCAAGGCACCACACTTGAGGAAGCATTAATCCAGACAATAGTGCTATAAAGCACGTTTCTAAGGAAGGGGCAATCTGTGGAATTGTCCCCTCATCACTCAACACGCAGGCAGCTGTTCATCAAGTCAAAGGTCTCAGAAAAGGCTGTCTGCAGAGAACTGTAGTTTTCTCTATAAGTACTCTGGAAAGTTAGATTAATACCACTTCAGAGTTTAAATCCCACTCTTAGAGGATCATAGAATTGAACTGGTTCCATTTTTTTAATTAGCAATTCAATTGTGTCTTCTGTTTTCACAGACTGCAAATCCCCTCAAGGTCCAAAGTAAGACACTGCAGGAATCTATCCTACACTAATAAATCTTGGATCAGAGGTTGCTTTTTTATTTGGAAAAGTATAATTGAGACAACAGCTGGTATTTGTTGAAATCCTACTATTTGCCAGCATTCTTCTGGGCACTACTGATACAGCATTGAACAAAACAGACATAATCCCTGTTAACATGGAGCATTCATGGATGGGAGATCATTGAGAAGCAAAAAAAATTAGTAAAATATGTGAAAACTGCAGAATGATAGAGATTTTTGACTGTTTCATTTCATACAGCATTCTAAGTGCCTAGAATGGTCACTGGCACACAGTTGAGGGTCAACAAATGTACGCATGGGCACGTGCTAAGTCAATTCATTCATGTCTGACTCTATGCAACCCTACATGGTCCACCAGGCTCCTCCGTCCATGGGGATCTCCAGACATGGAGTGGGTTTTCATGCCTTCCTCCAGGGGATCTTCTCAACTCAGAGATTCAACCTGCTTTGCTTATGTCTCCTGCATTGGCAGGTGGGTTCTTTACCACTAGTGCCACTTGCTTATATTGACCACCAAACGATGAAAAGTGCAATGACAAAAACAGGTAGGAACATGGAATAAACTGCAGGAGGGGGTATAGTTTTAAGTGGCAGAATCAAAGAAAGGCTCATAGGGAAAAGGGTCTTTGGAGAAAGGATCTGAAGGAAATGAGGATGTGAGTCATATATGTACCTGAGAAAGAAAGAGGCCAGAAAGCAGCCTATGCAAAGGGCCTTTGATGTGAGCACACTTGGTGTGTTCAAGGAATAGCATGGAAAGAAAAAAAGGAGGGAGAGAGAGCTAGGAATATGGAAAGATAAGGGCATTAGGGATGGACAGGTTGAAGAGAGCCAAACATGACAAACCTAGACAGTGAATTGAAAAGCAGATATTGCTTTGCTGACAAAGGTCTGTAGAGTCAAAGCTGTGATGTTTCCAGTAGTCATGTATGAATGTGAGAGTTGGACCACAAAGAAGGAATACAAAAAACCTTCAGAGTTTAAATCCCACTCTTAGAGGATCATAGAATTGAACTGGTTCCATTTTTTAATTAGCAATTCAATTGTGTCTTCTGTTTTCACAGACTGCAAATTCCCTCAAGGTCCAAAGTAAGACACTGCAGGAATCTATCCTACACTAATAAATCTTGGATCAGAGGTTGCTTTTTTATTTGGAAAAGTATAATTGAGACAACAGCTGGTATTTGTTGAAATCCTACTATTTGCCAGCATTCTTCTGGGCACTACTGATACAGCATTGAACAAAACAGACATAATCCCTGTTAACATGGAGCATTCATGGATGGGAGATCATTGAGAAGCAAGAAAAATTAGTAAAATATGTGAAAACTGCAGAATGATAGAGATTTTTGACTGTTTCATTTCATACAGCATTCTAAGTGCCTAGAATGGTCACTGGCACACAGTTGAGGGTCAACAAATGTACGCATGGGCACGTGCTAAGTCAATTCATTCATGTCTGACTCTATGCAACCCTACATGGTCCACCAGGCTCCTCTGTCCATGGGGATCTCCAGACATGGAGTGGGTTTTCATGCCTTCCTCCAGGGGATCTTCTCAACTCAGAGATTCAACCTGCTTTGCTTATGTCTCCTGCATTGGCAGGTGGGTTCTTTACCACTAGTGCCACTTGCTTATATTGACCACCAAACGAAGAAACGTGCAATGACAAAAACAGGTAGGAACATGGAATAAACTGCAGGAGGGGGTATAGTTTTAAGTGGCAGAATCAAAGAAAGGCTCATAGGGAAAAGGGTCTTTGGAGAAAGGATCTGAAGGAAATGAGGATGTGAGTCATATATGTACCTGAGAAAGAAAGAGGCCAGAAAGCAGCCTATGCAAAGGGCCTTTGATGTGAGCACACTTGGTGTGTTCAAGGAATAGCATGGAAAGAAAAAAAGGAGGGAGAGAGAGCTAGGAATATGGAAAGATAAGGGCATTAGGGATGGACAGGTTGAAGAGAGCCAAACATGACAAACCTAGACAGTGAATTGAAAAGCAGATATTGCTTTGCTGACAAAGGTCTGTAGAGTCAAAGCTGTGATGTTTCCAGTAGTCATGTATGAATGTGAGAGTTGGACCACAAAGAAGGATGAGCTCTCTCTATGCAAAAGCTAGAACATGGAAGTAACCTAGATGTCCATTGACGAATGAATGGATTAAAATACTCTGGTACAAAAAAACAAACAAACAAACAAAAACTCTGGTACAACTTGGGGCGATGGTCTGGAGGGGTGGGGGGACTGTGTGGGGGGAGGGTCCAGGGATATGCATATGACTGATCTGGGAACATACATGTTGGTGAACAACAAAACTTTGTAAAATATTTAAAATTAAGAATAATAATAAAAAAAAAAACTCTGGTACATATATAAAATGGAGTACTTCTCAGCTGTAAAAAGAAATGCAGAATCAGCCCTAATGAGATGGATGGATCTAGAACCTATTATAAAAGGTGAAGTAAGTCAAAAACAGAAAGATAAGTACAGCATTCTAACACATATATGGAATCTAGTAAGAGGGTAATGGTAACACACGCAGTGAAGCAATGGAAAAACAGGCATAGAGAACAGACATATGGACATTGTGGGGAATGAAAGGTAGGTAGGAGGCATAGAGAGAGTAACATGGAAACATATACTATTATATGTGAAAAAGATAGCTATTGTCATTGCGCTGTGGGAATAGGAGATCCTGCAGGGGTGCAGTGAGATGGCCTGGAGGGGTGGGAAAGGGGGAACTTGGAGGGGGCAAGGTGCCAGGGATATACATATGACTCATCTGGGAACATATATGTCTGTGAACAACAAAACTCTGTAAAATCTTTAAAAAAAATAAAATTAAATTAAAAAAAAGATGAGCTCAGATGCTTTTAAATTGTGGTTCTGGAGAAGACTCAAACCAGTCAGTCCTAAAGGAAATCAACCCTGAATAATCATCAGAAGAACTGATGATGAAGCTGAGCCTCCAATAATTTGGCCACCTGTTGCGAAGAGCTGACTCATTGGAAAAGACCAAGATGCTGGGAAAGACGGAGAGCAGGAGGAGAAGGGGGTGACAGAGGATGAGATGGCTGAATAGTATCACTGATTCAATGGACATGAGTTTGAGCAGACTCTAGGAGATAGTGAAAGACAGGGAAGCCTAGCATGCTGCAGTCCATGATATCACACAGAGTCAGACAGGACTTAGTGACTGAATAACAACAATTATCATACACAACAGGAATGAATCTCAAGATATTTGTCTTAAAAGATGCAGACATAAGAGTATATACTGTATAATTCCATTTATATAAAATTATAAAAATGTAAACTAACCCCACAGTGACAGAAAGCAGATGAGTGGTCTCTAGGGAACAGGGGAAATGAGGAAAATGATGACAAAGGGAGATAGAAATGTTCTGTATGTTGATTGTGGCAGTGGTTTCATGCCAAACACATCAGTTGAAATTCACTGAATTGTACACTTTAAATGGACAGAGTTTACTAGGCATAAATTGCACCTGAAAAACTTGACTAAAAGAATTTTAAGAGAATATAGCTAGGGTTTAAAGACTGAAACAATGGAGTTTCAATTTACATAAATGATAAAGACAAAAAAAGAAAGCTGTTTTCTTAATGGGGAAATATCAGAAGCTCAAACTCATGTTGAGTTTGAAATACCTATGAGATATCAAAGTAGAGGTCTTAAAAGGACAGTCAAGATATAAAAATCTGGAATTCAGGAAATGGGCCAGACTGGAAACACACATTTGGAAGTTAAAACACATAAATAAAGGCTTGAGGCTGTTTAAGATCATTACAAGACAATATATAGGGAGAAAATAGAAGAGATTCAAGGACCAGTCCTTGAGATGCTCCAGCATAAGAGATAGTGAAGACGAGGAGAAACAGCAGAGATTCTAAGGAGGAGCAGTAACGATTAAGGAGGAAAAGAAGTAGAGCCTGGTACCCAAGAAGGCAGGTGAAGGAAGGTTTCAGAGAGAAAGGAATAATCCAGAGGCAAACACTGCTGATACAGCAGCCTAGGTGAGGACTGAGACCTGCTCATTTGTGTAAGCAACCCAGAGGTCATTCATTACTAATGGGCTGATGGTGCAGAAAGAGTGAGAACGAGAAATCAGAGTTAGCCTGTATAGTTAATCTATTCATGGAGTTTTACTGCAAGAAAAGGAGATTGAGTGGTAAGCAGGGGGAGAAAGTGGGATCAAGGAAGAATTTTCTTATGATGAGAGAAATCATTGCATGTGTACTAGCTGATGGAAATGACCCAGTGGAGGAAGAAATGTTAGTGCCTTAAGAGAGCTAGGGAAGGATTGTTAGAGTAATGTTTCTGAGTAAGTAGGAGGCAATGAAATGAGTGCACGTGCAGAAACGGTGGCCTGTGTCAGGAGCCCAGAGAGCTCCTTAGCTATAGAGACAAGGAGTATGAAGCACAACAAAGGGAAGTGAGGCAAGGAGAGCTGCTGCTATGTTTTGTCTGATTGCTTTTACTTTCTCAATGAAAGAAGCAGCAATATAATCATTGACAATGAACATGAGTGAGGGGGGCTTCCCTGGTGGCTCAGTCGTAAAGCATTTGCCTGCCAATGCAGGAGATGCAGTAGACACAGGTTCAATCCTTGGATCAGGAAGATCCCCTGGAGAAAAAAATAGCAACCCAATATTCTTGCCTGGGAAACTTCATGGACAGAGAAGCAGGGTGGGCTACAGTCCATGGGGTCACAGAGAGTCAGAGACGACATAGTGACTGAGCACACACACACATGTACACAAGTGAGAAGGTGTTGATGACTTGGATAGAATAAAGTACATAATAGTCAGCTAGTGGAGGGGTTGGCAAACTCCAGCCCCCTGGCCCACCTCTTTTTATATGGCCTGTAAGTTAAGAATGACTTTTACATTTTCAAAGTTAAAATATACCTTCTAGTGAGATAACTATAGTTTGCCTTAGAAAAACGATAGTGAAGACGAGTTGAGAAACAGCAGAGATTCTAAGGAGGAGCAGTAACGATTAAGGAGGAAGAAGTAGAGCCTGGTACCCAAGAAGGCAGGTGAAGGAAGGTTTCAGAGAGAAAGGAATAATCCAGAGGCAAACACTGCTGATACAGCAGCCTAGGTGAGGACTGAGACCTGCTCATTTGTGTAAGCAACCCAGAGGTCATTCATTACTAATGGGCTGATGGTGCAGAAAGAGTGAGAACGAGAAATCAGAGTTAGCCTGTATAGTTAATCTATTCATGGAGTTTTACTGCAAGAAAAGGAGATTGAGTGGTAAGCAGGGGGAGAAAGTGGGATCAAGGAAGAATTTTCTTATGATGAGAGAAATCATTGCATGTGTACTAGCTGATGGAAATGACCCAGTGGAGGAAGAAATGTTAGTGCCTTAAGAGAGCTAGGGAAGGATTGTTAGAGTAATGTTTCTGAGTAAGTAGGAGGCAATGAAATGAGTGCACGTGCAGAAACGGTGGCCTGTGTCAGGAGCCCAGAGAGCTCCTTAGCTATAGAGACAAGGAGTATGAAGCACAACAAAGGGAAGTGAGGCAAGGAGAGCTGCTGCTATGTTTTGTCTGATTGCTTTTACTTTCTCAATGAAAGAAGCAGCAATATAATCATTGACAATGAACATGAGTGAGGGGGGCTTCCCTGGTGGCTCAGTCGTAAAGCATTTGCCTGCCAATGCAGGAGATGCAGTAGACACAGGTTCAATCCTTGGATCAGGAAGATCCCCTGGAGAAAAAAATAGCAACCCAATATTCTTGCCTGGGAAACTTCATGGACAGAGAAGCAGGGTGGGCTACAGTCCATGGGGTCACAGAGAGTCAGAGACGACATAGTGACTGAGCACACACACACATGTACACAAGTGAGAAGCTGTTGATGACTTGGATAGAATAAAGTACATAATAGTCAGCTAGTGGAGGGGTTGGCAAACTCCAGCCCCCTGGCCCACCTCTTTTTATATGGCCTGTAAGTTAAGAATGACTTTTACATTTTTCAAAGTAAAATATAAAGATAACTATAGCCTTCTAGTGAGAAAAAGTGCTTGAGGAACTCAGGATATTTCCTCTTCCCTCACAAAGTCCGTAATATCTACTAATGGCTTTTTAGGAAAACGTTGGCTGGCCCTTGATGTAGGAAAGTAAGGGAGTGAGCGTACAGCAAGATATGCCAGGCAACAGGGAGGCATTGGGCAGGAGCTGGATAGAATGTCAACCCACTGAATCCTCACATGAGCACTGAAAGTTAAATATTAATAACCCAATTTTAGAGATGCATTAATTGGGTTTCATGGAACCTCAGTAACTTCCTCAAGGTCACAAAAATAGTAAGTTTTGAGATAATGACTTAATTATCATATATAGAGCCACGTCAAATTTCTGTTTTCTTTCCACTCTGCTATGTCGTGTTATAAATGATTGTGGTCTCCTTGTCTTTATAGTGACTTCTTACATCTGCAATGGCAAAGTGATGTGTAAAGAAAGCAGTACAAGCAGTGAATGAGCCACCTCTCAGGCTGGACAGATGTAGTTGTAGACATCAGTCTACCTTTGGCTTTGTGGTCTTGAACAAGCTATGTAGCATGTCCACATCTGTTTTTTTTCAACAATAAAGTCAGATTAGAAATAATTGCACCATTTGAAGTTGCTGATAGCCATTTTTAACCCATAAAGATGACAGCTTTATATGTCTCAAACCAAGGACACTGTGGATTTACTGTGTTGTTTACTTTCTAAGTGGTATCTGACTCTTTGTGACCCCATGGGCTATCTCCCTCCAGGCTCCTCTGTCCATGGGATTTTCCCAGCAAGAATACTAGAGTAGGTTGCCATTTTATTCTCCAGGGGATATTTCCAACCCAGAGATCAAACCCAGGTCTCCTGCATTGCAGGCAGATTCTTTATTACTGAATCACCTGGATTCTTACTACTGAGCCTGCTTCTGGATTAAAGTTAATATACATCAAGCACAAATACTATGCCAGCATTTAAAGAGCAGTGATTTTTATGGACAATAACAATAGGAGCATCCTTACACCTAATGAAGTCTTTATTTAGAGAGAAGGGGCTGCAAAGTGATCCCAACTATGTACACCTGGCCCAGAGGCATAGGGAAAAATGACAGGAGGAAGTGTGCAGGATTGATGGTTGTGGTCAGTCAGCCTCAGACTCACTCTAAGTTTAAAGTCATTTGATAACATTTGGCTTGGAGGAGCCCTGAGGGCCATGTTATTTTTTTTTTTTTTTAATTTTTTAAACCTTTATTTTACTTTTAACTTTTACAGAGTTTTGTTGTTCACAGACATGCATGTTCTCAGATTAATCACATGTATATCCCCCCCTTCCCTCCCCTCCCGACCATCACACAGCACCCCTGAAGGATCCCCTTTTTTCACAGAGCAATGAGTATAGCTATTTTCTTCACTTATGATAGTACAGGCCTTCATGCTACTTCCTTTACGCCTCTCACCCACTGTTCCTTCCCCACAATGTCCATATGTCCACTGTCCATGTCTGTCTTTCTGTCGCTTCACTGCATGTGCCATCATCACCATCCTACTAGATTCCATATATATGTGTTAATATACTGTATTTGTCCTTCTCTTTCTGACTGACTTCACTTTGGATGATACGTTCTAGATCCAGCCACCTCATTAGGGTTGATTCTTCTGCATTTCTCTTTACAGCTGTGTAGTATTCCATTGTATATATGTACCAGAGCTTTTGGATCCATTCGTTCGTCGATGGGCATCTAGGTTCCTTCCATGTTCTAGCTATTGTATAGAGAGCTGCAATGAACATTGGGGTACAGGTGCTTCTTTCAGATTTGATTTCGTCAGGGTATAAGCCTAAGAGTGGGATTGCTGGGTCATATGGTGCTTCTATTTTTAGTTTTTTAAGAAATCTCCAGACTGTCTTCCATAGAGGCTGTATCAATTTACACTCCCACCAGCAATGCAGGAGTGTTCCTGAGGGCCATGTTATGACCAACTTCTAATATATGAGTGACTCGTGCAGTGGACAAAGACATCTCATTCTGTTTGGCTGCAGGAATGGAAATAGGTGTAGTGAGTGAAAGTTACATGGAGACAGATTTATATGCCATTAAGCTAAAACTTTCTGGTAATTAGAATTATTAACCATGGAACAAGCTTCAGTGGGAGGTACGCAGTTCAAAAGATACCAGGAAAGCACTAGATCATGTACTACTAGAGGAATCACACAGTGGGTATATCCATCACCTAATAAGCTAAATGATCTTTGAGATTTTTTCCAGTTCTAAAATATTAGGAGCTAGTAGCCCCTGGCTTTGTCTAGTAGTGCTATAAAGTCAGAACAGCTAGTTAAGTATCTAGTGTCGTGCCTAATGGGCTTCCCTGGTGGCTCAGTGATAAAGAGTCCACCTACATTGCAGGAGCCACAGGAGACATCAGTTCGATCCCTGGGTGAGGAAGATCTCCTGGAGGGGGGCACAGCAACCCACTCCAATATCTTTTCCTGGAGGAGCCCATAGACAAAGGAGCCTGGTGGGTTACAGTGTGTAGGCTCACAGAGTTGAATATGACTGAAGCAACTGTGCATCCATGCACACATAGTGCTTAATACAAAGCAGGCATTTAAGAAATGTTTGACCCTCTCCTTCATGATTCCCCTGGCCCTGAATGCAAGAAGTCTTACGACGCTGTCTTCTTATTCAGCAATTGTACTCCATAACTCCTTTACTTTATTCGTTTTCACTTATCATCTGTCTGCTAATTAAGAAGCAGAGGAAGAGATGATTTTTTTTTTATTAAAGATTTATTTTTTATTTATTTTGGGCGGGGGTCGGGTTGGGGAGGGAGGGGAGCTGGTGGATCACTTCTAGTTGGTTTTCATTTCTGCATTTTCATCCGTCTTTGTTCTTTGGCTCCTGTGGGCCTCCCATCGCGGTGGCGTCTGTCTGTCGCTGCAGAGCTCTGGCTCGGTGATTGGACACATCGGTCCAGCCGCTCCGCGGCATGTGGGATCTTCCCAGGCCAGGGATCGAACCGGCGCCCCTTGCACTGCGAGGCGGTGTCCTTACCCACTGGACCACCAGGGGAAGCCCAAGAGATGATTTTAAAAGCAACAAATTCAAGTTTGAATCCAAATCCATTGTCATGAAACTGTTATCATATCACAGTCAGTATTTCATATTTAAATTGGTCTTCCCCAGAATAGATCACTGGGATTTATATCACTAGCAGGAAAAGAAATTGTTTCCTGAGAATAGATTAAAAATAAGCAACTGGCACTTGAAAGATATTTAGATCATTTCACTCCCAGATAGATGGAACAGAAATACTACCTACTTTACATTGTTCAGAAAAGCCATCCACATTAAAGAAAATATTTAAGCTGATTTCCAACAGACAAGAAGTCACACAAGGCAAAAGTGGAGAGAAAAGAACATAGGGAATAGCAGGTAGGAACATTTTGCAGTAGGAAAGGTTTGGGTATACTTGAAAGAGTGACTTTGGTATAGTGATGGAGAAGTGCAACCTAAGGCCAGAGATCAGCAGAGACAGATAAAAAGACCCCTCCCCTGGAGGGGGCACAGCAACCCACTCCAATATCTTTTCCTGGAGGAGCCCATAGACAAAGGAGCCTGGTGGGTTACAGTGTGTAGGCTCACAGAGTTGAATATGACTGAAGCAACTGTGCATCCATGCACACATAGTGCTTAATACAAAGCAGGCATTTAAGAAATGTTTGACCCTCTCCTTCATGATTCCCCTGGCCCTGAATGCAAGAAGTCTTACGACGCTGTCTTCTTATTCAGCAATTGTACTCCATAACTCCTTTACTTTATTCGTTTTCACTTATCATCTGTCTGCTAATTAAGAAGCAGAGGAAGAGATGATTTTTTTTTTATTAAAGATTTATTTTTTATTTATTTTGGGCGGGGGTCGGGTTGGGGAGGGAGGGGAGCTGGTGGATCACTTCTATTGGTTTTTCATTTCTGCATTTTCATCCGTCTTTGTTCTTTGGCTCCTGTGGGCCTCCCATCGCGGTGGCGTCTGTCTGTCGCTGCAGAGCTCTGGCTCGGTGATTGGACACATCGGTCCAGCCGCTCCGCGGCATGTGGGATCTTCCCAGGCCAGGGATCGAACCGGCGCCCCTTGCACTGCGAGGCGGTGTCCTTACCCACTGGACCACCAGGGGAAGCCCAAGAGATGATTTTAAAAGCAACAAATTCAAGTTTGAATCCAAATCCATTGTCATGAAACTGTTATCATATCACAGTCAGTATTTCATATTTAAATTGGTCTTCCCCAGAATAGATCACTGGGATTTATATCACTAGCAGGAAAAGAAATTGTTTCCTGAGAATAGATTAAAAATAAGCAACTGGCACTTGAAAGATATTTAGATCATTTCACTCCCAGATAGATGGAACAGAAATACTACCTACTTTACATTGTTCAGAAAAGCCATCCACATTAAAGAAAATATTTAAGCTGATTTCCAACAGACAAGAAGTCACACAAGGCAAAAGTGGAGAGAAAAGAACATAGGGAATAGCAGGTAGGAACATTTTGCAGTAGGAAAGGTTTGGGTATACTTGAAAGAGTGACTTTGGTATAGTGATGGAGAAGTGCAACCTAAGGCCGGAGAGATCAGCAGAGACAGATCAGGTAGATCTACAGAGGCAACCAACTCTTGCAAGGAGGTTGGATTTCTTACAAATATAATAAAAAGCCACTGCAGGTTTTAAAGGAAGGTTTAATTTATGTTTTGGAAGATGATTACTCTTGGTCACGATGAGGAGCAAGTGTGAAATTAGACAGACCATAAAGGAGATATCAACATAGTCTATGAAGTATGGGCTATAACCAAGATCCAAGAAGATGGAGAAAAGAGAGTCAAGATATTGGAGAGTAGAATCAATTGAAGTTATCAGTGCTTCAGATAGGGGTTATGGCAAATGAAAGTCAGGTTTCTAGACTGAACAACTAAAGGTTAATTGTGCCATTTATTGAGATAGAACAGATAGAGAAGGGATTCACTTGTAGAAAAGAAATGAGAAGTTCTATCTTAGATGTATTATTTGTAAGGAATAACGCTGACACTGAAGCTCCAATACTTTGACCACCTGATGCAAAAAGCCAATTCATTGGAAGAGACTCTGATGCTGGGAAAGTTTGAAGGTAAAAGGAGAAATGGGAGGCAGAGGATGAGATGGTTAGATAGGAACACTGACTCAATGGACATGAATTTGAGCAAACTCCAAGAAATACTGAAGGACAGAAGAGCCTTGGCATGCTGCAGTACACATGTTACTGAGTCCAAGCTCACTTTACTCACCACATGATGGGCCAGTGAATCCGAGAGACAGGTGTTGAGGCAAGGAAAACAACTTTATTCGGAAAGCTGCTGACCAAGAAGAATGGAAAAAAAGAAGAGCTTTTCTTGGCATATAAAATAAGCAACTGGCACTTGAAAGATATTTAGATCATTTCACTCCCAGATAGATGGAACAGAAATACTACCTACTTTACATTGTTCAGAAAAGCCATCCACATTAAAGAAAATATTTAAGCTGATTTCCAACAGACAAGAAGTCACACAAGGCAAAAGTGGAGAAAAGAACATAGGGAATAGCAGGTAGGAACATTTTGCAGTAGGAAAGGTTTGGGTATACTTGAAAGAGTGACTTTGGTATAGTGATGGAGAAGTGCAACCTAAGGCCGGAGAGATCAGCAGAGACAGATCAGGTAGATCTACAGAGGCAACCAACTCTTGCAAGGAGGTTGGATTTCTTACAAATATAATAAAAAGCCACTGCAGGTTTTAAAGGAAGGTTTAATTTATGTTTTGGAAGATGATTACTCTTGGTCACGATGAGGAGCAAGTGTGAAATTAGACAGACCATAAAGGAGATATCAACATAGTCTATGAAGTATGGGCTATAACCAAGATCCAAGAAGATGGAGAAAAGAGAGTCAAGATATTGGAGAGTAGAATCAATTGAAGTTATCAGTGCTTCAGATAGGGGTTATGGCAAATGAAAGTCAGGTTTCTAGACTGAACAACTAAAGGTTAATTGTGCCATTTATTGAGATAGAACAGATAGAGAAGGGATTCACTTGTAGAAAAGAAATGAGAAGTTCTATCTTAGATGTATTATTTGTAAGGAATAACGCTGACACTGAAGCTCCAATACTTTGACCACCTGATGCAAAAAGCCAATTCATTGGAAGAGACTCTGATGCTGGGAAAGTTTGAAGGTAAAAGGAGAAATGGGAGGCAGAGGATGAGATGGTTAGATAGGAACACTGACTCAATGGACATGAATTTGAGCAAACTCCAAGAAATACTGAAGGACAGAAGAGCCTTGGCATGCTGCAGTACACATGTTACTGAGTCCAAGCTCACTTTACTCACCACATGATGGGCCAGTGAATCCGAGAGACAGGTGTTGAGGCAAGGAAAACAACTTTATTCGGAAAGCTGCTGACCAAGAAGATGGCAGGTTGGCACTTTAAAATAACCATCTTATCAGGAGCTGGATGCCAGGTTCTTTTATAGATCAGAGATGGATGAGGTAAGGAAGTTGTGGGTGGTTGGAGGAGAACATATAAAATAATTCTTGGAAATATAAGTGAGTCTCTGGATCACAGTAAGTGCAAGTTGAGGTTTTAGACCATCAAATTAAGGAAACATCAGTTCTAATGGTTATTCTCTGGTAACATTCAGCTTGTCAAACACACATGCAGAAAAGCTGGGGTAGACACATGTAAGAAAAGGATTGCAACTACCCCTGAGAGCAATGATAATGATAGGCCTTGGAACATCTAATGATGCACATAAGAGCAAAACAAAGAAGAAAATTCAACAAAGTGTTTAAAGGTGATATTTCTGAGTGGAAATAATACAGGTGATTTTTATTTTCATCTTTAGATGGAGTATCCTATAAATTTTCTACAAACATATTTTAGTTCTAAGTATACTTATTTTAAAAATATCCTAAATGATATGATATTAAAACAGTGATATACTGACCTTAAGAACTGTTTTCTTAAAATTGAGACAGGAATCAGAAAACAAGTAACAAAATGGCAGTAAGTACATATCTATCAATAGTTACTTTAAGTGTTACTGAACTAAATGATCTAATCAAAAGGCATAGGTTGGGACTTTCCAATGAATAGTCAGGGTTCATTTTCTTTAGGATTGACTGGTTTGATCTCCTTGCTGTCCAAGGGACTTTCAAGAGTCTTCTCCAACACCACAGTTTGAAAGTATTAGTTCTTCAGCACTCAGCCTTCTTAATGGCCCACTCTCACATTTATACATGACTCCTAGACCACAAAGATCTAACCAAACAAATCCAGGATGCAAGAAATAAATAGGTTGCTTGCTTCAGCAACACATATACTAAAATTGTGAACGATACAGAGAAGATTAGCATGGCCCCTGCACAAGGATGACACGCTCAAATTCATGCTAGTACACATGTTACGAGCCAAGGAGGCCAGTGAATCCGAGAGACAGGTGTTGAGGCAAGGAAAACAACTTTATTCGGAAAGCTGCTGACCAAGAAGATGGCAGGTTGGCACTTTAAAATAACCATCTTATCAGGAGCTGGATGCCAGGTTCTTTTATAGATCAGAGATGGATGAGGTAAGGAAGTTGTGGGTGGTTGGAGGAGAACATATAAAATAATTCTTGGAAATATAAGTGAGTCTCTGGATCACAGTAAGTGCAAGTTGAGGTTTTAGACCATCAAATTAAGGAAACATCAGTTCTAATGGTTATTCTCTGGTAACATTCAGCTTGTCAAACACACATGCAGAAAAGCTGGGGTAGACACATGTAAGAAAAGGATTGCAACTACCCCTGAGAGCAATGATAATGATAGGCCTTGGAACATCTAATGATGCACATAAGAGCAAAACAAAGAAGAAAATTCAACAAAGTGTTTAAAGGTGATATTTCTGAGTGGAAATAATACAGGTGATTTTTATTTTCATCTTTAGATGGAGTATCCTATAAATTTTCTACAAACATATTTTAGTTCTAAGTATACTTATTTTAAAAATATCCTAAATGATATGATATTAAAACAGTGATATACTGACCTTAAGAACTGTTTTCTTAAAATTGAGACAGGAATCAGAAAACAAGTAACAAAATGGCAGTAAGTACATATCTATCAATAGTTACTTTAAGTGTTACTGAACTAAATGATCTAATCAAAAGGCATAGGTTGGGACTTTCCAATGAATAGTCAGGGTTCATTTTCTTTAGGATTGACTGGTTTGATCTCCTTGCTGTCCAAGGGACTTTCAAGAGTCTTCTCCAACACCACAGTTTGAAAGTATTAGTTCTTCAGCACTCAGCCTTCTTAATGGCCCACTCTCACATTTATACATGACTCCTAGACCACAAAGATCTAACCAAACAAATCCAGGATGCAAGAAATAAATAGGTTGCTTGCTTCAGCAACACATATACTAAAATTGTGAACGATACAGAGAAGATTAGCATGGCCCCTGCACAAGGATGACACGCAAATTCATGAAGCGTTCCATATTAAAAAAAAAAAAAGAAGAAGAAGAAAGAAATAGGGAAAAGGGCTTATCTCTTCACAAATAAATACTTTGTGAAAAAAGGAGGGAGAAAACTATTAAACAATAATAGAAACATAAGAAATATATCAAATTCCATAAAATACCTTTCTGAATCCTGATGGAACAAATAGGACAATTAACAAATTTGGGGACAATCAAAAAATGTGAACATGGATTGGAATAACATTTCAAATAATAATACTGTTAGGTGTGATAATACTATTATGAGTATATGTTTTTTAAAGCCTTTATGTGTTAGAAACAAGGTACATGAGTGTGTGATAACTTGCTTTGGTCATTTCTAACTCACCACAGCCCCATGGACTGTAGCCTGCCCATCTCCTCTGTTCGTGGAACTCTCCAGGCAGGAATACTGGAGTGGATTGCCTCACCCTCCTCCAGGGAATCTTCCCAAACCACGTCTCAGGTCTCATGCACTGGCAGGTAGGTTCTTACCAGTAGTGCCACCTGAGAAGTCCCAAAGATGAAGTATTCATGAGTAAAATTACTGTGGCCTGAGAGTGCAGACTGGTTAAACACAGTTAGAAAAATATTGATAATTATTGTGACTGGGTGATAGTACCATCAAAGTTTATTATACTCTTCTCTCTAATTCTGGATATGCTTATGATTTTTCATAATAAAATATTTTAAACAAAGTTGAAATGAAAGAGACAATGTAGTTAAAAGTAAAATAAAGGTTTAAAAAAAAAAAAAAAAAAAAGAAAGAGACAATGTGCTGTTAAAACCTGAGTCTTGAGACCTAAGGCTTATAAAGTCCTTTCAGAACCTGAAATCACTTGCAATTTTATAGTACGCAAGAATGATCCAAATATTAATGTGTATTGTTACTCTGCTGAACTGACATTTGCCTGTTTGCAATATCTTCATAAGAATTCATGATAACTACAGCCATCCAGTAATCTGTGAAGAGCTGCTTGTCTTTACCATTTGGCAGACAATAAACAGGTTACTAGACTCACTAAATCATCCATCCATCTCCATCTTTAAGCAGGTGAATGACTACAATGGTGGGATTCAACGTCACAACCAATTACACCATCTGACTCAGATTTCTTGAGACAAAACAGAAGAATAAAGAAGCACAAATAGTGTCTGTGTGCAGTCAAATGCACAAATATTTATCTAGCTACTCCACCATTGCAGAGAGTTTGAATATGCAGTCTGACAGCATAAATTGCAGATACCAATAGTGTATGTGTGTCTGAGATATGACAGTTTAGCAGCCCCTCAGGGGTGCTTAAACCTTTTAGGAGTTTCATTCCAATGAAATCCAAATGGGGGAAGCATCCAGCTGTCAGTAACACATAAGGCTTTCTCTCTTTTTCCCTCTCATGTACGCTTTTGGGACCTGGATCCATTCCAAAGCCCCTGCTGTTTCCTCACAATGATCTATACCTTCAAGTTTTTCTATGTCCACACTCTGCCCTGGTTAAACCCTACCCCTACCACCACCACCACCAACAACAGCAACAACAACAACAACATACACACACAAATACACACGGTAGAACTCCTATTTCTTGCGTATGATACAATTGAAACAGATCTCAATGTGTGGTCCCAAGACCAGCAGCAGCAGCATGACCTAGAAACTCATTAAATAAGCAAATTCTTGGGCCCCACCCCAGACCTATGGAAACAGAAGCTCTGGGGTGGGAGTAATACTCCAACTTTTAATAAATCTTCCAGGGCTTCCCCTGGTGGTCCAGTGGATAAGGACACCGCCTTGCAGTGCAAGGGGCGCCGGTTCGATCCCTGGCCTGGGAAGATCCCACGTGCCGCGGAGCGGCTGGACGGATGTGTCCAATCACCGAGCCGGAGCTCTGGAGCGCATGCGCCCAGAGCCCGCGCTCTGCTCTGCGACAACAGACGCCACAGGGATGGGAGGCCCGCAGGAGCCAAAGAACAAAGACGGATGAAAACGGAGAAATGAAAGACCAGTAGAAGTGGCCCGCCCGCTCCCCTCCCTCCCCAACCCGACCCCCGTCCAAAATAAATAAATAAATAAATCTTTTTTAAAAAATAAATAAATAAATAAATCTT
Organism: Tragulus kanchil; assembly: GCA_022376925.1. Lineage (NCBI taxonomy): Eukaryota > Metazoa > Chordata > Mammalia > Artiodactyla > Tragulidae > Tragulus > Tragulus kanchil. Next base: position 228,798,819 of record JAIOJX010000028.1, on the reverse strand, counting down.
CCAAAGGCTTCCTAGGCATGTTAAAGTTTGGGGAAAGTAGAGAAGGGTCATGTCCATAAATGCAAAGTAAACTGGGTGGAACACTGCAGGTCCTTCTCATCCTTGAAAATCTAAGGCTGGAACTTCCCTGATGGTAGAGTGGATAAGAACGCACCTGCCAATGCAACGGATATAGGTTTAATCTTGGGAAGATTCCACATGCCAAGGGGCAATTGAGTCTACATGCCACAACTACTGAAACCAGCATGCCCAGAACCCCTGATCTGAAATGAGAGAAACCACTGCAATGAGAAGCCAAAGATTAGCCCCCATTCACCACAATTATAGAAAGCCAGAGTACAGCAGCGACGACCCAGCACAGCCAAAGATAAATAAACAGATCTAGGGCTGTGTGAGCAGAGACATTCTCATTTTACACAAAACTAAAAATGAATAATTAGGAAATCAAAAGACACATAGTTAATGTGAGTTCATTATAGAAAACACGGAGATGGGGTGAAAGATGCCAGATAATACAAAACAAGTGTTAATAAAATAAGTGTTAAATGACTATTATTGTTTCAGCACATCTTCCAAATTGGGGTTAATTTAACATTAGTTTGCACTGTATCAATTTGTCATCAAGTGCTAATTGAACACTTTTGATGTCTTTTTCTTCAAAGCACACCAACCAATGGAGGCACCTAGAAAGACAGTATCTGAGGAATTCCCTGAAGGATACAGAAATTATACCATAATATGAGCAATATGTAGCTCAGCTGGTAAAGAATCTACCTGCAATGCAGGAGACCCTGGTTCAATTCCTGGGTTGAGAGGACTCCCTGGAGAAAGGCGTGGAAACCCACTCCAGTATTCTTGCCTGTAGAATCCCATGATCAGAGGAGCCTGGTGGGCTACAGTCAGTCCATAGGGTCTCAAAGAATTGGACACAACTGAAGGGACTTAGTGGGCACACACAGACTGTAGCGCACCAGGCTTCTCTGTCCATGGACCTCTCCAAGCAAGAACACTGGAGTGGGTTGCCATTCCCTTCTCCAGGGGTTCTTCCTGACCCAGGGATCAAACCCGGGTCACCTACATTCCAGGCTGATTCTTTACCAGCTGAGCCACCAGAGAAACCCAATATAACACATAATTTTTTTTTAATGTGAAGTAAATTGTTGCTAAAATTACTCAAAACCAGGTATGCCTCTTATTGAACTCTGTGTTTACTGGATCCTGCAGAGCCACCAACTCTGAAATCCACTTTGGAAGATCTCCAGGCAGAGAATTTCTGGAGTGACAATTGTGAAGTACATGTATATGGGTTATATTTCTAATTTCCCAGAATACATATGATTTCTCATAATTAAAATGCCCAGGGTTTTTCTTTGATTTTTTATTAGGTTATAAAACTGGTGAGATAATTATTCATGTTAAAAAGAATTATTTTCATTTTTAAGCTATCACCATATTTCAAACTCTTTTCAATTTCTCTTAATTGTGGCAAGACTGTATTTATAAATGTAGAGTAAAGTCAGCCAGATGATAATATTTCAAATACTCCCTGCCTTCTTTTTAATTAATAAGCCCAAAAGCCATCTTTTGCAGAAATGACTGCCTTAAGCTTCAAAAAAGTTCTTAGCTTAAAAGTAACAAAGTTCAACATTTTACAGTCGGCTGTTTTATTACAAATTTATGTGGTAGTAGGAAAAAAATCAGAAAATTGAGCCAGGAGATTCAAAAGATGTTAATGGCATGGCATAAACCAACATAATATTGTAAAACAAGTACCCACCAATTAAAAAATAAATAAATGTAAACTAAAAATTAAATAAAAAATATGCTGAAGGGTACATTCTCCTCCCTCCACCCCACCACTTTAAACTTTTACAGAATACAAAAATATTCTGATTTTGAAGAAGACCTTTATTATTGTTATGGCACCTAAATAGTTAGAATTGAATGTGTTTCTGTGGAAATAAACAATGACCAATCAAATGAGAACAACGAAAGTTATTGATTCAGAACTTGGATATGAAGTGAGTTGGCCATTGTCACTTACATCTTGGCAAAGATGGCAGACAAGAAAGTAGGGAAGCTTGATGGTACAAAGCAGGGGCTTCTTATGTGCCCAGATTGGAGGCTGTGGGCTTGAGGAGGCTGGAGAAGGGTTAGCTCATAGTAAGGTATCTTATGTGAATGGTTAGAGATACATTTTGCCTTCTCTAGCTGGTCCTCAGTTGGAAGTGTGAATAAAATTTGGAAAGCTGTCAATTTTTAATCAAATTCTGACCATTTGGCGCCAATCGTCACAGAAGTTACTAGTTAGCTTTCTAGATTGTTTCTTTGTCTTGGGTTTTGTTTTGCTTTGTTTTTGTGGGATTGTTTGTTTTCCGCCTTGCAGATTGTGAGATTTTAGTTCCCTGACTGGCACCTTCCTCAATGAAGCCCAGAGTCTTAACCATGGACTGCCAAGAAACTCACCCTAGCTTGTTATTAGAGATAATAGACTGATTTCTAACAAGTCTGACTTATGACAGGCTGGCTTCCTGGACTGTTTATTGTCAATAAAGGGGTTGGTTTCCTGGGCAGGTTCTTATGGGTCAGAGTTCTATTTTTATATAGGGTATGTCTGTTTCTATGTGTAGTCTCTCATTTCCAAATCAATTATAACTTAATGAGTAGTTGCAATATTGATGTAGTTCAGATCCAGAATTGGGTTCCTACTTCTGTAGAAATTTAGGTCCATCACCCAGAGAGGGTGTCATACAATTCCCACGTGTCCAAAGCCTGTCCGAGTGATGATAATCTGGAATCTTTTAAGAGACAAATTGGAGGCAATAGCCCCTGGATAAAAATGGGAACACAAAGAAAGATTTGAAAAAGAGTCTGTCACAGGCAGATTCTTTACAGGAAGCAAATGTAAGATAAATCAACAAAACCAGTACGCTCTAAGACATGAGACAAGATGGCAGACTGGAAATGAGAGAAGCCCAGAAACAGAGTCCAAAACTACTCTGCATACCTGACAAAACTAGTCCACTAGCAACACAGCCTAGAGCCTTGCCTGTTTGGGACCTCTGTCCAATTTGATATTCAGCCTGTATACACTGGTTTGACCAGAGCAGTCGGCAAGTTCCCCATTTCATTGTGAGCCAGGTCCAACGTCAAGTCCACAAGCCTTTGTCCAATCAGACCAGCTTTTCTCTCAAGGAAAGACACCATCTCTTGGCAATACGTTCAGGGATGTTTAGAGATATATCAAATTTTCAGTTTCAGAGCCTCCCAACTTAACACTTTTTAAAAGCCCTATTTGCTTATTTCTTCTTTTTTAATTAATTTTATCAGATTATAGTTGCTTCACAATTTTGTAGTAGACTCAGGCATACAGCCAAGTGAGTCAGTTATACATATATACACTCTTTTTTAGATTTTTTTTTATCATTTAGATCACCACAGATCATTGAGTAGGGTGTGCTAACAGTAGATTATCATTAGTTCTTTATTTTATACACAGTATCAGTAGTGTATATGTGCCAATTCCAATCTCCCCATTGAGCCTGTTCCTCCTCTTCCCTCACTTGCTGTCCGTAGGTTTGTTCCCTATATCTATGTCTGTATTTCTGTTTTGCCAATCAATTCACTTGTACCATTTTTCTAGATTCCACGTATGAATGATATTATATGACATTTGTTTTTCTCTTTCTGACTTACTTCACTCTGTATGACAGTCTCTAGGTCCCTGCTTCTACAAATGGCACTATTTTCTTCCTTTCTATGAGTCATATTTCATTGCAAAAAATATATGTGAGGGGCTTCTCCAGTGGTCCAGTGGGTAAAGAGTCCACCTTGCAGTGAAAGGGGCACTGGTTTGACCCCTGGCCCGGCAAGATCCCACATGCCACAGAGTGGCTGGACCAATGTGTCCAACTACTGAGCCGGAGCTCTGGAGCACATGCGCCCAGAGCCGGTGCTCTGCAACTAAAGAGGTCACTGGAATGGGAGGCCCATGCAGGCCAAAGAATAAAAGATGGATGAAAATAATAAAATAAAATAAAAAATAATAAAGAAGAGGCCAAATTTTTTTAAAAAAGTGTATAATACTTCACATATTTGCATGTCATCCTTGTGCAGGGGCCATGGTAATCTTCTCTCTGTTGTTCCAATTGTAGCATTTGTTGTTGCTTTGGTTGTTAAATTGTGTTCGTTTTGCTACAGCCCCCCAGGCTCCTCTGTCCATGGGATTCTCCAGGCAAGAATACTGGAGTGGGTTGCCATTTCCTTCTCCAGGGGATCTTCCCAACCCAGTGATAGAACCTGCGCCTGCACTGCAGGTGGAATTTTACTGCTGAGCCACCTGGGAGGCTCTAATTTTAGTTCAAGTGTTGCCAAAGCAAAAACACCCAACTTAACTCTTTATAAAGTATGGATAGGGTAGATGATGTGGATCCCTCATTTCACAGGCAGTGGGGTGTTGAAGATACTAATTCCATTTTCTCAAAATCAGTGACTGTGACCTGGAGCAGAAGGCAAAGACACACCAAGCACCTCCCATTCTAACGAGAGTTGCCAACAACAGGAGGTGTGAACCCCTGCAGGAGGTTTTAATAGACTGGAGCTAACCAGCAGTGCTGCTCTCAACCATTCCCCTTCCCTCAGCCCAAGCAAGCAGAAGACTAGGAAGAGAAGAGGGAGGAGAGATTGCCTATTATGAGACATTCTTGAAGAGTTGAGAACTTCAGTTTTTCCGTGGAGGAAGAGAAAAGGGGAGGACTCACAGATATTTGGGTGTCAGAAACAAAAGAACTCAGGATCTAGGGCACACAGGCTTTAGTAGTTGCGGTAGATGGGCTTGATGGTTGTTTTTCCAATGCTCTAGAGCATAGGCTCAATAGTTGTGACTCAGGGACCTCGCTGTTCTACAGCACATGGGATCCTCCCAGATCAGGGATGGAACTCATGTCTCCTGCATTGGCAGGTGAACTCCTTACCACTGAGCCACCAGGGAGGCCCATCAGTGGGCCTTATGAAGAGCTTCTTCCAGGTTTTATGCTCATGGCCTTAATAGAACAACCCTTCTGTTCCAAAGGGTTCCAACCAATTGACTTCTTGCTCTCTCATGAAGACACACATTTGTTTTAGTTTTGGTCATGACTTCTACTTTGTAAAATCAAATCTTGCGATAATTTTATCTTCACAAAACAGAGAAGCAAGACACACACCCTGATAGCATTTGGATTTCTTAATCTTCTATCTTGTTCACTTGTTTCAAGAATTTTAGGGTTACTTGGAATATTTCCTAGGAAAATCTTTCTCAAAGGACTGCTTCTCAGAGAGACTGTTCTCATAGGTCCCTGGGAGTGGGCCTAAGTTTTGTAGTTTGTGAGAGTAGAATCTACAGGGCATACAAATCATGGCTGACTAACAATGCTAGATCCTTCACAAAGGATGATATTCTTTTCCACTCCTCCAGGGGGCACCATTGACATAGAATTCAATATGAACGGCACTCACAGGGATTAGGCAGAGTGATGGTCCTGAAAAATCATCCTGCTTGACATCAGACACCTGGAAAAATAAAATAAATTAATCAAATAAGTTCATTGAATTAATGTTCATAAGGTTCCATAGGGTCCAGTAAATCAGAAGGAAAGGTAAAAATATACTCTTTCAATAATTCTTCCTTTCAGAGGGAAACTATCTGCTCTGTTATTAATAATTAATGCCTCTCTTCCAGTCATCCTCCTATGATAGGCATATTCTCTCTAGAATATGTTATTTTTATGCTGTATGCTAAGTCACTTTGTCATATCCCACTCTGTTTAACCCTATGGATTGTAGCTTGTCAGGCTCCACTGTCCATGGGATTTTCCAGACAAGAATACTAGAGTGGGTCACCATGTCCTTTTCCAGGGGATCTTCTCGCCCCAGGAACTGATCCTATGTCTCTTATCTCCTGCATTGGCAGGTAGGTTCTTTACCACTGGCACCACCTGGGAGCCCCAAAAGTGAGAGTGTTAGTTGTTCCATCGTGTCTGACATTTTTATGACCCTATGGACTGTAGCCCCCACCAGGTTCCTCTGCTCACAGAACTCTCCAGGCAAGAATAGTAGAATGGGTAGCTGCTCTCTTCTCCAGGGAATCTTCCTGACCCAGAGATCAAAGCTAGGTCTCCTGCATTGCAGGCAGATTCTTTACCCTCTGAGCCACCAGGGAAGATTATTCATTTTGCTCTCAGTCAGCACTTAGTCTCAAACAATCTCTCTAAGATGATTTTGTAGATATCTGATTTCATTCCCGCTATGCTGATTTTCACATCGAATTCTGAGCTCCTGCATGTAGTGGTGGTTCTCACAGTATAGTCCCTGGGTACTAGCAGCAGCATCACTTGGGAACTTGTTAGAAGCACAAATATTGGGGTCCAACTGAGACCCAAATGAGACAGATTCTCTAGGTGTGGTATCAGACAGTCGTGTGTTTTCAAGTGTTACAGGTGCAAAAGGATGTCTCTGCTTTTTAATGTGCCTTCTATAGGTGTCTTGAATTCTCCAAGAGTCACTGGGACAGTAAAAATTTGGAATCAAAAAGATTTGAGTGGAATTTTAGTTTTATCACTTACCAGCGTATGCCTGGTTGAGGCTGCATTTTCTCATCTCTAAAGCAAGGCTAGTGGGGCCTGCCACCTAGGAAGGTGTTGAAGGCAAAATGCAGCGAATGCTTCATACAGAGATTATCAGTGAATCCTCTTCCTTGACCTCCATCACACTTGGAATCTCATTTGCCCAGCCAGTTAGGGTGTAGGTCTCGTCTTACCTGGAATCACAAAACAACAGTTGCCAGAAGCAGCTTTCCAAAGTTTCACAAATAACCTAACATTTTCACAGCGGTTATTGGGGGGGTTGCCATGAATCAGTGGGAACAACACAGCCCTGAGATCCCACGGAGCTATTTCAAACTCTAGATTGATGAGTACAGGAGTTCCTAGGAAGCAATATTTACCAACTGAGAGCATTATAATTGTTAAAGTAGCTGTTATGAGCCAGATCACATTCCTGCTGACAACAGGGAGGCAAAGAATTTCAATGGTTGCCTAGAAAATTGAGTAAAAGTTCCCCAAGTTACCTGCTACACACAGGCTTGTTTTTCCTTAATTATCTGGGTAATTGCTTTGGTTCCTCTCTTTGCCTTTACCAAGAGACACCTGGGCAGAAGAGTGAGCAATTAAAGTGTTTATGGTGTTGCCTGCTGAGTGAAGCTTCAGGCTGCCCATCTCAGTGCAGTGACTTCTCCATTGTCAGTGGGACATGCCTATCAATTCCCCCTCCACTGGAACTAATGAGGCCTTTCTAATTAATCTTGGTTCCTGCTCTCACGGAATTGCATGCATTGTGGTTTGTTTGTTGTTTGTTTGTTTTTTAATTTTGGCCTCTTTTATTGGTCCTTCATTTATTTATTTTCATCCATCTTAATTCCCTGGCTTCCCATCGCGGTGGCCTCTCTCATTGCAGAGCATTGGCTCTGAGTACATGCGCTCCAGAGCGCCAGCTCACAACTGGACACACAGGTCCAGTCGCTCCGCGGCATGTGGGATCTTCCCATGCCAGGGATCAAACCGGTGCCCCTTGCATTGCAAGACAGACTCTTTACCCACTGGACCACCAGGGAAGCCACACGCTTTTGTTTTTGTTTTTGTTTTATGTATGTGAAATTATCAACCTAAAATCAAATCATTTTATTGGAAAACATAATACACAGATAAACTTCTTAATGTACATACAAATTTGGAAAATAGTTAAGGCAAAAACTCTTAAGATTTCATCAAGGCTGCAGTCATTTTCTCAATGTTTTGGACAATTCTGTACACATCAAACCAACTTTCATCAGATACTATCTCTGAATTAGTTTGATTATGGAGCTCACTATACAGCTATTATTAAATAAAAGGAAAAAATTAGAAACAAATGTTGAGATTGGAGCTGATGAGAGAGTTAATAAATACACCACTTACAGGGAGGAAAAGACATCTGAAAGGCACCCAAATATACTTCTTGTCCTGAACATGATTGGCCAAGTATTAACACAAGTCAGAGTGTAACAGAAAATTCACAGGACTTCAGCTGCAGATACCAAATAATATAGATCAGCTCTCCCTACTGGATGACACAGGAGGTTCAGTCATAAACATGCTACTTCCCTTGTGTTTTTGAAACATCAAAACACATGTATGAGTGAGGATAGACCAGCTTACGCTTTAGTAAGAAATAACCTCAAGTCTCAATGTCTTATTGCCGCAAATGTTTACCTCATCTGCTTTATTAGGATTTTCCAGAGAAACAAGACAAATTGTAGATAGATAGACAGACAGATAATGAGAAATTTATTCATGTGATTATGGAGTCTAAGACATCCCACAGTCTGCAACTTGGAGATGCAGGAAAACTGGTTGTGCAGTTCAGTCCAAGTCTGAAGGCCTGAGAACCAGTTTAAGTCCCATCCAGGAGTAGGAGAAGATGAGATGCCCCAGCTCAAGAACTGAGACAGAGAAAATCTCAGAATTCTTCCTTCCTCCTCTTGTTCTACTTGAGTTCTCAACAAGTTGAATGATACCCATCTACGCTGAGGAGGGCATTTACCAAGTCCCATCATTCAGAAGCTAATATCATCTGGAAACCCTCTCACAGATACACGTGGAAAAAAATGTTTAGTCAATATCTAGGCCCTCTGTTATTCACTCAAGCTGACACATAAAATTAACCATCACACCAATATAATATGTCAAACAAAAGTTGGCTGTGGCTTTGACCCATTCACCTTCACCCCAGGACCCAGAGTAATGAAGCAACAACATTCCAGGACAAATTAGGAAGGACTGAAGGAAAGGAGATATGGGAGAAATAGGTACTGATTCTTAATGCTTCTGCCCAGAAATGATACACATTCCTTGTGCACACATCTCATTGGCCACACAAAGTTAAATGGCCTCTCCTTTCCCTGGTGGCTCAGTGGTAAATAATCTGCCTCCAATTCAGGAGACCCAGGTTCAATGCCCGGGTTGGGAAGATCCCCTGGAGGAGGGCATGGCAACCCACTCAAGTATTCTTGCCTGGAGAATCCCACGGACAGAGGAGCCTAGCAGGCTACAATCCATAGGGTCTCACAGAGTCAGATACAACTGAAGCAACTAAGCAGAAAGCCAAGTTTAGCATGGTGGGAACATAAAATTCTTCCACAGCAAAATGTGGAGGGAAAAATAATATCTTGTGCAAATAAATTCAGTCTACCATAACAATGGAATTCTGATGGGATTCCCAAATAAAGTCCCCTTCTAGACCATGCTCCAAGGACAGCCCCTTTGTTCCCCACCGTGCTTCCTACCACTTCCCCGTGCAAGCCAGGCTCTTGCTGTATTCAAGGAGAGTTCTAAGCTCCTCCCTTCATTCTTAAAAGTGCAACAAATGGGGCTTCCCTGGTGGTCCAGTGGGTAAAGAGTCCACCTTGCTGTGCAAGGGACACCAGTTCGATCCCTGGCCTGGGAAGATCCCATGTGCCTCGAAGCGGCTGGACCAGTGTGTCCGATTACCAGTCAGCACTCTGGAGCACATGTGTCCAGAGCCATTGCTCTGCAACGAGAGAGGCCACTGCAATGGGAGGCCCACACAGGCCAATGAATAAAGCTGGATGAAAATAAATAAATAAATAAACAATTAAAAAAGAGGCTAAAATTTAAAAAGAAAAAGTGCAATAAATGCCTGGATGAGCATTTAAGACAATTTATTGAAGGCATGAAAATAACAAGGAAATGAGAATGGAGGAAAAATAAAAGAAAACAATAATACTGGATAGGAAATACACACTCTCCTTGAACTGAGTCCTTCAGATGTACCTCCTCCACCAGCTTTCTTTCTTCATGGTGCTCCAAGCCCACCTACCACCATGAGCCTTCAGTCACCAGAGAATACTCCTGACCCTCCCTTCTTCTCACTGAAAGACATCATCCACTACATCCTCTCACAGCACCATCATAACCCCACATATATTTGATTCTGCTCACAAAATTCAGCTCCAGCGATTTTATTCAAAATTTCTTAGTATGTATAGTTCCAGTTTCTTAATTCTAAGATAGAATTTTGACTTTAGCATATAATGACCCCATTGAAGAGTAATTTTATTCAAAGGTGATGAGTATCTTCTGCCTGGGCAAGTGAAAATTACAGGTAGATTCAAAATAAAATTTGTCTCCACTGTACCTCAAAAGATAATGATTTTCTGTCTGTGTGTGTGTGTTATGCTTATTGTGGATGTGGATATACATGTGCAAAGTGAGTACTTCTTGGGTTTTCATATACACTTTGTTTAATATTCATGTAAATACTCCTTTATGTTCTGCTTTTCCACTTAGGTCATAAACATATTTCCATATCCTATATAATTACCTTAATTAACATAGTATGGTTTAAAACTGTATAATATTCCATCTTGATAAAATGACATAATTTATTAAGCATTCTTTTCATTTAGATAGTTTGCTTGATTTAGTATTATGAATGAGGCTGTCATAAACTGCTTCATCTTTATGGATCTTTGCTTCTGTTAGATTATTTTATGGGGTAAATTCCAGGGATAGAATGTAATATTTCACCTGTCTTAATTAACATGGTTAAGAACTACTATATGACTCAAGATAAAATTTTTGAGCTGAAACTATAAATATTATTACTCTGTATTAGTTGTTTTATTGGCCTTTCTCAATTTACACTGATTATGAATAATTTTTACTGTCATACCAGATAATATTTTTATTTGAAACTTACATAGTCCAGTTTAATTTGATCAACTAATAAACTCAATGAAATACAGATATTACTGTTTGCTTCTAAAATGAAGAGATTTTCACCCTCAAAAAATAAACCTAAAAACTTTGCAACAGAATAAAGGAAGCTTTTAGACCTGGGTTCTGGGTTCGATCCCTGGGTTGGGAAAATCTCCTGGAGAAGGAAAAGGTTACCCACTCCAGTATTCTTGCCTGGAGAACTCCATGGCTCATCCATGGGTCACAAAGAGTTGGACAGGATTGAATGATTTCACTTACTATATAGACAACTAGTATATACAGATGATAACCCTTTGATTGCAAGTAACTAAAACCAAACTTACACTAATCCATGCAATACAGGAGAGTCTGAAGGGTTAAGGGTAGATAGAGCCCACATCACAATTCACAAAGCTCAGAAGTGTAACATCTGAGCACCACCAGAGATATTGGGAATACTACTGGAATGCTCTTCCATTTCCTTCTGTCTAGACTTTGCTTCATCTTCTTCTACTGTGACAGATGTCTGCACCTGCAGCTATTCCCAACAGCTCCACACCCAAAGCGGAGCTGCTGCATATTGGAGGGCTGATCCCAATTCTTCCTCCCTCCATGTATCCCCACGCTAGTCATGACCTGATCACAGGTAGTATATTTGTCTGCCCTGGCTTTGGGCTTGTCTGTGTGACTTGCTTTGGCCAATAAAATATGGGCGGAAAAGACACGGTATGCCACTTCGGAGACTATGTTTCAGAGACTTTGAATGTTCTCACTTGCTCTTTTGTGGAATATTTCCCAACTACCTCTGCTGGACATGGAACAGATTGCAAACCTGAAGTGTGGAGTAGAGTCATTCCAACTGCTACAGACTAAATCAGTCCACTCAGGTCCAGCCTGAAAACACAGGAACTCGTCTGGCTGCAGCCATCAGAGCCTGCCCAGCAGATCTGCAAACATGTGAGCTGAATAAATGCTTGCTGCTTCAATTCACTTACATTTTATGGTTTTTTGTTATGCATCAGTAGCTAACTAATACAGTTAACTCCTTTCACCCAACTCTAATTTTCAAAGTCTCGGGGAAGAATACTTTCAACCAACTTGTTCCAATGATTCATAGCAGTCACTAGGTAGCTCAGTATTTTAAGAACAGAGTTCTGATGCTAGTTGTCAAATAAAATTGATAAATATCAGTAACATACCTTTATTTTTTGAGTTAAATTTTAAATATTCCAGCTGTCTATTTTTTAAAAACTAACATTAAAAGTGAGTTTACAATCTTCCCAACCCAGGGATTGAACCCAAGTCTCTTTCATCACTTGCATTGGCCAGTGGGTTCTCTACCAGCTGAGCCATGAGGGGAAGCCCCAAATAATACAACTATATGTAATTTGAATGTCCATCATGTCCAGAAATTAGAAAGATAAAGGAAAAGAAGAAACAAAAAGCAATAGTCACCAGAACTCTGAGAATCAACGTTTCTTTAGATTTAAAAAAATCTTAAAAACCTGTATTTGATAATAAATGTATTTTAAGATGCAAGTAAAAAAGAATTAAAGTCTTTTAAAATATCATTTTCCATAACTGAGAAAAATAAGAACTGCTTTCCCAGGGAATTAGGGAGTACTGTCTCCATGTGACTGGTTAAGAGGCAGCCTTTTACATCTTCTTGTTGCCATCTGGCCACCAGTCTCAGCTCCCAGCAAGGGATTAGCATAAATTTTTGGTGCCAAATGCAGGTAAATGACTGAGCAACTAAACACACACAACAATGCAGGTGAACTAAGCTAGTAGAAGGAGATATAGAAGGAAGCTTGCTAGGAAAGTGAGGCAAAGGAGAAAGACATACTACAGAGATTAAACAGAACAAGGATTAAGACTCATGGTCACACAGAGTATGATGCATTCTGGTTCCCAGGTCTAGGAACAGCCCCAGCGGTCATCATTGGTGAACAGAGCAGACCGCAACAGAACAGAGAACCCTGGAACATCAGAGGCTGCTCCTGAAGAAATCCATCCAAAATGAAAGCAGGATCAACAAGAACAGGATCCATAGGAATGAAGTTCGTGGGAGGGGAGGCAATGTCAGCCCCTGTCTAGGGAAATTACACACAGCATTTGAAACCCCAAGCATCTAACAGAACCAAACTGAAAGAGGCTGGGAAAGCAGCCTGGCCTCCCTGGGAAGGAGCAATCGCTTTCTGTTACGAAGCAGACAAAAATTATTTTCAAATTTCATTATTTCTAAAAATAGTTCGATTGCTGTACTCCCCTGTGCCTCTCCTTGGACCCATGATGAGTTGAAAATAGCCTGCAGATAATTCAGTACAGAGTAGAAGCAGCTGGGATGGGCAAGAGCAAAGCAAAGATTGAAACCTGGGGACCCTTCAGGATTCTTCCACTAAAGACTTTAAAGATCACATAACATCTTTATCAAATGACATAGTCATTTGAACTGGGAAAAAAATCAGTATCTGGGAGGAGTGACTCTTTTCAATCAGGAAGGTTTCCCTGTAGTTCATTAACTTCAGTGCTGCGTGGTAGATAATAGGTTAATGTAGGGAGAGCTAAAACATAAATGTCCCTCTCTAAAATCACTTTCAGACATTTGAGAATGCATATCTTTTTTCCTTCCTCCTGAAAGGATTTAAGGATGATGAGAGGCCAAAAAGGGAATCAGTATTAGAAAAAAAAAGAAGAGATTTATGATAAGAAGCTCCTGTCTTTTCTTGACTAGGCTCAAAGTACCTTGAAATAACTTTGTAGGTTCCATAAACCTGTTCATGCCTTCTTAAATACAAAGAGAGAAACAAGTTAAGCATCCCCTAAGAAGGTCCTAGGTAAAAGAATCCGCCTGCAGGAGATAAGGGAGTCAATTCTTGGGTCTCAAAGATCCCCTGGAGGAGGAAACAGCAATTCACTCCAGCATTCTTGCCGGGAAACCCCATAGACAGAGGAGTCTGGCAGTCATAGGGTCACAAAGAGTCAGATACGACTGAGCAACTCAAAAACAGCAACTTTTTTATAGGACTTCCCTGGTGGCTCAGCAGTAAAGAATTTGTCTACCAAGGCAGGAAACATGGGTTCAATCCCTGAGTCGGGAAGATCCCCTGGAGAAGAGAATGACTACCGACTCCAGTGTTCTTGCCTACAAAATTTCCAGGGACAGAGAAACCTGGTGGGCATCCGTCCATGGAGTCACAGAGTCAGACATAAGTGAGTGACTAACACTGACAGTGACAAAACAGAATTCCCACATGGTGCAGGAATAAAGGATCTGCCACATCCTTATAACTATGGGCATATGCTGATCCAACTTTCGATATTTGCAGCAGGAATTAGGTTAAATGCTAGACATCTTCTCCATTGTCTTCCGTCTTTTTAAGCACTTACGACCACTTGCCATGAATTAATAAGAACAATGGGTATATTAGTCAAGCTTCTCCAGAGAAATAGAAACAGACTAACAGAATATATGTACACATGGGGATCCATTTCTAGAGATGGGGTGCGTTCCACATCATGAACAGTACCTGGGCTGCGAGGTTGGGGTGGGGAGTGCTTCCAAAATGGCTGAAGCCAGACACCTTACATGCTGGACAGACAACCAATAGAAAGCCATCTCTTATTTATCTCCCCAATTCTATTCTATTGTCACATGGCAAGAAAGTGTCAGTGTCTTTTCCCCCTTCATTCAATTCCTCTGTAAAGCTGGGGACCCAGATAATTACAGGTAGAAGAAATGAAGACAGTTTAAGAATCCCATCATCCCAACTACAAAATACCATTCTCATCTATATAGTTACTTAGAGTCTTCAAAGCACTTTATTGGTCAGCCCCTTGACCTGTAGGACAGAAGCTCCAGGGGGACCACCTGGTAGGTAATAGGACTCCTGGTAGAGAGCTGGAGTGAACCAGGCTTCTTTTCTCACTACTCAGAATGTGTCCCTCTCATGCTCACCGAAGGGGAAACTCCTACACGTCTGCATGGGAGGTAGATGCTCGGAGGTTCCATAAGAGGGTGCTGGGAGCCTGAGTATTGAGAGCAGACGTGCTCAGTCGCTGAGTCGTATCTGACTCTTTGCAACCCCGAGAGCTGTAGCCCACCAGCTTCCTCTGTCCTTGGAATTCTCCAGGCAAGAATATTGGAGTAGGATGCCATTTCCTTCTCCAGAGAGCAGAGGAGAACATGCAAAAAAAGAGGAGGAGAAGATGTTCAAGGCAAGACAAGGAAAACTGCAGAGTATAGAACAAAGTGCCTACTACCAACAGCAGAAACTGTATTCATTTCCACAACTGGGTGGTTAACAAACAGAAATTGATTGTCTCACATTTCTGGAAGCTAGAAGTCCATGATCAAGGTGACAGCAGGGTCAGTTCCTTCTGAGGGTTGTGAGGGAGAATCTGTTCCATATCTCCCCTCTAATTTCTGGTAAGTTGCCATCAGTCTTCAGTGCTCCTCGGCTTGCAGGCATTATCAACCCTCTGTCTTCATCTTTACGTGGTGTTCTCCTTGTGTGTGAGTCTATCTCCAGAGGTACTCATTGTACAAGGACAATCCATCATACTGGATTAGGATGCATCCCGCGTTGTTGCATGCTTGTGTGCTGAGTCATGTCCAACTCTTTGCAATCCATGGATTGTAGCCCCCAGTCTCCTCTTCCATGGGATTCTCCAGGCAAGAATACTGGAGAGGGTTGTCATTTCCTTCTCCAGGGGATCTTTCCAAGTTAGGGATCAAACTTACATCTCCCATGTCTCCTGCATTGCAGACGGATTCTTGAGTACTTGAGCCATTGGGAAAGCCCAGGATGCATCCTAATGGCCTCATTTTAACTTGCTTATTTGTGTAAAGACATAATCTCCAAATAAGGTCATTTTCTGAGGTACTGCGTATTAAATGTTCCACATCTAAATTTTGAGGAAGTGTGTTTCAATCCACAACAAATACTGAGTGTCTAGTGCTGAGCCCACTGGCCACCGGTGAATACTGAGCACTTGAAATGTGGCTAGATTGAACAGAAATAAGATGTGAATGTAAAAAAGATATCAGAGTTCAAATACTCAGAGTGAAAAAAAGACTGTAGGATACCTCAATAATGTTTATACTGACTACCTGCTGAACACTTTAGATATATTGAGTTAAATAAATCCTAATACAGAATTAAGTTTAATTTCCTCTCTTTCTTTTTACATTTTTCAATCAATGTGGCTTCAGAGAAAATTAAAATTGAACATGCAACTTGGATGTGTGACTTGCCTTATATTTCTATTGTACAGCCCTGTTCTAGAACCCGACATTCACCAGGTCCCTGACACCACTCTGAGCTTCTCAAGTAGTTCTCTGACAATGATGGAAAAATTAAACATCTGATTCACTTAAAATGTGACACTGAGTAGATGGTAAACATCAGACATTCTACCTGTGATTCCTACTCTAAACGTGAACTAAATTTCTCTCTAGCTTAAATGGCAAACTATATATTTGATTGATAAGGATCGCACTTTATTTTTATTACTAAGAACTTGATTTGGAACAGGCCACTGAATATCATCTTATAATAGCAGTTCCTGTTTAAGGTAATCACTTTTTCATTTATCTTCTTTGAGAAAAATGAGGCTACCTAGCAAGGGTGCCTTTTACTAATGATTACATCAGAATGGTACCAATCCTTGTTAAAGATGATTTTCCACGTGAGCTTTTGCATATGCTCCTTGCAGATAAATTATGGGTTCCTTAGTGGAGTCACATCCATGTAGACGGATTTTGCTTTATAAAACACACTGGGTTATAAATAGTCTGACCTTGTTTATAAAGGAAACTTGTTAGCTCACTTAATGAAGACATTAATTTGCTGTGCAGCTTGAGCCATTGGGAAAGCCCAGGATGCAATGGCCTCATTTTAACTTGCTTATTTGTGTAAAGACATAATCTCCAAATAAGGTCATTTTCTGAGGTACTGTATTAAATGTTCCACATCTAAATTTTGAGGAAGTGTGTTTCAATCCACAACAAATACTGAGTGTCTAGTGCTGAGCCCACTGGCCACGGTGAATACTGAGCACTTGAAATGTGGCTAGATTGAACAGAAATAAGATGTGAATGTAAAAAAGATATCAGAGTTCAAATACTCAGAGTGAAAAAAAGACTGTAGGATACCTCAATAATGTTTATACTGACTACCTGCTGAACACTTTAGATATATTGAGTTAAATAAATCCTAATACAGAATTAAGTTTAATTTCCTCTCTTTCTTTTTACATTTTTCAATCAATGTGGCTTCAGAGAAAATTAAAATTGAACATGCAACTTGGATGTGTGACTTGCCTTATATTTCTATTGTACAGCCCTGTTCTAGAACCCGACATTCACCAGGTCCCTGACACCACTCTGAGCTTCTCAAGTAGTTCTCTGACAATGATGGAAAAATTAAACATCTGATTCACTTAAAATGTGACACTGAGTAGATGGTAAACATCAGACATTCTACCTGTGATTCCTACTCTAAATGTGAACTAAATTTCTCTCTAGCTTAAATGGCAAACTATATATTTGATTGATAAGGATCGCACTTTATTTTTATTACTAAGAACTTGATTTGGAACAGGCCACTGAATATCATCTTATAATAGCAGTTCCTGTTTAAGGTAATCACTTTTTCATTTATCTTCTTTGAGAAAAATGAGGCTACCTAGCAAGGGTGCCTTTTACTAATGATTACATCAGAATGGTACCAATCCTTGTTAAAGATGATTTTCCACGTGAGCTTTTGCATATGCTCCTTGCAGATAAATTATGGGTTCCTTAGTGGAGTCACATCCATGTAGACGGATTTTGCTTTATAAAACACACTGGGTTATAAATAGTCTGACCTTGTTTATAAAGGAAACTGGTTAGCTCACTTAATGAAGACATTAATTTGCTGTGCAGCTTGGACTGATTACTCATTAGCTGCTCTCTCCTGACCAACAGCTCTGACTTTAAAACGCAGCCCGTTTATCTAAGCGTAGGTAGTGGTGTGCTGCCACCTATGGCTGGAAAGAAAAAAGGATAATGTGCAGAGCCGTGCCAAAGCCACACAGTTAAAAAAAATACACGACTGTGGACCTTCCTCATATTAGTCACTGTAAGACACTGACTTATTTGCAAGCAAAATAAAGCCCGGATGTAGTAAGTCACATAATATCACAACTGCAAAGCCTTAACCCAAGTATTCTTGGTGGGGCTGGTGCCATACGATCAGCAATATCGATGTCAGTGTTGGACTATAATCATGTTCCAAGTAGGACACTGTTTCTATTTCCCAGAACTCACTCTTGGGATCTCCACTCACATGACTTCAAATGTGGATTATATGTTAATGTCAGAAATGGAAATCTAAAACTCAGACCTAGCCAGCATATTAAAAAGCAGAGACATCACTTTACTGACAAAGGTCCAGACAGTCAAAGCTATGGTTTTTCCAGTAGTCATGTATGGATGTGAGAATTAGATCATAACGAACCCAGAGTGCCAAAGAACTGATGCTTTCACATCATGGTGCTGGGAAAAACTCCTGAGAGTTCCTGGGAAAGCAAGGAGATCAATCCTAAAGAATATCAACTGAATATTCATTGGAAGGACTGATGCTGAAGCTGCAGTACTCTGGCCACATGATATAAAGAGCTGACTCACTGCAAAAGACCCTGATACTGGAAAAAGATTAAAGGGAAAAGGAAAAGGGCACAGCAGAAGATGAAATGGTTGGATGGCATCACTGACTCAACGGACATGAATTTGAGCAAACTCCAGGAGATGGTGGAAGACAGAGGAGCCTTGTGTGCTGCAGTCTGTTTGGTTGCAAAGAGCTGGACATGACTTAGCGACTGAACAACAAAATGTTAATGACAGAAATATAAATCTTTGGTGCAAATCTTCCTCTCCTATATAAGCCTCACATGTCAACTACCCACTAGACCTCGCCACACAGAAACACACACTGTACCTCACATGCTAAACATTTATCTCTGAAATCTTCCTCAAACCTGCTTTGATCTTGTCTTCACCACCTCATGGAAGGGCAACCTCTTATACTCTGTTATTCAAGAAAGAAATCTGAGCATGGTCCATGGTTCTATTGGGCTTCCCTAGTAGATCAGGCAGTAAAGAGTCTACCCACAATGAAGATGATTGGGATTCCATCCTTGGGTCAGGAAGATCCCCTGTGGAAGGAAACGGCAGTCCATTCCAGTATTCTTAACTGGAGAATCCCATGGACAGAGGAGCCTGGTGGGTTGCAGTTCATGGGATCACAAAGAGCTGGACACAACTAAGAGACTGAACTGAACTGAACTGAACTAAGCAAATAACGTTAACTACTGTTGAATGCAGTCACAATATCACCCAGATTCAAGACGAGGGGCCATGACAGGGATCTCACTTGTCACTGGACGAGTGTCAGAGAATCTATGGCCGTCCCTAGGACAGCCCCCAGGGTCCCAGCTTGATGGTGGAGGCCTAGAAGAGCAAGAAAGAAAAGAGAATGGTAGAGAGAATTTGAGAAACCAGTTTCATGAGAGGGAAATGAGAAAAAAAATCAGACCACAAAACTTCCATTGGAATAGAGAAGAACATCTGCACATTTTACTAGCAAATACCTCTATGCAATGATATTTACTGGGCCTAGAAATAAAAACTAAATCTTTTGGTTATATATTATACATACATGGTGTGTTAAGAGACAATCCTGCAATGTCTGTTTTTATTTCAACCTCTTGTGATACTTTGTGATGTCTCTTCCCTACCCTCTGGTGGCAGCTCAGGCAAATCTCCAAACTTTACCATTATTTCTGACTAAAAGAATAGTTTTATTTTCAGATGTTGGAAAACCCAGAACAGAATCTGCTCAAAGTATATGCTATGTTTCAAAAATGGCGTAGTTTCACACCAAAATCCAGCAGTCTGATTTCTTTGAAAAAACCTGGGCATGTCCCTGGTGATCCAGTGGTTGAGACGACCTTCCAGTGCACGAGGTGTGAGTTGAAGCCCTGGCTGGGGAGTTAGGCCACACATGCCTTGAGGCCAAAAGACTAAAACCAAAAAAGGAAGCCACATAGTAACAAATTCAACAAAAGACTTTCAAAATGATTCACATCCACAAAAAAAAAAAAGAAAAATCTTAAAAAATAGAAAAGAAAACCTGAAGATCTGGTAATCCCATTGGACCTGCCCTGCAACTAAAGGTAGGAGTGGGGAGCACTTGTCCCTTTTGGGCAAGGTGAGCACCTCCAGCCCACAGACCCGCTCATCCAGTTCTATGAATAGCCTTAACCTCACTTGCTTGGTCTCCGGACTCTGGGACCAGTCCCAGGAAATGGGCATGTGGTGTCTTCTTTCTCCCTGGCTCCGTTTCCTCCTCCTTGGTCCCTGTTTTTCATTTTCTCTTTACTGTTGATCCCTTTCATCCAAGGAGGCAACCAGATAGCAGCTTTCCCTTGGGGTGGGGATGAGGGATCTGTGGTTCCCTCGGGGATCTCCCACAGGAGCATGGGTGAGACTCCTTCCAAGTGACATCTGACAGCTACTGCTCCACCCAGACATTCATCTTCACCGAACAAACATTTTGCCCCTTTTATGAAGGCACGTCCTTATAGGGCTTCAGCCTACCCGTCATGGCACACACTCAGCACTAAGGCGGGCCCCTCTGTGGTGGCCTCAGGCACAGGGCAGGCTGCTCTGCTGTCTCTCTGCCCAGCTTGTTCTCAAGGGCAGCTCAGTCACCTCCCCTCGTTAGACCTCTCCACTGAGGAGCAGCGATCCCTGTCTTCACACAGACCACCAGCTCCTCACTGCAAATTCTTAAGAACACACATCAGGTGTTTTATCCTCCATGCACAAGTTAGAAAAGAATTTGTGATGTCTCTTCCCTACCCTCTGGTGGCAGCTCAGGCAAATCTCCAAACTTTACCATTATTTCTGACTAAAAGAATAGTTTTATTTTCAGATGTTGGAAAACCCAGAACAGAATCTGCTCAAAGTATATGCTATGTTTCAAAAATGGCGTAGTTTCACACCAAAATCCAGCAGTCTGATTTCTTTGAAAAAACCTGGGCATGTCCCTGGTGATCCAGTGGTTGAGACGACCTTCCAGTGCACGAGGTGTGAGTTGAAGCCCTGGCTGGGGAGTTAGGCCACACATGCCTTGAGGCCAAAAGACTAAAACCAAAAAAGGAAGCCACATAGTAACAAATTCAACAAAAGACTTTCAAAATGATTCACATCCACAAAAAAAAAAAAAAGAAAAATCTTAAAAAATAGAAAAGAAAACCTGAAGATCTGGTAATCCCATTGGACCTGCCCTGCAACTAAAGGTAGGAGTGGGGAGCACTTGTCCCTTTTGGGCAAGGTGAGCACCTCCAGCCCACAGACCCGCTCATCCAGTTCTATGAATAGCCTTAACCTCACTTGCTTGGTCTCCGGACTCTGGGACCAGTCCCAGGAAATAGGCATGTGGTGTCTTCTTTCTCCCTGGCTCCGTTTCCTCCTCCTTGGTCCCTGTTTTTCATTTTCTCTTTACTGTTGATCCCTTTCATCCAAGGAGGCAACCAGATAGCAGCTTTCCCTTGGGGTGGGGATGAGGGATCTGTGGTTCCCTCGGGGATCTCCCACAGGAGCATGGGTGAGACTCCTTCCAAGTGACATCTGACAGCTACTGCTCCACCCAGACATTCATCTTCACCGAACAAACATTTTGCCCCTTTTATGAAGGCACGTCCTTATAGGGCTTCAGCCTACCCGTCATGGCACACACTCAGCACTAAGGCGGGCCCCTCTGTGGTGGCCTCAGGCACAGGGCAGGCTGCTCTGCTGTCTCTCTGCCCAGCTTGTTCTCAAGGGCAGCTCAGTCACCTCCCCTCGTTAGACCTCTCCACTGAGGAGCAGCGATCCCTGTCTTCACACAGACCACCAGCTCCTCACTGCAAATTCTTAAGAACACACATCAGGTGTTTTATCCTCCATGCACAAGTTAGAAAAGAATTTCCAGACACGAGATGGAACAAAAGGAGACTAGAGTTTATTACAGCAGGGGATGCTGTGAGAGCAGCAGGTTGGCTTTTCAATGGTCAGGGACTGTGTGTGCTACGTCACTTCAGTCATATCCTACCCTTTGCGACCCCATGAACTGTAGCCTTCCAGGCTCCTCTGTCCATGGAATTCTCCAGGCAAGAATACTGGAGGGGGTTGCCGCGCCCTCCTCCAGGGGATCTTCCCAGTCCAGGGATCGAACCCTCATCTCTTATGTCTTCTGCACTGGCAGACAGGGCCACCTAGTAGCCAACACCAAACATGGGTCATCTGCCTGTTTTTACAGCTGGGGAACAAAGGAGTGGGGTAGGAACAGTACGAGTCATTTGCTGATTGGGTGAGGTACATGTACTTTCCTCATATGGGGAAGGATACAAACAATAGCTTTCCTAATACGGGATAGGAAAAGGACAAGCCATGCAGCCCAGGAGGCTCAAAAATTCTGCAACAGTTCCAACAGGGCGAGAAGGGCGCTGAGGATCCAGTGCTTTCTGTTCATGTGTTCTGAGGCCCTTCGAGCTCATTTCATACTTTTGGCCTTTGGGCACCACAAGGTTCACACAGGAGCCCTTTCCTACTTGTCTCTGGGAGCAGCCCAGGGGGAACACACCAGTTTCTTAGCTCAGACACATCCAGCCAGGAGTGTATGTCAGCCTCCCCTGAGAGGTCGGCTTCACACAGAGACAGGGTGCTCTTTATGAGGTTCTCTTGGCAGCCCCTTCACTTGACTGGGAGGATCAGAAACTCCCCTTCCATGCCCCACAGCAGTCTCTGATGAATTCACTTCAAACAATCTAGTCTCTCAATGAACCTTGAAGCTTCTGCTATCTAGACTGGAGACCAGACATTGTCCAGTCAAAAGTCTCATTTGGCCTCTCCTAGTAGACCCTGTAAGTGCTTCCCAAGTGTTTCAGTGGTAGAGAATCTGCTGGCCAATCCAGGAGACACGGGTTCAATCCTTGGTTGGGAAGATCCTCTGGAGGATGAAATAGCAACCCACTCCAATATTCTTGATGGGCTTACAAAGACTCAGACATGACTGACTGACTGAATACAAACACACACACACACACACACACACACACACACACACAGAGTAAGCCCTGAATAAATGCGCCTGTGCTGGTATCTCTCTTTACTCTCTGGAATGAATGTCTCCCACCATCAGCTATGAGGCTTGAGCTGAATTTCTAACACAACAAAGTTCCATGACACTCCCATTATATACAAAACAGTATCTTCCTTGAAATAACCTTAGACAGTCTATTTAGCACTAGGCAACAGAACCTTCTACAATGACAGAAATGTTCCATGTCTGCACTGTGCACAGTGGCAACCACCACCCACATTGTGGCTATTGAAAACGTGAAATATGACGAGTGAGGTTGAGAAATTGAATTTTTGATACTACATAATTTGAATTCATGTAAGTTTATATAGCTTATTGTGGCTCTCAGGAACTGTATCAATAATAATTATTCTATATAATAATAAGACTAACTTTATGACACACTAGCTATGTACTGAGCTTTTCTGGTAGCTCAGCTGGTAAAGAATCCACCTGCAATGCAGGAGACCACAGTTCCATTCCTAGGTGGTGAAGATTCCCTGGAAAAAGGATACATACCCACTCCATTATTCTTGGGCCTCCCTGGTGTCTCAGAAGATAATCCACCTGCAATGTGGAGGACCTGGGTTCAATCCCTTGGTTGGGAAGACCCCCTGGAGAAGGGCATGGCAATCCACTCCAGTATTCTTGCCTGGAGAACCCCTGTGGACAAAGGAGCCTGGTGGATCACAGTCCATGGGTCACAAAGAGTCGGACATGACTGAGCAACTAAGCACAGCACAGCTATGTACTAACTGGTCTTCTGAAAGACATCATTCCACATTTGTTTCATTTGATTCTTACCACAGCTGTACAATACTGGCATCTTCTCCACTGTTTATAATTTACACCAAAAAATAATCTTCACCTAACTTCCTGCAGTTTTTTATTCAAATCTCATCTCAGATGACCTTCCATTGCCACCCTGAACAGAGCTCCCACCCTGTTCTTTCTTTTGTGCTTGGTTTTCTCATTGCCCTTTCCACCTTCTAATACTCTATGCTTTATACTTCTGCTTATTGTCCATTTGGACTTCCCTCTTAGCTGGGATGTAGACTCTCCCTGCAATGTGGGAGACCTGGGTTCGATCCCTGGGCTGGGAAGATCCTCTGGAGAAGAAAATCACAGCCTACTCCAGTATGTTTGCCTGGAGAATTCCATGGACAGAAGAGCCTGGCAGTCCTACAGTCCATGGGGTTGTAAAGTGTAAAACATGACTGAGCGACTTAATTTTCTTTCACTTTCCATTGTCCATTTATTTGGACCAGAATGAACGTGGTGATAGAGACTTTTGTTTCTCTTTCTTTAATGGATCCCTGGAGCCCAGAACAGTGTTGAGTGACTCCTCTTGGAGTTTACCAGGTTCTTGTTAAATGAATGAATGAACTGCCTTCTGAATGAGACAGATGCTGCTCCATGAAATGCCCACTGTTCTGTTAAGCCCTTGTGTGGGTTTGTGAATGTGATGGTCCAAGGACATCCTCAGAGGCTGAGACAGGAGAGAGCTAAATGTGAGTTTCCCAGGGCAACAGGGGGGGGGTGGGGGAGCCACTGGGGCTGGCATGAGGCTGAGACCCAGGATGAGGTGGGCAGCCTGGGAAAATTCCCCAGGGGAGGGGGAGAACTCAAGACAGAGCTATTTCAGTGTTCATGCTGAAGTCGTCTGTGCTGTGGTTAGTCATTCAGTTGTGTCTGACTCTTTGTGACCCCATGGACTGCAGCCCGCTAGGCTCCTCTGTCCATGGGGGTTCTCCAGGCAAGAACATTGGAGTGGGTATTCCCTTCTTTAGGGGATCTTGCCAACTCAGGGATCAAACCCAGGTCTCCCCCTTTTCAGGTGGATTCTTTGCTGTCTGAGCCACCAGGGAGGCTCAGGAAAGCTGTCTGTATTGTAGTGAAATACAATATTCACCAAAATTTCAATAAAGCTTATTGAGCTCTAGTGCCATAGGCTTACTGTAGTTGATGTACAATATTGGTATGTTATAGGTATACAGTAGAGTGATTCACAACATGAAAGATTATACTCCATTTATAGTTGTTATAAAATATCAGCTATAGTCCCTGTGCTATACAATATACCCTCGCAGCTTATCTGATATATATTAGTTTATACCTCCTAATTCCCTACCCAAGGAGTGCTCTGTTTACTTATTTACCTATTTACTTATTGATTTGAGTAAAATCAAAGGAAGCTATTGACTTTAATGGCTCCATTAGCAATATTGAAAACATACCACAAGAAATGATAAGCTGAACTATCTGGAGAAGAAAATCACAGCCTACTCCAGTATGTTTGCCTGGAGAATTCCATGGACAGAAGAGCCTGGCAGTCCTACAGTCCATGGGGTTGTAAAGTGTAAAACATGACTGAGCGACTTAATTTTCTTTCACTTTCCATTGTCCATTTATTTGGACCAGAATGAACGTGGTGATAGAGACTTTTGTTTCTCTTTCTTTAATGGATCCCTGGAGCCCAGAACAGTGTTGAGTGACTCCTCTTGGAGTTTACCAGGTTCTTGTTAAATGAATGAATGAACTGCCTTCTGAATGAGACAGATGCTGCTCCATGAAATGCCCACTGTTCTGTTAAGCCCTTGTGTGGGTTTGTGAATGTGATGGTCCAAGGACATCCTCAGAGGCTGAGACAGGAGAGAGCTAAATGTGAGTTTCCCAGGGCAACAGGGGGTGGGTGGGGGAGCCACTGGGGCTGGCATGAGGCTGAGACCCAGGATGAGGTGGGCAGCCTGGGAAAATTCCCCAGGGGAGGGGGAGAACTCAAGACAGAGCTATTTCAGTGTTCATGCTGAAGTCGTCTGTGCTGTGGTTAGTCATTCAGTTGTGTCTGACTCTTTGTGACCCCATGGACTGCAGCCCGCTAGGCTCCTCTGTCCATGGGGGTTCTCCAGGCAAGAACATTGGAGTGGGTATTCCCTTCTTTAGGGGATCTTGCCAACTCAGGGATCAAACCCAGGTCTCCCCCTTTTCAGGTGGATTCTTTGCTGTCTGAGCCACCAGGGAGGCTCAGGAAAGCTGTCTGTATTGTAGTGAAATACAATATTCACCAAAATTTCAATAAAGCTTATTGAGCTCTAGTGCCATAGGCTTACTGTAGTTGATGTACAATATTGGTATGTTATAGGTATACAGTAGAGTGATTCACAACATGAAAGATTATACTCCATTTACAGTTGTTATAAAATATCAGCTATAGTCCCTGTGCTATACAATATACCCTCGCAGCTTATCTGATATATATTAGTTTATACCTCCTAATTCCCTACCCAAGGAGTGCTCTGTTTACTTATTTACCTATTTACTTATTGATTTGAGTAAAATCAAAGGAAGCTATTGACTTTAATGGCTCCATCAGCAATATTGAAAACATACCACAAGAAATGATAAGCTGAACTATCTGGATTGGAAGCAAGTGCCTAAGACAGGGTGACCATGAGACTCTAGGCCAATTCAACCACAAATACCCACACTCACTCTCCAGAAATCTACTCCTCCTTCCCAATTTAAGGAGAATATTCACTCAATACGTGTTGAATAGCTAATTAGAACTTTCAGAGTATGTCACTGAAAGTCTGAGTCAATCTGACTATGATTTCAAGGGCCAGACAACCCAGTATGGAAGACACACAGATAAGAAAACTATGGGAGAAATAAAGTAGAATTTCCTAGGCTGCTCAGTAATGAAATGTCAAACCCTGGCTTCAAAACTAGGCATCTTCACTCCAGGTCCACATTCTCTCCCATCTTCTTTCTGAAAGGGCCTGACTTTATGTCTGAGTCATTGCCTAAACTAGTGCAATTCCTTTCATCCTGAAGTGCAAACTTCATGTTTAGCCTATTTAAAATACATTTACAGTTGGCAGCTCTCCCAGACTCTAGTGAACAATCTATAAAGTGCTTGGACTAGCCAAATTTTCTTACCTTTTCAGCCTGATCTACTTATACGTGTTCCACTCATTCTTGTGAGTTTCAAACCGCATCCTTGATTCTGCATCAAATCTCCCTCCCAGATGCTACTTGTTTACCTGGTTAGCCAAAACAGGGCTGTCTGATTTCTAGGAATGGTACAAAAGACTTCCTGGCAGACTGAAGTTTCCAGTTTCCCACAACAGACACCTCAAATATCAAATGTCAAGCACAGTATGTGAGGTCTTCTAAAATAATAATAACAAAATAACAGATAAAAACCTGAGACAAGCCCAAACCACAGTGTTTAAAAAAATTTTTTTAAGAAAAATTTATTTTAAAGATACTAGTAGTGATTCTGTTCACATAGTCCCTGTGCTATACAATATACCCTCGCAGCTTATCTGATATATATTAGTTTATACCTCCTAATTCCCTACCCAAGGAGTGCTCTGTTTACTTATTTACCTATTTACTTATTGATTTGAGTAAAATCAAAGGAAGCTATTGACTTTAATGGCTCCATCAGCAATATTGAAAACATACCACAAGAAATGATAAGCTGAACTATCTGGATTGGAAGCAAGTGCCTAAGACAGGGTGACCATGAGACTCTAGGCCAATTCAACCACAAATACCCACACTCACTCTCCAGAAATCTACTCCTCCTTCCCAATTTAAGGAGAATATTCACTCAATACGTGTTGAATAGCTAATTAGAACTTTCAGAGTATGTCACTGAAAGTCTGAGTCAATCTGACTATGATTTCAAGGGCCAGACAACCCAGTATGGAAGACACACAGATAAGAAAACTATGGGAGAAATAAAGTAGAATTTCCTAGGCTGCTCAGTAATGAAATGTCAAACCCTGGCTTCAAAACTAGGCATCTTCACTCCAGGTCCACATTCTCTCCCATCTTCTTTCTGAAAGGGCCTGACTTTATGTCTGAGTCATTGCCTAAACTAGTGCAATTCCTTTCATCCTGAAGTGCAAACTTCATGTTTAGCCTATTTAAAATACATTTACAGTTGGCAGCTCTCCCAGACTCTAGTGAACAATCTATAAAGTGCTTGGACTAGCCAAATTTTCTTACCTTTTCAGCCTGATCTACTTATACGTGTTCCACTCATTCTTGTGAGTTTCAAACCGCATCCTTGATTCTGCATCAAATCTCCCTCCCGGATGCTACTTGTTTACCTGGTTAGCCAAAACAGGGCTGTCTGATTTCTAGGAATGGTACAAAAGACTTCCTGGCAGACTGAAGTTTCCAGTTTCCCACAACAGACACCTCAAATATCAAATGTCAAGCACAGTATGTGAGGTCTTCTAAAATAATAATAACAAAATAACAGATAAAAACCTGAGACAAGCCCAAACCACAGTGTTTAAAAAAATTTTTTTAAGAAAAATTTATTTTAAAGATACTAGTAGTGATTCTGTTCACTTAAGGTTATCACTTAAATAAAAGCAAACCAAACAAGTTTTATTTCACAGAAGGAAATTCTTTGAACTTAATAGTCCAAATCAAAAAGACTCAAAGTTTCTGAGGTGGATCAAAGAGGTATTATTTTAGAAAGATTAAAATACAGTGGAGATATTTCCATATGCAATCATGCCCTGGGTATTATTCAGAGAACTGCCTCACAAGAGATTAATATCACACCAGAAACCTGCCTAACAAGATGACATCTGGAGAATTATTTAGGTTCATTCCGCTGAAAGAAGGAAGTTAACTGTTTAGGAAACAGTTGGCTCTCTATACAGTGAGTAAATGGAAATTAAAGGAAGAGAAGGAAAACAGTGTCTGCTGAAAAGACAGTTATTTTTAAATGAAAAAGGAATATGTGATAATCAAATTTTTAAATCTTTCCATTCTCTTTTTTGTTTCAATTTCTAAAACAGTATAGGGACCTTCCTGGTGGTCCAGTGGTTAAGAATCCACCTTCCAATGCAGGGGAACATGGGTTCAGTCCCTGGTTGGGGAACTAAGCCCACGGAGCACAACTAGAGAAAGCCCTGTGCTTCCACAACTCAAAGACCCAGTGCAGCCAAAATAAAAAATAAATTAAAAAATAAAAATAAACTTTCTGGAACAGTGCAGAAAACAGAGGTGAAGGAGAGAGAAAACAAGTATAAGGTAATACAAGGTAATACTACCTTGTTTTTAAACCTGAACCTTCCCACTAGAGGCTGGGGGGAGGAGAGGAGGCCGGGAGCACGAGCTCATGACCTTCACTGAGGCCTGCTGCTCTCTTAAATGCCTTACTCTTGCTCTTCTTGCAAGCTTTCCACAGGGTCACACAGAGTCAGACATGACTGAGTACACACACAGTAAGACAGCTTTTCAAAGCCTCCAGATTCACTATCAGGAAAGCCACGCATGAGAAGCCCACAGCGAACATTATTCTCAATGGTGAAAAATTCGAAGCATTCCCTCTAAGATCAGGAACAAGACAGGGGTGTCCACTTTCACCACTTTTATTCAACATAGTCCTGAAGTTCTAGCTACAGAAATAAAAGAAAGAAATGAAAGGAACAAAAGGGCAAAGTAAAACTCTATTTGCAGATGACATGATAGTATACATAGAAAACCCCAAAGATACTAAAATTTCAGAAATAAAATTCAGAAAAAGCAAACCAAACAAGTTTTATTTCACAGAAGGAAATTCTTTGAACTTAATAGTCCAAATCAAAAAGACTCAAAGTTTCTGAGGTGGATCAAAGAGGTATTATTTTAGAAAGATTAAAATACAGTGGAGATATTTCCATATGCAATCATGCCCTGGGTATTATTCAGAGAACTGCCTCACAAGAGATTAATATCACACCAGAAACCTGCCTAACAAGATGACATCTGGAGAATT
Organism: Tragulus kanchil; assembly: GCA_022376925.1. Lineage (NCBI taxonomy): Eukaryota > Metazoa > Chordata > Mammalia > Artiodactyla > Tragulidae > Tragulus > Tragulus kanchil. The sequence continues at coordinate 228,769,066 of JAIOJX010000028.1, read as the reverse complement.
ATTTAGGTTCATTCCGCTGAAAGAAGGAAGTTAACTGTTTAGGAAACAGTTGGCTCTCTATACAGTGAGTAAATGGAAATTAAAGGAAGAGAAGGAAAACAGTGTCTGCTGAAAAGACAGTTATTTTTAAATGAAAAAGGAATATGTGATAATCAAATTTTTAAATCTTTCCATTCTCTTTTTTGTTTCAATTTCTAAAACAGTATAGGGACCTTCCTGGTGGTCCAGTGGTTAAGAATCCACCTTCCAATGCAGGGGAACATGGGTTCAGTCCCTGGTTGGGGAACTAAGCCCACGGAGCACAACTAGAGAAAGCCCTGTGCTTCCACAACTCAAAGACCCAGTGCAGCCAAAATAAAAAATAAATTAAAAAATAAAAATAAACTTTCTGGAACAGTGCAGAAAACAGAGGTGAAGGAGAGAGAAAACAAGTATAAGGTAATACAAGGTAATACTACCTTGTTTTTAAACCTGAACCTTCCCACTAGAGGCTGGGGGGAGGAGAGGAGGCCGGGAGCACGAGCTCATGACCTTCACTGAGGCCTGCTGCTCTCTTAAATGCCTTACTCTTGCTCTTCTTGCAAGCTTTCCACAGGGTCACACAGAGTCAGACATGACTGAGTACACACACAGTAAGACAGCTTTTCAAAGCCTCCAGATTCACTATCAGGAAAGCCACGCATGAGAAGCCCACAGCGAACATTATTCTCAATGGTGAAAAATTCGAAGCATTCCCTCTAAGATCAGGAACAAGACAGGGGTGTCCACTTTCACCACTTTTATTCAACATAGTCCTGAAGTTCTAGCTACAGAAATAAAAGAAAAAGAAATGAAAGGAACATAGATGGGCAAAGTAAAACTCTATTTGCAGATGACATGATAGTATACATAGAAAACCCCAAAGATACTATTAGAAAATTACTAGAGCTAATCAATGAATTCAGCAAAGTCACAAGATACAAAATGAATACACAGAAATTACTCACATTCCTTTATACAAACAATGCAAAATCAGAAAGAGAAATCAAAGATGCAATCCCATTTACCACTGTAACCAAAAGAGTAAAATATTTAGGGATAAATCTACCTAAAGAGACAAAAGAATTATACACAGAAAATTACAAGACACTAATGAAAGAAATCAAAGATGACATAAACAGATGGAGAGATATTCCATGTTCCTGAGTTGGAAGAATCAATATTGTGAAAATGACCATACTACCAAATATCATCTACAGATTCAATGCAATCCCTATCAAATTACCAATGACATTCTTCACAGAATTAGGCCAAAAATAGCACAGTTCATATGGAAACACAAAAGACCCCAGATATCCAAAGCAATCCTGAGAAAGCAGAATAGAACTGGAGGGATCAGCCTCCCTAACTTCAGACTACACTGCAAAGCAACAGTCATCAAGACAGCATGGTACCGGCACAAAAACAGAAATGTGGATCAATGGAACAAGATAGAGAACCCAGAGAGAAACCCACGCACCTACGGGTACCTTATTTTTGACAAAGGAGGCAAAAATATACAATGAGACAAAAACAGTCTCTACAACAAATGGTGCTGGGAAAACTGGACAGCTACATGCAAAAAAAATGAAGTTGGAACATTTTCTAACATCATACACAAAGATAAACTCAAAATTGATGACCTAGGGCTTCCCCTGGTGGTCCAGTGGGTAAGGACACCGCCTTGCAGTGCAAGGGGCGCTGGTTTGATCCCTGGCCTGGGAAGATTCCATATGCCGCGGAGCGGCTGGACCGATGTGTCCAATCACCGAGCCGGAGTACTGGAGCGCATGCGCCCAGAGCCGGTGCTCTGCAACGACAGACGCCACCGCGATGGGAGGCCCACAGGAGCCAAAGAACAAAGACGGATGAAAATAGAGAACGGGCGGGAAGTGACCCGCCCGTTCCCCTCCCTCCCCAACCCGACTCCCGCCCAAAATAAATAAATAAATAAATCTTTAAAAAAAAAAAAAAATTGATGACCTAAATGTAAGACCTACATTACAAATGTAGGACAAATGTCTTACAAATGTAAGACCTAAATGTAAGAATAGAAACCATAAAAATCTTAGCGGAGTATATAGGCAAAACACTCAATAATATAAAATTACTAAATTCATATGACCAAAATCAGTGAATTCGTATGAGAAGTGAGAAAATGGAAATGGAATGCACAACTCTAGTCGAGCAGAAGCAATGTTAGAGAATTTTATTGAACTGTCATTTTATTACCAACATCTAGCATTTCTAGTTTTGCTACATTTGGATAAGCACATTAGGAAGAAAATGTAGATAAACACTATGAAAGTTCACCTTTTATGAAACATGATCTTGATAGGATATGGATATATAAATTTAGTGGTTTTATTGCATTGTTAGAAAATTATTATGAAAGATTCAAAAAAATCAATAGCTGTTATTATTTGTTTATTTTACAATCAGTATGCCATCTTTTGCCATATGGCTTTACATTTTCATTCTGCCCAACAGGTTTCAAAGAATAGTTTGTTACATGCTTTAATAAAACAGTTAAAATATTTACAAATTCAAAATAGATGTTTCATAACTGAAAAAAAGTTCACCTGAGAATTCATTATAGCATTGCCATTTTTTAATTTTTTTCTCCAAGTTGTTAATGTGGCTGAGTGTCCACATGCAACCTGTATTGTCTACTGCATCAAATATATTTGATTCCTTATCTTAAATTAGTTAAGCATTAAGTTACAGTAAATTATGTTATAAAATGTACCGATGGAGTACTTAGATTTATATCCATGTTTGTTCAGAATATAACAATTTAAAAACAAATTATTTGTATAGCTGTTGGATTCAAATAATGAGAAACATTGTAAGGTATGGTTATTTTACTGAATTAGACATAACAGTTTTTTAAAAACCATCGAGAGGTGAGAAGCCTAACTCATAAAATAAGGAACCATGATCATGTAAATATGCCATATACAAACTGAAAACCACCTTGCCAAAATTCTGCATGAAGGAAAAGATATACACTGTATATACATAATCCTGTCATTTGTCTTCGGCAGCCTCAAAAAAAAAAGGTCAATTTAAAACAAATTTTCTTAGAAAAAACTTCTTTAGAAGTTAATGTTAAAATAGGCATAAATGTGTAATGCTATGCAATATATAAAAACTTCCCCACTTTATGACCAAAAGACAAAGATAAAAATTTTTTTTCTCTCTCTCTGTCCCTCTGCATTACAACTTGAAAATAATGTAGGTATGAGGTAGTGTAGTTACTTGTATTACCTGCTAGTTATTAAAAAGTAATGCTCTATTTTATGAAATATTACACTTCGCCAATAATTAGATCATCATTAAAATAAATGCTTAATGCTCAACTGTTTATATGTAGAGAGAAATTTAAACCAAGTGCCTTAAAAATTGTATTTAAATTCTGGAGACAACTAGGTTTTATCATAAAATAGGAAGTAATCTTTCAAAGCAGTTATTTACAGTAGCAATTAAAGCACAAGATTGACATTTGCACATACACAAATTGGTGTGGCAAACAGCCGAGTGTATACTGAGGTAGGAAATGAAGGAGTCCACTGGCTTGTGTAAGATTTTACATGTTGTAAACCAGAAAAGGTTTCATATTATTTTATATTTTGAATTTAAAATTACAAGTATCATAGAAATAGCTACGTGGGGGTATATATACACATACACACACACACAACTATCATGTTTTGTAGTATGGGATGCATTATTATAGAATTATCATTCTCCCTGACAAATTCTTGAGCATACTTATAAAAACTTCTAGAAAATATACAAGTCCCACTAGATTTCTCCTACAACAGCTAAGTTGTTGACAGATAACAGACGAATCACTGAAAAGATACTAGCAAGATCTCTCCTAACACCCCACGCCATGAAAAAGGGTTAACATTTGACAAATTACTCTGAAATGTGAAGCCTGGTCCCCATGTCACCTCACAGCACAGGCCTGCTGGCTTCAGACCCAGTCCTACACATAAGCTACACAGCTCTTTGCCAGACTCAGGACAGAATTTATACAAGACCCCTCTGAGGTGTCTGATCTCAGTGAAATGAAGTACTTACTTATCCAAACACTAAAAATTACTCTTTTTCACTGCAAAATGTCATGGGGTAAGAGTTCAGATTATTAGGAAACTATTTTAAAACAGGATTGAATAAAGACCAATTTTAAAATGCCCAAGTCCAAAATGATGGGTATGTCCTTACATGCTAGATTAGTGGAAGAGAGCAAGATTAAATCTGGCTTTTGAATTCAAACCTACCATGGAACAAGATCAGGATTTAGCCCATCTCACAAACCAGCACGGTGGCTGTAGACACATTTTGATCTATCATCATGCTTTTTACAAAGAAACCATAGGACTTCAAACACAGGCTGGGAAATGAACCGCTACTCCGGATAAACGCAAGAAACCTTTCCCCAGGTTGTCTGGTTCTCTTGCACGGTGTGGCCTCTGGTGGGCAGGCCAGCCTTGTCCCGGGTGAGCTCCCCAGGATTCCAGGGAGGCTGAGACAAGGCTGCCAGAGCAGGAGCTCACGCCACTGTGTCCTGAGTCTTCTTCCAAAGAGAGAGAATATGAGAAAACAGAAAGACCAGGATGGACCCAGATGTAGAAGAGACAAAGAGAAAAAATAAAGAGAGGGAAATGACACTTGTCCACCACTGATGCAGGCAGAACTCTTTTAAGTCGACATTGGGGAGGAACAGAAGCCTGTGCCTGAGGCCAGCCTCCTGCCCCGGGTTCCTAACTGGTTCCAATGCAGCTCAGGAGGCGCAGGGCAGGCCAACCCACCCGTCTTCACGTTCCGCACGAGCACAGCACCAGGATTCAGGCGGACGGTTTCTCTCTGTGTTCACGCTACAGGTCTACACCATTATTCCTGAGGAGTGGACACATGACTTCTCAGCAGAATGGAACTCTACCAGTGTTACTTGGAGGAAAATCTTTTAAACCACTATATTGTATGAAGATCAGGCAGAGACAGGCAAAATTCTCTTTCCTTTTGTTTTTTTTCCTAACACCCACATTACCTTCACTGCACAGGCCTGCTGGCTTCAGACCCAGTCCTACACATAAGCTACACAGCTCTTTGCCAGACTCAGGACAGAATTTATACAAGACCCCTCTGAGGTGTCTGATCTCAGTGAAATGAAGTACTTACTTATCCAAACACTAAAAATTACTCTTTTTCACTGCAAAATGTCATGGGGTAAGAGTTCAGATTATTAGGAAACTATTTTAAAACAGGATTGAATAAAGACCAATTTTAAAATGCCCAAGTCCAAAATGATGGGTATGTCCTTACATGCTAGATTAGTGGAAGAGAGCAAGATTAAATCTGGCTTTTGAATTCAAACCTACCATGGAACAAGATCAGGATTTAGCCCATCTCACAAACCAGCACGGTGGCTGTAGACACATTTTGATCTATCATCATGCTTTTTACAAAGAAACCATAGGACTTCAAACACAGGCTGGGAAATGAACCGCTACTCCGGATAAACGCAAGAAACCTTTCCCCAGGTTGTCTGGTTCTCTTGCACGGTGTGGCCTCTGGTGGGCAGGCCAGCCTTGTCCCGGGTGAGCTCCCCAGGATTCCAGGGAGGCTGAGACAAGGCTGCCAGAGCAGGAGCTCACGCCACTGTGTCCTGAATCTTCTTCCAAAGAGAGAGAATATGAGAAAACAGAAAGACCAGGATGGACCCAGATGTAGAAGAGACAAAGAGAAAAAATAAAGAGAGGGAAATGACACTTGTCCACCACTGATGCAGGCAGAACTCTTTTAAGTCGACATTGGGGAGGAACAGAAGCCTGTGCCTGAGGCCAGCCTCCTGCCCCGGGTTCCTAACTGGTTCCAATGCAGCTCAGGAGGCGCAGGGCAGGCCAACCCACCCGTCTTCACGTTCAGCACGAGCAAAGCACCAGGATTCAGGCGAGACGGTTTCTCTCTGTGTTCACGCTACAGGTCTACACCATTATTCCTGAGGAGTGGACACATGACTTCTCAGCAGAATGGAACTCTACCAGTGTTACTTGGAGGAAAATCTTTTAAACCACTATATTGTATGAAGATCAGAGGATTCAACTTTTGCAAGCAGATTTTCTTTAGAGTAGGAATTGTCTGCAAATATTTCTACCTGTTTAACTGTTGTCTGGTATACTACAGTTTTTCATTTTCTTATTTATTTCATATACTAGGAAGAATCGTTACTAATAAAAGAATCTGACATTTTAAAACCTAGGAGGTTTCAAAGCCTTACTGCATTTCTATGTGGGATTTTTCGGTATCCAGGAGGCCGGTCTTTTCTGCCTCTCCTGTGAAAACGAAGGAAAAGTCAAGGGCTGACTCAGAGGAATTAACTTGACAGCAAAGTACGAGGGGAGAAAAACCATACTGTCAAGGGACAGCTTTTAAGACAATGTCAAAACATCAGTAGGAAATGAGACAGTTTGAGGAAGCGGAAGCGCATTTACTCATCAGTAGTACATTTGTCGGTCATCTGCTGACAGAAATCCAAGATGCCCCCGCTCTGGCGACACTGCTCCTTGGGCCGGGGGTTGGGCTCCGAGGGGGCGCTGGCAGCGGCCTGGGACTCCTGGCCCCGCGCACCGCCCGCCTCACCACCCTTGGCGCTGGGATAACAAGAGACAGGCACCCCGACAGGCGGTGCGGCTGCAGGCCCTTCGGGCAAACTCAGGATCGAGGGCAACGGGAGCTCATCATCAGGAGTGCTCTTGCCTTTCTCAGAAATTACCAGGGAAAGGGGGCAGTCGGAGGCCGAGTACTTGGCGAGGATCTGTATCTGTTCTTGACTCAGAGCTGCTTCCTTGCACACTTGCTGGCACAGTCCGGTCAGGTTCTGCTTGGTCTCGCCCAGAGTGGACAAAATGTGATCCCTCTCCTTCAATAGGCTCTCCTTTTCGTTTTGCTGTAGGTGAGAAAGCGGATATGCTGAATTGCGTTTGCCAGCTCAATCAACCGTTTATCAGCTCAATCAAAATGCCAAAGGTGAGCAAACATTCATATCCACAGCACCTTCTCATTATGTAAGGTCACATGCAATTTTGCCTGTCCATTCAATTGAAAACTATATTCAATAGCTCAGGTCCATAAACCCCCATCCCAAACAGGCCTACGATTTTAGGGAGAAAGTATAGAGGCACACGTAATTCCTCTAGCAGCATCCGAGGCAGCACCCCACTATCAAACACATTTACATTTCTAAGTAAGACACATGCGTGTCTCAGTATTCAAAGTAGGATACAACGACCATGCACCCTGATCTCAGCTTGTTGTGTCAGATTTTTTGGCCAAGAGTTTTGACACACTTGCTCTGTTTTCAGAGCTCTTTGATCTGTGGACTGCAGATAAATCAGTGTACACTCTGGGGAAGAAATACAACCTCCAAAACAGCACAAGCGAAGTGATCACAACTCCGTCAAGATTCTAATAATGACTGGACAGTAGTTGGGCCAGACATTGTGCTAAATGTTACCAAACACACAATCTCAACTACGTAATCCTCACAGTGATTGTTGATTTCAGTACTATCAAACGCATTTTACAGATCAGAGTTCAGACTCTTAACATGCCCAGAGTCAGAAAGCCAGTGGGTGAGTTACTGAAGTGCGAAGAATGGAGAGGAGGGCATTTGTGTTTACTAATTATTATTATTGTTGTTGTTTAGTTGCTGAGTCATGCCCAACTCTTTTGTGACTGTAAAGGTGGTCCATAGGACTTACAAGACATACTGGAGTGGGTGGCCTTTTTCTTCTCCAAGGGATCTTCCCAACCCAGGAACTGAACCCATGGCCCCTGCCACATCTCCTACATTGCAGGTAGGTTCTTTACCACTAAGCCACGAGGGCATTGGTAAAGAGTCGGCCTGCTAATGCAGGAGATGCCATAGACTCGGGTTCGACCCCAGCTCAGATCTGACCCCTCAGTTAGGGAAATTCCCTGGAGAAGGAATTGGCAACCCACTCCAGTTTTCTTGCCCTGGAAAATTCCACCGGTGACAGGTTACAGTCTGTGGAGTCACAAAGAGTCTGCCATGACTGAGCACAATTACTACTGACATTGGAACTGTTATTATTTTCATTTAAACTGTTTATCCCTAGAGGAAAGTCTACCGTGGAATTTCACTCACGTTTTCCTGGTTTCGGCCTCTCTGTCCACCCTCCCTGGTTAAAGCAGACAGTGTCTCTTTTTTTCTATCACTGTGCCGCCTCATCTTTCCTGTTCCACCACTGCATTACTCCTAATCTAGTATGAAATAGAAACCAAAGAATAAAGCTGCTTATAAGGTAAGAATAAATAAATGTTGACAGAGGGTCAAAGATTTTCTCTTGTGAAATTTTTCGCAAGTCTCTTGGCCTTCTGTCCTTGGCAGCTGCAGGAGAGCAGACCTGTTAAATGCTGCCAGTTAACATTTAGACAGGTTGTTTCACAGCAGCCACCTACAATGGCCAACCTTTAAATAGATACTTTTCTGGGACAAAAATAGCCAAAAGGTTAAAAAGAAAAGTACTATTGTGGTTTTACAGAAATATAGGCCAATGGAACAAGATTGAGAACCCAGAGATAAGCCCACGCACCTATGGGTACCTTATTTTTGACAAAGGAGGCGAACATATAAAATGGGACAAAGACAGACTCTTCGACAGATGGTGCTGGGAAAACTGGACAGCGACAGGCAAAAAAATGAAGTTGGAACATTCCCTGACACCAACAACTCAGACAACTCAACATCGGAAAAATGAACAACCCAATCAAAAAATGGGAAAAGGCCCTAAACAGATACCTCTCCAAAGACGACATACAGATGGCCAAAAAACACATGAAACAATGCTCCACCTTGCTTATAATTAGAGAAATGCAAATCAAAACTACAATGAAGTATCACCTCACACCAGTCAGAATGGCCATCATCAACAAATCTACAAACAATAAATGCTGGAGAGGGCACGGAGAAAAGGGAACACTCTTGCATTGCTGGTGGGAATGTCAATTGATACAGCCTCTATGGAAGACAGTATGGAGATTTCTTAAAAAACTAAAAATAGAAGCACCATAGGCAACCCACTCCAGTTTTCTTGCCCTGGAAAATTCCACGGTGACAGGTTACAGTCTGTGGAGTCACAAAGAGTCTGCCATGACTGAGCACAATTACTACTGACATTGGAACTGTTATTATTTTCATTTAAACTGTTTATCCCTAGAGGAAAGTCTACCGTGGAATTTCACTCACGTTTTCCTGGTTTCGGCCTCTCTGTCCACCCTCCCTGGTTAAAGCAGACAGTGTCTCTTTTTTTCTATCACTGTGCCGCCTCATCTTTCCTGTTCCACCACTGCATTACTCCTAATCTAGTATGACTAGAAACCAAAGAATAAAGCTGCTTATAAGGTAAGAATAAATAAATGTTGACAGAGGGTCAAAGATTTTCTCTTGTGAAATTTTTCGCAAGTCTCTTGGCCTTCTGTCCTTGGCAGCTGCAGGAGAGCAGACCTGTTAAATGCTGCCAGTTAACATTTAGACAGGTTGTTTCACAGCAGCCACCTACAATGGCCAACCTTTAAATAGATACTTTTCTGGGACAAAAATAGCCAAAAGGTTAAAAAGAAAAGTACTATTGTGGTTTTACAGAAATATAGGCCAATGGAACAAGATTGAGAACCCAGAGATAAGCCCACGCACCTATGGGTACCTTATTTTTGACAAAGGAGGCGAACATATAAAATGGGACAAAGACAGACTCTTCGACAGATGGTGCTGGGAAAACTGGACAGCGACAGGCAAAAAAATGAAGTTGGAACATTCCCTGACACCAACAACTCAGACAACTCAACATCGGAAAAATGAACAACCCAATCAAAAAATGGGAAAAGGCCCTAAACAGATACCTCTCCAAAGACGACATACAGATGGCCAAAAAACACATGAAACAATGCTCCACCTTGCTTATAATTAGAGAAATGCAAATCAAAACTACAATGAAGTATCACCTCACACCAGTCAGAATGGCCATCATCAACAAATCTACAAACAATAAATGCTGGAGAGGGCACGGAGAAAAGGGAACACTCTTGCATTGCTGGTGGGAATGTCAATTGATACAGCCTCTATGGAAGACAGTATGGAGATTTCTTAAAAAACTAAAAATAGAAGCACCATAGGACCCAACAATCCCACTCTTAGGCTTATACCCTGATGAAATCAAAACTGAAAGAAGCACCTGTACCCCAATGTTCATTGCAGTTCTCTCTACAATAGTCAGAACATGGAAGCAACCTAGACGTCCGTCGACAAATGAATGGATACAAAAGCCCTGGTACATATATACAATGGAAAACTACACAGCTGTAAAAAGAAATGCAGAAGAATCAGTCCTAATAAGGAGGCTGGATCTAGAACCTATCATAAAAAGTGAAGTAAGTCAAAAAGAGCAGGACAAGTACAGTATACTAACACATATATATGGAATCTAGTAGGATGGTAATGACAACACATGCAGTGAGGTGATGGAAAAACAGACATGGACAGTAGACGTATGGACATTGTGGGGAATGAACAGTGGGTGGGAAGCGTAAAGGAAGTAGCATGAAAACCTGTACTATCATATGTGAAAAAAATAGCTATTGTCATTGCGCTGTGAGAAAAGGGGATCCTGCAGGGGTGCTGTGCAATGGCCTGGAGGGGTGGGATGAGGGGATACACATATGACTAATCTGGAATCATACATATCTGTAAACAACAAAACTTTATAAAAGTAAAAAGTAAAATAAAAATTGAAAAAAAAAAAAAAAGAAGTACCATTGCGGTTTTATATTAAAATGTTTCTACAAAATTGTGGGTGACTCCAACTACTGGCAGTTAGGTTTTAAATAGCTCAGGGCCATCTAAGATTTTGAGCAAATGTGCATTGAATAAAAAATACTAAATGTTTATATTGCAAGGTACATACTTTTATTTACTTAAGCACAATGTACATCCTGAATGAACTCATGAATTCACACAAACACACACACACACACACACACAGAGAGAGAAGAAGCAACTCTCCAGCAGCAAGTATGCTTTCTGGAGCCGAACACCTGCTGTATGAAACTAGACATTTTTAACGGAAAGAGGTGGCTCCCCTTTTGGAAACAAGAGAAGCCTTCCCAGGTTGTTCAGTGGTAAAGAATTTGCCCACCAATGCAGAGGGACACAAGAACACATTTCAATCCCTGTGACAGGAAGTTCCCCTGGAAACAGTATTCTTGCCTGGAAGATCTCCTAGGCAGAGGAGCCTGGTGGGCTACAGAACATGGGGTCACAAACAGTCAAACATGACTGAGCAACTGATCACACACACACATGTGCAAGGTAAGCTTATGACACACTGTTCTAAATGGCACAGAAGCACTAATGGGGTCATGTGGAAAGCATGCACCAGCTGGCTGAGAGGCTGGCTTTCCCCAGGCAAGTTTTGAAAAAGGTCAGCATCACAAAGAACAACGGCTATTACAAGTTCTAAGAAATTAAATTAGAAAAAAATTAATCCACGAATCCACAGTGATGTAAAGAGTGTGGTCGGAGGGAGAGAAAAGAGGGAAGGAAAGTGCTTTTTAAAGAGGAATACCAATAAATGTAAGTGGAATGATAGAATTACAAAATTTCCAGTTTCGCAGTCCTCATTGTAAAGGCCATCATCATACACTTAGAATCAAAAATAAATAAATAAAAAATTAAAAAAGGAATGTTGAGAAACCAGATTTTCACAAAGTGCCTAATTAATAGTCCATATATTACTGAACAATTACAAACACAAAAAAAAAAAAAAGAAAAAAAGGAAATGATCTGGCAATCCCCACGCATTCAGGTGGGACAACAGCCTGACACTGTGCTTGCCCAAGTGACACAGTACAAAGGACACAACGATGAATGTTTCTCTCAGCCTAAGAACTGACCCTTTCAGTTTACATGAAATACAAAGAGTTAAGGAAGGAGTTAAAACTAAAGAGGAAATGATCAGGAAAACTTTAATAAAAAGTATAACATTTTTTAGGAGAACACTGGTCTGGACTCTTCAAAAAGTCATCCAAGTGGGGGGAGCACTGGGCATACACCCAGAGGGAACCATAACTGAAAGACACCTGTACGCCTAACGTTCATTGCAGCGCTATTCACAATAGCTAGGACAAGGAAGCAACCCAGGTGTCAATCAACAGATGAATGGATAAAGAAGTTATGCTACATATACACAATGGGATACTACTCAGCCATATAAAGGAATTTTTAGGGTCCAGGGGGAAATTCCCAAGCAGGGACACAAGAACACATTTCAATCCCTGTGACAGGAAGTTCCCCTGGAAACAGTATTCTTGCCTGGAAGATCTCCTAGGCAGAAGAGCCTGGTGGGCTACAGAACATGGGGTCACAAACAGTCAAACATGACTGAGCAACTGATCACACACACACATGTGCAAGGTAAGCTTATGACACACTGTTCTAAATGGCACAGAAGCACTAATGGGGTCATGTGGAAAGCATGCACCAGCTGGCTGAGAGGCTGGCTTTCCCCAGGCAAGTTTTGAAAAAGGTCAGCATCACAAAGAACAACGGCTATTACAAGTTCTAAGAAATTAAATTAGAAAAAAATTAATCCACGAATCCACAGTGATGTAAAGAGTGTGGTCGGAGGGAGAGAAAAGAGGGAAGGAAAGTGCTTTTTAAAGAGGAATACCAATAAATGTAAGTGGAATGATAGAATTACAAAATTTCCAGTTTCGCAGTCCTCATTGTAAAGGCCATCATCATACACTTAGAATCAAAAATAAATAAATAAAAAATTAAAAAAGGAATGTTGAGAAACCAGATTTTCACAAAGTGCCTAATTAATAGTCCATATATTACTGAACAATTACAAACACAAAAAAAAAAAAAAGAAAAAAAGGAAATGATCTGGCAATCCCCACGCATTCAGGTGGGACAACAGCCTGACACTGTGCTTGCCCAAGTGACACAGTACAAAGGACACAACGATGAATGTTTCTCTCAGCCTAAGAACTGACCCTTTCAGTTTACATGAAATACAAAGAGTTAAGGAAGGAGTTAAAACTAAAGAGGAAATGATCAGGAAAACTTTAATAAAAAGTATAACATTTTTTAGGAGAACACTGGTCTGGACTCTTCAAAAAGTCATCCAAGTGGGGGGAGCACTGGGCATACACCCAGAGGGAACCATAACTGAAAGACACCTGTACGCCTAACGTTCATTGCAGCGCTATTCACAATAGCTAGGACAAGGAAGCAACCCAGGTGTCAATCAACAGATGAATGGATAAAGAAGTTATGCTACATATACACAATGGGATACTACTCAGCCATATAAAGGAATGTATTTGACTCAGTTCTAACAAGGTGGGTGAATGTAGAGCCTATTACACAGCATGAAGTCAGAAAGACAAAGACAAATTTTTGTATTAACACATACATGTGGAATCTAGAAAGATGGTACTAGTGAACCTATTTGTAGGGCAGCAGTGGAGATGTAGACATAGAGAACAGACCTGTGGACCCAGTGAGTGAAGGAAAGGGTAGGACGACCCATGAGAGTAGAACTGAAAACCGTACATTACCATATGCAAAAGCAGACAGCCAGCGGAAGTTAACTATATGGATGTAGGCAGCTCAAACCTGGTGCTCTGTGCTTAACTAGAGGGGCGGGATGGGGTGAGAGGGAGGTTCAAGAGAGAGGGGACATATGGATACCTATGGCTAATTTATGCTGATGCATGAAAGAAACTAACAGTATTATAAAGGAATTCGCCTTCAGTTTAAATTAATACATGTTTTAAAAGAATATACAATAAAAAAGAAGGAAAATAATATAAATAAAAAACTGTGTAGAGAAAAACCATACTGAGAGATCAGTTCATATCTGTCAGGAAGGCTATAATCAGAAAGTACACAAATAGCAGATGTTGGAGAAGTTGAGAGAAAAGGAAACCCTCCTACACTGCTAATGGGAAAATGGTACAACCACTGTGGAAAACAGGATGGAGATTTCTCAACAAACTAAAAACCCAACTACCATATGATCTAGCAATTCTACTCCTGAGTATATATCCAAGAGAAACAAAAACACTAATTTGGGAAGATGTATGCACCCCAATGTTCATAGCAACATAATTCACAATTGCCAAAATACAGAAGCAGTTTAAATGTCCATCAACACAAAATGGATAAAGAAAAATATGGTTTGTGTGTTTGTGTGATATATATATATATATATAGTCACTCAGTCGTGTCTGATTCTTTGAAACTATATGGACTGTAGCCCACCAAGTTCCTCTGTCCATGGGATTCTCCAAGCAAGAATACTGGAGTGGGTTGCTATTTCCTTCTCCAAGAGATCTTTCCAACTCAGGGTTCAAACCCAGGTCTTTCTGCACAGCAGGCAAATTCTTTACCAACTGAGCCACCAGGGAAGCCCATACACACACATGTACCCACCCACATGATGGAACAGTATTGAGTCATACTGACATATACACACTGCTATATTTATAACAGGTAACAGAAAGCAAACAAGACAAATTTTTGTATTAACACATACATGTGGAATCTAGAAAGATGGTACTAGTGAACCTATTTGTAGGGCAGCAGTGGAGATGTAGACATAGAGAACAGACCTGTGGACCCAGTGAGTGAAGGAAAGGGTAGGACGACCCATGAGAGTAGAACTGAAAACCGTACATTACCATATGCAAAAGCAGACAGCCAGCGGAAGTTAACTATATGGATGTAGGCAGCTCAAACCTGGTGCTCTGTGCTTAACTAGAGGGGCGGGATGGGGTGAGAGGGAGGTTCAAGAGAGAGGGGACATATGGATACCTATGGCTAATTTATGCTGATGCATGAAAGAAACTAACAGTATTATAAAGGAATTCGCCTTCAGTTTAAATTAATACATGTTTTAAAAGAATATACAATAAAAAAGAAGGAAAATAATATAAATAAAAAACTGTGTAGAGAAAAACCATACTGAGAGATCAGTTCATATCTGTCAGGAAGGCTATAATCAGAAAGTACACAAATAGCAGATGTTGGAGAAGTTGAGAAAAAAGGAAACCCTCCTACACTGCTAATGGGAAAATGGTACAACCACTGTGGAAAACAGGATGGAGATTTCTCAACAAACTAAAAACCCAACTACCATATGATCTAGCAATTCTACTCCTGAGTATATATCCAAGAGAAACAAAAACACTAATTTGGGAAGATGTATGCACCCCAATGTTCATAGCAACATAATTCACAATTGCCAAAATACAGAAGCAGTTTAAATGTCCATCAACACAAAATGGATAAAGAAAAATATGGTTTGTGTGTTTGTGTGATATATATATATATATATAGTCACTCAGTCGTGTCTGATTCTTTGAAACTATATGGACTGTAGCCCACCAAGTTCCTCTGTCCATGGGATTCTCCAAGCAAGAATACTGGAGTGGGTTGCTATTTCCTTCTCCAAGAGATCTTTCCAACTCAGGGTTCAAACCCAGGTCTTTCTGCACAGCAGGCAAATTCTTTACCAACTGAGCCACCAGGGAAGCCCATACACACACATGTACCCACCCACATGATGGAACAGTATTGAGTCATACTGACATATACACACTGCTATATTTATAACAGGTAACAGTTCCCAGTATAACACAAGGAATTCTGCTCAATATCCTAAATAAGAAAAGAATTTGAAAAATGGACGCCGTATATGTATAACTGAGTCCCTTTGCTGTACACCTGAAACTAACACAACACTGTTAATCAACTATACTCTCATGTATTTTTTAAATAAAGAAAAAAATAAGCAGAGGAGGGAATGAGGGGAGGATTTGTTCTAGATTAAGAGACTAAAAGACAGAATGAAAGGCATCTGAAGATTGGCTCCTAGTTTGAAAAGAAAAAAAGAATGTGTATACAGACAAAACTATGTTTGGGGTCAATAAGGGTAATTTGAATAGGAACCACATATATTATTTAAGATTTATTAATGTCATCAGTATGAAAAAGATATTGGTAAATATATGTGATAAAGGTATACAAAAAATCTATGTCTAGGAGGTTCACATTCAAACATTTAGGGATAAAATGTCATAATGTAGGTTTCAAACAATTCAGAAAATAAAAGGAGAGCAATAGAGGTAGACAGGGAGTATGGTGAGACCAAGATCACCCAATTGCAGTTACAAGGAGTCCAAGACTGACTGAGGGACAGAGAGGACAGAGAGGAACAAAGACCAACCAAGAGAAGAGGGAGACACAGATCTGGTCAGAGAGACAGAGACTAAGACTCACAGGAAGAGAAAGAAAGCAAAGACGGCAAAATGTCGGTACCTGGTAAATCCACCCAGGGAGTATATGTATGGTTGTTTACTATTCACTTAACTTTCCTGCAAGTTCGAAATTTTTTGAATAGGGAAGAGGAAGATGAATCTTAAGAACAAGTGAAAACATATAAACCTGGCTCCCTATGAGACTCTTAAGCACTTAACTGGCAGGGACCATGTCTCATTGATCTTTGATTTCCTGGTACCCAGTACATTTAATATGGGATGACCAGCAGAGGCTTAGAGAAAACACAACTACTAATATTTACTGAGCCCTGAGCATGTGCAGAGCAGGACAAAGAGCCTTCCATCCCTGACGGCATCTCCTCCTCGCACCGTACCTGACGGAGATACTACTCTTATCCCCATCTTATCAATGAGAGAATTGGGCCTTAGAGAGGAAATGATTTTCCAAAGCCACCAAGTGCCAAGGCAGAATTTCCAGCTATTTCAACCCAAAGCTTCCATCTGACATCTGTTCTAGTACAATAGGTTCTCGAAATTTAATGTGCATAATAATGATTTACCCTGGAAACTTATAAAACACCATATTCCTGGGACCTTACCACAGGTCTGGAATGGGGTTTAGAATGGAGCATTTTGAGAGGGGGCTCCAGGTAATTCTGACACCAATGGTACACAGATCATATTTCAAAATACACAGCTCCAGGGTCTCACAGAGAGGCAGTGGGTAGGTTCTAAAAGGACCCACTGGAGGGTTTGGAAATGGCGGTGCACATGTGACTAGCGTAGCCAGTAGAATTTGACTGGCATACATGCGCAGTTGCTCAGTCGTGTCAACTCCTTGGAGTGTAGCCTGCCGGGCTCCTCTGTCCATGGGATTTCCCAGACAATCCTGGACTGGATTCTACAGGGGATCTTCCTGACTCAGGGATGGAACTTGCACCTTCTGCATTGGCAGGCAAATTCTTTATCACTAAGCCACATGGGAAGCCTTAGCCTGTGACTAGAATGGGGTTATGCTTAATAAAATAATCTTCACAACAAAATTCAAAAGGCAGATGAGTTCATTTTACCTTTACACCATCATACTGGATAAAGGCAATGAAACAAAATGATGTATGAACATCTCAGTCCCCCAAGTTATAGAACTTAGAGAACATTATGATTTCTTATCACTTACAGTTGGCATCAATCAATATCTGATTTCTTCTAAAAGAAATTACACTTTGGAATTTAATTTTTTTCTTTATAAATAAATGTTCATTTTAAGGTTACCTTTGTTTGAGACCAAAATAGTATCAGAGACACATTTTCTAACTTCTAAGTTATTAATCTTACAGAAAAGAATAAACATGGACCTTGAAAAGAATCCTATAAAGATGAGAGCTTTGTGAGTCAATATATATAACAGAAGCTAAATGATTCTTGAACTTTTTTTTCAAGAGCTTGTATTTCCTGGTAAAAGAAAAGTCATGATTTTGGCTAGTAAATTATGGATATTCAATTCTTATACTAAAAGCAATACTGAATTAACACCTAACCTCTAACAAACTATCAAATTTAAAATACACAGCAAAAGTCAATACCATCGGGCTTCCCTGGTGGGCCAGTGGGTAAAGAGTCTGCCTTGCACTGCGAGGGGCACCGGTTCAATCCCTGGCCTGGGAGGATCCCACATGCCGCGGAGCGGCTGGACTGGTGTGCCCAATTACGAGCCAGCGCTCTAGACCACATGCACCCAGAGCCGGTGCTCTGCTACAGGGGAGGCCACTGCAATGAGAGGCCCACAACGGGCCAAAGAACAAAGATGGATGAAAATAAATAAATGAAAGACCAATAAAAGTGGCCAAAAATTTTAAAAAAAAATGTCAATACCATCAATTTACCAAATAGACACCCATCTTTCTTTTTCTTGAAAATTTATGATAAAGTCTGACAGGACTTCTTGAAAATTTTAACTCAATTTATTGAATTCAAACTAACAACTCCCTTTGGCCTTCCCAGCTTTCCAGGTGGCGCTAGTGGAAAAGAATCTGCCAGGCAATGCAGGAGATACAGATTCAATTCCCGGGTCAGGAAGATGCCCTGGAGGAGGAAATGGCAACCCACTCCAGTATCCTTGCCTGGAGAATCCCATGGACAGAGGAGCCTGGTGGACGACATCCATGGAGTCACAAAAGAATCAGATAGGACTAAGTGACTAAACAACAACAATCTTCATTAATTATTACCCACTTCTATAAAGTAGCAACTAGTATTATCTCATGTTACAGAGGAGAAACCTGAGGGGCAGAGAAATTAGGTAGTTTGCCCAATAAAAAAAATTACAAAATTTTCCACCCCCACAAAGGAGTGAGATTCCCGAAGATACCTTTGTTTGAGACCAAAATTTCAGAGACACTTTTAAAGTTATTAATCTTACAGAAAAGAATAAACATGGACCTTGAAAAGAATCCTATAAAGATGAGAGCTTTGTGAGTCAATATATATAACAGAAGCTAAATGATTCTTGAACTTTTTTTTCAAGAGCTTGTATTTCCTGGTAAAAGAAAAGTCATGATTTTGGCTAGTAAATTATGGATATTCAATTCTTATACTAAAAGCAATACTGAATTAACACCTAACCTCTAACAAACTATCAAATTTAAAATACACAGCAAAAGTCAATACCATCGGGCTTCCCTGGTGGGCCAGTGGGTAAAGAGTCTGCCTTGCACTGCGAGGGGCACCGGTTCAATCCCTGGCCTGGGAGGATCCCACATGCCGCGGAGCGGCTGGACTGGTGTGCCCAATTACGAGCCAGCGCTCTAGACCACATGCACCCAGAGCCGGTGCTCTGCTACAGGGGAGGCCACTGCAATGAGAGGCCCACAACGGGCCAAAGAACAAAGATGGATGAAAATAAATAAATGAAAGACCAATAAAAGTGGCCAAAAATTTTAAAAAAAAATGTCAATACCATCAATTTACCAAATAGACACCCATCTTTCTTTTCTTGAAAATTTATGATAAAGTCTGACAGGACTTCTTGAAAATTTTAACTCAATTTATTGAATTCAAACTAACAACTCCCTTTGGCCTTCCCAGCTTTCCAGGTGGCGCTAGTGGAAAAGAATCTGCCAGGCAATGCAGGAGATACAGATTCAATTCCCGGGTCAGGAAGATGCCCTGGAGGAGGAAATGGCAACCCACTCCAGTATCCTTGCCTGGAGAATCCCATGGACAGAGGAGCCTGGTGGACGACATCCATGGAGTCACAAAAGAATCAGATAGGACTAAGTGACTAAACAACAACAATCTTCATTAATTATTACCCACTTCTATAAAGTAGCAACTAGTATTATCTCATGTTACAGAGGAGAAACCTGAGGGGCAGAGAAATTAGGTAGTTTGCCCATAATTACAAAATACCACACACAGGAGTGAGATTCAGAATCCCATACTTGTAACCACTGAATCTCCCACTTTTCTCTGTTTAAAGAAAAACAGAGGAGCAGAAAATCCACAGAAAATAGCAAGACCTCTTCATCCCAGATACCTGATATTTAGTAACAACATCAATTGTTTAGCAATTCAACATCTGACCTGAGTCAAAAAAACATAAATTAAGACCTGTAAGTCAGGAAACACAGGTAAAGAAAAGGTAATACTTACTTCCCAACATATTTGCCTTTTTGTTGTTGTTGATTAGTCACTTCTTTGTGTCTGACTTTTTGTGACCCCATGGACAGTAACAGCAGGCCTCCCTGTTCTCTATTATCTGCCAGAGTTTGCTCAAGTTCATGTCCATTAAGTCAGCAATGCCATCCAAGCATCTCATCCCCTGTCATCCCCTTCTCCTTCTGCCTCCTATTTTTCCCAGCATAAGGATGTTTTCCAATGAGTCATCCCTTCAAATCACTGTGGATGGTGACTACAGTCATGAAATTAAAAGATACTTGCTCGGGCTTCCCCTGGTGGTCCAGTGGATAGGGACACCGCCTTGCAGTGCAAGGGGCGCCGGTTCCATCCCTGGCCTGGGAAGATCCCACGTGCCGCGGAGCGGCTGGACTGATGTGTCCAATCACCGAGCCGGAGCTCTGGAGCACATGCGCCCAGAGCTCGCTCTCTCGACAACAGGCGCCACCACGATGGGAGGCCCGTGGAGCCAAAGAACAAAGACAGATGAAAAATAGAAATGGAAGACCAATGGAAGTGGCCCGCGCCCTCCCTCCCCAACCCGACCCCCGCCCAAAATAAATAAATAAATCTTTAAAAAAAAAAAAAAAAAAAAAAGATACTTGCTCCTTAGAAAAAAAGCTATGACAAACCCAGACAGTATATTCAATTTGCTGACAAAGAGTCCATATAGTTAAAGCTACATGTAGTTTTCCCAGTGGCCATGTATGGATATGAGAGTTGGACTCTAAAGTCTAAAGAAGCCTGAGCAGTGTCTCTATATTAATTGTAGCAACTAGTATTATCTCATGTTACAGAGGAGAAACCTGAGGGGCAGAGAAATTAGGTAGTTTGCCCATAATTACAAAATACCACACACAGGAGTGAGATTCAGAATCCCATACTTGTAACCACTGAATCTCCCACTTTTCTCTGTTTAAAGAAAAACAGAGGAGCAGAAAATCCACAGAAAATAGCAAGACCTCTTCATCCCAGATACCTGATATTTAGTAACAACATCAATTGTTTAGCAATTCAACATCTGACCTGAGTCAAAAAAACATAAATTAAGACCTGTAAGTCAGGAAACACAGGTAAAGAAAAGGTAATACTTACTTCCCAACATATTTGCCTTTTTGTTGTTGTTGATTAGTCACTTCTTTGTGTCTGACTTTTTGTGACCCCATGGACAGTAACAGCAGGCCTCCCTGTTCTCTATTATCTGCCAGAGTTTGCTCAAGTTCATGTCCATTAAGTCAGCAATGCCATCCAAGCATCTCATCCCCTGTCATCCCCTTCTCCTTCTGCCTCCTATTTTTCCCAGCATAAGGATGTTTTCCAATGAGTCATCCCTTCAAATCACTGTGGATGGTGACTACAGTCATGAAATTAAAAGATACTTGCTCGGGCTTCCCCTGGTGGTCCAGTGGATAGGGACACCGCCTTGCAGTGCAAGGGGCGCCGGTTCGATCCCTGGCCTGGGAAGATCCCACATGCCGCGGAGCGGCTGGACTGATGTGTCCAATCACCAAGCCGGAGCTCTGGAGCACATGCGCCCAGAGCTCGCTCTCTGCGACAACAGACGCCACCACGATGGGAGGCCCGTAGGAGCCAAAGAACAAAGACAGATGAAAAATAGAGAAATGGAAGACCAATGGAAGTGGCCCGCCCGCTCCCCTCCCTCCCCAACCCGACCCCCGCCCAAAATAAATAAATAAATCTTTAAAAAAAAAAAAAAAAAAAAAAGATACTTGCTCCTTAGAAAAAAAGCTATGACAAACCCAGACAGTATATTCAATTTGCTGACAAAGAGTCCATATAGTTAAAGCTACATGTAGTTTTCCCAGTGGCCATGTATGGATATGAGAGTTGGACTCTAAAGTCTAAAGAAGCCTGAGCAGTGAAGAATTGATGCCTTTGAACTGTGGTGTTGAAGAAGACTCTTGAGATTCCCTTGGAGTGCAAGGAGATCAAACCAGTCAGTTCTAAAGGAAATCAACCCTGAATATTCATTGGAAGGACTGATGCTGAAGCTGAAGTTCCAATCCTTTGGCCACCTGATGCAAAATGATAACTCACTGGAAAAGAGCCTGATGTTGGGGAAAACAGAAAGCAGAAGGAGAAGGGGACAACAGAGGATGAGATGATTGGATGGCATCAATAAGCCAATGGACATGAACAACCTCTGTGAGAGATGGTGACAGGGAAGCCTGGCATGCTGCAGTTCATGGGGTCACAAAGAGTGGGACACAACAGAGCTACTGAACAAAGATTCAAAGCTGAAGGGCTTCGCAGGTGGCTCAGTGGTAATGCATCTGCCTGCTAATGCAGGAGATGCAGGTGATATGAGTTCGATTCCTGGGTCAGGAAGATCCCCTGGAGGAGGAAATGGCAACCCGTGGACAGAGAAGTCTGGCAGACTATAGTTCAGGGACTCACAAAGAGTCAGACACACTAAGCGACAGCATGCACGCACACACAACGGAACATTCAATGAAGGCTTTCACTGTGTCTAGGCACTGGGCCTCTACTGCCTCTAACCATGCTTTTAGCTTTAGCTGGCCCGCACTATCAGTTATCTTTCTTCATACAACACTTCCTTCTACCAACCACTACCGTACAGAGAAACAGGGGCAAGAATTAATCCATTTTCAGTTAACCAATCACCAAGCCGGAGCTCTGGAGCACATGCGCCCAGAGCTCGCTCTCTGCGACAACAGCGCCACCACGATGGGAGGCCCGTGGAGCCAAAGAACAAAGACAGATGAAAAATAGAAATGGAAGACCAATGGAAGTGGCCCGCCGTCCCTCCATCCCCAACCCGACCCCGCCCAAAATAAATAAATAAATCTTTAAAAAAAAAAAAAAAAAAAAAGATACTTGCTCCTTAGAAAAAAAGCTATGACAAACCCAGACAGTATATTCAATTTGCTGACAAAGAGTCCATATAGTTAAAGCTACATGTAGTTTTCCCAGTGGCCATGTATGGATATGAGAGTTGGACTCTAAAGTCTAAAGAAGCCTGAGCAGTGAAGAATTGATGCCTTTGAACTGTGGTGTTGAAGAAGACTCTTGAGATTCCCTTGGAGTGCAAGGAGATCAAACCAGTCAGTTCTAAAGGAAATCAACCCTGAATATTCATTGGAAGGACTGATGCTGAAGCTGAAGTTCCAATCCTTTGGCCACCTGATGCAAAATGATAACTCACTGGAAAAGAGCCTGATGTTGGGGAAAACAGAAAGCAGAAGGAGAAGGGGACAACAGAGGATGAGATGATTGGATGGCATCAATAAGCCAATGGACATGAACAACCTCTGTGAGAGATGGTGACAGGGAAGCCTGGCATGCTGCAGTTCATGGGGTCACAAAGAGTGGGACACAACAGAGCTACTGAACAAAGATTCAAAGCTGAAGGGCTTCGCAGGTGGCTCAGTGGTAATGCATCTGCCTGCTAATGCAGGAGATGCAGGTGATATGAGTTCGATTCCTGGGTCAGGAAGATCCCCTGGAGGAGGAAATGGCAACCCGTGGACAGAGAAGTCTGGCAGACTATAGTTCAGGGACTCACAAAGAGTCAGACACACTAAGCGACAGCATGCACGCACACAAAACGGAACATTCAATGAAGGCTTTCACTGTGTCTAGGCACTGGGCCTCTACTGCCTCTAACCATGCTTTTAGCTTTAGCTGGCCCGCACTATCAGTTATCTTTCTTCATACAACACTTCCTTCTACCAACCACTACCGTACAGAGAAACAGGGGCAAGAATTAATCCATTTTCAGTTAACTTGTGTTTTGATGTTGGAATAGAAAATAACATGTAATAAAGCAGATATTCTTACCCCTGAGGTCTCATTAGATGTTATAACACATGAATTCTTTCCTTAAACGAAAAATCCAAGTTGACTGGTTTGTTTTTGTGTCAACCAAAGCAAGTTACTAGTTCACTGAAACCAACAATCCCAACATTAGCTTTTACAGACACCAAGCACAACACAGAATGATTAAAGTATTTCATAATTCCTTTCATTTTTATGCAGCCACCAATTAGGTAGTGAAATTATCTTTAACCAATATAGAAGTTTTTTAAACAGAACAGCTGAACTTACATATGAAAGTATCACACTAATTATGTAAAACACTTGCTTGGGTAAAATAGTCTATGAAAATTGTTCATTGTTTTTCATTTCATAAGCTTTCTGAAAATGTCATAGAATTTATTTCCTTAAAACAGTAGTCAATAAATTATAAAATTAACGTATAATTGAGCATTATATCTGACTTAGGAATTGAAATAGTTAGTTCCTGTACAAAAAGTATGAATTGTTGGAATCAGAAGAGGAAGACACTTCTATACTTACCAGCTTCTCGATTTCTGACTCAAGATTCTGTATACAGTCAAGTTTCCTCTTGCGACAGCGCTGGGCAGCAATTCTGTTTTTACTTCTTCTCCGAATATCATGGATGCAATCCAGTTGTTCTGGAGTCAGCTTGTGCATTTTCAACAAGGATTGAAAATCATTTCGAGAGAGTGAGATTATTCGTTGTGCATTAAATGGCAGTTTTACCTACAAGGTGAAATAAGCATTAGTAACTGTTGCTGTATTTTGCAGTTTATCTTAAACTTAGGAAGAGGAAGATATGCATCTATGTTTTCCAGGGAACTTTCTTTATTTATTTACTTTTCATTTTAACAAAAACTAGTTTTATGTTAAAATTAAGTGCATAGCATTCATCTACTTCCATTGGTAGAAACTTTATTTAGACTTAAAAAAAAAAATCTGTATTTCCAATTTCTATACATCACTTCTATTCTCAAAAGGGCACAGAAGACAGACAAATTGACAAGCAGGCTTTTTTTCCAAATCACACATCATTAACACAATTATTAATGTATTTAAAATGAAAACATAGAATTAAATTATTTTACTAGGATATATCCATACCCCATAGAGATCTTTAAGGCTTTTTCTAAAGTGTTTTAAATGTTACTTTTACCCAAACCATAAAAAACCCATTTTTTTCTTGAATTTATATTACTGCGTAACACTGATTTAATACTTGTGTACCACCAGTAATTCTAAAGCATTTCTGAAATTTATTTTTCTGTCAGAGAAACGGCAATTTCTGAATACATGACCACCAATTAGGTAGTGAAATTATCTTTAACCAATATAGAAGTTTTTTAAACAGAACAGCTGAACTTACATATGAAAGTATCACACTAATTATGTAAAACACTTGCTTGGGTAAAATAGTCTATGAAAATTGTTCATTGTTTTTCATTTCATAAGCTTTCTGAAAATGTCATAGAATTTATTTCCTTAAAACAGTAGTCAATAAATTATAAAATTAACGTATAATTGAGCATTATATCTGACTTAGGAATTGAAATAGTTAGTTCCTGTACAAAAAGTATGAATTGTTGGAATCAGAAGAGGAAGACACTTCTATACTTACCAGCTTCTCGATTTCTGACTCAAGATTCTGTATACAGTCAAGTTTCCTCTTGCGACAGCGCTGGGCAGCAATTCTGTTTTTACTTCTTCTCCGAATATCATGGATGCAATCCAGTTGTTCTGGAGTCAGCTTGTGCATTTTCAACAAGGATTGAAAATCATTTCGAGAGAGTGAGATTATTCGTTGTGCATTAAATGGCAGTTTTACCTACAAGGTGAAATAAGCATTAGTAACTGTTGCTGTATTTTGCAGTTTATCTTAAACTTAGGAAGAGGAAGATATGCATCTATGTTTTCCAGGGAACTTTATTTATTTATTTACTTTTCATTTTAACAAAAACTAGTTTTATGTTAAAATTAAGTGCATAGCATTCATCTCCTTCAATTGGTAGAAACTTTATTTAGACTTAAAAAAAAAATCTGTATTTCCAATTTCTATACATCACTTCTATTCTCAAAAGGGCACAGAAGACAGACAAATTGACAAGCAGGCTTTTTTTCCAAATCACACATCATTAACACAATTATTAATGTATTTAAAATGAAAACATAGAATTAAATTATTTTACTAGGATATATCCATACCCCATAGAGATCTTTAAGGCTTTTTCTAAAGTGTTTTAAATGTTACTTTTACCCAAACCATAAAAAACCCATTTTTTTCTTGAATTTATATTACTGCGTAACACTGATTTAATACTTGTGTACCACCAGTAATTCTAAAGCATTTCTGAAATTTATTTTTCTGTCAGAGAAACGGCAATTTCATATAATTCACTTTATTTGCTGAATGTAGAAATGGTTAGAAAAAAACTTGTGAATATTGTACAGTCATTTTCAATACTTAAATTTGAAATAATAAGAAGATAATTTTAAAAAAAATAACATTGTGGGACAGTTTAATTAGATTAACTATCAAAAAGAAGTGAAATACTGGTCCACTGGGTCAGTTTCTCTGGCAACCCACGTAGTCTTTCAAGTTTACAGAAATTTGTTACATATACTACTCTAAAATTTCTTAAATATGTCATTTTTGACACTTTTTTCATAGTTTCAAATACTGCATTTACACATGTCAAGTAAAAATCAATAGATACAACTCCTGCTTACATATAACTTCTTAAATTAAATCACCAAACACCTCCTTCCAAAGCCAAGGGGATAAAAACATCTTTCATTTGTTCAAACTATGTCATCCAACAGCTATAAAGCCAAAGACTATCAAAAAGAACTAACCAGTCCTTATTTCTGGAACGATAGTAAAGTTTCACAAAAAAGCATCTATCAAGAACAAATATTACGGGGTTATAGCTCAGTCATAGAGCATTTGATTGCAAATACAAACATTTGTACCCAAAGTATACAAATCAAGGTGAATGTGATTAATACCATCCTGGCTACATATAGTTCATGCTAAATTACTAAGACATTCTTCAAATTAATAGATGACATGACTAATGGAAAATAAGAAGAAAAATTAATAGCAATGAGAAACTAGTATAAAGAAAACTCTGAACCAGAAGACACATTCCTTTAATTGGTCACTGCTAAGTCATTGAGAAGTGACTCAGCCCCATGTCTAGACATCCTGTGGCAGTGAATAAGACTGAATAGACACTGTATGTAACCAGGTGTTAATCATGTCATGATTAGGGAATCATTCTTCTTTTTCCTCTTGGAATGTGGCACTTGATTTAAACACACAGCCGATATACAAAAACCCACTGGTTAACATAACAAATGAACCTACTTGAAATAAATGAACATAGCAACCCTTCAAACTTCATACGCCTAGCAGTTACCATATGTTTGTATAATTAACAGTGTATGGGTTTCCTCCTCCCTCCTTGAGCCGGATCATATTCCCACAGATCACATTCCTAGTGGCACAAGAGGAGCTGACCCATTCATCCCTGTTAATGGTGGTCAGACAATGACTTAACCATTCACTCGTGTTCCACTCACCTCGCACTCTTGTTCTCTGGCTGAACAGGGTTCACTGTCTCCTTCCGTATCCGTTTCAGAGTCGTCTCCCAAGCTGATCACACAAGCATAGGGACAAGGTTCCTGCTGGGGCTCTGAAACATAGTCATCACTTCCAATGTCCAGATTGCTTGAACAGCCTTCAGTACTCAGAGTGCTAATAAAAGGGCAGTTGACGGAACTCAAGGTTGTGAAAGTCCTCTGACCTGGTTCTGGGCTCTCGCTAATCCTGATACCTAGCCAGGGACACTCAGACCGTTTCTGGGAGTAGATCTGCTCTGAGCTGTCTTTGGCCACAGCAGGTGATAACTGCATTTGGCAGGGAGAGTCCGCGCTGCAAATGTCACTCCAGAAGCCTTTTGCGAGGTGCTCCGCCACTTCTCGTTCCACGCTACTCAGATCACTCGCAGCGAGGCCACTCTCTTTCCCGGGGCCAGAGTCCGATTTCAGATCTTGACTCTCACTGAAAGTTTTCTCTTCTCGAACATCTGCACCTGACGAAGGCTTTTCCGTTAACATTTTTCTTGACTCTGAAAAAGACATTCTTCAAATTAATAGATGACATGACTAATGGAAAATAAGAAGAAAAATTAATAGCAATGAGAAACTAGTATAAAGAAAACTCTGAACCAGAAGACACATTCCTTTAATTGGTCACTGCTAAGTCATTGAGAAGTGACTCAGCCCCATGTCTAGACATCCTGTGGCAGTGAATAAGACTGAATAGACACTGTATGTAACCAGGTGTTAATCATGTCATGATTAGGGAATCATTCTTCTTTTTCCTCTTGGAATGTGGCACTTGATTTAAACACACAGCCGATATACAAAAACCCACTGGTTAACATAACAAATGAACCTACTTGAAATAAATGAACATAGCAACCCTTCAAACTTCATACGCCTAGCAGTTACCATATGTTTGTATAATTAACAGTGTATGGGTTTCCTCCTCCCTCCTTGAGCCGGATCATATTCCCACAGATCACATTCCTAGTGGCACAAGAGGAGCTGACCCATTCATCCCTGTTAATGGTGGTCAGACAATGACTTAACCATTCACTCGTGTTCCACTCACCTCGCACTCTTGTTCTCTGGCTGAACAGGGTTCACTGTCTCCTTCCGTATCCGTTTCAGAGTCGTCTCCCAAGCTGATCACACAAGCATAGGGACAAGGTTCCTGCTGGGGCTCTGAAACATAGTCATCACTTCCAATGTCCAGATTGCTTGAACAGCCTTCAGTACTCAGAGTGCTAATAAAAGGGCAGTTGACGGAACTCAAGGTTGTGAAAGTCCTCTGACCTGGTTCTGGGCTCTCGCTAATCCTGATACCTAGCCAGGGACACTCAGACCGTTTCTGGGAGTAGATCTGCTCTGAGCTGTCTTTGGCCACAGCAGGTGATAACTGCATTTGGCAGGGAGAGTCCGCGCTGCAAATGTCACTCCAGAAGCCTTTTGCGAGGTGCTCCGCCACTTCTCGTTCCACGCTACTCAGATCACTCGCAGCGAGGCCACTCTCTTTCCCGGGGCCAGAGTCCGATTTCAGATCTTGACTCTCACTGAAAGTTTTCTCTTCTCGAACATCTGCACCTGACGAAGGCTTTTCCGTTAACACTGTCGTGTTTTGCTTGCCGGCAAAATTCAAGTCACCGTACTGGTCATAGGTGTGTAAGAGAGACAGAGAATAGAGCCCGTGGGGATCTGTAGAACTGGGCGGAAAAGGCGTCGTTTCTGTTTTTCCTGATGAGCACTGAGAAGCGGGATCTTTCTTCTTGGTTTCCTCATGTTCCATCGCTGATTTTCTTTCTTCACATTTTAAAATCACCTGCAAATCTCCACAGTCCTGGATTCCTCCTAGACACTCATTCTCTGGCGTCTCATGTGGCTGAACAGAAGAAGCCTGAATGTCTTTGACACTGGGTTCCACAGGACGGACTCTGTCAGTTCCAAACGCTTTCTGGAATTTTCGGTATTTGGGGCATAAAGACGGCAGAGCCAGGGCGGCATCCTTTTCTAAGCACATGGAGTCACACGTTTGGCTGGCACTGTCCTGCAGAGGAGGCGCCGCTTTTGCACTGCCTTGATACCTTCGGAGTTTACAGAGAGGGGTTTGGACATTTTTAGTGTCCAGGAATTCCTCCACCTCATCAATTTCTAAATCCCTCTGGTCCAAAAGTGAAAATTTATAATCGGGTTTCTGACAGGGTGAGGAGAAGCATTTTTTGGGTGGGCATTCTTGCTGGTCTGCAGTGGAGTCCAAAAACTTGTATTTGAGAAACTGAAAGCAAGATTCCTCAATATCAGGGACACCTAAAAACTCCACGCACTTGCACACTTCGTCCACATTGTCCTTACTCAGTATCAGTTTAGCAGTGTAGGCAAACTGAATTAAAGGTTCAAATCCTTTAACGGTCACCTGTTAATATACAAAATAAAAGCAGACATGTCACCTGAAAGCTGTCTAGAAGGTAAGACGAGAGAAGTAGGAGGGGGCAAGATGAGCAACCTCTGTGACAATTATCCAATGGGGATTTTAATTGTGGCAAAAAACATTTTCTTCTAGGAAATGCAAAGCTAAGGGGATCCAGAAATGCACACTTCTCATATCGTGTTTTGTTTTTTTTTTTTTTTCATATCGTGTTCATTGGGACCACACCCTCCACGTCATAGATTCCACTCCTGAGGACCCATAGACTATAAATTTACTTATAGGAGGTAAAGATATAAACGTTACCACAACTTTCCACAATAGCTGAAAGAAGTCATCTGTGGAACAGCACAACATGGATTCAACAGGCAACCCACTATCCAGCGCCAGGGGTCTGTGGCCATCCCAGTTCCTGTAGTCATCAACATCCAAACAACTCACCGACCAGTAAAGTGAAATTTTTAAGGGTGGAGAACAATATATCTAAAGTACTTAAAATTTTCCTGAACTATGGTGAATGCACAGTAAGTGGTAGCTCTCAATATTATTTTTATTCCATGCCTGAAATTTCTCATGAAATTTTTAAAGATTCAGATTTACAAAGTGATCTAAGTGAAGCTCTAAAAATTTGTGTCTAGTGCTGTTTCAGCCAAGATTCTTGGACTCTAGCTAAGACAACCTTTCAGCAGAAACTTGTACATTCACAGTGAGCCTGCCTCTGCCAAAAGAGGGGAGAATGAAACCTGGTGCAGGGCAGGGAGAGCTGCCTTTGAGGCTCAAAGCACAAAAATTAATTTTAAAAGACAGAATGTCTGTAAGAGTGATCAAGATATAATGTTTTTGCAATCCTCTTAAAAACCTGCTAAACTGGGGATACTTAATTAGCTTTTAAAGGCCTAAAATTACAAAAAAAAAAAAAAAAAAAAAAAGCAACACCAAACATTGGTGAAGATGTGGAGAAACTGGAACACTCATACTTTGCTGGTGGGAATGTAAAATGGGGCCCCACCACTGCAAACCAGTTTGGCAGTTTCTTATAAAACTAAACACACAACCACCATATGTCCCAACAACTGCACTCCTGTTCTTTTATGCCAGAAAAATAAAAACTCATGTTTGTACAAGTGCTCAGAGCAACTTTGCCAAAAAGCTTGGAATTGACCTGATTTTCCTCGACAGGTGTACAGCTAAATAAAAACTGTACACCCACAGTATAGCAATAGAAAAGAACATACTACGGATGCATATGATTTTGCTAAATCTCAGAGAAATTATAGTTAGTGGGAAAAGGCCATGTGCTATAGGATTCCATTCATATGACGTTTTTGAGATGCCAAGACTTAGAAACAGAGAGCAGCTGAGTGGTTGCCAGGGATGAGAATGGAGGGAGGGATGAGAGAGTGTGGATGGACGGCAGGAGGGAAGTGGGTGGGATTATAAAATGGCAGCACAAGGGACCCTTGGGTGGGTGTTGGAACAGTTCAGTCTCTTGACTGTGAGAATGAACACGTGAACGTGCCCAGAACATGAAACTAGAGAATTTCATTCCCACAGGCTTTGGCACAAGTAAAACCAGGGAAGTCTGATTAAGACGGGTAAACTGTATTACTGTCAGAAGCCTGGTTGTGATATTATACTATAATTTTGCAAAATACTACCATTAGAAGAAACTGAGCAGCAGGCAACAAAGGAGCTCTCAATATTATTTTTATTCCATGCCTGAAATTTCTCATGAAATTTTTAAAGATTCAGATTTACAAAGTGATCTAAGTGAAGCTCTAAAAATTTGTGTCTAGTGCTGTTTCAGCCAAGATTCTTGGACTCTAGCTAAGACAACCTTTCAGCAGAAACTTGTACATTCACAGTGAGCCTGCCTCTGCCAAAAGAGGGAGAATGAAACCTGGTGCAGGGCAGGAGAGCTGCCTTTGAGGCTCAAAGCACAAAAATTAATTTTAAAAGACAGAATGTCTGTAAGAGTGATCAAGATATAATGTTTTTGCAATCCTCTTAAAAACCTGCTAAACTGGGGATACTTAATTAGCTTTTAAAGGCCTAAAATTACAAAAAAAAAAAAAAAAAAAAAAAACAACACCAAACATTGGTGAAGATGTGGGGAAACTGGAACACCCATACTTTGCTGGTGGGAATGAAAAATGGGGCCCCACCACTGCAAACCAGTTTGGCAGTTTCTTATAAAACTAAACACACAACCACCATATGTCCCAACAACTGCACTCCTGTTCTTTTATGCCAGAAAAATAAAAACTCATGTTTGTACAAGTGCTCAGAGCAACTTTGCCAAAAAGCTTGGAATTGACCTGATTTTCCTCGACAGGTGTACAGCTAAATAAAAACTGTACACCCACAGTATAGCAATAGAAAAGAACATACTACGGATGCATATGATTTTGCTAAATCTCAGAGAAATTATAGTTAGTGGGAAAAGGCCATGTGCTATAGGATTCCATTCATATGACGTTTTTGAGATGCCAAGACTTAGAAACAGAGAGCAGCTGAGTGGTTGCCAGGGATGAGAATGGAGGGAGGGATGAGAGAGTGTGGATGGACGGCAGGAGGGAAGTGGGTGGGATTATAAAATGGCAGCACAAGGGACCCTTGGGTGGGTGTTGGAACAGTTCAGTCTCTTGACTGTGAGAATGAACACGTGAACGTGCCCAGAACATGAAACTAGAGAATTTCATTCCCACAGGCTTTGGCACAAGTAAAACCAGGGAAGTCTGATTAAGACGGGTAAACTGTATTACTGTCAGAAGCCTGGTTGTGATATTATACTATAATTTTGCAAAAATACTACCATTAGAAGAAACTGAGCAGCAGGCAACAAAGGGTCTCTCTGCCTTATGTCTTTACAGCTGCATTAGAACTTACAATAATCTCAATAAATATTTAAAGTAAAAGTTTTTAAAGTTAAAATAATTAAAAGAAGCTTTTAAGACAATTATGCAATGATCTTTTCAGTCTTTCACTATGATGAAACATTTTTGTGTTTCTGAAAATGTGTGACATATTTAAATTAGAATGAATCAATGTATACACATATACATGAATGCATAACCTTGTCTTCCATACATATGAATCAATTTTTTTTCCCTACTTGGAAAGTCTTCTTAAGTAATCTGAAACTACAGACCATAATGAGAATATGTCCATTATTGTATGTGTTGCTACTTGCTAAGAAACAATGGCTGACCTACAGCTGGCCCTTGATTCTCATTGTTTTGCTATTGAATATTTTACTCTGACTTCTGCCACAGAACTGACAACTGGTAGCTACAATTTCATTGACTGATGCATGTCTAACAATAAGCAAAACTGTAGACAAGTGTCTTCCCAGAGCAATCCACACACACACCTGCTGTACACAGGGAGATTCTATATATTTTGTCCAGATGCCTTTTAACAATTTCTAATGTGTGCTGGAGAAGACTCTCAAGAGACCCTTGGACTGCAAGAAGATGAAATCAGTCAATCCTAAAGGAAGTCAACCCTGAATATTCACTGGAAGGACTGATGCTGGAGCTGAAGCTCCAATACTGTGCCCACCTGATTCAAAGAGCCAACTCAATGGAAAAGACCCTGATGCTGGGAAAGACTGAGGGCAGGACAAGGGGGTGACAGAGGATAAGATCGTTGGATGGCATCACTGAGTTGGAGGGACATGAGTTTGAGCAAACTCTGGGAGACAGTGAAAGACAGGGAAACCTGGTTTGCTGCAGTCCAAGGAGCTGCAAAGAATCAGACGTGACTTAGTGACAGAGCAATGAACAAAATATGTGTCCCAATGGCACAAGACTCAGCACTCTTCTCGCTGTAGGTACTAATGAAACCAAGCAAGCTGTTTTAAGAGTCGGTGTATTCAGCACTCCTGTCCTGAGAGTGGTCTCTTGGGAGGTAGTATGGTAACAGGCCCTAAATGTCTACCTGTATAAGCTCTGTAACAGGCCTGGGGGAAAGGCGTCCAAGAACAAGGTTCTATAAACATGACACAAAATCACCTTTCTCCTACCCCTACATAGCCTCAGTCTCAAGAAAGAAGAAAGGGAGAGAACCTTTCTGGAGTACCTAACAGCAACCTGTAGACAAAATGAGGAGGCTAGAATGCATAATTTTTTAGATTTCCTCCAAATTCTAAAATCCTTAGGTAACAGATGCTTGTAAAACTAATAGATCCAGCAACTCAGATGCACAGTTAAAACAATAAAACTGAGCATCACAGGGAGGCTGTCACCAGTAACGCACTCTCAGCTCCTGTCTAGGAGGGCAGGTCTTAGAGAAATGGAGGCTTGGGAGGACCCGCATCCCTGTCTCAGCTGTCTGTCACAGGAGAAGATCCAAAGGGGGAGACCTTTGGGCACCACAGGTGTGTGACCTCCCTGAATGACCAGTGGCAAGATCATTTCATTAAATTTCATTTCATTAAAAATAACAGGGGTTAAGTTATTAAACAGTTCAACAAATACTAACTGGCATCTAAAGCTAATCATTTGAGGAAGTCCAATGGTCAAGACACCACACTTCCACTGCAGGAGTCATGGGTTCCATTCCTGGTCAGGGAACTAAGATTCCATCTGCCTCAAGGCATGACCAAAAAATAAATAATGTTAATCCTTTTGCAGGGGAAATGCCATTATTTCTATGAAACAAGTTACATGTGCTGTTGAGGAAGCATGGGCCACTGATAATCAGGAGACTGGGTTTTCCACTAACGTGCTCAACCAGAGGAGTTGTCATTCGGTTGCAGGAACACGGGACAGGCTCTCCCACCTCTTCGGGTAGAGTGATGCGCGGCTCAGCGTCGGCCTGGCCAGCGAGCCTGGCGTGGAAGTAGGCACTGCAGGCGGCCAGCACGGCGCGGTGGGCGCGGAAGGGCCGGCCCTCCACCAGCACCGTCACGTCGCAGAGCTCGTCCTTCCGCCGCTGCTCGTCCAGGCTGCGCAGCACGTGGGCGCCGTGCACCGACGACTCGTAGGCGAACACCGCGTTCTCACCCAGCCACATTCTGCGTCCCGGGCGGCGTCGGGAGGGTCCGAGAGAGCATGCTTCTGATGGTCATTAACCCTGCCAAGACACAGGCTGGGGTCACTCACAGAAAAGTTTGGGAAAGAGGTTTGTGACAATGGCCCTATCAGATTATCCATTAAAACGTTGTGGCTGTCCATTAGTCGCTAATTTCTGCCCCACTCTTTGCGATCCCAGGGACTGGACCCCGCCAGCTGGCTGTCCGTGGAATTTCCCTGGCAAGAATACTGGCGTGGGTTACCAGTTTCTTCTCCTGGGGATCTTCCCAACCCAGGGACTGAACTCAGGTCTCCTGCATTGCAGGTGGGCTTTTTTTTACCAACTGAGCTACCAGGGAAGCCCTTTGCATCTGCAGAGGTTGTCAAATCCAGAACTTGACAGATCCATCTCCTGACCCTAAACATCATCCTAATGTAAATTGCTTGAGGAAACCAGATCCCAAAGATGACAGATGGGGAATTCTGAAGTGTCCATATTCCACTGGAGATCAAAGAGGCCCAACTAAAAGAACTGTGGGCTGACAGACATAGCAGCTGTGGACTGAACAAAACTTGTTTTTGAAAGGGTTATCTTATCTTGAAGATTATGACTTTGGAGGAACAAGATGACTGGCAGTGGAATCAGATCATGTGAAATTCCTTAAAAATGTACTGACGAGTTTGCCTATGTTACACATAATAAAAACAAACCCTTAAAGAAAAAAAGCTTCTTGAGAACCTGGAAGTACTTATTTACTTCATCTCATTTAAAACCTTCTTGATAAGCAGTTTTTCTAATTGTAGGAAAAGGATTCTTGGGGTGAAGAGGGAGAAGAACTTTTGAAGCAAGGATTTCATGGCTTTGAAAATGAGATGTTTTGTACAGTCAACAGCTCCAGTGAGCAAACATGTGGGGCCGAGACGCTTCTGGGTAGCATCCCAATCTGTTGCTTTAAGACATTAATGGGCGTGTGTAGGGCACCAGAGGTCACACTTTGGGCCAAGGTTAAACCATGGAACAGACAAGGCACACCATGTTCTCTATGTCCCATTCCCCAATGCCTGACAGCAGGCAGGAAGGCCTGGAGGAACTTCAGAACAAGGGACACATTTTGCAAAAGGTAAAAACTCAGCCAGTCCAAAGAAGAGAGGATTTTCTTGATTGAAAGACTCAAGTCTGTCAGGTTGGATCTTACTAAGGAATCTCTTTACATAATAGGTCTTACCTGACACTACAGAAAG
The DNA here is from genome assembly GCA_022376925.1 of Tragulus kanchil. Lineage (NCBI taxonomy): Eukaryota > Metazoa > Chordata > Mammalia > Artiodactyla > Tragulidae > Tragulus > Tragulus kanchil. The sequence continues at coordinate 228,732,886 of JAIOJX010000028.1, read as the reverse complement.
GGCAGCCCCAGCGTATGTTGTCCCTGTTTAGTTGTTCAGTTTTGCCCCACTCTTTGAGACCCCATGGACTGTAGCCTGCCAGGATCCTCGGTCCATGGGATTTCCCGGGCAAGAATACCGGAGTGGGTTGCCATTTCCTTATCTTTGGCCCAATTCCCTTGTTCAGGCAGTTCTGGGTGACAGTGTAGCTCATAAATTCATGGCCAGCTTACAAACTTGGGCCATACGCCAACACCAAGTGCCATCAGCTGCAGCTGAGAGAAGCTAGAGAATCAGGTAATAAAACAGTCACCTGAGAAGAACCCTCTAAGAAGGGTTAGACAGATGGGGAATTCTGAAGTGTCCATATTCCACTGGAGATCAAAGAGGCCCAACTAAAAGAACTGTGGGCTGACAGACATAGCAGCTGTGGACTGAACAAAACTTGTTTTTGAAAGGGTTATCTTATCTTGAAGATTATGACTTTGGAGGAACAAGATGACTGGCAGTGGAATCAGATCATGTGAAATTCCTTAAAAATGTACTGACGAGTTTGCCTATGTTACACATAATAAAAACAAACCCTTAAAGAAAAAAAGCTTCTTGAGAACCTGGAAGTACTTATTTACTTCATCTCATTTAAAACCTTCTTGATAAGCAGTTTTTCTAATTGTAGGAAAAGGATTCTTGGGGTGAAGAGGGAGAAGAACTTTTGAAGCAAGGATTTCATGGCTTTGAAAATGAGATGTTTTGTACAGTCAACAGCTCCAGTGAGCAAACATGTGGGGCCGAGACGCTTCTGGGTAGCATCCCAATCTGTTGCTTTAAGACATTAATGGGCGTGTGTAGGGCACCAGAGGTCACACTTTGGGCCAAGGTTAAACCATGGAACAGACAAGGCACACCATGTTCTCTATGTCCCATTCCCCAATGCCTGACAGCAGGCAGGAAGGCCTGGAGGAACTTCAGAACAAGGGACACATTTTGCAAAAGGTAAAAACTCAGCCAGTCCAAAGAAGAGAGGATTTTCTTGATTGAAAGACTCAAGTCTGTCAGGTTGGATCTTACTAAGGAATCTCTTTACATAATAGGTCTTACCTGACACTACAGAAAGGGCAGCCCCAGCGTATGTTGTCCCTGTTTAGTTGTTCAGTTTTGCCCCACTCTTTGAGACCCCATGGACTGTAGCCTGCCAGGATCCTCGGTCCATGGGATTTCCCGGGCAAGAATACCGGAGTGGGTTGCCATTTCCTTATCTTTGGCCCAATTCCCTTGTTCAGGCAGTTCTGGGTGACAGTGTAGCTCATAAATTCATGGCCAGCTTACAAACTTGGGCCATACGCCAACACCAAGTGCCATCAGCTGCAGCTGAGAGAAGCTAGAGAATCAGGTAATAAAAGAGTCACCTGAGAAGAACCCTCTAAGAAGGGTTAGGGCTTCCTTAAAGTGGACTGACCTTGGTCCCGCCAGAAGCCTGGGTCTCATCCCTGATGCCATCCACACTCGGCCGTGGTGTCCAGTCTCCTACCAAGCGCTGGTGTTTACAGCGAAGACCTGCCTGTCTCCACCTGTTGTGCCCCAACCCTAGAGCAAGCCATACTGGCTCTTGCCTAGACAGACGCTGTTTATCCACTTGTAATTGCCTCAAAAGCTCACACATGTACAAATACAATTATATAAAATAAAAAGTGACACAAAGTTCCACAAAGAAATATTCCATCCTTACTAGGGCCACGTAGTCTAATTTCTACTCTGTTCCATTTAAAAAAAAATGCGGTTGTGATCCAATCAGATTTTAAGAACCAATCATGGCCCAGGACGTCATACACTGAAAACACAAGTCCACTGACTAACAGAGCATGGTCTAGAATCATATATGCCATCTGGGTTCCAATCTCAGCTCTGCCACTTACTGGCTATGTGGCTTTGGGCAACCTGCTGAGCTTTGCTGGGGTGGGTCTGTTTCCTCCCCTACAAAACAAGGTTAACAACAGCACCTCACTGGGTTGTTGTGAGGTTTATAAGATGATGATGAGGGTAAATTAGGGTTGACCTGTGTCTGGCCCAAAGCCAACAACTTGTAACTATCAATGGCTATTCATGATGATGATAATAAAAATAACAAAAGCCTCAGTCCCCTCAACCCCCTTATAATCCTCTTCAGTTTATTCCCCAACATCAAAATTACGTCCCCCTTGCTGAAACCCTACATCTTCCAAATTCCTCATGAGCAATTCTAAATCTTTAGCATGCCTCCAGACCCGCATGGTCACACTGTCAACCATGCAACGTTACCTCACCCTCTCTCTCTGTTCTCCAGCCTGACCATCCTTCCTTCTTCCACGGGCACCAAACTCCTGCCAACCTCAGGACCTTTGCACATGCTGTCCCACCCAACTCCCTGGATTTCTGCTGTTCAGCTGACCAACTCCTCACTTTTTAGGTCTCAGTTTAAACGTCAAAACCTTGTCTGACTTGTTCCCTGCCATAGCTCAAGCTTGTAACAGAGTACCTGGCCCAGTGCTGGTATTGCTTCCTAATGAATGACTTGGCATTTATAGTATAAAGTCAAAACTCAGATCATCTACCTCAGGCACAGCACAGTCTGCCACTCCAGTACACAGGGGGACAATGCCACTGAGCCAGGTCCTCAGAGAAGGGTCCTTGGATAGCTTTTCCAGAGTTAGAAGGAGCAGAAGGGAGGCCCAGCTCTGGCAACCAGAAACATACCTGCAGGACACCTGGCCAGAGAAAAGCAAAGGTTGGGGACTATAAACACAGCCAATACAACTGCCTGACCATGGCCTCACTAGCACGGAGCACCACAAACAGTTATTCTGAAGCTCAATTTTCCTAACTCTGAAAACCATCTATGTGGTCCGTAAACTATCTTTACCAAATAATATTAAGGAATGACTAAATCAAGTAAGAATGGCATGCTCAGCCACTTTCTAACATTTTTGAAACATAACCAGTAAGCTCTAACACCCCCACAGAGCCTTCCAGACCTGAAATTCTGTGCATTTATTAACTCCAAATTTAGACTCCTGTGTTACACTCAAACATTGAACATTTCTATGTTCTTAGAAATAGAAACTATTGTTACAATTCAAAACAAGGGTTCACTGACCTGAGCAAACTGCTGATTCATTCAGTCATGCTGATAAAGGATGAATAGACATTTTAAAGCTTCCTGCATTTCAACTTGGAAATAACTTCTGCTCTCCACTCAATATACACAATTTAAGTTTTCACAGTTACCTTTTAGTAGTTTGCTTTCGAAATCATTTTTTCAAAGAAACAAGATGCTGTGGCTTTATCACATTTTAGTAACTTTAAAAAAAACTTCTAAAATTCCAAGGTGAGAATTTCATCAGGGACCCAGGTCTATAATACTTCCTAACAGAAACGCAGAAGGAAGATGAAGCTCCACGGTACAACAGAACTGGACTGTTATTCACCTTAGTTTTCAGTTCCCAATGTAGAAGGGCACAGGGGACAACTTAACACCAAGGCCTCACATAAGAGAGACGCACTATCATCCAAATAGCCTCCATCTTCACTGAATGATGGCAAATGTTCTTTCTACAAGTGCCTACCTACCACATAGCAGACCTTGGTGCCATGAAAACACAAACAAAAGACAGTCCCTACATTTAAGAAGAACATAACCTGGACATGTTTGAAATGAAAATCATACTTTGCAGTGAAAGATATGACAATGATCACTATAATCAACTTATATAGGAACGCAGGCATTCCTAAAAGTACTTACAGTTAGACTTCAAATCAAAACTACTTTCTGGGGCTTCCCTGGTGGTCCAGTGGGTAAGGACACCACCTTGCAGTGCAAGGGGCGCCGGTTCGATCCCTGGCCTGGGAAGATCCCACGTGCCGCGGAGTGGCTGGACCAATGTGTCCAATCACCGAGCCAGAGCTCTGGAGCGCATGCGCCCAGAGCCAGTGCTCTGTGACAAAAGAGGCCACCGCGATGGGAGGCCCACACGGGCCAAAGAACAAAGATGGATGAAAATAGATAAATGAAAGACCAATGGAAGTGGCCCGCCCGCCCCCTCCCTCCCCAACCCGTCCCCCTCAAATAAATGAATAATAAATATTAAAAAAAAAAAAAAAACTACTTTCTGATCAATTCTCATTTAAACACGATGTTCAACTAACTGGAAAGGAATCAAGGAGAAGCAGGCAGCAGAGGATGCGATGGCATCACTGACTCAAAGGTTATGAATTTGAGCAAACTCTGGGAGACAATGAAGAACAGGGCAGCCTGGCATCCACAGGGTCTCCCTGAGTCAGATATGACTAAGCAACTGAACAACCACAACAATGAAGTTATAAAAAAGGAACACAGGAAATCTGAGTCTCAGAACCGAAATAAGAGTGGCAGAGTCTTCTGTTATACCTTCTTACTAAAAAGAACTTAAGAAACAATGAAGTCTTTTATTTGTGTAACATATCTGGCAGTAATTTGATTCTTAATCAGATTGCTATACCTCAATGGAGTATGACTATGTTTTGAAAACAAGAACTAGCAACTAGAATCAGTTCCTACCAATACAGTAGGAATACCAATACAGTATTTAGTGAATTATATATTTTCCATCATGTTCTTGTTCATCACTATTTTATTTATCAGCTTGGAGGTAAAATTTACACTGAATGAACTGCACTATTTAAAACACAGAACTCAATGAGTTTGTACATGTAAATGAAACCACACCAAATCAAGATAAATTTCCATCACTTCTCAAAATTCCATATGCCTCTTTGAGGTTCCTCCTTCCCGAGTCCCTTGGTTCTAGGCAACCAATGATTTGCTCTATGTCACTGTCAATCAGCATGCATTTTCTCTAATTTTTAGGAAGAAACAGAATCACACATGCACTTCAGTCTTGAGCACAGTTTAATGACAATTAAGTTTCTTTCACTCAGCTGAATGACAATCAGGCTGCCTACATTAGATGTTTGGGTTTTTTATTGCTGAATACTATTTCATCGTGTGTATATAACATCATTTGTTTGTCCATTTAACTGTGGATGGGCTATTTATTGTAAAACGATGGACAAGTGCATTGGTCCCAGTTTGGGGATTATTGTAATAAAGTTTCAGAAAACATCTTCACAGACATATACTTCATTTCTCTTGGGTAACTAAATATCTAGGAGTGGAGAGGCTGAATGATAGGGTGAGTTTCTGTGTAACTTCTTAGAAAACTGCTCAACACTCTTCCAAAGTAACTGTGTCATTTCCTGGCTTCCAGCAGTATATGGCAACTCCAGCTGCTCCACTGTCTCACCAACCTTGGTGAGTGTCAGTCTTTTTAATATTAGGTATCCTAATAAAGAGAGCATGGTGTAGTGCTGTAGTTTTAGCTTGTATTTCTTGATGGCTTATGATGTTGAGCATTTCTACATATGCTTATTAGCCATGTGTACATCTTCTTTTGTGAAATGTCTATTCAGTTCTCCTCCCAATTTTTAACAGAACTGTCTTCTTCTAGTGAAAGGGCCAGTAGAACTTTGATTAAGATGGTAGCGAAAATTTGGAGAAAACAGACATTTAACAAGAGTAAAGGATTTTCTTAATCAGATTGCTATACCTCAATGGAGTATGACTATGTTTTGAAAACAAGAACTAGCAACTAGAATCAGTTCCTACCAATACAGTAGGAATACCAATACAGTATTTAGTGAATTATATATTTTCCATCATGTTCTTGTTCATCACTATTTTATTTATCAGCTTGGAGGTAAAATTTACACTGAATGAACTGCACTATTTAAAACACAGAACTCAATGAGTTTGTACATGTAAATGAAACCACACCAAATCAAGATAAATTTCCATCACTTCTCAAAATTCCATATGCCTCTTTGAGGTTCCTCCTTCCCGAGTCCCTTGGTTCTAGGCAACCAATGATTTGCTCTATGTCACTGTCAATCAGCATGCATTTTCTCTAATTTTTAGGAAGAAACAGAATCACACATGCACTTCAGTCTTGAGCACAGTTTAATGACAATTAAGTTTCTTTCACTCAGCTGAATGACAATCAGGCTGCCTACATTAGATGTTTGGGTTTTTTATTGCTGAATACTATTTCATCGTGTGTATATAACATCATTTGTTTGTCCATTTAACTGTGGATGGGCTATTTATTGTAAAACGATGGACAAGTGCATTGGTCCCAGTTTGGGGATTATTGTAATAAAGTTTCAGAAAACATCTTCACAGACATATACTTCATTTCTCTTGGGTAACTAAATATCTAGGAGGGGAGAGGCTGAATGATAGGGTGAGTTTCTGTGTAACTTCTTAGAAAACTGCTCAACACTCTTCCAAAGTAACTGTGTCATTTCCTGGCTTCCAGCAGTATATGGCAACTCCAGCTGCTCCACTGTCTCACCAACCTTGGTGAGTGTCAGTCTTTTTAATATTAGGTATCCTAATAAAGAGAGCATGGTGTAGTGCTGTAGTTTTAGCTTGTATTTCTTGATGGCTTATGATGTTGAGCATTTCTACATATGCTTATTAGCCATGTGTACATCTTCTTTTGTGAAATGTCTATTCAGTTCTCCTCCCAATTTTTAACAGAACTGTCTTCTTCTCGAGTGAAAGGGCCAGTAGAACTTTGATTAAGATGGTAGCGAATCTCCACAGCAATTTGGAGAAAACAGACATTTAACAAGAGTAAATGCTGGAGAGGGTATGAAGAAAAAAGAAACCCTCCTTCACTGTTGGTGGGAATGTAAATTTATAGTCACTATGGAGAACAGTATGGAGTTTCCTTAAAAAACTAAAAGGAGAGCTACCATATGATCTTGTAATCTCACTCCTGGATATATACTCAGGAAAATTTATAATTTGAAAAGATATATGCAATGTTCACTGCAGCACTGTTTATAATAACCAAGACATGGAAGCAGCCTAAATATCCATTGACAGACAAATGAATAAAAGAAGAGGTGGTATATGTACACAACGGAGTATTATTCAGCCTTAAAAAAGAATGAAATGCCATTTGCAGCAACAAGGATGAACCTAAATACTATCATACTAAGTGAAGTAAGCCAGACAAACATCATAAGAGATCACTTATATGTGGAATCTAAAAACAAAAGAAAAATGAAAATACATTTATACACAAGACAGAAATAGACCCACTGACATAGAAAACAAACTTATGGTTAGAAAAGTAGAAAGAGGGAACAGGGGCAAAGATAATCTAGGGGTTTGGGATTAACAGATACACACTTTTACACATAAAACAGAAAACCAATCAGGACATACTGTATAGCATAGGGTACGATACTCAATATTCTCAAATAACCTATAAAGGAAGACAGTCTGATACATGTATATATATGTATATATATATATGAATCATTTTGCTATATATGAATCATTTTGATTCACACACATATATGAAATCATTTTGCTATACACCTGAAACTGACACAACATTGTAAATCAACTATATTTCAATGAAAAATAAATAAATGTTTCTGAGTGGCACTGGGTGACCATAAAACCATAAGGAAAGAGGTGTAAGAGCATGTTACTTAGCTTTCCAGTGTCCAATATTGACACACGTGTAATAACATGAACACTATCAGCTAGTTTTCAATTTTCAGAACAAATAATAACCGGGAAATGCTAAGTGATTCTTTTGTGAAATGTCTATTCAGTTCTCCTCCAAATTTTTAACAGAACTGTCTTCTTCTCGAGTGAAAGGGCCAGTAGAACTTTGATTAAGATGGTAGCGAATCTCCACAGCAATTTGGAGAAAACAGACATTTAACAAGAGTAAATGCTGGAGAGGGTATGAAGAAAAAAGAAACCCTCCTTCACTGTTGGTGGGAATGTAAATTTATAGTCACTATGGAGAACAGTATGGAGTTTCCTTAAAAAACTAAAAGGAGAGCTACCATATGATCTTGTAATCTCACTCCTGGATATATACTCAGGAAAATTTATAATTTGAAAAGATATATGCAATGTTCACTGCAGCACTGTTTATAATAACCAAGACATGGAAGCAGCCTAAATATCCATTGACAGACAAATGAATAAAAGAAGAGGTGGTATATGTACACAACGGAGTATTATTCAGCCTTAAAAAAGAATGAAATGCCATTTGCAGCAACAAGGATGAACCTAAATACTATCATACTAAGTGAAGTAAGCCAGACAAACATCATAAGAGATCACTTATATGTGGAATCTAAAAACAAAAGAAAAATGAAAATACATTTATACACAAGACAGAAATAGACCCACTGACATAGAAAACAAACTTATGGTTAGAAAAGTAGAAAGAGGGAACAGGGGCAAAGATAATCTAGGGGTTTGGGATTAACAGATACACACTTTTACACATAAAACAGAAAACCAATCAGGACATACTGTATAGCATAGGGTACGATACTCAATATTCTCAAATAACCTATAAAGGAAGACAGTCTGATACATGTATATATATGTATATATATATATGAATCATTTTGCTATATATGAATCATTTTGATTCACACACATATATGAAATCATTTTGCTATACACCTGAAACTGACACAACATTGTAAATCAACTATATTTCAATGAAAAATAAATAAATGTTTCTGAGTGGCACTGGGTGACCATAAAACCATAAGGAAAGAGGTGTAAGAGCATGTTACTTAGCTTTCCAGTGTCCAATATTGACACACGTGTAATAACATGAACACTATCAGCTAGTTTTCAATTTTCAGAACAAATAATAACCATGGTTATTAAATGAAATGTAATTATTAACCTTGACAATAAAGGTGATGGGGAGAAATGGCCTAAGACAGAAATGAAAGGAAAGGTAGTTTTTCTATATGACTTACAACGTACTGAGTCATACGATACTGCCTTAAATACTGTTATCTGCAAATAGATAATATCTTATGTTCAAAAATAAAATGAGGTATAAACATCCTAGAGACACAGGGCTAACCACCAAAAAAATTAAATAGCAGAAATGGGTAAAGACTATTATCTTTGAAGCAGGTGTGCAATAAATGAGATTGCTTTATGATAAATCTATTGTGTTTAAGTCAAAAGCATGCAAGACTCTGTAAAAATATAAACCTAAAATAAGTTTAAACAGACAAAAAACAAAATAAAAAACAGTAAAACTCAGTTAAAGTCTAAACTGCTGATAACTTGGCTGTGAGTTTTATTGCAACTTTTTAAAGATTCTTTAAATAGAAAAGGAATTCGATAAAGAGAAAAATCAGTCTTTAACCAAAATCTTAGATTATTTTGACAAAATCAGGAGATAGGAAGGGTAGATAAATATAGTAAGACAGGAGGGTAGAGAAATACAGTAATATTTCTTCTTGTTTGAGAACAATGTTATATATACTGTTTAATATTCCATATTGACAAAGATATCAATTCAAATAGATTCTTTAAAAATTTAAGGGTTAAGATATCAATTCAAATAGATTCTTTAAAAATTTAAGGGTTATCTTTTAGGGAAACACTGTTAAACTGCCTAACTAGAGCACTGCTTCCCCAACTCACAGAATCAAATGAAATATATATTTGCACCAAGAAAACCACTCACAAAATAAAATCTGGCAGCTGCTTTTGATAACAATGATGACTTAAACCACAAGTTGATTATTTAAGACAACCAATAAAATTGACAAGCTTCTGCAGTCTCACCAACAAAAATTATGAGAAAAAGATGAATGCACAACATTCCCACTGTCATACAAAAATACTGCTGTGGCTCTTAAAATTTCTTGACCTTTCACACATCCTTCAAACTACAGTAAATTTTACTGCTCTCCTTTATACTGCTGCTGTGCTGTGTTTAGTCATATCCGACTCTTTGCAACCCCATGGACTTACAGCACACCAGGCTCCTCTGTCCATGGGATTTCCCGGGCAAGAATATTGGAGTGGGCTGCCACTTTCTCCTCCAGGGGGTCTTCCTGACCCAGGGATCAAACCTGCCTCTCTCAAGTCTCCTGCATTAGAGGGTGAAGAATTTTCTATATGACTTACAACGTACTGAGTCATACGATACTGCCTTAAATACTGTTATCTGCAAATAGATAATATCTTATGTTCAAAAATAAAATGAGGTATAAACATCCTAGAGACACAGGGCTAACCACCAAAAAAATTAAATAGCAGAAATGGGTAAAGACTATTATCTTTGAAGCAGGTGTGCAATAAATGAGATTGCTTTATGATAAATCTATTGTGTTTAAGTCAAAAGCATGCAAGACTCTGTAAAAATATAAACCTAAAATAAGTTTAAACAGACAAAAAACAAAATAAAAAACAGTAAAACTCAGTTAAAGTCTAAACTGCTGATAACTTGGCTGTGAGTTTTATTGCAACTTTTTAAAGATTCTTTAAATAGAAAAGGAATTCGATAAAGAGAAAAATCAGTCTTTAACCAAAATCTTAGATTATTTTGACAAAATCAGGAGATAGGAAGGGTAGATAAATATAGTAAGACAGGAGGGTAGAGAAATACAGTAATATTTCTTCTTGTTTGAGAACAATGTTATATATACTGTTTAATATTCCATATTGACAAAGATATCAATTCAAATAGATTCTTTAAAAATTTAAGGGTTAAGATATCAATTCAAATAGATTCTTTAAAAATTTAAGGGTTATCTTTTAGGGAAACACTGTTAAACTGCCTAACTAGAGCACTGCTTCCCCAACTCACAGAATCAAATGAAATATATATTTGCACCAAGAAAACCACTCACAAAATAAAATCTGGCAGCTGCTTTTGATAACAATGATGACTTAAACCACAAGTTGATTATTTAAGACAACCAATAAAATTGACAAGCTTCTGCAGTCTCACCAACAAAAATTATGAGAAAAAGATGAATGCACAACATTCCCACTGTCATACAAAAATACTGCTGTGGCTCTTAAAATTTCTTGACCTTTCACACATCCTTCAAACTACAGTAAATTTTACTGCTCTCCTTTATACTGCTGCTGTGCTGTGTTTAGTCATATCCGACTCTTTGCAACCCCATGGACTTACAGCACACCAGGCTCCTCTGTCCATGGGATTTCCCGGGCAAGAATATTGGAGTGGGCTGCCACTTTCTCCTCCAGGGGGTCTTCCTGACCCAGGGATCAAACCTGCCTCTCTCAAGTCTCCTGCATTAGAGGGTGAAGTCTTTACCACTATACCACCTGGGGAGCAGCTCCTTTATAGTAAAACTCCGCCCCACCCCCCCACCGCAAAAGGTATTTATATTCACACGGTATCCACTTCCCTATCTCCCAATTTCATTTGAGCCCACTAAAATCAGACCTTCTCCCCTCCACTTCATGAGAATCACTCTATGAGGATCAGCGACCTTCACATTTCTGAATTTTGAGTCTTCTCAGATGGCATCTTGGCAGCATTCACCAGGTTAATCATTCACTCCCTGAAGTCCTTTCTTCACTTGGCTTCCTGGATACCACCACCTTCTGATTTACCACCTCACTAGCAACCCGCTGTCAATCTGGGGTGGATTCCTCCTTCTCCTCCAAACCTCTAAATGCTGGAGAGCTAGGGCTTGGTCCTCAGATCTCTCCTCCTCTTTGTAACACTACGAGAACTCATCCAGACTCATACCGCCAACAAGATCACTCGTGAACTTGCTGTAGCTCTCATTCATTTGGTCTAATCTTGCCCAGTCTCTTAACTTCATACTCAGGTATCAAGCTGCATACTCAAATTACGACCTGTATGTCTAGCAGGCATCTCATATCTAACATGTCCACAAACCTTGGTTCCTCAACCTCCAGCTAGGATATATAACAAAATATTAACAATGGTTACATCTAGGTAATTTTTGCTTGTTTCTGCATTCAAATTCTTAGCCATAAACATTACCACCTATTACTTTATAATCAGAAAAATGTTCTGAGAGAGCTAACTCCTAGCCTGGTTTATAGCAAGACCAGGGGATCCCCTAGAAGGAGGAAGAGGGGGAACAAATACTTTTTAGCCTACATGCCTCCACCTTGGTTGCCACAACTATGTGCCTCACCTTAGTTGCCATGACAACAATCTATTTTTGCCTAAGACTTTCTTTAAGCCCAGAGCTAATGATGAGAGTCCCTTGGACTGTAAGGAAATCAACCCTGAAAATTCATTGGAAGGACTGATGTTGAAGCTGAAGCTCCAATACTTTGACCACCTGATGCGAAGAGATGACTCACTGGAAAAGAGCCTGATACTGGGAAAAACGGAAGGCAAAAGGAGAAGGGGAAGACAGGATGAGACAGTTGGCTGGCATCACTGAGTCAATGGACATGAGTCTGAGCACACTCTAGGGGATGGTGAAGGACAGGGAGGCCTGGTGTGTGGCAGGCCACGGGGTCGCAAAGGGTTGGACACAACTGAACAACTGAACTGAACTGAATGATTATAAGAACAATGTATCTTGCTCAAGGACTTGATTCTCCTTCTTAACAGGAAGTTCCTTCAGGCTAATCTCGTATCTCAAGATGTATGTTGTGGGAGTGAGTCTGGTAAGATCTTTACAACCTTGAGATATTCTCTTGATCTATTGCTAATAACCAAATGAAAAAGTACATAAAGTCCCACCGAAACTAGCAAAGCAGGTACTCTCCTACCCTCTTCCAGCGCCCTTCACTAGAAGCTTTCTCTATCCCTTTTGATTGTTTTTTTTTTTAAGTTTAGATTTAGAATCACAGGTACTTTGTATTTTATTATAAGACTGGCTTTGTGCCTTGATAGCTCACCCCACCTCTCAGCACGACCTAAAGACTTTTAATTTTCTGGCCTCTTTTATTGGTTTTTTATTTATTTATTTTCATCTATCTTTATTCTTTGGCATGTGTGGGCCTCCCATTGCAGAGCACCGGCTCTGGGTGAATGCGCCCCTGAGCACCAGCTTGCAATTGAACACACCGGTCCAGCCGCTCCCGCGGCACATGGGATCCTCCCAGGCCAGGGATCGAACGTGCCCTCCGCACTGCAAGGCAGACTCTTTACCCACTGGCCCACCAGGGAAGCCCCATATCCCTTTTTATTTTATTAAAACATTTGCCACACGAAGCCCTGACTGACTGAAACCATCTCTTTTGGTCCCAAAAGTGAAGTCTTCTCCTTCGGAGGTAACAAATCCAACAGCGCTCAGTGTATCTATCAGTTCAAACAGACACAAACCATAAACAACAAAAACTATGCTTTCAGAAAAAAATGCTGTTCCCATTTATTTCAGTTGTCCTAAAGGTTCCCACGGAATGTCAATTACTTTTTGTGTCCTTTATAATGGATATTTTATCCAGTAGTCAGTAGATATTAATTTGTCACCGCCTAGAAAATTCGTGGGCAACTCTAAAACACAGTAACTTCTACTGGTATCTACAGTAATTACAGGAGAATAAATTATATTTCACAGAAATTTTAAATGATGCTTTGATGTGGAAAAAGAGGACCTTGTTACATGGAAGTAAGAAGAAAAGACCCATAAAGTCAGGTCTACCTCTGTGAACACAGGCAAATGTGCATCCTAGTGACTTAAGCAGGGAGCCCCCCGCCCCCATGCGTGTCCCAAAGCCCTGTGAAAAGGATAAAGTTCTACATGTCAATATTCATTATTATCAAATATAAAAGAAAATCAGTTTTAGGTATTTGAACATCACTAGCAGCATGCTATTGGAAAGAACGAAATACTGGGATATAATTAAGTCAGTACAGATATTACCAACGGTGTTAATCTGTAAGATAGCGGCCCTCACCTTTCAGGTCCCCATAAGGAAAACATCATCAACACTTACTCTAAGGACTGAATAGTTGACTGCATTTAACAGTTCAAACCACTTTTAATTTTCTGGCCTCTTTTATTGGTTTTTATTTATTTATTTTATTATTTTATTCTTTGGCATGTGTGGGCCTCCCATTGCAGAGCACCGGCTCTGGGTGAATGCGCCCCTGAGCACCAGCTTGCAATTGAACACACCGGTCCAGCCGCTCCCGCGGCACATGGGATCCTCCCAGGCCAGGGATCGAACGTGCCCTCCGCACTGCAAGGCAGACTCTTTACCCACTGGCCCACCAGGGAAGCCCCATATCCCTTTTTTATTTTATTAAAACATTTGCCACACGAAGCCCTGACTGACTGAAACCATCTCTTTTGGTCCCAAAAGTGAAGTCTTCTCCTTCGGAGGTAACAAATCCAACAGCGCTCAGTGTATCTATCAGTTCAAACAGACACAAACCATAAACAACAAAAACTATGCTTTCAGAAAAAAATGCTGTTCCCATTTATTTCAGTTGTCCTAAAGGTTCCCACGGAATGTCAATTACTTTTTGTGTCCTTTATAATGGATATTTTATCCAGTAGTCAGTAGATATTAATTTGTCACCGCCTAGAAAATTCGTGGGCAACTCTAAAACACAGTAACTTCTACTGGTATCTACAGTAATTACAGGAGAATAAATTATATTTCACAGAAATTTTAAATGATGCTTTGATGTGGAAAAAGAGGACCTTGTTACATGGAAGTAAGAAGAAAAGACCCATAAAGTCAGGTCTACCTCTGTGAACACAGGCAAATGTGCATCCTAGTGACTTAAGCAGGGAGCCCCCCGCCCCCATGCGTGTCCCAAAGCCCTGTGAAAAGGATAAAGTTCTACATGTCAATATTCATTATTATCAAATATAAAAGAAAATCAGTTTTAGGTATTTGAACATCACTAGCAGCATGCTATTGGAAAGAACGAAATACTGGGATATAATTAAGTCAGTACAGATATTACCAACGGTGTTAATCTGTAAGATAGCGGCCCTCACCTTTCAGGTCCCCATAAGGAAAACATCATCAACACTTACTCTAAGGACTGAATAGTTGACTGCATTTAACAGCACAGTCTTTGGCATAAGACCATTAACATTTTATCATTATTATTGCTAACTTTCAGCAAGTTACCCAAAGAAAACTGCATTTTCCAAGGTTCTACAAACCAGAAAGTTAAGCAACAAAATACAGGGCTTCCAGAGCCTTTAAGAATGAAAGTATTAGTAAGGCTAATAATGATCTCAACAAGATAAAAAGAAAGTACTAAAATTACACAAGTCTGCTCAAGACAATTGATAATTTCATATATCCAAAGAATTTTCAACTAAAAGATGATGTTCATCCAAGGCAATCCACTTCCACGCTTGTTACAGATGAGGAAACTGAAGCCCCAAGAGGGTGGTAACTTGGAGGTGAAAAAGGTCTTCTGCCCCAGGTTCAACTACTGCATGTCAATTCGTATTACATGATCGAAACAGGGATGCTGTGTTGAGGACAAGAGTAAAAGTGAGGAGAGAGAAAACAAAGAATAAAGGGAAATGCCTCCAATGTCCTCTGTGTGTGACGAGAACATGTTAGGCCAACAGATCCAAAGGACATTTACAGAATAGACATTTTTCCTTGTTACTCAATATTCATTTTATTAATTTCTGATCACTACTTCTTGGATTACAAAAACAATCTCATATATCATTAAAAAAAAAAAATCTGGGCTTCCCTGGTGGTTCAGTGGGTAAGGACACCACCTTGCAGTGCAAGGAGTGCCTTCGATCCCTGGCCTGGGAAGATCCCATGTGCTGCAGAGTGGCTGGATCGATGTGTCCAATTACCGAGCCGGAGCTCTGGAGCACATGTGCCCAGAGCCGGTGCTCTGCGACAACAGAGGCCACCGCGATGGGAGGCCCACCTGGGCCAAAGAACAAAGATGGATGAAAAATAAATAAATGAAAGACCAATAGAAGTGGCCCGCCCAGCCCTCCCTCCCCAACCCGCCCCCCTACCAAGAAACCATTAAAAAAAAAAAAAAAATCTGACACTAAACTAGGCTGGACTTAAACCAAAGTCTATAGTTATACCCAACGACATATGGAAATTTTAAAGGATACAATGCTGAAGATAGTTCACCAAAAGTTACTTTTAAAACAGAATAAGTGTTCCCGTCCTACATTCAAATGAAATAGTCACATGTCACTTTGTTCTCAAGGTGTAAAAATTATAACCGTGATTCACATTATTTATTTCTGATTGCCTAGAGGAAGTGAAAGCCCTAAAACTAGACCTCGGTTATTTCTGATTGCCTAGAAAGGATTAGTAAGGCTAATAATGATCTCAACAAGATAAAAAGAAAGTACTAAAATTACACAAGTCTGCTCAAGACAATTGATAATTTCATATATCCAAAGAATTTTCAACTAAAAGATGATGTTCATCCAAGGCAATCCACTTCCACGCTTGTTACAGATGAGGAAACTGAAGCCCCAAGAGGGTGGTAACTTGGAGGTGAAAAAGGTCTTCTGCCCCAGGTTCAACTACTGCATGTCAATTCGTATTACATGATCGAAACAGGGATGCTGTGTTGAGGACAAGAGTAAAAGTGAGGAGAGAGAAAACAAAGAATAAAGGGAAATGCCTCCAATGTCCTCTGTGTGTGACGAGAACATGTTAGGCCAACAGATCCAAAGGACATTTACAGAATAGACATTTTTCCTTGTTACTCAATATTCATTTTATTAATTTCTGATCACTACTTCTTGGATTACAAAAACAATCTCATATATCATTAAAAAAAAAAAATCTGGGCTTCCCTGGTGGTTCAGTGGGTAAGGACACCACCTTGCAGTGCAAGGAGTGCCTTCGATCCCTGGCCTGGGAAGATCCCATGTGCTGCAGAGTGGCTGGATCGATGTGTCCAATTACCGAGCCGGAGCTCTGGAGCACATGTGCCCAGAGCCGGTGCTCTGCGACAACAGAGGCCACCGCGATGGGAGGCCCACCTGGGCCAAAGAACAAAGATGGATGAAAAATAAATAAATGAAAGACCAATAGAAGTGGCCCGCCCAGCCCCTCCCTCCCCAACCCGCCCCCCTACCAAGAAACCATTAAAAAAAAAAAAAAAATCTGACACTAAACTAGGCTGGACTTAAACCAAAGTCTATAGTTATACCCAACGACATATGGAAATTTTAAAGGATACAATGCTGAAGATAGTTCACCAAAAGTTACTTTTAAAACAGAATAAGTGTTCCCGTCCTACATTCAAATGAAATAGTCACATGTCACTTTGTTCTCAAGGTGTAAAAATTATAACCGTGATTCACATTATTTATTTCTGATTGCCTAGAGGAAGTGAAAGCCCTAAAACTAGACCTCGGTCAGAATAGCCCTCTGTGGATAGGAGCCTTGACAAATATAGCATGCAAAGTAAAACTGGAGGAAAAAAAAAAACAAGCAAACCACTGAAAAGGTGCCCTTCAGATTCCCAAGTATTCTGGAAACACCTTGACACCTTGTCACCCCAACTTATAATACATTTTGAGTCAAAAAAGAAACGATTAAGAGGGGAAAATGTTAAGTAACAATGTTAATTAAATAAGACAACAGTTACAGTAGGTCATCCCTGGTGGCTCATTTGATAAAGAATCCGCCTGCAACACAAGAGACCTAGGTTCAACCCCTGGGTCCAGAAGATCTTTTGGAGAATGGAATGGCTACCCACTCCAGTATTCTTGCCTGAGAAATTCCACGGACAGAGGAGCCTGGCAGGCTACAGGCTATAGGGTGGCAAGGGTCGGACATGACTTAGCAACTAAACCACCACCAACCGCCCACGACTGCAGTTACAGGAGAGCAATCAGAATATGAATCAGAGACAAGAAACTTTCTAATTTTAGTAGAGGTACTAAACTGAAATGCTTTATTTAAAGATAACGGAATCCACTAATCCCTGAAAAGCAGTACAGTGCTAGGTATCTCAATGAACATAGCTAAAGTTAACATTTTTACATCTGTTTTTTGTTAGTGATACTAACTTGGACGTCAAAATTACCATCTCTAAAATGGAAACTAACGAGATGCAGACTTTCACCTAGTCCTCAAAGAGCTACTTTCCAACATATAATCCCAAAATTTAGTCAGATAAGCAGTATTTGAGTGCTGTTCTTAAAAAAAAAAAAAGTTGAAATATTTCTCAGTTCAACTATTATTTGAGGAACAACTAAGTAAATACTATTGTTTTTCATCTGAGATGGGGAGTTTTTTGGCAGTATTGTCTTTCAAAATTCGACCCCAAAGTGGAATCATTTCAGAAGCCTCCTAACCCCTATCACAGCTGTCCATTATTCTCGATTAGAAAAAAGCTATTAGCAAATACTCTCTTTGATAAATTTACAACACTAAGTGTTTATGTACTTACAATATTTGGTTGCCTTTCCCAGCACTAAAAGCCGGGATTGAGAAAAAGGAACAAGAACGAAATGTAGGGCTTCCCTGGTGATCCAGTGGGTAAGGACACCGCCTTGCAGTGCCAGGGCCGCCGGTTCAATCCCTGGCCTGTGAGGATCCCATGTGCCACGAAGCGGCTGGACCGATGTGTCCAACTGCCAAGCCAGAGCTCTGGAGCACATGCGCCCGGAGCCCGTGCTCTGCAATGAGAGAGGTCACTGCAATGGGAGGCCCACACAGGCCAAAGAACAAAGATGGATGAAAACAAATAAATGAAAGACCAATAAAAGTGTCCAAAAATAAAATAAAATAAAATGAAGCATAAAGTCCTCTGAACATATCAAAGTGCTATAAACAGATTAGAAGGGCTGCAGAAACACTGTAAAATTCAAATGGAATTATTCTTGAAGTCTGAAAGGAATGGCAAATAAGCTCACCACAGGACAGCTACCCTCCTAGAAGAATGAGTGTATAGAAGGAGTAGTGTATCTGTTTGGATCCCAGATTCAAGAACATGGGTTCCAAAGAATCCTGGCCTGTCCAGGCAATGAACCAATGGCTCAAGCCAGATTAGCCTCGCCACTCACTGAGATCACAGATACCACAGTTGGGCATGTCCTACAGAGCACGAGACAGAGTGGGCCTCTTGGGATAGATACAGCCGGAAGCTACACAATATAATTATATATTCTCCTTCCCCTGCAAGTTGTAGGAGTGTAACAGAGACCTTTAGAATTGTTTAGAGTACCGAAAGAAATATATTCCTTCTACATATAATTTTTCGGGTAGAACGGGCAGGTTTTCAACTTTTTAAATCATTTTCAAATAAAACATTTGATCTGATTGTAAAAATACTACTTTATCACAGTAGGAAATAAGAGGGAAAAAAATCACCTAAAACCTCAAATCCAAGGACAACCCCATTTGCTTTTTCTACTCAGAAACATGTGTCTGGAGAATAGCACTGACATCTATACACGGCCACGTGTAAAACAGAGAGCTAGTGGGAAGCTGTTGTGTAGCACCAGGAGCTCAGCTCCAGGTTCAGTGATGACCTAGGGGGTGGGTGGGGCAGGGGGAGAGAGAGGGAAGCTTAAGAGGGAAAGCATATATGTATACATGTAGCTGGTTCACTCTGTTGTCTGACAGAAACTAAAGCAGCATTGTAAAGCAATTCTATTCCAATTTAAATCTATGCGTAGTGTTGATATAAGTAGCAGCGGAGGATGACATGGTTGGCCATCCAGTACCACTACCCCCCATTCCTGTCCTAAACAAATTCTGATCTGCCTGAGGCCATGAGTTTCTAAGGTAGTAAACCCTAGTCCCAACCCACAGCGAATCACAGTCCATTTAAACCAGTCACAGCGGCCCCACTTCCCTTGACACTGACTGGCTTGGGCATAAACTTATGCAATGCTGACTCAACAGAGGAGAGGCTGGGGTGGCATCTACTGTGAGGTCTTTGGGAAAGGCTTTTATCACTGACTTCACAGGGAAAAAAGTCTTCTTCCAAGAAACTCTGTCATATTTACTTGTATACTTGAACATGTGGCAGTCATCTTGCAACCCAGTGAAGAACTAGCCATGGGTAAAATAAACACATATCCTGCATTTTCAACCTTTCCTCATTGACCTTACTTTTAAATACAGACATACACAGCCACACGATCTTTCTGACCCAACTGCCCCCTACTAAAATCTGTCTCTCTGCTCTATTCTTCATTGCTAAGCTTCTCAAATGAGCTGTCAAAACAAGCTGTTTCCCCCACTAAACTATGCACTCATCATTGACATTCCTCAGGATTTCTTAATTTCCCCAACCTAAGCTTCTTCTATCCTATGATTTCAAGGCACATTGACATGTTGCTGTTTTAGCAACGAAAACATACTGTAGTCATGGTTTACCTGTCAGATTATAATTCCTGAAAACCCTGCCAATACCTAGAAACGTTTCTGGCATATAAAGACACAAAGGCATTTGTTTCACAAATCAAATGGAAATCCAATACCTTACATGTAGGCATACTCCGAATGTTTAAGTGAGTGTAGTAACCCCACTGTCTACATATGTGTTTAGTGTGTAAATTGGGGAGAAGAAAACAGCAGGCACTGGAAGATAAGAGACCAAAGTGCCTTGAAAGTTGGGTGGGTGGGGCAGGGGAGAGAGGAAGCTTAAGAGGAAAGCATATATGTATACATGTAGCTGGTTCACTCTGTTGTCTGACAGAAACTAAAGCAGCATTGTAAAGCAATTCTATTCCAATTTAAATCTATGTAGTGTTGATATAAGTAGCAGCGGAGGATGACATGGTTGGCCATCCAGTACCACTACCCCCCATTCCTGTCCTAAACAAATTCTGATCTGCCTGAGGCCATGAGTTTCTAAGGTAGTAAACCCTAGTCCCAACCCACAGCGAATCACAGTCCATTTAAACCAGTCACAGCGGCCCCACTTCCCTTGACACTGACTGGCTTGGGCATAAACTTATGCAATGCTGACTCAACAGAGGAGAGGCTGGGGTGGCATCTACTGTGAGGTCTTTGGGAAAGACTTTTATCACTGGCTTCACAGGGAAAAAAGTCTTCTTCAAGAAACTCTGTCATATTTACTTGTATACTTGAACATGTGGCAGTCATCTTGCAACCCAGTGAAGAACTAGCCATGGGTAAAATAAACACATATCCTGCATTTTCAACCTTTCCTCATTGACCTTACTTTTAAATACAGACATACACAGCCACACGATCTTTCTGACCCAACTGCCCCCTACTAAAATCTGTCTCTCTGCTCTATTCTTCATTGCTAAGCTTCTCAAATGAGCTGTCAAAACAAGCTGTTTCCCCCACTAAACTATGCACTCATCATTGACATTCCTCAGGATTTCTTAATTTCCCCAACCTAAGCTTCTTCTATCCTATGATTTCAAGGCACATTGACATGTTGCTGTTTTAGCAACGAAAACATACTGTAGTCATGGTTTACCTGTCAGATTATAATTCCTGAAAACCCTGCCAATACCTAGAAACGTTTCTGGCATATAAAGACACAAAGGCATTTGTTTCACAAATCAAATGGAAATCCAATACCTTACATGTAGGCATACTCCGAATGTTTAAGTGAGTGTAGTAACCCCACTGTCTACATATGTGTTTAGTGTGTAAATTGGGGAGAAGAAAACAGCAGGCACTGGAAGATAAGAGACCAAAGTGCCTTGAAAGTTGAAAACACAATTCTCCTTTACTCTCCAGGGATCAGAGAGCTGGTCAGAGCTAACTCAACAGGAGGGAGGAACCAATGGCAGGAAGGTGTCCAAGTATGAGCGACTCTGCCACCAGTCAGCACTGCCACCAGCCTGCATAGAGAAGAAAAGGTGTCCCAGCCCTCCTGGGGTCTAGAACTGGCCATGAACCAAACCTGTAAAAGCATGCCCTCAAGGGTTGCATTAGTTGCTCAGTCGTGTCCAACTTTTTGTCACCCCATGGACTGTAACCCACCAGGCTCCTCTGTCCATGAAATTCCCCAGGCAAGAATCCAGGAGTAGGCTGCCATTTCCTTCTCCATGCCCTCAAAGGCAAAACAATTAAAAGGAAAAAAAATAATAAATCCAAAGAAATATATCTAGAGCTTGAACAGTGCCTGCAACAGTCCAAGAGATAATGAAGGAGGCCAAGTTAGTGGCAACTACAGATTCACCCCTACCCAGCACTTCCGCTGGTATCTCTGGATGACAACTTAGAATGAAGGGAAAGAACTCCACTCAGCTGGGCAAAAGGCTTCTCAAAAGTCACTTCCTAAAGTGGAAAAACTAGTTAAAAGGGCAATGGCTTTTTTCTGACTTCCCCATCTAATTTTAGTAGTAAATCCTATCTAGAGGAGAGTCCTTGGCCATTCTGGGAACACTCCTCAGAAAAACAGTAAATAAAAGAGGCTCTAGACACTTTGAAAAGTGTCAGGCAAAGAGCTGATAACCACTTCATGTCTTATAAAATTTCGGTGCAAAATACACACTAATGGAATTACTGATCTTACCAAACCCCACTTACTCTAAAAGGACAACCTAATCGTTACAATCTCATGAATTCTTTGAAAGACTAACAAATCTTTTATAGCCACCTGTTTTACAGCAAACTTGCTGATAGACAAGTACAACCCTTCCTTGATTTAACTGACTTGCAAAAGACACTCTCACTAGAGGAGGAATAAGGCATTAAGGATCTGAAGATATCAGGAAGCTGAGTGGATGGGTCTTAGGATTTCAACATGGTCCTAAGAAGTCACCTCTTTAGGCAAAAACATCTCCCCTGGGAATCCCAGAGGCTGACCAGTCAGCAAAAAGAAAGATCAGTGTGACTCTTGGGCAGGGAGAGGAGGGAAGGGCAGAAGAAAAAGGTAAGACACCCCCAAAAGCCATACCAAGGTTAGCTGATAACCTTAGAGGTGGGATACTGCCCATGTCCAAGCTATAAAGGAATTTAAAAAATGACCCCTCTGTACAAAACACTTTTTAATGCAATTTCACTTTAATGGGGGATGGGGAAATAGAGCTATGATGACTCTAATCCAATCTAAGAAATGACAAATAAAAAAAGTGAAAATGACTTTACCAGATAGTACCTAGGGACAGTTCTTTTCTTACAAAAATATCTTTTGATTACTAAGTTCCCTAATCTATCAAGAAAATGGCTTACATATATTTTTAAAAGGATGTGACTTGCACACAGCTTCAGCTGCATGGAGGTTAACATTCTCTAAACAGTGTCGGTGCTAAGTGAGAAAGGAGCCAGCACCCCCTCGACTCCCAGGCATGCCCACTGTGCTCCTAGGACAATCATTAACAGCCAAGATCCTGGCAACCACTCTTTGTTCGTTATATTTGTTTGGGGACAATTTTTATGACCCTATTAATACTTTCTAAACTGTCCCTGATCCTAAATAAAATAAAGGACCAGTTCTAGAGATGTGATCATATTAAAGGAAAGTAATAGCTAGACAGTTCAAATTATTATATTTGCTTGATCCAATTCTAAGTCAATGACCAGGACAAAAAAGTCACAAGACAGACTTTCTATCTCAGATGAACCAAAAGAATGATTTAAATCCAGTTGCTTCCTCAATCCTCCCACCAGTAATGGAACAGAAAGCAGAATTCTAAATGATCCAGAGTTTCAATTCAGTATACATTTCAAGTAACTTAAGAGGTGCAACGTGCACTGTTATCTCACTCTTTCAAAAATTCCCAAGTTTCAAAGCCACAGAAATTGCTGATAGACAAGTACAACCCTTCCTTGATTTAACTGACTTGCAAAAGACACTCTCACTAGAGGAGGAATAAGGCATTAAGGATCTGAAGATATCAGGAAGCTGAGTGGATGGGTCTTAGGATTTCAACATGGTCCTAAGAAGTCACCTCTTTAGGCAAAACATCTCCCTGGGAATCCCAGAGGCTGACCAGTCAGCAAAAAGAAAGATCAGTGTGACTCTTGGGCGGGGAGAGGAGGGAAGGGCAGAAGAAAAAGGTAAGACACCCCCAAAAGCCATACCAAGGTTAGCTGATAACCTTAGAGGTGGGATACTGCCCATGTCCAAGCTATAAAGGAATTTAAAAAATGACCCCTCTGTACAAAACACTTTTTAATGCAATTTCACTTTAATGGGGGATGGGGAAATAGAGCTATGATGACTCTAATCCAATCTAAGAAATGACAAATAAAAAAAGTGAAAATGACTTTACCAGATAGTACCTAGGGACAGTTCTTTTCTTACAAAAATATCTTTTGATTACTAAGTTCCCTAATCTATCAAGAAAATGGCTTACATATATTTTTAAAAGGATGTGACTTGCACACAGCTTCAGCTGCATGGAGGTTAACATTCTCTAAACAGTGTCGGTGCTAAGTGAGAAAGGAGCCAGCACCCCCTCGACTCCCAGGCATGCCCACTGTGCTCCTAGGACAATCATTAACAGCCAAGATCCTGGCAACCACTCTTTGTTCGTTATATTTGTTTGGGGACAATTTTTATGACCCTATTAATACTTTCTAAACTGTCCCTGATCCTAAATAAAATAAAGGACCAGTTCTAGAGATGTGATCATATTAAAGGAAAGTAATAGCTAGACAGTTCAAATTATTATATTTGCTTGATCCAATTCTAAGTCAATGACCAGGACAAAAAAGTCACAAGACAGACTTTCTATCTCAGATGAACCAAAAGAATGATTTAAATCCAGTTGCTTCCTCAATCCTCCCACCAGTAATGGAACAGAAAGCAGAATTCTAAATGATCCAGAGTTTCAATTCAGTATACATTTCAAATAACTTAAGAGGTGCAACGTGCACTGTTATCTCACTCTTTCAAAAATTCCCAAGTTTCAAAGCCACAGAAATAAAATGAATCCATGTTACACCATCAGTTCAGCAACTCACAGCTTACCGAATACAGCCAAACCACACTCAACGGTTCCATGGAGGCAAAAACAGAAGACATGTATCATTATCATTAAGAAATTGACACACTGTAGTCAAAAGGATGGTGAGAATGTTTATGACAGACTTTTCTGAATTACTAACAGATTCAAGAAGCCATGCGATAAATATATCCACTGTTTATCATCGATAATCTTTCTACATTAGCATAGGCATGTCTTTTAAAGAAAATAACACTGCTTACAAGTAATTGGCAAGCAAATTTACATTGCAAGTGTTCACAACATACAAGCTGGCAATGAGAATCAATATTAATAAATGAGTTCTGACCTGATGTTAATAAGTAAGAAGAGAGTGAACAGGTTATTAACTCTGCTGGACCACAATGTCCTCAACTAGAAGGTGAGGAATAGATTAGCTGCAGATGGCAGGTGTTTTCATTTCTTCCAAAGTCAATTCCAATTAACTGGTAACAACTGCCTCTGGAGTATTTTGCTAAGACTGTTTAATCTGCTGATCCCTGCCATGTCCTGTGTTGCTTGCCCTCAGAAGTGGTGTCTGGCTGAGATGCTGCTCCTGATGGTCAGAATGTCCACTTGAGTTGTTCTCCCAGGAGCACCATGTGCTACACACTCACATGCTTCTCTTCAATCTCTCCTCTGATCAATGGTGGAAAGGCAGCTCAGGAGGCTGCAAAACAGGACTGTAACCAACTACTTCAATGATTCTAAAGAACAGACAATAACCACCAATGCATATTGATGTTTAATGTGGAGCCAGCAGGGTTCTAACCACTAAATACATATTAATGTATTAATTAGCAACAACCTCTTATGATGCAGAGTCTACTGTCAGCCTTTCACAGATAAGAAAAGGAGGTACAGCTAAGTGAAGTAACTTGTCTAAGCCTTCAGAGCAGATAAGCAATGGAGTCAGAACTTGACCTTCAGCAGTCTCGCTCCAAACTGCTCACTTTCATTATCTCTTACTGCTCTTCTGTCAACAGTCCGTTGATCAAACTCATGCCTTCAGTTCTGTGAATCCCATGCCTTCAGCTCTGCGAATCCCAAGTACTTTGCCAGAAGCCGGGGTTTCATGCTGGTGCAGGGTATCTGGGCATCACCAATTCAATGGACATGAGTTTGAGCAAGCTCCAGGAAACTACCCATGATGCCCTTTCACATATTACTACACTTCAGATCATAGCCATGAAACAAACCAACCTCCTGACTTGTCTCCAAGTTCAAGATCATATGTAATGGGAACCTCTGTATTTTTTTATTTCCATTCTCAATAGCAACAATGTAGTGAGAAATTTATCCGTAAGCCTCTAATCTTTAAAATACGGCATAAAAAAAAAGAAACTACATGTGAAATAAAAATGTAAATGAATTAAGAACATTTGAGAGAACAATAGCTTTTAAGAGGAAATCACAAGTTTAAAAAAAAAAAAAAGAAAGGCACCCCTGTTGTTGAAACAGTGTTACTGGCAGTGGTTAACAAAATCTTTATGTTCCCCCACAGAAAAGGCAGGGCAAAAACCATGTTATATAACATGCCTGTACTATTGTTAATGTGTATCCTGAAGATTAACGTCTTCCTTATTTTATTTAAGTGGAGTTTCAAAACACTCGAGGGTTTATAGCTTTCTTACAAATGAATCATCTTGTACGCATCTTAGAAGCCCTAACCCCTAAGAAGAATTCATGATTTCTAGTCTCCTCTAGTTCCAAAGGTAAAGCACTTTTTTCTACTAGAAAATGTCTTAAATGAATTACCATCAGTAAGAATCCATCATTCTAGGGACTTTCCTGGTGGTCTAGTGACTAAGACTCCAAGTTTCCAATGCAGGAGGCTGGGTTCAATCCCTGGTCAGGGAACTAGATCCTCCATGCCACAATGAAGATGGAATATCATGTATGCTGCAACTAAGATCCAGTGTAGTCAAATAAATTTTTAAAAAATATTTTTTTTTTTTAAAAGACAGACGATCAGTCATTCTTCTGACCATAGCAGTCCACATTTCCCATCCTATGGGACTGTATGCTTGGGTCTTGTGCTCCTGTTTAAAGCAAAAAGAGTAATGATCCCACATGGAAAGGCACTAGCACCCTCACTATTAAAACAGTAAGACAGCTAGCCATATGGTTTGCCTTTCATCAGTGCTTTCTAGATGTGACTCAAAGAGACCTATTCATTCCCCCCACAGTCTCCTCTCTAACATCAGAAACTATTACTGCACTCATGTAGGCATGAAAAGTCAGGGTCTAGGAAAAGCAAAAGGAAGGTGTTCTCCTAACGAAATCTTTATCAAGAACAAATTAAATTCACTTTCTGGGATGTATAAACCACACCAGTGAAACCACAAAAAGAAACTCAGTGCAATAAGAAAAGTCAATATTTTTGTTACAGCACTGTTGGGAGGTGACTCCTTGCTCCAGATTTCTTCCTCTGTTGTAGCTCTCACTGGCACAAATGTCTCAGGCAGTAGGTCCCGAGCTTGCTCTGTGTTTAAACACCACCTCAGCATTACTTGGCCACTTCCTAAGAGTGCTGGCACCTCACCCACTGATTACCTGCATCAACACACACAACCCCGGCTTCAGGCCTCTGAAGCCAGCCCTCTGGAGTGCTCCTTGGCCTTTTATAGTGGAGGCATGTGATGAGCGAATCAGCACCAGCTGTTCCTAATTACCTCTCAGGCTGGGGCGAATGACTCAGCAACCCAACTTTTTTTTAAGGAGTCATCTACCTTGCTAGCCAACCAACAAACTGAACAATGGTAAATCACTTGACACAGACACAGGTCAAACAACAACAATCATGCACGGATGCCCTCAATTCTTTAAACCAAGGCTGTCCTACTCCACACTGACTCACCAGGTGTCTTTTTTTTTTTGGCCCAGGTTTCCCTGTCAGCTCAGACGGTAAAGAATCTGCCTAAAACGCGAGAGACCCAGGTTCGATCCTAGGTAGGGAAAATCATCTGGAGAAGAGAATGGTAACTCATTCCTGCATTCTTGCCTGGAGAATCCCCTTGGACCGAGGAAGCTGGTGGGCTCCAGTCCATGGAATCGCAAAGAGTTGGACACGACTGAGCGACTAATGGCCTTCTTTAATCCAAAGGCTGAAGTGGCAAGGGCTCTCACGCCCAGCCCAGCCCTGCCCTCGCACCACTAAAGGCCAGGAAGAAGCCAACCGGCCTCTTTCCACTTCTCTGCTTGACCACGTGAAGCGCTCACACTCACGCTCTGTCACTCACACGCCCAGGTGTTTCCACCCTTTACTATTCGGTACTGCTTGAAATGCAAGCCCCTCCTGGATTTAAGGAGTCTTAAAATACAGCAACAAAGATCTAGTCGTACCACTCTCCAGACCCAATACTGCTAGACATTCTCCCAAAAGACAAAACAGCCGTTGTTCCTTCAAGCATGACCTCGTAGCTTGCTTTTCCCACACAGGTTCTTTCACAATTACTACGACGCTCTACCTTGAATAAGCCCGAATGCAACGCTCACTGCACAAAACCCTGCACGATTCTACTCAACGACACACAACTGCCGTGCAATGGACGCGCAAGCCAATGGCACTCGCGTTCCACGGAGGAGCACAAAGCTGGCGTCCCTACGAGCAACACCCACTCGCACCCGACTGCGGGGAGTCTGTAATTACAACGTTCAGGCAAAACTCCAACAAAGGGAGCCCTGGGATGTCCGGGCTCCCAAACCAGGGGCGGTTAAAAGCCAGCCAAGCCCTGCAAGGTGGTGTGTGGGCTCCAGCCCCCTCGGCAGGTCTTCGGCGATCTCGCGCGCGACCCACCCCAGGCTTGGGCAGACGGGAGGCCGACAGCTCACGGCCCGCGGCGGCCGAGGGTGGCCGAGGGAGGCAGGCGGAGGGCACTGCGGGGCCGGGCCGGCCGCGCGGGCGGTGCGGAGGTGTCACCGCCCGGCGGGCCGCGCGCGGGGCCGGGGGGCCGGGCTCGGACCCGGGCGCCCGGGAAGCGGGGAAGCCCGGCTCCAGCCCGCGGCCGGGGGTGAAGTCCGGCGCCGGCCCGTAAACAACGGTGCCGGCCGCCCACGGGGCGCCGGGCGCTCGCCCCTTCCGGCGGACGCGGCCACTTCCAGGAACCCGAGCCGCGGCGCCCCGCGCGGGCCCCGAGCCGCGCCCCCCGCCCAGACAGCAGCCGCCCGGGTCACCCTCGCCGCCTCCCCCAGCGCCGCCCGAGGACCGCTCCTCGCCGGCCGGCGGCGCGACCGCGCGCCGTCGCCGCGCGGGTCCCCCCGGGGAAGGGCGCCCGGGGACGGGCGAGCCACTCACCAGAGCCGAGGCGCGGCGCGGCCCGACTGACGGCAGCGAGCTAGCCCGGCGGGCCGCGCGGGCAGCGATCAGGTGACTCATTCCCTCCCCGCTCCCCGCCGCCGGCCGCCCGCCGCCCCCTTCTCTTCCCTCCCCTCCCCGCCCCGCCCCTGTGCTCCGACGCCGCGGCCACCGCCCCCTCTCGGCCGGAGCCCCGCCCGCCCGCCTCGCGAGGCCCCGCCCTGCCGCTCCAGGCCCCGCCCATAGGCATGCCTCGCGAGGCCCCGCCCCTGGCCGCGGAGTGCCTAAACCCCGCCCTCACTAGAGGCCCCGCCCCGCCGGCCATGAATCGTGGGTTATGCGGATGCCGGTCGCTCCCTCTTCGCTGCCTGAAGCCCACGCGAGCGGATGCAGGGAGGGACCGTGCGAGGCCTGGGCCGGGCAGGCCTCGTGGAGGCAATGATGCCTTGCCGCCTCCGCGGGCGGCTTCCCTTTGCAAGCACAGCCGGCTGCCTCAACGAAAACAGACACCTGAGGACTACCTTTTTTCCTGCTTAGAGAAGAAAGGAAAAGCCTGATGGTCCGCTCTCTCTGAGTGTTGCCTGGAAACCCGGCACCGAGTGCCTGCGGACACTAGGAGGGAGCACATGCCGGCCCAAGTCCCTCGTCGGGGGCAGCTTCTGGCAAGACTCACAGCAGAGCTCCTCTGCCTTCTGCGAGTGGCTTGGCTCCCAGGTTCGCAAGGTATTTGAGTCTGCTGATAGGGATGCATCAAGTGCATCCAGGATTTTATAGAATGCATCTGGCAATGAAAACAACAGTTAGCAGGTGTCCCCTTTACACCATGGCTGCCAGGAAACTCGGAAGCAGGTTCAGCGTTCGGTGGTATCAGCTGGCGCATCTCGTCCTGGGTCAGGCTGTCATCTTCTGATGTTTATTCGGTTGTTTATCCAGTTGTCTATTTTAAAATTAAGTTCCCAGGCTATTGAAGCATCTCTGGAGTTCCAAGCAATGACTGTGTGAAAATATGTGCACATGGTTAAAAAAAAACGCCTGTATTTCCCAATCTAAAGAAACCCGGGTACTCTGACTGTGTCAGCCAACCTGACTAGAGTTCAGATCTTGGGATTTTGCAGTTGTTCTAGTCAAGTTTATACATGACTCCATTCCCAGTCAAAAAACTCCCAACAGAGTCCAGTCACTTCATAAAAATATACGATAATAAAATGATTATCTGTATAGTCAAGTCAAAGCTATGATTTTCCAGTAGTCATGTGTGGATATGAGAGTTGGACAATAAAGAAGGCTAAGTGCCAAAGAATTGATGCTTTCGAACTGTGGTATTTGAGAAGAATCTTGAGAGTCCCTTGTGTAACAGGAGGGAAAGGGGCAGGCCACAACTTTTGAAAGACTGGCATAGCCCAAGCACACAACATAAACCAGTTAGAATCAAATGGGTCCAAGATGGCAGACAAGTCAACTTTGACTAGACCTTGATCCTCAATAAACAAGCTAAACTGACACCTAGAGGCACCATAATAGTTTCAAGGCACTATCAAAAGACCAAGGAGTGGGAGGGACAGTAAGCCAATTCATGGAAATCTCCACCCCTTCCCCAAAATACTGGAATAATCCTTCCACTCATTAGCATATGAAGTTACCCAGCCCATAAAATCTAACCACTTCTCATTTAAAGGCAGAACGTACCCTCTGCATTGGCCCACACTCTGTCTATGGAGTGTGCTTCTCTCTAAATCTGAAAAAATCCATTTCTTACCTATCACTTTGTCTCTTAATGCTTTCTGAGATGAACCATCAAGAACCTAAGCTCTATTAGGTCTTGAAACCAGGTATCATGGGTTTGGGCTAGGTTTGAGTCCCATCCATGTGGATTCAAGTCCCAAGCAGGGTTTTGGCTGGGTTCAGGTCCTGGCCAGTGAGTTCAAGCGCCAAACTGTATTTTGATTGTGTTGGAGTCCCAGCTCACAAGTTCAAGTCTCAATCTGAGGTAAACAATTTCACTTGGACTGTAAGAAGATCAATCCAGTCAATCCTAAAGAAAATCTATCCTGAATATTCATTAGAAGGACTGATGCTGAAGCTGAAGCTCCAAAACCTTGGTCACCTGATGCAAAGATTCGACTTACTGGAAAAGATCCTGGTGCTGGGAAAGGTTGGGGGCAGAAGAAAAAGAGAATAACATAGGAAAAGAGGGTTGGATGACATCACTGACTCAATGGACAGGAGTTTGAGCAAGCTCTGGGAGATGGTGGAGGACAGAGAAGCCTGGCATGCAGCAGTCCATGGCATCAAAAAGAGTTGGACATGACTGAGTGACTGAACAACAACGAAAAATGATTGCTCTTTTAAGCCACTAAGTCTTTGGGTGGGCTGGTTAAAGAAAACATCTGGTGATGGAGTACAGCATGAAAATGTAGTTAAATCTGTGAGAAGACCCTCAAAGTCAACAGTCGAGGCTAAGAGGAAAGCTCAGATAAATAAAAGTGGAAATCTGTGGAAGAGACTATTTGATTTAAAACAAGCTCCTTGATCTGAGATGACATTTGAAATTTTCCTCCATTACAAATTAATTGTGCCCCAAATTTCCCTCACTCTGCTCTATGTGTTTATAAAATGAAGTAGAGAAATTGTTATTCTCTCAGAAGTTAATGCTAAAAAATTCTCTTTAACATACACATACATGTACATATTGTGGTGCCCCAAGGACAAAAGAACGACGGGAACAAGGAGGGTCCTAGAATGCAAGAAGAGGTAAATCAGACCCTTATTGTCATTCTCTTCCCCAGGCTATAGTACACGGCCCAATCCTTAAGACCCCTAATCCACTCCTTGGACCCTGCTGTCTTTCCCTCGTGCTGTGGTCATCACTCTACCCACCCAGTACATCATTCAGTCAGCAATGATCCTTAAGACCCCTATGCCACTCCTTAGACCCTAGCTATAAAAAGAATCAAAGACTCCTGCTTAAAGTTGGTTCTTCTTTGATCTGACCCGCTGTTCTAATAGCGTTGGTTCTCCTTGAACCGGCCCGCTGTTCTGGCAGCGACTCTCTCTTCCCCCACTCTAATAAACTTTACTTTCCTCTCACTCTGCCTCGTGTCTGGAAATTCTTTTCCAACCCGGGATGAACCTGACTCGTGATGTTCAGGATGCCCTCTGCCCTTATAAAGTGATGAAAGTGAAATTGGCTCTGACGTGTCCAACTCTTTGTGACACAATGGACTGTAGCCCGCCAGGCTCCTCTGTCCATGGGGTTTTCCAGGCAAGAATACTGAACTGGGTTGCCATTTCCTTCTCCAGGGGATCTTCCCCAGCCAAGGATCAAACCCTTGTCTCCTGCATTGGCAGGTGGAACCTTTGCCAGAGCCACCAAGGAAGCCCAACATTTACCTGGAGCTACAGACAAAGCAACATCATTCTAAGGATGGCACTAAGGCTCCCCACCTTGGAAAGCCCCAGGGTGCATTGCTGTCCCTTTATAAGCAGTCCTATCAGTTTCCTGCCAGTCCCCAGATTTATTCACCAGGTCCAGTCTTGGGGATTACCAGAATGAATACATTAACACATACAAGGAAAGAATGTGGCTATCGAAAAGAGGAATTTGTCAAAATCTGAAGCCAAGAGGAGAGGAGCCAGAGATGCAAACACAGACAACACCGGCTGGCACTGGGGGGTGGGGGTGAGGGTATGTCAGCTAAGAAGGTGATACAGGTATCCCCTCAAATTAATTGTGCCCCAAATTTCTCACTCTGCTCTATGTGTTTATAAAATGAAGTAGAAATTGTTATTCTCTCAGAAGTTAATGCTAAAAATTCTCTTTAACATACACATACATGTACATATTGTGGTGCCCCAAGGACAAAAGAACGAGGAACAAGGAGGGTCCTAGAATGCAAGAAGAGGTAAATCAGACCCTTATTGTCATTCTCTTCCCCAGGCTATAGTACACGGCCCAATCCTTAAGACCCCTAATCCACTCCTTGGACCCTGCTGTCTTTCCCTCGTGCTGTGGTCATCACTCTACCCACCCAGTACATCATTCAGTCAGCAATGATCCTTAAGACCCCTATGCCACTCCTTAGACCCTAGCTATAAAAAGAATCAAAGACTCCTGCTTAAAGTTGGTTCTTCTTTGATCTGACCCGCTGTTCTAATAGCGTTGGTTCTCCTTGAACCGGCCCGCTGTTCTGGCAGCGACTCTCTCTTCCCCCACTCTAATAAACTTTACTTTCCTCTCACTCTGCCTCGTGTCTGGAAATTCTTTTCCAACCCGCGCATGAACCTGACTCGTGATGCTCAGGATGCCCTCTGCCCTTATAAAGTGATGAAAGTGAAATTGGCTCTGACGTGTCCAACTCTTTGTGACACAATGGACTGTAGCCCGCCAGGCTCCTCTGTCCATGGGGTTTTCCAGGCAAGAATACTGAACTGGGTTGCCATTTCCTTCTCCAGGGGATCTTCCCCAGCCAAGGATCAAACCCTTGTCTCCTGCATTGGCAGGTGGAACCTTTGCCAGAGCCACCAAGGAAGCCCAACATTTACCTGGAGCTACAGACAAAGCAACATCATTCTAAGGATGGCACTAAGGCTCCCCACCTTGGAAAGCCCCAGGGTGCATTGCTGTCCCTTTATAAGCAGTCCTATCAGTTTCCTGCCAGTCCCCAGATTTATTCACCAGGTCCAGTCTTGGGGATTACCAGAATGAATACATTAACACATACAAGGAAAGAATGTGGCTATCGAAAAGAGGAATTTGTCAAAATCTGAAGCCAAGAGGAGAGGAGCCAGAGATGCAAACACAGACAACACCGGCTGGCACTGGGGGGTGGGGGTGAGGGTATGTCAGCTAAGAAGGTGATACAGGTATCCCCTGCTTTTCAAAAGTTCTCTTTATACCACTTTGATTTTTACAGAATACCTACATTAGTAGTTACTTTAACTAACCAAAAGAAATCTAAGGAGGGTTTTTATTTTTATGGATAAAAGAGGGAAGTGAAAACAGCGTTCAGCTTTGGATTTGCAGTGACTCTTTGTAGAGGCAGGGCTTCGCTGGGGGTTCGGAGAGCCAGGTTCCATCCTTGGGTCCAGAAGATCCCTGGAGAAGGTAATGGGTACTCAATTCAGTACTCTTGCCTGAAGAATTCCATGGACAGAGGAGCCTGGCCAGCTATAGTCCATGGGATAGCAGAGAGTCGGACAGGACTGAGCCATTAACACTTTCACTTTCTAGAGGCAGAGCGCATCCTGAGTGTCAAGGGTGGCGCCACCCAGCTTCTCCCCTGAGAAGTGCACTCAGCCTATTAAGCTTAAGCAGCCATAGCTCTGAACCGTGTCTGAATGTCTCTGATTTATCTCAATTTATTTTGTGCATTCACTAGCAATATGTATCCTAAGGTAATTATTTTTGGGGGGTGGCGGGGGGGATCTGCTTGGGCCTCCCATCGCAGTGACCTCTCTCGTCACAGAGCACCGGCTCTGGGCGCATGCGCTCCAGAGCACTGACTTGGTAGTTGGGCACATCCGTCCAGCTGCTCCATGGCACGTGGGATCTTCCCAGGCCAGGGATCGAACTGGTGCCCCATCCCCTGCAAGGCGGTGTCCTTACCCACTGGACCACCAGGGAAGCCCCCTAAGGTAGTTCTTAACTTTAGGCCATTTCAGGTTATGGAAGCTCTCATAGGAACACGTACAACTTTCTCAGAAAGTGAGGAAACCTGTGTTTTATTCCCAGGTTCTGTTATCTGCAGGTCGCGCGGAGAACAGGAGCTGAGGGCTACTGTGTATGTTCCACTAGACTAGCCATCTGGGTCACCCCATTTCCATCACTGATTTCTTTCTAATTGTTCGCTTCACATATACGTCGGCCGGCAGGGAGAGATTATTTGGTGAGTGAGCATCCATAACTAGCGCATCCGTTGGTTATGTTCTCACCGTAAATTAATAAATCATCTTTCCGGTTTTCTTCCTGCCTCTATAGCTTTGAGTGAGTGAGCATCCAAAAGACATAATCACTGAAAGACTTAGAGTTCAGATTTTCTGATTTGCAAGTATAGAAGTGTACTGAATGTGACAAGGTGCAGCCTGAGGCGACCTGTTCCAGGTCCTCTGCCTCACAAGAGCTCTTTGTATTCATGACTAGTGAGCTTTAGATCGGGGCACTTGGTTCCCCATTGACTTCCCTTTCCCCCCAAGAGTTTTTTCTCAGAAGAATCCCTGGAGAAGGGTAATGGGTACTCAATTCAGTACTCTTGCCTGAAGAATTCCATGGACAGAGGAGCCTGGCCAGCTATAGTCCATGGGATAGCAGAGAGTCGGACAGGACTGAGCCATTAACACTTTCACTTTCTAGAGGCAGAGCGCATCCTGAGTGTCAAGGGTGGCGCCACCCAGCTTCTCCCCTGAGAAGTGCACTCAGCCTATTAAGCTTAAGCAGCCATAGCTCTGAACCGTGTCTGAATGTCTCTGATTTATCTCAATTTATTTTGTGCATTCACTAGCAATATGTATCCTAAGGTAATTTTTTTTGGGGGGGGGGGGGGGGGGATCTGCTTGGGCCTCCCATCGCAGTGACCTCTCTCGTCACAGAGCACCGGCTCTGGGCGCATGCGCTCCAGAGCACTGACTTGGTAGTTGGGCACATCCGTCCAGCTGCTCCATGGCACGTGGGATCTTCCCAGGCCAGGGATCGAACTGGTGCCCCATCCCCTGCAAGGCGGTGTCCTTACCCACTGGACCACCAGGGAAGCCCCCTAAGGTAGTTCTTAACTTTAGGCCATTTCAGGTTATGGAAGCTCTCATAGGAACACGTACAACTTTCTCAGAAAGTGAGGAAACCTGTGTTTTATTCCCAGGTTCTGTTATCTGCAGGTCGCGCGGAGAACAGGAGCTGAGGGCTACTGTGTATGTTCCACTAGACTAGCCATCTGGGTCACCCCATTTCCATCACTGATTTCTTTCTAATTGTTCGCTTCACATATACGTCGGCCGGCAGGGAGAGATTATTTGGTGAGTGAGCATCCATAACTAGCGCATCCGTTGGTTATGTTCTCACCGTAAATTAATAAATCATCTTTCCGGTTTTCTTCCTGCCTCTATAGCTTTGAGTGAGTGAGCATCCAAAAGACATAATCACTGAAAGACTTAGAGTTCAGATTTTCTGATTTGCAAGTATAGAAGTGTACTGAATGTGACAAGGTGCAGCCTGAGGCGACCTGTTCCAGGTCCTCTGCCTCACAAGAGCTCTTTGTATTCATGACTAGTGAGCTTTAGATCGGGGCACTTGGTTCCCCATTGACTTCCCTTTCCCGAAATCCCTGTTTGGCAGGCACCGCTAGGTGTCTACTGAGTATCCATTCCCCCTTCTTCTTTCTATTCTGATTGACTATGTGCTTAAAAATGCCTGAAAACATCTCCCCAGACTCCCTTAGCTGTGTGACCTAGTTCTTGGTCAACCAAACAGAAGCATATATACACTCAGTGGAACTTCCAGGAAAAGCATTTACTTTTCTGATAACAAGGGACCAAAATCAGCCAGTGTACAGTTTTGCCCTCTGCCCTTCCTGCCTTGCATGATTGGAGATGAGACTCTTCTTTCATCCCTGAAGATGAAAACCACACTCTAAGGATAGTAGACCAGGAAGTTAGTATAAAGCTCAGGTCCCTGATAGCTTTCTTGAGCAATTGACCAGTCCTGGGTGTGTGGTTCACTCTTCTTATCATACCAGAGATAAAAAAACAAAAAACAAACAAACAAAAAACCTCTATTCAGTTAGGCTCATAGAGCTGAATGTCTATTGCATGAAGCCAAAGGCAGCCTTAACTGATAAGTTTTCTTAACCTCTAGGCTTCGTCAGGTCCCCCGTGTTATTCTGTCTAAATGCACAACTGAGAAGCCTGAAGTCATACATCCTAGGTTACGTGGGAATAAATGAGTTGTTATGATCATATGCAAACTACGTGTATGACCCTGAAAGCTATCAGACAAAAATAGCAGTGAAGAACAGTATGCTCATGTTGAAACTGCTAGAAGGGCAAAAAACTGATCCCATTATGAAATTACAAAGAGTATTGACTTCTGGATTGCCATATCCTGTTAGGTATAACTAGGGTATAAATAAGAAAGCAGAGATACAGTTAAGTCAGTAAAAATTCGCTGATAAAATTCCAGGAAATTGCTCTTCTGAAACATGGGACAGTTGCCAAAGGCAGGGGGCAGGGGGAGGAAGTTAAAATCTTTCAAAACAATTTCATGGATTTTAGCTCTTCAAAAACATTGGGAAGCATAGGAATTGTATGGAATTGTTTTGGTAATTTAAACTTTTCCTCTTTTATTATGCATTTTATAACTGAAGAAGCATGGTCTGGATCCCACATTACACAACTGAAAGACGCATATCTCCTTACAGCAACCAAAATAAAGAAATCCACATCTATGTCACGAAGTTATAGGAATTAGGAGATGTTGAATTCCATTTAGTAAAAAGAAATGTCTTTTTATACTAATAATTTGAGAATTTTTCCTAAGTAAAAGGAAGCCTTATAATTAATATGAAGCTTGGAGTTCTAAAAGCATCCATTTAAATTGATGAGAACTTTAACGATTTGCCTCCTGGCTAAGTAAGATTTCCAGCAGAGACTCTATTGGGATGTATTTTATACCCCTTAGGATAAACAAGGAAAGGAAACCTAGGACATATCTCTAATTAATTACATGTGCTCTGCGGGTTTCCATAAACAAGCTCTAACATAATTCGATTCTTTATCCTCAGCAATGAGAAGTCAAGCATAAAACCATTTTCAAGCACCACATGATTTGCCATAGAAAGGAAGCAAAATAATCATAGGCTTTTAAAAATCATTTTAATAGATAAAAATCCATATTTCTGTTATCATATGCAGAAGATCTTTCCAACCCAGGGGTTGAACCCAGGTTTCCCACAACTCCATGGTCAAACTTAATCTCCAAGTTCTTCCAAGAGATCAAGCTGATCCTACCTTCTGCAGGGTTTTTGCCTGAGATCACACCCTTGTTTGTCTTCCTCCCCTTCCCTATTCTTCTTCCTTCAGTTCCTTCCTGAATTTCCCTAGGAGGAAATAATAAATTGCTTGCACACAAATACTTGTTTCAAGGTCTTCTTCTGGGAAACCTGACCTAACACCTAAGTGAAGATGCCTTTTGCCATATTTTGTAATAAATGCTTAACAATTAGGGCAAGTTCTTAGTTTAAATCTTGCCTTACCCCGTAGCTGTGCTGACTGGTATGTGCCTGCTTCCCATCTTTGAATGTTTTCAGTTTAAGTAGTTTTTCCTTTCTGCTTAATGAATGGGGGGGGTTAAAATCTTTCAAAACAATTTCATGGATTTTAGCTCTTCAAAAACATTGGGAAGCATAGGAATTGTATGGAATTGTTTTGGTAATTTAAACTTTTCCTCTTTTATTATGCATTTTATAACTGAAGAAGCATGGTCTGGATCCCACATTACACAACTGAAAGACGCATATCTCCTTACAGCAACCAAAATAAAGAAATCCACATCTATGTCACGAAGTTATAGGAATTAGGAGATGTTGAATTCCATTTAGTAAAAAGAAATGTCTTTTTATACTAATAATTTGAGAATTTTTCCTAAGTAAAAGGAAGCCTTATAATTAATATGAAGCTTGGAGTTCTAAAAGCATCCATTTAAATTGATGAGAACTTTAACGATTTGCCTCCTGGCTAAGTAAGATTTCCAGCAGAGACTCTATTGGGATGTATTTTATACCCCTTAGGATAAACAAGGAAAGGAAACCTAGGACATATCTCTAATTAATTACATGTGCTCTGCGGGTTTCCATAAACAAGCTCTAACATAATTCGATTCTTTATCCTCAGCAATGAGAAGTCAAGCATAAAACCATTTTCAAGCACCACATGATTTGCCATAGAAAGGAAGCAAAATAATCATAGGCTTTTAAAAATCATTTTAATAGATAAAAATCCATATTTCTGTTATCATATGCAGAAGATCTTTCCAACCCGGGGGTTGAACCCAGGTTTCCCACAACTCCATGGTCAAACTTAATCTCCAAGTTCTTCCAAGAGATCAAGCTGATCCTACCTTCTGCAGGGTTTTTGCCTGAGATCACACCCTTGTTTGTCTTCCTCCCCTTCCCTATTCTTCTTCCTTCAGTTCCTTCCTGAATTTCCCTAGGAGGAAATAATAAATTGCTTGCACACAAATACTTGTTTCAAGGTCTTCTTCTGGGAAACCTGACCTAACACCTAAGTGAAGATGCCTTTTGCCATATTTTGTAATAAATGCTTAACAATTAGGGCAAGTTCTTAGTTTAAATCTTGCCTTACCCCGTAGCTGTGCTGACTGGTATGTGCCTGCTTCCCATCTTTGAATGTTTTCAGTTTAAGTAGTTTTTCCTTTCTTCTTAACACAACCAGACTATCTTAGATTTTGAGTTGCCTAGATAGAGGAACACACCAATGGCTGCTGAATACTAGGCAAACAGTGAGTTGAAAATGTTACTGCATTTAATCTTCATGACAACCAAAAGAGATAAGTATGCCCATCCCTGTTTCGTGATGAGGAGTTTGAGGGTCAGAGAGGTCATTTATTTGCCCTCTATTACACTGAATTTAAATGCAGGGAAACCTATATAGAATTTAGAATGATGAAGAGGAATTGCAAAAAAAGATAAAATTATATTATGCATAACTTGTTTGGATGTCTGCCTGGAAATTCCCAAAAGTAGACTGTGATCAAAAGTTGACTTCTCAGGCTTCCCTGGTGGTTCTGTGGGTAAGGACACCACCTTGCAGTGCAAGGGGTGCCAGTTTGATCCCTGGCCTGGAAAGATCCCATGTACCACGGAGTGGCTGAACCAATGTGTCCAACTACTGAGCTGGAGCTCTGGAGCGCATGCACCCAGAGTCAGTGCTCTGCAGTGACAGAGGCCACTGCGATGGGAGGCCCACACAGGCCAAAGAACAAAGGTTGATGAAAATAAGATAAATGAAAGACCAATAGAAGTGGCCCAAAAAAAAAAAAGTTAACTTCCCTTTCAAGGGTTTCTCTCCTCACCACCTCCTGACACCTCTACTCACACATCTAAACAAAGACAGTGTGCTGAATGAATAAGTACATGAATGAATCAACAAAGAACAAGGGGTCACGTATTTGAAAGCTTTTATTGAACTGTAAAATCCAACTATGGCCTTCTTGCTGCAGAAAAAGTTCATTTATTAATTTTAAATATATATCTATTGGCTGCTATCAAAGAAAAGCATAACTGGAAAATTCAATCACAGTGTTAGGAATTTTTTTTTAAACATACTTTTTTTGTTTAAAATTTTGACCTATTTATCAGAGTACTGGCTCTGGACACATGCACTCCAGAACGCTGACTCGTAATTGGACACACCAGTCCAGCTGCTCCGTGGCACGTGGGATCTTCCCCAGCCAGGGGTCAAACTGGTGCCCCTTGCAGTGCAAGGTAGACTGTTTACCCAGTGGACCACCAGGGAAGCCCCAGTATTAGGAATTTTTTAAGGTAATTTTTCCACCATGGGAATTTTCTACTTTGTTAATTACATCTTTGGTATATTTTTAAAAAGACAAATGTCTACCATCTACAACAAACAGTTGGTTTAAATTGGAAATCAATTATATTATCATATGTGCTTATGTGTTTATGTAAAAATAGTAAGGATGGAGAGATAACAGGACCTGTCTTCCCAACTGTTTTCATAAACCATTTCAACTCTTCAAAACAGTGGAATGGAAATATGCTAAGGAGCAAAATTCTTCAATCTCAAAAATTTTTAGACATTGAGAAAGTGCAAAGGTGTTGGAAGCAGGCCCCACTAAACTTTCTGCTAAAGTATGGCAATTTAAACTTCCCAGGAGAGAGAGGAAAGGGAGCCGATGCAGACTGGTCTACTAAATATAACTGGCAGGAAGAAAAATCAGAGAAGGATGTGTTTGGGATTAGGGAGATCTCAATATTAAAATATAGAGGGAAATTAACCGATGGAGTCAAAGCAACCATTAGAGGAATGGATAGGAATTTCTAAGGAGAACAGTAGTGATCATTTCCCTGAGATTCAGTGCCAGGAAGAACTCTCTGCAAGTTGTAATTAGCATAATTACCACGGGAAGCCAAACAAGAACTCAAATGTGTCAGGACAGGCCCTCCAAAAAGCAGATTCTTGATTGGGGAGTACTGCCTATGTGAAAAGAAGCAACAAAGGAACCAGAAGAGAGTAGCAGCATCTTAACTCTCCAAAAGTCTGACCTCAAGCACAGGAGACAAGTTTGCTTGGAAGTGTCCTTAAAGTGTGCCACAGTCTGATGAGGGTTTAGCAAAGTCATCGGGATGTCTTCAGGCCTAAACTGACACTGGTAGGATTCTGGTGGTTCCACGAGTATGTTTACCTTGGTATTGCCATCATACTATGTCCCTGGCAAGAAACAGCCCATGGGAGGGGAGGAGTGTCCTTGAACAAAGGCACCCTGGCATTTCAAAGCCTCACAGGTGGATCCTTTGACCCATTACAGTTGTACCCTGCAATTCAAGGTAGAAGGAGGTACATTCTCGTGGCTATTTTTTGTAAGTATATTCCTTTTTTTTTTTGGAAACTTTCTTGAGTTTCCGAAAAATTCTCTGAATATTGTAAAGTAATATCCCTATTATTTTCTGCACTTCACAGAAAAATAATTCAACTAGTTCCCTTATACTGAACACTTGTTTTCTACCAGTCACTGTGCAAAACGTCTCCTTTATTTTTCTCTGGTATTTCTCAGAGCAGCCACATGAGGTTAAAGGCCTTCCCCAATAATACAAAATTAGTAAGGGGGTAAAGCCAGGATTCAGCTCAGGGATTTCAATTCCTGATTGCCATTTTGTAACTTCTAACAATAATACCAACTTTGGTATTAGGCAGCCTTGTTGAGAATTAAGCAAAATTATTCCTGCTAAAGCCCTCAACAAGGTGCCTATCCAGGTATTAAAAGACCAAAGAATGTTACTGTTATTGGGTAGTTGAGACAGGACTCAGATACAACTCTGATGGAAGCCAGGGTCTGTGCTGTTGCCCGCTCCGTTGGTGTAACTTCAGCATTTCAATCAGATAATATTGGGAACACTATTGTCTTTCAGTCACCAAGTCATGTCCGACTCTTTGGGGCTTCCCTGGTGGCTCAGACAGTAAAGAATCTGCAGTGCAGGAGACCCGACTTCAATCTGTGGGTTGGGAAGATTCCCCTGGAAAAGAGAATGACTACCAACTCCGCTATTCTTGCCTGGAGAATTCCTTGGACAGAGCTGCCTGGCCGGGTACAATCCATGGAATGGCAAAGAGTCAGACACAACTGAGCAGCTGACATACACTACATAGGGAGTTCCTGAAAAGGGCATAAAAAACGAGAAAAGAGAGTTTCCCTCAGGGTCCAGCGGATAAAGAGTCCATCTTGCAGTGCAACGGACACCGGTTCGATCCCTGGCCTTTAAAGATCTCATGTGCTGTGGAGCAGCTGGACTGGTGTGTCCAATTACGAGCCAGCGCTCTGGAGTGCATGCACCCAGAGCCAATGCCCTGCAACGAGCGAGGCCACTGCAATGGGAGGCCCACACAGACCAAAAAATAGAGATGGATGAAAATAAATAATTAAAAAAACAATAAAAGGCCAAAAAAAATTTTTAATAAAAGGGGGGTAGTTGGTGGGGAAAGAAGGTGATGGTTAGCTTGTCTTTAAAAAAAAAAAAAAAAAAAAAAAAAACGAAAAAGGAGGCCTAGAACTAAATGTTCTTTCAATAAATAGGATCAGTCACACAGATAGAATTCTATGATAGGAGATACTAGAAATGTGAGGTATGCTTCCTTTGGTTCCCCAGGGAAGAAAGTCACATAGGTGTGGCCTGTTTACTGCTTATTCTTAAATAGAAATATGTGAAGTTATGAGACTGCCAATGCTAAAAGGACGAGAAAAGTTACTCTCCAAATTCTTTTAAAGGAAAGCAGAAAGGAAAAAAAGTTTGCAAAATAAGGCATCTGGATTTCTGCTTATGACCAAGACAGAGTAATAGGGACAAGATTTACCTTCCCACCAGAAACAACTAAGAAACCTGAAAGCAATATGAAACCATGACTTTTAGACATTGGATTGTGACAACATAGGAGAGTACTCACTGAGAGGAGAAATACACAGGATGATTGTCCCAGCCACGTGTACACAACCTGAGTGGAGCGAGGACAGGCCTGGGAGCCCTCAGATGCCTCTGGAACCCATGGGGGCAACTTGGACAGCCAGGTCCCTGTGGTTCTGCACCCAGGCCACCTCCTCCCTCCTATGGACGTCAGGACAAAAGGCACGGCCCTCTGGGGTGGGCACCCTTCAACTCGTTTGTGAGACCAGATGTAAAGTTTTGTATATCTATTTTATATGTGACATACCAGATTTTTCTTTCATTAGTAAGTCTTTTCTGTTAAAAAAAAAAAAAAAAAAGTGTCCCAGACAACTAGCTAGAGAGCATCAACACAGGTAAAGCCTCATGGTCAACATGAGTTGAGGAGCTGGAGCTGGAGGGAGGTAGGCTGGCGAACCAAAGCAGCTGGAACTCATAGAACAGAAATGCTGGAGAAAGGGCATGAAATGTATGGAGAGAGACCTAAGCTACTCTGAGCTGCCATCAAGCCCTCAGCTTAGTAACTAACCATCAGGGCATTGCTGTGAGGAAAATGCTGGAGGATGGGGGGATGCCACCTAAAAGGAGCAAATACCGGAGCTCAGACAGGGCTG
Source organism: Tragulus kanchil (assembly GCA_022376925.1). NCBI lineage: Eukaryota > Metazoa > Chordata > Mammalia > Artiodactyla > Tragulidae > Tragulus > Tragulus kanchil. The sequence goes on along the minus strand of JAIOJX010000028.1, from coordinate 228,689,072 downwards.
AGAATAGATCAAGTTTCTACAAGCCCAAGTAGAAAATCAAATAATTCATGGGGCCTTGCGTAGAGCACTCAGGAAGTCACTGCCTCCGTGGTGGGGCAAAATTAGTTATAATCTAAAGCGTGCTCTTGTCTCACTTAACAAACTTGAAAGCCAGACTTGAGAAGATCAGACAAAGTGATTCCACATATTTAACCAACTTCTAGATCAACATATCAAGATTTTCCATGAAACCAGAGGAACCCCTGGTGTTGCCTCCCAATAATCACCTCTTTTGTGAAACTAACGACGTAACTAATTTTGCCTCCATAAATTCTGCCTACCTTTTGAACTTCTCATAAGTGGGACTATATGATGTACAATCTTATATCTGGCTTCTATAGCTCTGTGCTATTTTTCCAAAATTTATCTGTTATCAGGAGCAGCTGTAATGCACCTATTCTGTTGTTGTGTATTCATTTTACTGTTTGTGGGCATGTGGGTTGTTTCTATGTTGGGGCTACTAGGAATAAAGTTACCATGAATATGCTTGTAAAGTTTTCTGGTGAATGAATACACACATCTGCATTGAGTATACAAGTAAGAGCAGAATTGCTAGGCCAAAGGGAGTGCAAATGTTCAACATTGCTAAATACTGCCTAACAATTTTCCACAATGCTTGTTTAATATACATTCCTACTAGCGATATATAAGAGTTTCAATTGCTTCACATCCATTGAAACACTTGGGATTGTCCATTTGTAAAGGTTTATTCATTCTGGTAGTCTGGTAATGATATTTCATTGTGATTTTAACTTGCATTTCAACAAAGTTAATTTCATTTCCTAAATATATTCACCACTTCAATGTCCTATTATAGAAAATCTTACTTTAGTCTTTCGTTATTTTCTGTTGGATTGTCTATATTTTTCTTAATGAGTCCTAAGAAGATTTTTTTCAAGTATATATTCTGAACATGTGTCTTTGCCAGTTTTTCTTTTTTCTTCCTCATCCTGTGACTTGCCTTTCAATCTCTTAATTGGGTTTGGTTTTGTTCAACCAATTTTAAGGAGGTCATATATGTGCACCATATATATGTCAAATGTATGCCCAGATTTTAGGTGTGCAGTGCTGTGATTTTTGACAACATATGTACATATGTGAATGAGCATCCCTGGTGATTCATTTGATAAAAAATCCTCCTCCCAATGCAAGAGACAAAAGTCTGATCCCTGGTTCAGGAAGACTCCCTGAAGAAGGAAATGGCAACCCACTCCAGTATTCATGCCTGGAGAATTCCATGGACAGAGGAGCCCGGTGAACTACAGTCCATGGAGTCTCAAAAGACTCAGATAGGACTGAGCGACTAAACAACAACACATGCGTAATGCCAATCACATTTTGGAACATTTCTAGCGAGTCAGAAAAGTCCCTCATGCCCTTTCCGTTACCCTCCTCCCCTCCTCCAGGTAACATTCATCTGATTTCTATTCTCACAGCTCAGTTTTGCCAGATCCTAAGCCTTATGTAAAGCAATCGTGAAGTAAATTCAACAATGTTATTGTGTGTGTGAGTAATTCATTCACTTTATTGCTGAGTATATATTTGTATGCTGAAACACAATTTGTTTATCCATTCGACTCTTGAAGGACATTTGGGTTGTTTCAGTTTTGGACGGTTGTAGATAAGGCTACTATAAATATTTCTGTACATGTCTTTTGTAGATATATTTTTGGCTCCCTTATTCTCTAGAAATGGAGTCGCTGAGGGTGAGGTAGGTGCATCTATAACTTTACAAGAAATTGCCAGTTTCGCAAAGTTTTGTAACATTTTACACTTCCATCAGCAATGTGTGAGCCTTCCGTTTGCCACAAATCCTCTCCAATACTTGATACCGTCAATCTTTTAAAAACTGCAATGTAATTCCATCTCAGTGACAACTGCTAGTAATTTCACCTTTTCAAGTGCATGTTTGGCATCTCCATATTTTCTTTTGTGTAGTAGCTATTCAAGTCGTGTCCATTGTTTATTAATGATTTATCCTTTTATTATTGACATCTAAGGGCTCCTTTTGTGTTCTGAATACAAGAGGCATACACACATGGAGTGAAAGTGAGAGCAAGAGAGAGAGAACATTTGATCCTGGTCTTGTCTGTGGCTTGCCTTTTAATTTTTTTAATTGGTGTATTATTATGAAGTCCAATTTATCCTTTTATGATTAGTGTTTTATGAATTTCATCCTAGAAATCTATGCCAAAAGCAACATCATGAAGCTATTTTCGCCTATAGCTCTTTCGGAAGTTTTATCATTTAGCTTTTGATGATAAAAATTGAGATTTGAGGTCTATTTTCCATCTTAAATAGATTTTTGTGGATGGTATGAGGTAGAGATCATGGTTAACTTTTTCCGTGTGTGTGTCTGTGTGTGTGTTTGCGTCAGTTGCTCAGTTGTGTCCAACTCTTCGCAACCCTATGCATTGTAGCCTACCAGGCTCCTCTGTCCATGGAATTTTCCAGGCAACAATACTGGAGTGGGTTGCCATTCCCTTCTCCAGGGAATGTTCCCAACCCAGGGATCGAACCCTGATCTCCTGCATTGAGAACAATCTCAATTATGGTAACCTTAAAGTTTATTTTTAAATCATATATGTAAACTCTTTAATATTCTTCTCTTTCAGAATTGCTTGGCTATTCTTGATCCTTTACAGTCCGTAAGAATATTAGAATGTAAAAAAAAAAAAAAAAAAATGTTTAAAGCATTCTGAGATTTTATTCTGGATAGTGTTAAGTCTATAGATTATTTCCAGGGTTAAGTGATATCTTAATCTTGAATCTTACAATACTTAAACAAGATATATTTCATATTTACCTAAGTATATTTCACTATTTCACTGCAACTTTATGTAGTTTACAATATACCAGCTCAATAAAGCAAGAAAAATAAACAAAAGGAATGAAAAATGGATAGACTTAAAATGTTATGTTAACAGTTAACACGTGTTATATGTACATAATGGGAAGAAAACATTTTTAACTTACCAGAATTAATGAATACCTTCAAGACTTCCCTGGTGGGTCAGTGGCAAAGAATCTGCCTGCCAATGCAGGAGACACAGGTTCGATCCCTGGTCCAGGAGGATCTCACATGCCACGAAGCAACTAATTCCAAGAACAACTACTGAGCCTGTGCCCAGAGTCCAGGAATTGGAAATACTAAAGTCCACCCACCCAAGAGCTCATGCTCTGCAGCAAGAGAAGTCACCGCAATGAGAAGCTGACACACTACAACTAGAGAAAATTCCACGCAGTGAGGTAGACACAGCACAGCCAAAAATAAGAAAAAATAAATAATTAAAGTTGTTAATTAATAAAGGTAGTGAGGTCATAGAATACAAGGTTAATATCCCAAAATCAATTGTCTTGTACATATTTTTAAAATTTGTTCTTACTGTATTATGATACTTGATGACATTATAAATGGTATTAATTTTTATTTTATTTTTCAGTTTACTGCTACTATAGAGACAGTCAGCTCTGTGCTTTGACACCTGCTATCATCCTACCCCAAATGGCATTACTCCCAAGGCAGTCCTTTGTCTCTTCTTTGCTGACTACTTATCTCAAGTAATTTGCTATCTACTGTGCTAAAGCAGAACTTGAACTTCCACTGTATATGAAAAAATATTAGCATTATAAAGAAAATTTTAAAATGTAAACTACAAATTACTTCTTACAGTGAAATAGACTTTTAAACTTAAATGAACTTCCTGCAAAATGACAAAATGTTTCCAAGTGTTTCAGGTAAGAAAAGTGAAATCTAAAATTAAATATATTTTGATGGAGCAGTATAAATGCCTTTCAAAGAGCCATAAAAAATAAAGAAAACATAAATAATGTAATTTCACATGCCTCTTTTATTTGATTCTGGTTTCTGGGTAATACATTTTCTGTTCTGTAGGTCTAGCTCTGCTCGTTCTTCTAATTAAATCAAAAGATGGCTCTGTAGGGTTTACCACAATGTCTGCCCTTGATGAGTGCTCAAACAAATGGCAGCTATTATTCATTATACAAATAATATCTAGAAACCAAGACTTCTGATCAGGCAGAACCATGGAGAATCTAGAGGCATTAAGCAATGAGTTCAAAACTTGAGAAACAGAAAGCTCTTTAGGAGTATTCACTAAAAATATAAATTCATTCATTTGTTGCCATCCTAACTCAAAAATGTTGAAGTCTTTTGTTTCCTTAATAAAAATTTTAAATGTATAAAGGAAAATTACTGGTGTTACAGTCAAATATTTCATTATAAACCCTGTCATTTCGATGATCTGTTGTACGGGAAGTTAAAAACTCTTTGTCATATTGAAATATTTGAATAATGTTTATAAACTATAAACAAAGAAGTGTAACAGAACAAGAGGTGTTTTGAAACAATTCATTATGAATATGTGAATACCAGCTTCTGGGTATGAAAAAAAAAAAATCACTGGAAGCAATGGTTTACAAGAACAATAACTAGTTAACTTTGTATCAGGCATGTATTGCTGTGTAACAAATTACTGTACCTCATAACAGCTCATGATAACAGTAAACGTTTATCTCACACCTATAGACAGGACTTGGGTAGCAATTAGTTTCAGATTCTGACAGGGGATCTCTCGTGAAGCTGTAGGCCGGAGGTTTTCCAAGGTCACAGTCACCTTTAAAGGCTTGGATGGGGGTCCGGATCCTTTCCATGATGGGTTCACTCACCCACTACTGTTTCTTGGCAAGAAGCTTCACGTGCAGCAATTCTGGAATTCTCCATAGAATGCTTGAATATCCTCAGGACATAGCACTTCCCCCAACAGTGAGCCATCCAAGACAGCAGGACAGAAGCCACGCTGTTTTTTATAATCTAGCCTCAGAAGTCACACATGCTTATTTCACAACATCCTGTGGGTTACACAACTCCATCCTAATCAAAGTGGGGGAAGGCGACAAAAGAGCTTGAACAGGAAGAGATAAGGAACATTAGGGGCCATCTTCGAGGCTGGCAACCATGAACCTCAGTTAAAATCTAGTGCTAATGAAATACTACATAAGAAAATCACAGTTTTAAAGTTGTGTGACTTTCATAAGTATTTTTTAACTTTCATCTGTATGTATACTTCACTTTGTTTTCACCTCTATTTTTTAAAAAGGTAGCCTGCTGTAGATAATCCCTTGGTGCTTGATATTTTCTACTTGATATTACATTTGTGATATCTCTGTTGTTGTAAGTTTTGCAACATTTTATTAGTTAAGAATCCTGTATAATATTTTACTGTGTGGTTATACAATAATTCTTGTTTTTTTTTTACTCCACTCTGCTAATGAGCATCAGGGCTCTTTCAAGCTTTTGCTATTGTCAATAATACTGCTATGAATATTCTTACAGAGAACTCTTACCTTGCTCATCATACATGGGCAAGAGTTTCTCATTTGTCATATTGAAATATTTGAATAATGTTTATAAACTATAAACAAAGAAGTGTAACAGAACAAGAGGTGTTTTGAAACAATTCATTATGAATATGTGAATACCAGCTTCTGGGTATGAAAAAGAAATCACTGGAAGCAATGGTTTACAAGAACAATAACTAGTTAACTTTGTATCAGGCATGTATTGCTGTGTAACAAATTACTGTACCTCATAACAGCTCATGATAACAGTAAACGTTTATCTCACACCTATAGACAGGACTTGGGTAGCAATTAGTTTCAGATTCTGACAGGGGATCTCTCGTGAAGCTGTAGGCCGGAGGTTTTCCAAGGTCACAGTCACCTTTAAAGGCTTGGATGGGGGTCCGGATCCTTTCCATGATGGGTTCACTCACCCACTACTGTTTCTTGGCAAGAAGCTTCACGTGCAGCAATTCTGGAATTCTCCATAGAATGCTTGAATATCCTCAGGACATAGCACTTCCCCCAACAGTGAGCCATCCAAGACAGCAGGACAGAAGCCACGCTGTTTTTTATAATCTAGCCTCAGAAGTCACACATGCTTATTTCACAACATCCTGTGGGTTACACAACTCCATCCTAATCAAAGTGGGGGAAGGCGACAAAAGAGCTTGAACAGGAAGAGATAAGGAACATTAGGGGCCATCTTCGAGGCTGGCAACCATGAACCTCAGTTAAAATCTAGTGCTAATGAAATACTACATAAGAAAATCACAGTTTTAAAGTTGTGTGACTTTCATAAGTATTTTTTAACTTTCATCTGTATGTATACTTCACTTTGTTTTCACCTCTATTTTTTAAAAAGGTAGCCTGCTGTAGATAATCCCTTGGTGCTTGATATTTTCTACTTGATATTACATTTGTGATATCTCTGTTGTTGTAAGTTTTGCAACATTTTATTAGTTAAGAATCCTGTATAATATTTTACTGTGTGGTTATACAATAATTCTTGTTTTTCTTTTTTTACTCCACTCTGCTAATGAGCATCAGGGCTCTTTCCAAGCTTTTGCTATTGTCAATAATACTGCTATGAATATTCTTACAGAGAACTCTTACCTTGCTCATCATACATGGGCAAGAGTTTCTCTTGGATATATTCCTAAAGGTAAAATGGCCAGGTCACCTGATATATGCATATTCTACATTAGTAGACAATGCCAGCCTATTTTCCAAAGTGATACCAGTATATATGCCCACTACATGCATGCTAAGTTGCTTCAGTCATGTCTGACTCTTTGTGACCCTATGAATTGTACCCAGCCAGACTCTTGTGTCCATGGGATTCTCCAGGCAAGAATACTGGAGTGGGTTGCCTTGCCCTTCTCCAGAGCATCTTTCCAGCCCAGGGATTGAACCTGGGTCTCTTATGTCTCCTGTATTGATAGGTGGGTTCTGTACCACTAGTGCCACCTGGGAATCCCATATATGGTCACTACTAACACAAAAAACATTCAATAACTATTCAAGACTGTTCCTACTTTTTATAATTAAAAATGACAATAACTGGGTTTCCCTGGTGGTCCAGTGGGTAAGGACACCGCCTTGCAGTGCAAGGGGTGCAGGTTTGATCCCTGGCCTGGGAAGATCCCACGTGCCATGGAGCAGCTGGACTGATGTGTCCAATGACCTAGCCAGAACTCTGGAGTGCATGCACCCAGAGCTGGTGCTCTGCAGCAAGAGGCCACTGCAATGGGAGGCCCACACAGGCCAAAGAACGAAAGATGGATGAAAATTGATAAATGAAAGACCGATAGAAGTTCTTCCCCCGCCCCAAAAATGGCTATGACCTTAATATTTTCCTTAAAAGCAAATGAGAAATGCAGCCCTATCTTGGAGAAGAACACACTCTTTTTTTTTTTTTTTTCTGAGAGGAAAGTAAAGTTTATTAGAGTTGGGGAAGAGAGAGTCACTGCCATCGCAGCAGACAGGCTTAAGGGAGAAAGTGGGAGATGCTGCTAGCACAGCAGGTTGGCTCAAGGGAGAACTGACTGCACACAATCTAAATGAGAAGAAAAATCATATCTAAAACAGTGAGCAATTCTAAGATATTATTAATATTTAAATGTGATGATAGCTCCTTACAGGGCAATAGGAAATGTCAAACTGTTTCTTGATATTTTAAACTCTTTTTTTTCATGTGTTTATTTTTTTGATCTTGCTGCCTTGAAGCATGTGGTATCTTTGTGCACTGACCAGGGATTGAACCCGTAGCCCCTGCAGTGGAAGGAAGCAAGTATAGAGTCTTAACCACTGGACCATATCAAACGTGTTTTTGAATGTTTGAAGGACATGCACTTCCACTTCCTTCACAACCCTTATCAAAGCTGGGGACATGGTACAAATTTGTAATGTTTTGCCAACACTCCAAAATAGAACCGTTTTGTTCTAACATAAAGTAATATTTCTATAACTGATCTTTGAGTAAAATTGATAACCCAAAATTATGTGACATATTTGTTTTGTGTTAATCTGTTCTCACTAGCATATTCATAAGTATATATACCTCAATTGAATAAGCACAGTTTAGTGGTGGATATGTCTTGGATTTTCTTGTGTGATCTCAATATCCATTGTTAGAATCAAGTAAATTCAAATGAGAAATGTTTTGAAATGGTTTCAAGACTCTTTTTCATATCACACATTTATTTTGAAAAGCAGGTACTTTCACAATATAGAACTGTCATATTTACTTTGAGGGAACAGAGTAAGTGTGTTTATTTGTCAAAAATCTGTACTATATAGGATGATTCTAACTGGCATTTATCTTTATAGGAAAAGTCAGTGAATCTGTATTGTTTGTATTACATGTACCATCTTTTAATACATCTTCTAATTAGTTTAGCAGAAATTAAGCTAGGAATTCATGTAATATTAATCTGTATATTCATTTGTGCTCATACTCAGTCATGTACAACTAACTCCTTGTGACCCCCATGGACTGTAGCCCACTAGGTTCTTCTGTCCATGGAATTTTCCAGGCAAGTATACTGGAGTGGGTTACCATTTCCTTCTCCAGAGGAATTTCCCAACCCTGGGGTCAAACCCACATCTCCTACATTGGCAGGCATGTTCTTTACCACTGAGATATCAGGGAATCCCACTACATATGAATAAAGCTGAGTTTATATATATATATTTTTAGTTTTGGCAAACTAAATAAAAATTGAATTCTAATATTTTCCTAATTTACCTAAAAGTAAAGCCTATTTTTCTGCTTTCTTTTCTTCTCTTTCTCTCAAACAGGCTACACCACAATATTAAGAAAGGATAGGAGAAGAGGAAGCCAATTTCTATATTTTTCCCCAAGTATATGTTCTATTCGTTTGATGGGTTCCTTGGTGGCTCAATTGGAAAAGAATCTACCTGGAATGTGGGAGACGTGGATCCAATCCCTGGTTAGGGAAGGTCCCCTGGAGAAGGGAACGGCAACCCACTTCGCTATTCTTACATAGAGAATACCATCAATAGAGGAGCCTGGGGGGGCTACAGTCCATGGGATTGCAAAGAGTAAGACGCAACTCAATGAGATACTGTTAAATAAACATTTGATAGTATTTGATGTTGAATTTTAACTCTTTCAGGGTTTTCACTGAACGTAGCAAACTAAAATACAATATTGTGCTCATAATTCTTCAAATGCGTTGAAATTCATTTTTAGCTTTATTTTTAAAGCAGTCTTTAATAACCTAGAATGACCAATTGTTTCAGTTTTCCAGGGACTGAGAGGGTTCCTGGTATTTGTGACAGTCAGTGCTAAACAGCCAGAGCAAGTCCTGGGTGAACTGGGCTGAGGAGTTCCGCTCTCAAATGACATAGTACCTTGGTACTTCTTTTTGCTCAGTGGCTTTTGTCTTTTTTTACATGAATCTCAGAAAAAATTGAGCACTAGGCAGTGCAAGAATGAGGAATGTTGAGTAGTTTTCAGTTTTCTAAATGATTTTGATAAGAAACATGCCACAAACCTTTCCCGAATAATACTTCCATACTCTGAGTAGTCACTTGTTACAACTCTAATGTAATTGGTATGACTCTTAATGTTACTTATTATAGGGAATTTTCCTCAAGAATAAAAAATATATATATAAACATAAATCAAATTGGATTGTTTTAAGTGATCTGGAAAATTATGACTCTCCTTCAAAGTGGGAACATTTAATTAAATGTTTAAATAATGCTTGTAACTGGCATACTAATTTAGAACAAATTTATGTTGAAATCAATTTTATATACTACATAATTTGCAGAAAAATGAAGTTCTTTAAATAATTAATGTTACATATATTTTTACTCATTTAATTGGAGTTGAGGCATTAAACTGCATATTTTAAAGGGACGATAGAAATTTTACTTACAGCTTTTTCTTTTACGATGTTTTCAGTCAGAGCTATGAATCATTTCATGTTGACTCAGCAATATAACCCCCAATTATATCATTAGTCCTTTGACAAAATACTGTTTTTTAAAAGACTAAGTTTCTGAAAATACACTTCAAATAAAGTAAGAATGTTTTTATATTATAGTAGGATATTTCAAGGGGCTTCCCCAGTGGCTCAGCAGTAAAGAATCCACCTGCAATGCAGGAGCCACAGAGATGTGGGTTCGATTCCTGGGTGGGGAAAACCCCCTGGAGGGGGAAATGGCAGCCTACTCAAGTGTTCTTGGCTGGAGAATCCCCTGGACAGAGATGCCGGGCAGACTACTGTCCATAGGGTCACAAAAGGTTGCACATGACTGAAGCAACGTAGCACACATGCATGGATGGTATTTCAAAAGGCAGTCAATATTACCGATTTATGTGCATGCAATACAATCAGTGTGTATGTATGTGTGTGTGAAACAGAAGGGGAGAGAAATATATGAATCCTGGCCACAGCAACAGAAGCCTGCTCTCTTGTTCAGTGCTCTGGAGCTTTTCCGGGCACATGAGTCACTTGGGGAGCCCGTGACTGGGGAGATGGGGTGATTCTAACTTTCAGCCAACACTCAGAAAATTGAGCACTAGGCAGTGCAAGAATGAGGAATGTTGAGTAGTTTTCAGTTTTCTAAATGATTTTGATAAGAAACATGCCACAAACCTTTCCCGAATAATACTTCCATACTCTGAGTAGTCACTTGTTACAACTCTAATGTAATTGGTATGACTCTTAATGTTACTTATTATAGGGAATTTTCCTCAAGAATAAAAAATATATATATAAACATAAATCAAATTGGATTGTTTTAAGTGATCTGGAAAATTATGACTCTCCTTCAAAGTGGGAACATTTAATTAAATGTTTAAATAATGCTTGTAACTGGCATACTAATTTAGAACAAATTTATGTTGAAATCAATTTTATATACTACATAATTTGCAGAAAAATGAAGTTCTTTAAATAATTAATGTTACATATATTTTTACTCATTTAATTGGAGTTGAGGCATTAAACTGCATATTTTAAAGGGACGATAGAAATTTTACTTACAGCTTTTTCTTTTACGATGTTTTCAGTCAGAGCTATGAATCATTTCATGTTGACTCAGCAATATAACCCCCAATTATATCATTAGTCCTTTGACAAAATACTGTTTTTAAATGACTAAGTTTCTGAAAATACACTTCAAATAAAGTAAGAATGTTTTTATATTATAGTAGGATATTTCAAGGGGCTTCCCCAGTGGCTCAGCAGTAAAGAATCCACCTGCAATGCAGGAGCCACAGAGATGTGGGTTCGATTCCTGGGTGGGGAAAACCCCCTGGAGGGGGAAATGGCAGCCTACTCAAGTGTTCTTGGCTGGAGAATCCCCTGGACAGAGATGCCGGGCAGACTACTGTCCATAGGGTCACAAAAGGTTGCACATGACTGAAGCAACGTAGCACACATGCATGGATGGTATTTCAAAAGGCAGTCAATATTACCGATTTATGTGCATGCAATACAATCAGTGTGTATGTATGTGTGTGTGAAACAGAAGGGGAGAGAAATATATGAATCCTGGCCACAGCAACAGAAGCCTGCTCTCTTGTTCAGTGCTCTGGAGCTTTTCCGGGCACATGAGTCACTTGGGGAGCCCGTGAAAGTGCAGACTCTGATTCTGGGGTAGGTATGGGTGGTTGCCAAGATTCTAACTTTCCAGCCAACACTCAGATGACACTGACGCTCCCAGCTGCTGATGCCCTTGGAGAGGCAACTTCTAGTGATCTTTCAGTATTGCCCTGCTGTACAGTCTTTCTTAAAAAAAAAAAAAATCATTTATTTAGCTGCATCATGCAAGATGTTTTGCTGTCATGCACTAACTCTCTTAGCTGTAATGCACAGGCTAAGTAACGGGGGTGCTCTGGCTTAGCTGCTCCACCACATGTGGAATCTCAGTTCACTGACCGGGGATGGAACCCTGGTTCCCTGTGTTGCAAGGCAGATTCTTAAACCACTGGAGCACTTGGGAAGTCCATCTGCTGTACGTTCTTAGTAGCATTCATTGCCTCCCCATATGGTCTTAGAGGGTCCATGAGAGCAGTTACCTTTTCAGTCTTCCTCACTTCTGTACCTCCAGGCTCTACAATATGATAAGCTATTATTTCTAAAGATCAATTGGTTACATAATCTATTTGAATGCTCAGTAGCTTCCAACTCTGCAGTCCCATGGACTGTAGCCCATTGGGTTTCTCTATCCATGGGATTTCCCAGGCAAGAATAGTGGAGTAGGTTGCTGTTTCCTTCTCCAGGGAATCTTCCTGGCTCAGGGGTCAAACTTGTGTCTTCTGTATTGGCAGATGAACTCTTTACCACTTGAGCCACCTGGGATGCCTACCCATTTACACAAAGATGTGGCATATATGCTGTCTAGGTTACCAGATATGCACCATGAATATATCAGCTAGGAGACCGGTGGTTAAAAGTATGGCTCTGGGGTTTCCCTGGTGGTCCAGTGGGTAAGGACACTGCCTTGCAGCGCACGAGGTGCCAGTTCAATCCCTGACTTGGGAGGATCCTGCCTGCTCAGGAGAGGCTGGACCGATATGTCCAACTACTGAGCCGGAGCTCTGGAGCGCATGCGCCCAGAGCCGGTGCTCTGCAACAACAGAGGCCACTGCAATGGGAGGCCCACACAGGCCAAAGAACAAAGATGGATGAAAATAGATAAATGAAAGACCAATAGAAGTGGCCAAAAAAAAAAAACAAGAGTATGACTCTGATCTGGACTCCGACTGTGTGAGACAAGCAAGTGACGTGCTATCTTCTGCTTCTATGTCCTCATCCATAAAGTGAAAACAGTAAACCACACTCATAGTACTGGCAGGAAGACTGAAGCAGTTGCTACCTGTGACGTGCTTAGGAAAGTGACTGGCATATAATAAACATAATATAAATGTACACTCTTGAGCCACAATGTTTTACCACTGATAATGATAATAGTAGTCCTCGGTCATGTCTGACTCTTTGCAAGCCCATGTACTATAACCTGCCAGGCTTCCCTGTCCATGGGATTCTCTAGACAAGAATGCTGGAGAGGGTTGCCATTTCTTTCTCCAGGGGATCTTCCTGACCCAGGGATTGAACCTGCCTCCCCTTGTGTCTCCTGCATTGGCAGGCAGATTCTTTACCACTGTGCCACCTGGGAAGTCCCTGGTAGGTATTTTTTATTTACAAAACCTAGCAGCTTCCTAAAGGCAGCAGGCATACTCTATGTTTGGTCAAAAAGGGATCTAGATGGGTGGTTGTTAAACTGTGCTTCTCAGAAAGCTACCTCTGAAGGGAAAGCAGTCAGAAAGATGGGCAGAACAGAGCAATCACCGATCTACCGCCTCCACTCCCACCACACAAACAAAGCAGGACCACCCAACTTTCATCACTGACATTTCAAATAAGCTCTCCACATAAGGGGATATGTTGCTTAAAAAAAAAAAAAACTAATTTGAGAACCAGAGGATAAGGTGATATCGAAAGCTTTATTGTACTCTATAATCTTATCCATCTCTAAAAAGTTCAGCATTAAAATAGCACAGCTGGGCTTCCCTGATCCAGGAAGATCCCACATGCTATGGAGCAACTATGCTCATGTGCCTCAACAACTGTGGAGTCAGTCCTCTAGAGCCCAGAAGCTGCAACCACTGAAGCCCATGCGCCTGGAGTCTGTGCTCCACAGCAAGAGAAGCTACTGAAGTGAGAAACTTGTCCACCAAAACTAAAGAGTAGCCTCTCACAACAACAAGACCTAGCACTTCCAAAAGTAAATACATTTTTTGAAACAAAGAAAATCTGAATATAGTATAACATTTAAAAAAATAGCAGCTTATGACCCATAGCAGTTTCCAAGTAGGTATTCAATAGATACTGACACTATCATATAGTACGTTTTGATTATACTATTATAGAAAATGGGCTGATATATTGATGGAGGGTCAGGAAGATCAGGTTCAGCAGCGTGGAGATCATGGTCACTGACTTGAGATGGGCTGAGAAGTTAGGAAATAGGACAGGAGTGGCCTCTGTTCTTTAGAGACAGGTATCTGAGGGAGGTAAATAGCATCTGAAGAGGATTTAAGATCAGAGGAAGATTCTAAAGGATGTTGAACAGATGTGGGCATTGATTTTGTTCTTTAACCCTGTGTACTTAGTGCATTTTAGCTGATACTTATTGTCCTGTTCAATTATAAGCTCCTGCTTTTCCTTTAGACCAGAGTCTCAGCCCGGAGTGCCCAGTAGAATTACCTGGGGATCTTCCAAACAATGCCTGTTCTCCCACAAAAACACACACTTAGGAGGAGGATCGGAGGGGCAGTGGTGGGGTGTGTTCTTGTTGCCAACTCAAAGCTTCTCAAGGCAACTCTAATGTGTGAATTTTTTCAGACTTTGTTGGAAAACTATGTTAGACTTTTAAGCTTTGTTTCAAATCAAAATGTCTAGGATTTACATCAATAAGCTTTTAATTTAGTCATCAAAATGTATTCAATTTACCTCTTCAGTAGATGTTAACAATTTTGCTGCCATTTGAATGTGATGTATGTTAGAACCAGAGGATAAGGTGATATCGAAGCTTTATTGTACTCTATAATCTTATCCATCTCTAAAAAGTTCAGCATTAAAATAGCACAGCTGGGCTTCCCTGATCCAGGAAGATCCCACATGCTATGGAGCAACTATGCTCATGTGCCTCAACAACTGTGGAGTCAGTCCTCTAGAGCCCAGAAGCTGCAACCACTGAAGCCCATGCGCCTGGAGTCTGTGCTCCACAGCAAGAGAAGCTACTGAAGTGAGAAACTTGTCCACCAAAACTAAAGAGTAGCCTCTCACAACAACAAGACCTAGCACTTCCAAAAGTAAATACATTTTTTGAAACAAAGAAAATCTGAATATAGTATAACATTTAAAAAAATAGCAGCTTATGACCCATAGCAGTTTCCAAGTAGGTATTCAATAGATACTGACACTATCATATAGTACGTTTTGATTATACTATTATAGAAAATGGGCTGATATATTGATGGAGGGTCAGGAAGATCAGGTTCAGCAGCGTGGAGATCATGGTCACTGACTTGAGATGGGCTGAGAAGTTAGGAAATAGGACAGGAGTGGCCTCTGTTCTTTAGAGACAGGTATCTGAGGGAGGTAAATAGCATCTGAAGAGGATTTAAGATCAGAGGAAGATTCTAAAGGATGTTGAACAGATGTGGGCATTGATTTTGTTCTTTAACCCTGTGTACTTAGTGCATTTTAGCTGATACTTATTGTCCTGTTCAATTATAAGCTCCTGCTTTTCCTTTAGACCAGAGTCTCAGCCCGGAGTGCCCAGTAGAATTACCTGGGGATCTTCCAAACAATGCCTGTTCTCCCACAAAAACACACACTTAGGAGGAGGATCGGAGGGGCAGTGGTGGGGTGTGTTCTTGTTGCCAACTCAAAGCTTCTCAAGGCAACTCTAATGTGTGAATTTTTTCAGACTTTGTTGGAAAACTATGTTAGACTTTTAAGCTTTGTTTCAAATCAAAATGTCTAGGATTTACATCAATAAGCTTTTAATTTAGTCATCAAAATGTATTCAATTTACCTCTTCAGTAGATGTTAACAATTTTGCTGCCATTTGAATGTGATGTATGTTAAATCAAGTGGAGAGACTATTTAATGAACAAATGTTATTATGAAATGCTAAGAAATACATAACATGATTATATAATTATTTACTTTCATGAAAGTATATACCTGTCTTTGGGACAAAGTATAAGTATATATGCCTATCCATGTGGTGCAGTGGTAAAGAATCCACCTGCCAATGTAGGAAATCCTTGGGCTGGGGAGATCCTCTGGAGTAGGAAATGGTACCCCATTCCAGTATGCTCACATGGGAAATTCCATGGACTGAGGATCCAAGAAGGTTACAGTTCATAGGGTCACAAAGAGATGGACATGACTGAGCACTGAGTACTAGTACTATAAGTACATATAATGTGAATTTCAACTTACTAATCAAGTTATTCAAATACAAAATCTGGAAACCTGAGGCTGAACAGAATAGTTTTCTATGCCTGCCTCATATTGAAGTCTGCTTGACCTCCTTTGAAACTGCAGAGATCAGCAGGAAAGTGGCTGTGAGGTATGGGCCAATTTGGCTTAAACGCTAACTTAACCCCCTACTCTCAAGAACAAATTCCTGAAGTTTTCTGAGTCCCAGTTTGTTTGTCTAGAAATGAGGCTGATGTCACCTATTTTTCATGCATTTTTTGAAGCCCGGATGTGATAATAATTATAAATGGCCCAGCAAAGCATCCACTAAATTGAAAAGATATATATCTCCACCACTAACAATAACAATAAGAGCAACAGCAAAAAATGGTGATTGATCATTTTCAATGTGCCAAGTTCTGGCTATGTGCTTTTTATACAGGACCTCATTTAATTGGGATTCAACTTAGGTCCTCTTGTAGAACTTATTGTCTTAGTAGGAGATGGGAAGAAGAATGAGAGTATAGGTGCATAAAAATGTTCAGCTCCTTGGCACAGCAGCCTCCAAGGTCCACCTTACTGCCTGGTGTGAAAGTACACAATAGTTGTAACGTATCACATAAATTTAAAATAAGCCTCATACCTAAATAGTGACACATGTTTCACACTTCTATTAAACAGGAAGAGATCATCATAATCATGTCATGTACAAAACTGAGTATAGTTTAGACTTAGCTTTATAAATATACAATTAGTGAAGTAGGATCTGTTTAACTCACTGGCTTGCAGTAAAATGCAAACCCAGGACATCCTACTCCTGTACATTTAGCACCTACCCAGCCCTGCCTGAGGCAAGTACAGAGTCTTTCACTTGTTCATCCAAGGAGCTGGTGTTCCATGGAATCCTGCCTTCCTCTCCAAAAAGCTGTTTCCTAAAAACAGATGTAACTAAGCCGAAAAAAATGTAATAGCATATTATTTTCATTTAGTTGATGTTTCTTCCAAAATAACAAAAATGTAAGTTTTAAAGAACATTACACTCAAACATTCAATGTTCTCGATATTATTAGGTATAATTATCTCAGTTACTTACCTCTAATACTTCTGAATCACTGCTGAATTGAACTCTGTCCCCCGCCACCACCACCTTGGTTTATAGCTAGATTTTCCACTTTATGATGAATGTATTTCTTCCATGTCTCCTTCTCGCCTTCCCTCTCTCCTTCCCTCCCTCCCTGCCTCTTTCTCTCTCTTCTTTTGTCTCTCATTTCTGCATGCACTAAAATGAGAAGTATTAGTCACACTTCAGTAAAACATGATCTTTGTCCAATTTATGAGCTCCCTGACAGTTATCCTCTAAGATACATGTTTATTTTAAAATCTGTCCCTTTTAGCCAACTTTTGATCAGTATCTCAAATACAGAAAATCCACTAAATTGAAAAGATATATATCTCCACCACTAACAATAACAATAAGAGCAACAGCAAAAATGGTGATTGATCATTTTCAATGTGCCAAGTTCTGGCTATGTGCTTTTATACAGGACCTCATTTAATTGGGATTCAACTTAGGTCCTCTTGTAGAACTTATTGTCTTAGTAGGAGATGGGAAGAAGAATGAGAGTATAGGTGCATAAAAATGTTCAGCTCCTTGGCACAGCAGCCTCCAAGGTCCACCTTACTGCCTGGTGTGAAAGTACACAATAGTTGTAACGTATCACATAAATTTAAAATAAGCCTCATACCTAAATAGTGACACATGTTTCACACTTCTATTAAACAGGAAGAGATCATCATAATCATGTCATGTACAAAACTGAGTATAGTTTAGACTTAGCTTTATAAATATACAATTAGTGAAGTAGGATCTGTTTAACTCACTGGCTTGCAGTAAAATGCAAACCCAGGACATCCTACTCCTGTACATTTAGCACCTACCCAGCCCTGCCTGAGGCAAGTACAGAGTCTTTCACTTGTTCATCCAAGGAGCTGGTGTTCCATGGAATCCTGCCTTCCTCCCCAAAAAAGCTGTTTCCTAAAAACAGATGTAACTAAGCCGAAAAAAATGTAATAGCATATTATTTTCATTTAGTTGATGTTTCTTCCAAAATAACAAAAATGTAAGTTTTAAAGAACATTACACTCAAACATTCAATGTTCTCGATATTATTAGGTATAATTATCTCAGTTACTTACCTCTAATACTTCTGAATCACTGCTGAATTGAACTCTGTCCCCCGCCACCACCACCTTGGTTTATAGCTAGATTTTCCACTTTATGATGAATGTATTTCTTCCATGTCTCCTTCTCGCCTTCCCTCTCTCCTTCCCTCCCTCCCTGCCTCTTTCTCTCTCTTCTTTTGTCTCTCATTTCTGCATGCACTAAAATGAGAAGTATTAGTCACACTTCAGTAAAACATGATCTTTGTCCAATTTATGAGCTCCCTGACAGTTATCCTCTAAGACTTCATCAGTGTTTCATCTCTGAAAAAAATCTGTCCCTTCCTCTAGCCAACTTTTGATCAGTATCTCAAATACAGTTTTTAGAGAAAGACCCCTAATATGTACTTCTTTCTGCCATTGAGATTGCATTACTATAGTTTAGTTCATGGTACGTCCTAACTCCTGAAAGCATATTTAACCAGTATATTTTAAAACTCCCCCTTCATGGATCACAGCCTTATCATGGTAAAGGGAATTGCATAAGTCAATGAAGCTACAAGCCGTACTAAGCAGGGTCACCCAAGATGGACAGGTCATAGTGGAGAGTTCTGACAAAACGTGGTCCACTGAAGGAGGGAATGGCAACCCACTCCAGTATTTTTCTGGTTTAAGCAAAGATATAATATACCTCCTCTGTAATTATAATATTAAATTATAATCTATGATATCTACATCATATGTTACAGCTAAAATCATCTGCAGCATTGTTGTAGAAATCCAATATTTTATAAATCAGTTCTCAGTGCATTCTTGAGGAGCTAAGTAAACAATTCCTAAAAGACCAAACAGAGACTCTGTCTTCTACTTTGGCTACTAAGTTGCCAGAGGAAAGCTAGGAAATAATAAATAAAACTAACATAAAATGAAACTGCAGCATGGGCGGTTACCGTTCTATTTATACCTGTTAGCATTTAATGGTTACAATAATCTGACCAGATGTTTCCTATTCTTATTCCTATTTTACCCCCTAAAACACTGAGGTAAAGTAACTTGGTAAAGATCACATGCCTCTAGGCATGGAGCCAAGAGCCAGACTCAGGTCTTCTGACCCTCAACGTCCTTACCCACTGGGCCACACTGGCCCAAGGCAGTGTCTTCATTCATTGACTCGATCATGTAACAAATATTTATTTGGTACCTGCCTCATAAGGCAGGGCCCTTACCCTGATGGGCAGTCAAATAATTTGAAAGGAGTACAGTGTCACAATGGGCACAGCCAGTGTGATGGCACATAACTCAGTCTGAAGGACCTGAGAGAAATTTTCCAGTGGAACATGATATCTAAGTAGGGTTTTAAACAAGCAGGAAAAAAAGGGATGAGAATGAGCTTTCCAAAGCAGAGAGAATTACTGATGCAAAGAGCAGGAAGAGAGAGAGGAAAAGGTCTAAACGTAGCTCTTAAGTGGGCAATGTAACCAGAACATAGAATAGATAGAGGGGCCAAGCAGAGGCCAGAGCATGCTCCCCAAGTGGAAGGATGTCTTTGAAAGACACTAAGCAAATAGGAACAATGTTCTCTTCTGAAATAGAATGCTCTGGCTTATATGTGTTAAAAGACTGGAAAGGGAGGACCAAAGAGAATAGATAGGAGCCCAATCTGGTCACTGGAGCAAGAGATTTTAATGATCTGTACTGAGCTGACAACGGTGGAGGTAACAAGAAGTGGCAGATTCTTATTTTGTGATGTAAACCTAGGAGGCACAGAAATAATGAAGCGCAAATACTATACACATGATGAACAATATTTATTACACACACACAACACACACACACACATATACTTTTAAAATAATTACTCAAAAGCATCTAAGAGAAAAATAGCCAAAAAGGGGGGATTGTATTTAAACAGAAGATAAATTAGGAAGGAACCATCAAGAATTCATTAAATTGTAGTTACTGCAAATAATTATGTCCCGGAGGAAATCTCAAGGAATCAATTTTTCTTACAAGAGATAAAGTACAGGAAACCCCAACAAAAACAAACAAGAAAGGATTGCACAATTTGCTTCAATTAAAAGAGAGAGAGATGATTGATTTGAGGTTTATAACAGGGAAAATCACATAGGCATAGCCTCCAGAAATTGAAGCACAGGGCAAACCTGTGCCAGGAGGCTGTGCCCAAATTCCAATTACTCCTATTACATAAATTTAATTCCATGTTCCATTGGCTCATTCCAGAAGAAAACAGAATTCCTGAAATCAGTCACGAGTCCTAGGTCTGTCTCATCCTTTAGCATCCATGCCTCTTCACGCCTCTTCCCTCCTACTCTTCTGGAATTGTACTTTATAAGCCTTTTTTTTTTTTTTGGCCTCTTTTATTGGTTTTTTATTTACTTATTTTCATCCATCTTAATTCCCTGCCCTGTGTGGGCCTCCCATCGCAGTGGCCGCTCTCCTTGCAGAGCACCGGCTCTGGGCGCATGCGCACCACAGCTCCCGCTCTGTAGTTGGACACATCAGTCCAGCCGCTCTGCAGTACGTGGGATCCTCCCAGGCCAGGGATCGAACCCGCGCTCCCTGAACTGCACGGCAGACTCTTTACCCACAGGACCATTTACTTGGTAAATTATACTTATACTGATTTGAGGTGTTCCACATTTGAGAATATCACTGCACAGTATCACTTTATGTATAAATAGTCACAACAGGACTAGCTCTTTTTTTACATTTTATAATGTATTCTTTTTAATTATTTTTTGTTGGAGTATAGCTGCTTTATAATGTTGTGTTAGCTTCTTGCTGTACAGCAAAGTGAATCAGTGACACATATGCATCTACCCCCCTTTTTAAAGTTTTCTTCCCATTTAAGTCACCACAGGGTACTGAGTAGAGCTCCCTGTGCTGTACAATAGGTTCTGATTGATTATCTATTTTATATGTAGTAGTGCATATGGTCAGTCCAATCTCCCAGTTCATATCACCCCTCTTCTCCCCTCAGTAACCGTAAGTTTGTTCTCTACAGCTGTGACTCTATTTCTTCTTTGCAAATAAGGTCATCTTTACCATTTATCCAGATTCCACATATAAGTGGTATTATACGATATATGGAGTTTTTGCTATTTTTTTTTTGTATTTGTTTTTTGGCTACACCTCGCAGCATGTGGGATCTTCGTTCGCTGACCAGGGATTGAAAAATAGGACTAGATCTTAGCATCTTTCCTTTGTGCTTCATCCTCATTCTCACTGAAATACCTCAGTGCGAGTGAAATAAGCAAGTCTAAAAAAGGAAATGCAGTGGAAGAACCAGTATTTACTGAACATCTCCTATGCACCAAGCTCTGAGATGGATGCTCTGCATACGGTTTTTTATTGGTTTAATTTTTATATCCCACAAAGTAAGTAGGATTATCTCCATTTTACAGTTGATGATATCCTTTAGAAACTCTCCCTGAAGTACTCAAATTATCAAAGTTAGTTGTAAAGTCTCAGTCCAGTTCCAAAGTCTACGTTTTTCCCCACTACATCACATTCTAAAGTCCTTCAGTTTAGAGTCCTTAGAAAAAAAGAATATTTTCTTCTTTTATATTTTGCAAAGACAGCAGGAGGATTAAAGAAAAAATTTAAAGAAACAAACTCCAAGAAAAATGGCAAAATACGAAGCATTTTCACGAAGGTTATCTCCTTTGAAAAATCTGCAAAACCCTGCATTTTGTTCATTGCAATTTAGACAAAAATATATTTTTTTAAATTTTCATTAAGAATTTGTGTGTGTGTGATCATGTCTGATTCTTTGCAACTCTGTGGACTGTAGTCCCCTAGGCTCCTCTGTCCATGGGATTCTCTTGGTAAGAATACTGGAGTGGGTTGCTATGCCCTCCTCCAGGAGATCTTCTCAACCCAGAGATCAAACTGGAGTCTCTCATGTCTGCAGCACTGGCAGGCAGGTTCTTTACACTAGTGCCAACTGGGAAGTCTTAAGAATTAATAAGTGTGTTTTAAAAAACAATAACCCATATGGAAGAATAATGGAATAATGGTATTCTTGAACAGAGGCGGTGGTACACAGAAATGACAGCAGGTTATGTGGTCAGACAGAAAGTCTGCAATCTTGACTTTGCAACTTATAAACTACATAGTGTTGGGCCAATTAGTCAACCTCCTAGACCATTAGCATCCAGCTCTGAAAGCTGTAGGTAATAGAACTTCTTTGTGTGTTTGTTGTCAAGAGTAAGTAATAAAAGTTTAAAAAGCCAGCGTAGTCCCAGCTATGTGTTCATAAATTATAGGCATAAGTTGAATATCATTTTTTAACCATGGTGATTCGGATGTGCAGTCAAGTTTAAAAAATGGCAGCCTGAACAATCACATATAGAATGAATGGACAATAAGATCCTACTGTATAGCACAGGAAACTACGTATATACATATATATATATATATATATATATATAAACTGAGTCACTGTGTTATATTGACAAAAATTAGCACAACATTGAAAGCAGCTAAACTTCAATGTTTTAATTTATTTATTTTGAATTGAAGGATGATTGCTTTACAATACTGTGTTGATTTCTGCCATACATCAGCATGAATTACCGTAGCTGCACATATGGCCCCTCCCTCTTGAACCTCCCTCCCACCCCTCTAGGCTGTTACAGAGCCTCAGTTTGAGTTCCTTGAGTCATACAGCAATGTTTTTTTAAAAAAAGGAAAATGAACTTTACTAAAAAGTAGATGCCTAGCTTAGTGGTTTTTAAAAATACTGATCCCTTGGTGTACGTCCAAGAAACATTGATTTAATTGGCTTTCGTTGTTCAGTCGCTCGGTCATATCCAGCTCTTTGTACCCCATGGACTGCAGCACGCCAGGCTTCTCTGTCCTTCACCATCTTTCAGAGTTTGCTCAGATCCATGTCCATTGAGTCGGCGATGCCATCTAACCATCTCATCCTCTTTTGTCCTCTTCTCCTTCTGCCTTAAATATTTCCCAGCATAAGGGAAATATTTCCAATGAGTTGACTCTTTGCCTGAGGTAACCAGAGTATTGGAGCTTCGGCATTAGTCCTTCCCGTGAATATTCAGGGCTGATTTCCTTTAGCTTTGATTGGTTTGATCTCCTTGCAGTCCAAGGGATTCTCAAGAGTCTTCTCCAGCACCGCAATTTGAAAGTATCATTTCTTCAGGGCTCAGTCTTCTTTATGGTCCAACTCTCACATCTGTACATGAGTACTAAAAAAATCATAGCTTTTACGATACAGATCTTTGTTGGCAAAGTGATGTCTCTGCTTTCTCATACTCTGTTTAAGTTTGTCAGCGCTTTCCTTCCAAGGAGCAAGCATCTTTTGATTTCGTGACTGCAGTCACTGTCCATAGTGATTTTGGAACCCAAGAAAATAAAATCTGTCACTGTTTCCACTTTTTCCCCTTCTATTTGGCCATGAAGTGACAGGACCAGATGACATGATCTTAGTTTTCTTGAATGTTGTTTTAAGCCAGTTTTTTCACTCTCCCCTTTCACCCTTTGCAAGAATGTCTTTTGTTCCCTTCACTTTCTCCCAATAGAGTAATATCATCTACATAACTGAGGTTGTTGATATTTCTCCCAGCTGGAATCAAGATTGCTGGTGAAAATGTAAATATCACCTGTTGCCATGTGCTTACCTCTCAGCCTAAGAGTCAGTTTCCTCCAAAACACTGACTAAACAAGAATATTCTGAATTGGGTGTCTTTTCAAAATTAAAATAGAAAAAACCTTATATCTAGTAAGAATTTTCATTTACACATCACTTTGTAAATCTTGGTAGCACATAGCCCTGCCAAATATACTATGATGCACAGCGTAATTTACCCAATTTCTCAAGTTTTACGGAAATAAGTGTGTCTCTCAAGATCATAAAATGAACTTGTGTAAACATTGATTTAATTGGCTTTCGTTGTTCAGTCGCTCGGTCATATCCAGCTCTTTGTACCCCATGGACTGCAGCACGCCAGGCTTCTCTGTCCTTCACCATCTTTCAGAGTTTGCTCAGATCCATGTCCATTGAGTCGGCGATGCCATCTAACCATCTCATCCTCTTTTGTCCTCTTCTCCTTCTGCCTTAAATATTTCCCAGCATAAGGGAAATATTTCCAATGAGTTGACTCTTTGCCTGAGGTAACCAGAGTATTGGAGCTTCGGCATTAGTCCTTCCCGTGAATATTCAGGGCTGATTTCCTTTAGCTTTGATTGGTTTGATCTCCTTGCAGTCCAAGGGATTCTCAAGAGTCTTCTCCAGCACCGCAATTTGAAAGTATCATTTCTTCAGGGCTCAGTCTTCTTTATGGTCCAACTCTCACATCTGTACATGAGTACTAAAAAAATCATAGCTTTTACGATACAGATCTTTGTTGGCAAAGTGATGTCTCTGCTTTCTCATACTCTGTTTAAGTTTGTCAGCGCTTTCCTTCCAAGGAGCAAGCATCTTTTGATTTCGTGACTGCAGTCACTGTCCATAGTGATTTTGGAACCCAAGAAAATAAAATCTGTCACTGTTTCCACTTTTTCCCCTTCTATTTGGCCATGAAGTGACAGGACCAGATGACATGATCTTAGTTTTCTTGAATGTTGTTTTAAGCCAGTTTTTTCACTCTCCCCTTTCACCCTTTGCAAGAATGTCTTTTGTTCCTTCACTTTCTCCCAATAGAGTAATATCATCTACATAACTGAGGTTGTTGATATTTCTCCCAGCTGGAATCAAGATTGCTGGTGAAAATGTAAATATCACCTGTTGCCATGTGCTTACCTCTCAGCCTAAGAGTCAGTTTCCTCCAAAACACTGACTAAACAAGAATATTCTGAATTGGGTGTCTTTTCAAAATTAAAATAGAAAAAACCTTATATCTAGTAAGAATTTTCATTTACACATCACTTTGTAAATCTTGGTAGCACATAGCCCTGCCAAATATACTATGATGCACAGCGTAATTTACCCAATTTCTCAAGTTTTACGGAAATAAGTGTGTCTCTCAAGATCATAAAATGAACTTGTGTAAACCTCATTTAGAATATGGCCCAAGACAGGTGCTGCTTAGAAAGCAATGGATACTTCCTGAGTAGTATATCTTGTCAAAAAACATTCTGAACAGTCCTTTACAACTGAAATAGGAAGGAAAAGTGGGTGATTGCATGCCTTCTCCTACAGCTGGTAGTTCCAGGCTGCTCCACTCTTTTTCCTAGAGAGATAATAACTGTGAATCATATCAGCTCCTGCTTTGAATACAGACACTGTGAACAGATGGGTTTTTTAGCAGCAGAACCATTTTTTTGCTGTCTAAAACAGGTGAATAGTAGACAGCCTCTAAAATAAGCCACAACTGCTAAATCAAGAACTAACCGATTGCAAACATGATAGCCAACTCATGATCACATGCTGTATATATTTAAAGAAAGCTGACAGTCTTTGAACTCTACTTAAAAGAGCTGACACAGGGCTTCCCTGGTGGTCCAGCAGGTAAAGAGTCCGCCCTGCAGTGCAAGAGGCACTGGCTCAATCCCTGGCCTGGGAAGATCCCACGTGTGGTGGAGTGGCTGGACCAGTGTGTCCAATTACTAGCCAGTGCTCTACAAGGAGAGAGGCCACTGCTATGGGAGGCCTGCACAGGCCAAAGAATAAAGATGGATGAAAACAAGTAAATAAAAAGCCATTAAAAGAGGCCAAAAAAATCTTAAAAAGACATGTTGACACATATTGTTAGCCAATCCTTACATCAACAATCATGCCTGTCTTCATAACTGTATGTTACCTATAAAGGAAGTTAGTGATGTCTTCTTCAAATAAGCAAATTGTAAAATTTTTGATTGTGGTGATAGCAGAAGACACTGTTGTAACAAAAGAAATTTGGAGCATGAGAAAATACTCAAAGAGACAAGTATGTGTATGTATGCTCATTTGCTCATTCATGTGTGACTCTTTGCAACCTGGTGGACTGTAGCCCACCAGGTTCCTCTGTCCATGGAATTTCCCAGGCAAGATTACTAGAGTGAGTTGTCATTTCCTCCTACAGGGCATCTTCCTGAGCTCTCCTTCATTGAAAGAACTGATGCTGAAGCAGAAGCTCCAATACTTGGGCCGCCTGATGTGAAGAGATGACTCACTGGGAAACACCCTAATGCTGGGCAAAATAGAAGGCAGGAGGAGAAGGGACGACAGAGGACAAGATAGTTGGATGGCATTCCTGAGTCAATGGATGAGAGTTTGAGCAGGCTCTGGGAAATTGGTGAAGGACCTGGAATCCTGGCGTGCTACAGGCCATGAGGTCCCAAAGAGTCAGACACAACTAAGGGAATGAACTAAACTGAAGCATCCATGTGGAATGAAAAGTGGGAAAATAATGTGTGCTATACATTTTACAAAGAATTTATTTCCTTAATATAAAAGTAGTCCTTATAAATAAGAAAAAGTTAATCTAGTAGAAAAATTGACAGAGAATATGTAAAGATCTCCGATGAAACATGATAGTATATATTTAAAAGAAAGCTGACAGTCTTTGAACTCTACTTAAAAGAGCTGACACAGGGCTTCCCTGGTGGTCCAGCAGGTAAAGAGTCCGCCCTGCAGTGCAAGAGGCACTGGCTCAATCCCTGGCCTGGGAAGATCCCACGTGTGGTGGAGTGGCTGGACCAGTGTGTCCAATTACTAGCCAGTGCTCTACAAGGAGAGAGGCCACTGCTATGGGAGGCCTGCACAGGCCAAAGAATAAAGATGGATGAAAACAAGTAAATAAAAAGCCATTAAAAGAGGCCAAAAAAATCTTAAAAAGACATGTTGACACATATTGTTAGCCAATCCTTACATCAACAATCATGCCTGTCTTCATAACTGTATGTTACCTATAAAGGAAGTTAGTGATGTCTTCTTCAAATAAGCAAATTGTAAAATTTTTGATTGTGGTGATAGCAGAAGACACTGTTGTAACAAAAGAAATTTGGAGCATGAGAAAATACTCAAAGAGACAAGTATGTGTATGTATGCTCATTTGCTCATTCATGTGTGACTCTTTGCAACCTGGTGGACTGTAGCCCACCAGGTTCCTCTGTCCATGGAATTTCCCAGGCAAGATTACTAGAGTGAGTTGTCATTTCCTCCTACAGGGCATCTTCCTGAGCTCTCCTTCATTGAAAGAACTGATGCTGAAGCAGAAGCTCCAATACTTGGGCCGCCTGATGTGAAGAGATGACTCACTGGGAAACACCCTAATGCTGGGCAAAATAGAAGGCAGGAGGAGAAGGGACGACAGAGGACAAGATAGTTGGATGGCATTCCTGAGTCAATGGATGAGAGTTTGAGCAGGCTCTGGGAAATTGGTGAAGGACCTGGAATCCTGGCGTGCTACAGGCCATGAGGTCCCAAAGAGTCAGACACAACTAAGGGAATGAACTAAACTGAAGCATCCATGTGGAATGAAAAGTGGGAAAATAATGTGTGCTATACATTTTACAAAGAATTTATTTCCTTAATATAAAAGTAGTCCTTATAAATAAGAAAAAGTTAATCTAGTAGAAAAATTGACAGAGAATATGTAAAGATCTAAGATACATGTACAGATATGCGTAGCTGAATCCCTGAAGAAATGTACTGTTAGAGAAATGAGATTCCTTTTTAGGTATAAAAATTGCACAGATTTTTAAGTTTTACAACCTACAGTTGGCAAAAGTGCAGACAGAATGTAAATTTAGGCTGTGTTTTTGGCAAGTTATCTCATAGGTAAAAAGTGTGTATAACCTTTGACCCAACAACTCCAGTGCTAGTAATTTATCCTAGGGAGTTCATGAACACATCCAAAGACCACACACTAAACATAATTTGGGGTGCAATCAAGGCTGCCATGTACCATTTAGGTTAGTACTACACACTAGTCACCCAGACAGAATTGCAAGGAGTGGGGTTGGGGATGGAAGAGCTCCAGCCACACAAATCAAGCATCACTGTGTGGAGCTTTATCTATCAGGATAAAAGTGTATCATTTTGAGTCCTAATAGGTAAGGGATGGTGCAGTCAATTTGAGTAATTTGAGTCAAATTCAATCACTAGGGGGTTTACAGAGGTAGAGCACAATGTGGAGAAACTAGAAAGGTGAGTGCAGTGTGCTCATACTAAAAGGACAAGAAAGGGAACAGATATCAGACAAGGAAGGCAGGAGCTTGGGAGAGAAAGAGAAAGTTTGAGAGAGGAGGCCAGCCTCCAGCCAGCAGACCAGAAAAAATCTGGGGAATAAATACCTCAACCTCTTTTTGCTTTCTCTTTCCAATCTCCTGCAGCTGCTCCTATTGGCTGAGCCCAACAAAAAACTAAAAGCACATTGATGTGATCCATATGCAGAGCAGTCTTCCAGGAAACAAACTAATCAGAGGGGTCCGTGGAAAACAGCCTTCACAGCAGAGGGTCATTTTCTGACCCCTCCAAAGCCACCACACAATAGGCAGCTATGTTAGTAGCCAAGTTTTATAATGGAGAGAAAACAGAAGTAATTTGAATGCTCATCACTGAATTAACATACATGACACAGTAGAATGCTTCCGGGTTTTTTCAAAAGTAATTATGAA
This sequence comes from Tragulus kanchil, assembly GCA_022376925.1. NCBI lineage: Eukaryota > Metazoa > Chordata > Mammalia > Artiodactyla > Tragulidae > Tragulus > Tragulus kanchil. The sequence continues at coordinate 228,660,447 of JAIOJX010000028.1, read as the reverse complement.
GTCATTTGTTTATTTTATTCATTTTAATTTTATTGAAATAGAGTTGATTTACAATATTGTATTGGCCTCAGGTATACAGGAAAGTGATTCATTTATATATATATATATATAAATTTATATATATATAAATTGACATATATATATATGTCAATTATATTCATTTTAGATTCTTTTTTATTATAGGTAATTACAAGGTTTGAGTATAGTTCCCTGCACTATAGAGTAGTTCCTTGTTGGTTATCTATTTTATACATAGTACTGTCTGCATTTTAATCTCAGACTCTTAATTTACTCCCCCTACCTTTTCCCTTTGGTAACCATAAGCTTGTTTTCTATGTCAGTGAGGCTATTTTTGTTATTATAAGTGAAATATTACTCAGCCATAAAAAAATTAATGCCGTTTTCAGCCACATGGATGGACCTAGAGATTATCGTATTAAGTCAAGTAAGGCAGACAGAGAAAGACAAATATCATATGATATAACTTAAATGTGGAGTCTAAAAAAATGATACAAGTGAGCTATTGCACTTTTATTTAGAAAATGAGGAAAATGTACCTAGACTGTTTTGAAAAAGAAACCAAAGCATTTTAATACATTGAATACAGTCTGAATGATTATTTCAATGTATGTGTACATATCTAAAAACCTGTAACATGGGAGATGTTACATTATCTAAGGACATACTTTTATATGCCTGAAATTTTCTGGAAGGACATCTGGCCAGCGTCTCTTTAGGGAGTTAGGCCAGCCTCCAGCCAGCAGACCAGAAAAAATCTGGGGAATAAATACCTCAACCTCTTTTTGCTTTCTCTTTCCAATCTCCTGCAGCTGCTCCTATTGGCTGAGCCCAACAAAAAACTAAAAGCACATTGATGTGATCCATATGCAGAGCAGTCTTCCAGGAAACAAACTAATCAGAGGGGTCCGTGGAAAACAGCCTTCACAGCAGAGGGTCATTTTCTGACCCCTCAAAGCCACCACACAATAGGCAGCTATGTTAGTAGCCAAGTTTTATAATGGAGAGAAACAGAAGTAATTTGAATGCTCATCACTGAATTAACATACATGACACAGTAGAATGCTTCCGGTTTTCAAAAGTAATTATGAAGTCATTTGTTTATTTTATTCATTTTAATTTTATTGAAATAGAGTTGATTTACAATATTGTATTGGCCTCAGGTATACAGGAAAGTGATTCATTTATATATATATATATATAAATTTATATATATATAAATTGACATATATATATATGTCAATTATATTCATTTTAGATTCTTTTTTATTATAGGTAATTACAAGGTTTGAGTATAGTTCCCTGCACTATAGAGTAGTTCCTTGTTGGTTATCTATTTTATACATAGTACTGTCTGCATTTTAATCTCAGACTCTTAATTTACTCCCCCTACCTTTTCCCTTTGGTAACCATAAGCTTGTTTTCTATGTCAGTGAGGCTATTTTTGTTATTATAAGTGAAATATTACTCAGCCATAAAAAAATTAATGCCGTTTTCAGCCACATGGATGGACCTAGAGATTATCGTATTAAGTCAAGTAAGGCAGACAGAGAAAGACAAATATCATATGATATAACTTAAATGTGGAGTCTAAAAAAATGATACAAGTGAGCTATTGCACTTTTATTTAGAAAATGAGGAAAATGTACCTAGACTGTTTTGAAAAAGAAACCAAAGCATTTTAATACATTGAATACAGTCTGAATGATTATTTCAATGTATGTGTACATATCTAAAAACCTGTAACATGGGAGATGTTACATTATCTAAGGACATACTTTTATATGCCTGAAATTTTCTGGAAGGACATCTGGCACCCTTAAAAGCAGTTCTCTTTAGGGAGTGACAGAAAGAAAGGGGGAAAGAGGAGCAGAGTCAAGGAGACTTCATATTTTCATTTTATATTATTCATAATAACAAAACAAAACATAAAAGGTTACTTTGGCAAAAACTATTTTTAATATTCCTTACCAGAGATGTAACAATACTGTGAAAATACAGAGGATATAATATTAAGGCGAAGTGAAATTTTACATGATAGAATTTTTTTTTTAAATTTCAATATATACAGAGGAGAAAACATTTTAAAAAGGGAAAGGAAACACCAGACATTACCTGTGGTTGAATACAAGTGGGATCATTGGCATGTTTTAATTATTTGTATTTCTTAAATATTTTTAAAGGAGACTATGATACTCTTATAGTGGAAAAGGAAATAATCCTTAAATGTTGCTTTTGAACTTTTGAAGAAGTGGCAACTACTCTCAAGTGAATTATAATGCAAAACCCCAATCATAAGGATAACATTTAGATATTTTTTAAGTGAATTTTTAAAGTTGCTTGCCCTTTCTTAATTAAAAAAATATTTTTTTTAACATTTTTTATTGTACCATGTGGCATATAAGACCTTAGTTCCCTGACCAGGGATCAAACTTGCATCCCCTGCATTGAAAGCACAGAGTATTAACCATTAGACAACCAAGCAAGTCCTCTAGATGAATTTTGAATGTTCAAAATTAAACATAGCTGGAAACACCAAATATAATCAGATATTAAAGCATCTTCAATCTCATTACATAAAGATACAGAAAAGTGAGTATTATTATCAGTCATCACTGCATGTTTTTTTTAAAAAAGTACATGCACATTATTAGTACTTTTTTCAACCAAGTTCTGATTTCTTAGTTTTGTCCTTCACGGGACAAAGAAACAGACTATAGGACAAATTTGAAAACTGGAAATGTTAACTTTAAAATGGGAGATGTTACATTATCTAAGGAAAAACCAAAGCATTTTAATACATTGAATACAGTCTGAATGATTATTTCAATGTATGTGTACATATCTAAAACCTGTAACATGGGAGATGTTACATTATCTAAGGACATACTTTTATATGCCTGAAATTTTCTGGAAGGACATCTGGCACCCTTAAAAGCAGTTCTCTTTAGGGAGTGACAGAAAGAAAGGGGGAAAGAGGAGCAGAGTCAAGGAGACTTCATATTTTCATTTTATATTATTCATAATAACAAAACAAAACATAAAAGGTTACTTTGGCAAAAACTATTTTTAATATTCCTTACCAGAGATGTAACAATACTGTGAAAATACAGAGGATATAATATTAAGGCGAAGTGAAATTTTACATGATAGAATTTTTTTTTTAAATTTCAATATATACAGAGGAGAAAACATTTTAAAAAGGGAAAGGAAACACCAGACATTACCTGTGGTTGAATACAAGTGGGATCATTGGCATGTTTTAATTATTTGTATTTCTTAAATATTTTTAAAGGAGACTATGATACTCTTATAGTGGAAAAGGAAATAATCCTTAAATGTTGCTTTTGAACTTTTGAAGAAGTGGCAACTACTCTCAAGTGAATTATAATGCAAAACCCCAATCATAAGGATAACATTTAGATATTTTTTAAGTGAATTTTTAAAGTTGCTTGCCCTTTCTTAATTAAAAAAATATTTTTTTTAACATTTTTTATTGTACCATGTGGCATATAAGACCTTAGTTCCCTGACCATGGATCAAACTTGCATCCCCTGCATTGAAAGCACAGAGTATTAACCATTAGACAACCAAGCAAGTCCTCTAGATGAATTTTGAATGTTCAAAATTAAACATAGCTGGAAACACCAAATATAATCAGATATTAAAGCATCTTCAATCTCATTACATAAAGATACAGAAAAGTGAGTATTATTATCAGTCATCACTGCATGTTTTTTTTAAAAAAGTACATGCACATTATTAGTACTTTTTTCAACCAAGTTCTGATTTCTTAGTTTTGTCCTTCACGGGACAAAGAAACAGACTATAGGACAAATTTGAAAACTGGAAATGTTAACTTTAAACATGAGAATAAATACAAATTTCAGTCCTAGCACAAGTTGACTGTGTAGTATTGTTCTAAAAACCTCTACACATCGTCTTCTTATCAAAAGACAAGAGCTAGATATAAATTACACAATTTCAAGAATTTGAATGGAACCTCAGATTTCTACAATGGGGAAGAGGAGAAGGACAAAGGAATTCTTGTTTTTTCTTTTTTTTTTCTTTAGTGATGCTAACTCCTACGCACATAGCTTACCACAAAAATGAAAGCCATATTAAAATTCTCTTTCTCATTTATGACTAAATGAAACATAAGAACACTTGTTATAAGATCTAATTTTAAGGGAAAGTCAGCCTATCTTCTTGGAAGAAGAAATGAAATCATCCAAAAAAAGCACTTTGGGAACTATGATGAAAATAGGGAAATGAGCCCTTCCTCTTGTGTCTATAAAGATTCATGTTCGGTGTCTAGTAGCGAATACACTGAAAATAGAAACTGTTTAAGAAGGTGCTTGATGTCTGTTCACATAACAAAGATAAGTTACATGAAACTCACCGACTCCCCAGATTAGAAGTTCATGTGACCAAAAGACAAAAATTCCATTGTAAAAAAAAAAAAAATCACTTAATAGTATGTGTCCTACTTTGTGCTATTTCCTTTGCGTGGGTAAGAATCATTACACAGTAAAGAGGAAATTACTATCTGGGTGCTGCATGAAATAGCATTGGATAATTTCTGTTTTTTTACTAACTCATGAACTGTAGAGTTAAAAGGAAGAGATGTCAGCTAAATGAAGTTTTTCCTTTGGATTGTACCATTCTGCATATAAGACCTTAGTTCCCTGAAGGTCAGATATTAAAGAAATCTTAAAAGTCTCATGAATTTTGAATGTTCAAATTTAAAAAGCTGGAAACACCAAATATAATCAGATATTAAAGCATCTTCAATCTCATTACATAAAGATACAGAAAAGTGAGTATTATTATCAGTCATCACTGCATGTTTTTTAAAAAGTACATGCACATTATTAGTACTTTTTTCAACCAAGTTCTGATTTCTTAGTTTTGTCCTTCACGGGACAAAGAAACAGACTATAGGACAAATTTGAAAACTGGAAATGTTAACTTTAAACATGAGAATAAATACAAATTTCAGTCCTAGCACAAGTTGACTGTGTAGTATTGTTCTAAAAACCTCTACACATCGTCTTCTTATCAAAAGACAAGAGCTAGATATAAATTACACAATTTCAAGAATTTGAATGGAACCTCAGATTTCTACAATGGGGAAGAGGAGAAGGACAAAGGAATTCTTGTTTTTTTTTTCTTTTTTTTTTTTCTTTAGTGATGCTAACTCCTACGCACATAGCTTACCACAAAAATGAAAGCCATATTAAAATTCTCTTTCTCATTTATGACTAAATGAAACATAAGAACACTTGTTATAAGATCTAATTTTAAGGGAAAGTCAGCCTATCTTCTTGGAAGAAGAAATGAAATCATCCAAAAAAAGCACTTTGGGAACTATGATGAAAATAGGGAAATGAGCCCTTCCTCTTGTGTCTATAAAGATTCATGTTCGGTGTCTAGTAGCGAATACACTGAAAATAGAAACTGTTTAAGAAGGTGCTTGATGTCTGTTCACATAACAAAGATAAGTTACATGAAACTCACCGACTCCCCAGATTAGAAGTTCATGTGACCAAAAGACAAAAATTCCATTGTAAAAAAAAAAAAAATCACTTAATAGTATGTGTCCTACTTTGTGCTATTTCCTTTGCGTGGGTAAGAATCATTACACAGTAAAGAGGAAATTACTATCTGGGTGCTGCATGAAATAGCATTGGATAATTTCTGTTTTTTTACTAACTCATGAACTGTAGAGTTAAAAGGAATTGAGATGTCCAGCCTAAACTGAAGTTTTTCCTTTGAGAGATTGTAAAACCCACATTCTGAACAGAGATCAAAGCCAAGTGTACTGCCTACATACCCTCACCTTCTTTGTCATAAGGACTTTTAAAAATGTGTTTACTTGGCTGCATGAGGTATTACAGGATCATTCATTAAGGTGCATGGGCTCTCTAGTTGTGGTGCACAGGCTTTAGTTTCTCTGAAACACATGGGATTTTAGTTCCCAAATCAGGGATGGAGCCCACATCCCTTACACGGCAAGATGGTTTCTTAATCACTGGATCACTGGGAAAGTCCCCTTTATCATAAGGATTTTGAAGTATGAGAAAACTTCATAAGGACATCTTAGGAAAGATGAAAAAATGTTTTTACTTTTTCCTCTTGTATAATTAAAATATGAATTCTAAATATAAAATATTAATCTTGCTATAATATTTGATTTTTTAATCATTTCAATGGGCTTTATAATTTGGAGTAGTTTTAGGTTCACATCAAAATTGAAAAGAAGATGTAGATATTTCCCATATACTCCCCACCCCTACCCATGTATCAACATCCTCTCTACCTACCCAAAATGTACATCTGTCACAATTGTTGAACCTACATTAACTCATAACCATCGAAAGTCCATAGCTTACATTAATATTCATTCTCAGTGTTGTACATTCTATGGGTTTGAACAAATGTATAATGTCATGTACTCTCCATTTTAGTATCATGTAGAGTGTGTTTCAGTCACTAAGTCGTGTCTGACTCTTTTATGACCCCACGGACTATAGCCTGCCTGGCTTCTCAGTCCATGGGATTCTCCAGGCAAGAACACTGGAGTGAGTAGCCATGCCCTTCTCCAAGAATCTTCCTGATCCAGTGATCAAACCTGCATCCCCACATTACAGGCAAATTCTTTACCACTGAACCCCTTGGGTTGTTCTAAACATTCTCTGTGCTCTATCTATTCATTCCTCCCTCCCCTGACCCCAATCCCTAGCAACCAATGATCTCTTACTGTCTCCGTTGCTTTGTCTTTTCCAGAATGGTATACAGTTCAAATCATATACTATGTAGCCTTTTCAGGGTGGCTTATTTCAATCAGTAATATACATGTAAGTTTTCTCCATGTGTTTTCATAGCTTGATAGATTTTCTCTTTTTTTCACCACTGAATAATATTCCATTGTCTGGATGTACCATAGTTATTTATCCATTCAACTACCAAAGGACATTTTGCTTAGCTTTCAATTTTGACAGTTAAGCTAATTTAAACATCTGCAGGTTTTTGTGTGGATGTTGTTTTCCATTTCTTTGAGTGAACACCAAGAGTGACTGTTGGATTATATGGTAAGAGTATGTTTAGTTTTGTAAGAAATCACCGAACTGTCTTCCAAATTCATTATACCATTTTGCATTCCTACCAGCAGAAAAAGAAAGCTCATTTTTTCTTCACATCTTTGTCAGCATTTGGTGTGGTCAGTGGTCTGGATTTTGGTCATTTTTCAAAGCTGTGTAGTAGTATCTCTCACTATTGTTCTAAGTTCATTTTCTTGATGACATACAATGTGGAGAATCTTTTCTTATGCTCACTTACCATATACATATCTTCTTGGATGACGTGCCCAGTGTCAGGTCTCTTTTTTTTAAATGGAAGTATAGTTGATTTACGATGTTATGTTTTAACTCTTGGAGCAATTGCTGAGAAAAATATTCCTTAGAAGCATAGTCAATCTTGAAGCAGAACTACAACCTTGACGGTGATCAACTTCAAATTCACATCTCTGAATAAATTTTTCAAAGCTTTCAGGGGAAGAAATTCTTTCTTTTAGAAGAAAAGTTGGAGTTTGCTGAGGCAGCAAATGGCTTGAAATCAGAAAGCATGGATTTCAGTCTCTGCACACTCTTACAAGCTTTGAGCAAGACACAGCTTCACTTGGTCTCAGTTGCTGCGTTTCTAAAATCAACAGGTCTCAGATGGTCATCACATCCCATAATTCCCGCTGGGCTATCATCCCATAAATGCTAGTTCTAATAAATCCAGGTCCAAGTGAGCATTGTTCTATAGCTTTGTGCTGTGTTTTTTTCGATCAAACCTGCATCCACATTACAGGCAAATTCTTTACCACTGAACCCCTTGGGTTGTTCCATTCTCTGTGCTCTATCTATTCATTCCTCTTCTGACCCCAATCCCTAGCAACCAATGATCTCTTACTGTCTCCGTTGCTTTGTCTTTTCCAGAATGGTATACAGTTCAAATCATATACTATGTAGCCTTTTCAGGGTGGCTTATTTCAATCAGTAATATACATGTAAGTTTTCTCCATGTGTTTTCATAGCTTGATAGATTTTCTCTTTTTTTCACCACTGAATAATATTCCATTGTCTGGATGTACCATAGTTATTTATCCATTCAACTACCAAAGGACATTTTGCTTAGCTTTCAATTTTGACAGTTAAGCTAATTTAAACATCTGCAGGTTTTTGTGTGGATGTTGTTTTCCATTTCTTTGAGTGAACACCAAGAGTGACTGTTGGATTATATGGTAAGAGTATGTTTAGTTTTGTAAGAAATCACCGAACTGTCTTCCAAATTCATTATACCATTTTGCATTCCTACCAGCAGAAAAAGAAAGCTCATTTTTTCTTCACATCTTTGTCAGCATTTGGTGTGGTCAGTGGTCTGGATTTTGGTCATTTTTCAAAGCTGTGTAGTAGTATCTCTCACTATTGTTCTAAGTTCATTTTCTTGATGACATACAATGTGGAGAATCTTTTCTTATGCTCACTTACCATATACATATCTTCTTGGATGACGTGCCCAGTGTCAGGTCTCTTTTTTTTAAATGGAAGTATAGTTGATTTACGATGTTATGTTTTAACTCTTGGAGCAATTGCTGAGAAAAATATTCCTTAGAAGCATAGTCAATCTTGAAGCAGAACTACAACCTTGACGGTGATCAACTTCAAATTCACATCTCTGAATAAATTTTTCAAAGCTTTCAGGGGAAGAAATTCTTTCTTTTAGAAGAAAAGTTGGAGTTTGCTGAGGCAGCAAATGGCTTGAAATCAGAAAGCATGGATTTCAGTCTCTGCACACTCTTACAAGCTTTGAGCAAGACACAGCTTCACTTGGTCTCAGTTGCTGCGTTTCTAAAATCAACAGGTCTCAGATGGTCATCACATCCCATAATTCCCGCTGGGCTATCATCCCATAAATGCTAGTTCTAATAAATCCAGGTCCAAGTGAGCATTGCTCTATAGCCTGGTGCTGTGTTTCCTCTCAACATCTTTTCCCTCAAGATGACCTACTAAGCCTGTAAGGCAGTCATTTCTTGCATAACCAACCATTTAAAACAGATCCATTAACTAACAAAGTAGCCTACACAATGTTTGTTCTTAATAAACATTTGCTAAAATGCATTGAAGAGTACGGTCTGGGACTTCCCTAGTGCTCCAGTGGTTAAGGATCCGCCTACCAGTGCAGGAAACATGGGTTCAATCCCTAGTCCAGGAAGATTCCACATGCCACGGCAGCCACTAAGCCCACCACAACTGAAGCCCATGCACTGTTCAATCCCTAGTCCAGGAAGATTCCACATGCCACGGCGGCCACTAAGCCCACACCACAACTGAAGCTCATGCACTGTAGAGTCCATGCTCTGCAACAAGAGAAGTCACTGCAATGAGAAACCATGCACTGCAACTAAAATAGATCCCACTTGCCAGGACTCGATGAGGAAAGCCCATGCAGCCTCAAAACCCCAGCACAGCCAAAGAAAGAGTATGGTCTGGATTTTCTTCTCAATGATTTTGTCTTCACAATTATTAAAAAGCATCAAATGGGGCTTCCCTGGTAGTACAGTGGGTAAAGAATCCGCCTTGCAGTACAAGCAACACCAGTTCATCTTTGGGTGGGGAACATCCCACATGCCAAGGAACAGCTGGACGAGTGTGTCCAGTTATGAGCCAGAGCTCTGGAGTGCATGCACCCAGAGTCGGTGCTCTGCAACGAGAGAGGCCACTGCAATGGGAGGCCCACATAAGCCAAAGAATAAAGATGGATGAAAATTAAATATAAAATAAAATAAAATGAAAGAGGCCAAATTTTTTTAAAAAAGCATCAAATGAAAACGTGGGTTATATTTTCTTAAACCATTTCCCTTGAGGTCAAAATTTGGATAAGGAAGGAGTAATACGTTTTAGGCATATTCATGAGATATTTCTCAAAATCATTTGCAAGTTACAAAATTATGATGTCTTAATAGCATACAGTCATTCAGCTGTAGTAATATAATATGTCCTTAACAGGAGTAGTATTCTCATCATAAAAATTGACTAAGGATTCCCAAAAATCTCAAAATCTTAGGTTGAAAACGTTTGTAGAAATAAATGTGTGGGGGTGGGAAGGGGGGATATACATATGACTAATCTGAGAACATACATATCTGTAAACAACAAAACTCTGTAAAAGTTAAAAGTAAAATAAAGGTTTAAATAAAAAAAAAAGAAATAAATGTGTGTGCTTCTTTTTAACATTTGACTGACACTGGTTTGGAATTAAAGAATATAGGATTTACCGGCCACCTCTGTCAGTGGAAGCTGTAATTTTGAGCAACTGATTTTAACTTTGGCTTTCTTATCTATAAAATGGCCATCACTTCCTAAGGATCCTCATAGTTTGGTGTATGGAGAGGAAAAAATGCATACAAAATCCATTTAACTCAGATCTTGATGCTGACCGTACAGGAGTCTTGGTTCTTGTGTGCCAGGTAGCTTGACACAGCTTGGGAATGGCACCAAACCACAGCAATGTGTTTTGTTATAATGAAGTTGGTGGAGGTGGTTGTGGTTTTCATGGCTGAATATGCAGAGAGGGGAGCAAAGAACAAAAGGTCACTGGATTTATCTGCCCAAGACCTTCTAGAAGGAGAATGTGTAGTTTCTCTGAAGTTGCAAGCCCAAGACTGTTTACAGCTACCACAACATCGGGTCAGGTCCATGCTTTCAAGAATGCATCTTTTGACTGTTTACAGAAACATATGCTGAAAATGAGTTCACTCTCTTCAGCGGCAAGGACTCATGCCCCCGTGGAGTAGGTCTAAGCTGTTTTTAGGAGCATGGCTCAGGCAAGCTGTTGAGAAATGTGGCTGAGTGAGCACAGGATTCTTGACATAGGTAATTAGGGCTGATGGTCCAGTTTGCAGAACTCTCCAAAATTACAGAGGAGGCTAGTGTTGGGCCTGGACTTGCCCAGCTTTGTCATCATTATTTCCTGTCTCTCTGGTAAAGGGCTGGAGGACATGCTTGCCAAGATGAGTCCATGGAGAGATCAACTTACCTAAGTAGTTGACAGATGAGAAACAGAAATTCAGTTGCCTGAGTTTTCATCTAGCCTATTTCCCAGCCACATTTAGACAGAGTAAATAAACCATCACTATTTATTCATCTGACTATGAAAACACTATTTTAGTTCTTCTGTTGGGTGGAGTTATACATCAACATAGAATATTTTGCCATAAACTCTGGTTTGTGTGGACTTTCCTGGTGGCTCACATAGGGATATCCCCTGGAGGAGGGAATGGCTATTTACTCCACTATTCTTCCCTGCAGAATGTCATAGACAGGAGCCAGGCAAGCTACAGTCCATGGGGTCGCAAAGAGTTTGGATATGACTGAGCAACTAACACTTTCTGGTTTGTATACAGTCTGGCCACATTCTTCTTTTGGAAGCTCCTAGTTTAGTGTCTTTCAATTTATAGAACATCCATGTAGGGCTTCCTGAGGAGCCACATGTTAAAGGTATGTTCGTCAGTTCACACATCGAGAGCTCCCAGCACTTGGAAATGTGTCGTGGCACATAGAAAACATTTAATAAATGTTTTTAATGGATGCTATCATAACATGGAAAAGGGATTACTTTGATTTGGCTAGTGAAACAATCAGCATCTCATCTGAATGTGGAACAGTTGAGTGAAATCCCCAGTGCCTCTTGCCTAAGGAAGGGTTGCATAATGGGAATCTCTCTAACCATGTAAGTTATCAAGAAATTGAATCAAATGTGTCAGCTTAACAAAGAGCTTGGTGAATTTGCTTGGGAATTTGTCTTCTGCATGTCTAAGGAAATACAGCCCATTTTCACAGTGAACCACAATTCAAGGTTTCATGATAAAATTGACATAATTACAATACTTAAAATAAGGTTTTCTTACTTCTGGAGAAATCTTAACCATTCTCTAATACATAGTGTGTATTTTTAGAAGAGAATATAAACAGTGAAGAATAAACATCATAATTTACAAAGTATGTTAGCGTCATTCTTTTTTTTTTTTTTTTTTGCCACTTCTATTGGCCTTTCAATTATTCATTTTCATCCATCTTTGTTCTTTGGCCTGTGTGGGCCTCACATTGCAATGGCCTCTCTTGCTGCAGAGCACTGGCTCTGGGCACATGCTCCAGAGCTCCGGCTTGGTAGTTGGACACATAGGTCCAGCTCCTCCACGGCATGTGGGATCTTCCCAGGCCAGAGATCGAACCAGTGCCCCTTGCACTGCAAGGCGGTGTCCATACCCACTGGACCACCAAGGAAGCCCCAGCATCATTCTTTTTAGAAGAAAACTTCTTTATTATAAGTAGGATACTGTCAAATATATTATAGAAGTCAAATTCTGAGAGACTTCTCCTTTCATTAGAAGAACAGCAAAAAAAAAAAAAAAAGCACTAGTGGAACCAATGATTTATAGAGAAACTGAAGAAGTGGAAAATATTGGGAATTAAAATGAGACAGAGGAACCAAACTTTTGAGTTTCTATGGTCTCAATAACCACCACTTTGCAGCTAGAGGTGGAGATGCTCCACCTGACTGACGTACTTTCTGGGAAAACCCAGGATGAGTCAGGTGTGTGGAGTATGTAAGTAGAGACCCCAGAAAAAAGTTGTAAAGATGAGCTGTGTTCGTGTGAAAAACAAAACCAAATGTAGAAGAAGTACTACTGAAGGCGAGACAGAAAAGCGGGCAACTTGACTGAAAATTCAACCAGAGCAGCTGAATCTTAAGAAAGGAGACTTTATGCTAAATCAGCTTCTTTGGTGTGTAAGCAAGAATCATTTTTCTTAGCAATATCTTGTTTTACAAAGCATGAGTTGCAGAATCAAATGTGTCAGCTTAACAAAGAGCTTGGTGAATTTGCATTTTTAGTCTAAGGAAATACAGCCCATTTTCACAGTGAACCACAATTCAAGGTTTCATGATAAAATTGACATAATTACAATACTTAAAATAAGGTTTTCTTACTTCTGGAGAAATCTTAACCATTCTCTAATACATAGTGTGTATTTTTAGAAGAGAATATAAACAGTGAAGAATAAACATCATAATTTACAAAGTATGTTAGCGTCATTCTTTTTTTTTTTTTTTTTTGCCACTTCTATTGGCCTTTCAATTATTCATTTTCATCCATCTTTGTTCTTTGGCCTGTGTGGGCCTCACATTGCAATGGCCTCTCTTGCTGCAGAGCACTGGCTCTGGGCACATGCTCCAGAGCTCCGGCTTGGTAGTTGGACACATAGGTCCAGCTCCTCCACGGCATGTGGGATCTTCCCAGGCCAGAGATCGAACCAGTGCCCCTTGCACTGCAAGGCGGTGTCCATACCCACTGGACCACCAAGGAAGCCCCAGCATCATTCTTTTTAGAAGAAAACTTCTTTATTATAAGTAGGATACTGTCAAATATATTATAGAAGTCAAATTCTGAGAGACTTCTCCTTTCATTAGAAGAACAGCAAAAAAAAAAAAAAAAGCACTAGTGGAACCAATGATTTATAGAGAAACTGAAGAAGTGGAAAATATTGGGAATTAAAATGAGACAGAGGAACCAAACTTTTGAGTTTCTATGGTCTCAATAACCACCACTTTGCAGCTAGAGGTGGAGATGCTCCACCTGACTGACGTACTTTCTGGGAAAACCCAGGATGAGTCAGGTGTGTGGAGTATGTAAGTAGAGACCCCAGAAAAAAGTTGTAAAGATGAGCTGTGTTCGTGTGAAAAACAAAACCAAATGTAGAAGAAGTACTACTGAAGGCGTAGACAGAAAACGCGGGCAACTTGACTGAAAATTCAACCAGAGCAGCTGAATCTTAAGAAAGGAGACTTTATGCTAAATCAGCTTCTTTGGTGTGTAAGCAAGAATCATTTTTTCTTAGCAATATCTTGTTTTACAAAGCATGAGTTGCAGAATCAAATAATCATTGTTTTAATCTGAGTTTCACCACTGGCCACTGTCTCGTGTTGGGCAAGTAATAACTCTCTCTGGCCCTCAGTTCTGCCTCTCCAAATCAGAGAGAGCAGTTCCTGTTCTCATGTCTGAAGGGGCCTTTGCAAAGGGTCTGGCACACAGAAAACCATCCATCAGTGGCAGTTACTCTTTTTCACCTTTCGTGAAACTGTTGGTGTAAAACTTTTTTCATCTCGTTTTGTATTTTTTCTGGTATTTTCATCAATTTTTTTTTTAAATATTGGACTCTACCCACAAGTCCAGTATGGAGTGAGAAAAGATGATGATGTCATTGCTTGCATTTGAAGGAGAATGGCAAACTCAGAGAGATCTGGCACAAGAACTGCATTTCCATGTGCTGTCCCAGCATGAAAGGCAGAGACACCCAGGAAAGGAGCCGGGGAACCTGAGGCAGTTAGTCTCCTCGCTATGAACAGGTCTGCACTAGCTGTTTTTTTCTTTTCTGGCCCTAGACTGTGTGTTCTGTTCATTCATGTGTTTAGTTACTCATCCCATTCAACACAAATGCCAGGCATTGTACTCAATGCGGGGGAGGGGACAGATAAGGGATAGGAGCCCAAGCAAACTCTTTCAAATCCCAGGATCCAGGAGGGCAGCAGATAAGGAACAGACAAGGAAACTGATAAACATGATTCTGGATGATGAAAGGAAAGGGTTTAAGGAAATGTTCCCATGCACCTCCATTTCTGATAAAGGACCACTAGCTTTGGTGCCAGCACACATGTAAATGATAAAATATTTCACTGGCGTTATGTATTACAATATTTATGGTTTTTCAAAGAAGCCAATAAAAATAGTTATAGGACGGTTGATTTTCCCTTATTAGCAACGACAGTTTTGCATATACCAAAAAAATTAATTTTTGAAAGAGAAAGAAATTTTTTGATTATTCTATACTGAAATCTGATTTTCTTCTATTTCAAGTTCTACTATCAAATTCAATAACTGCCACAGGTCAGAGCACCTATCCTCTGAGCAAGTCTAAAAGTCAAGAAAAAATAGTCCTTACTACAGTGGGTGAAATTCTTGGGGTATGTAGATACACAGTCATGTCCAATTCTTTATAATTCCTTGGACGATATCCCACCAGGCTCCTCTGTTCATGGGATTTCCCAGGCAAGAATGCTGGAGTGAGTTGTTGTTTCCTTCTCCAAGGAATCTTCCTCACCCAAGAACAGAACCCACCCATGGATCTCCACCTCAGAACCACCTGGGAAGCCTCCTTATCATGGTAAATTAGTTAATTAATCAAGTAACCAATTGAAATCATACAAATAGATGCATTTATTCTTGTATGTCACTTTTCTTCCATCTTCTACTTAAGGTCATCTTGATGTCCGGGTCTTTGTTTATGTCGATTCCTACATCTCCTGGCCTAGCTCCAAACCACAGTGATCTTGCAGCTGCAAGAGCACTGTTACAAAGTCAGCAAAAAGAAGAGCAAAGTGGACTTTTGTAAATACCAAAGCTACCAAAAGAAATCGAAAGATGAAGTCAAATAAATGGAAGCCGCTTATGGTATGGGAGACAAACTAAGGCAGGAATCCGGAAACCTCAGGAAGTTAGAGTCAGACTTTATCTTATGAAAGGAATCCTGGGAGGATTTTTCTGTCAGTACCATCATTAAAATTTTGCTTTAATGCAGGGAGTGTAGGTTAAAACCCTGATTGGGAAGCTATGATTCCACATGCCTCACAATCATAAAATCAAAACACAGAACAGAAGCAATATTGTTAAAACTTCAATAAAGACTTTGCAAATGGTCCACATCAAAAAACAAACAAACAAACTGTAGGGACTTACCCGGTGGCACAGTGGATACGCATCTGCTTCAGAGTCACTTAACATATGTGCCACAACTGCTGAAGCCCGCATGCTCTAGGGCCCAAGAGCCACAGCTACTGAGCCCATATGCTGCAACTACTGCAACCCTCACACCTTACAGCCTATGTTCTGCAACAACAGAAGCCACGGCAATGAAAAGACTGTGATCCGCAACAGAGCAGCCCCGACTCATCGCAACTAAAGAAACCAGTGCAAAGTCACAAAACCCCAGTGCAGTCCCAAATCAATAAAATTATAAAAGGGAATCTTTCAAAATAATAAAAATGGAATAAAATGAAAGAAGTGCTGTTATAGGACTTTCTAAGTGAGAAAACCAAAGAGATCTCCTCTGTCTCCTTTACCTGACAGCCATCAAGGATAGGAAAGATGGATCAGAGGCTTCTGTACAGAGCCCTGCCTTTCTCATGAACTTGCATGTCTGGCATGTCAGCCTGATGTGATGAATTACAGTATTGTTCTCCACATTGGCTCTCTTCCCTGAAGGGTGATGACACATCCCAGCCCATTTCCAGGTGACTTGGAGTGCCTCCCTATAGGTGAAGAACACATCATGTTACCAGGTTTGGCCTTATGACTAATTTGAATCAATGAAATGTAAGCAGAGATGAGAGTGGTCCATGCATGCTGAATTGCTCAATTGTGTCTGACTCTGCAACCCGATGGACTGTAGCCCACCAGGCTTCTCCATCCACAGGATTCTCCTGGCATGAATACTGGAGTCAGTTGCCATGCCTTTCTCATGACAACTCACTCCAGTATTCTTGCCCAGTTCTAAGCAAACATTTTGAAGAATCACATTTTTTCTCTCTGTCACAAAAATAGCATGTACCAACTAACAACTGTTCTTTCAATGATTCCTGGAAAGAAGAAACACTTGGATGGGAATTGCAACCGCAAATGCACAAGCACCACCATGTAATATGAGTGGGAAACAGCAATGTGTAAGTCCCTGGAATGTGGAGACTGTGTGTTACTGCAGCTTAACTGACTGTGTATCTGATACCACAAAGAAGTAGCACAACTCCCTAAGTTGGAATAAGCTTCTCATCTCTAAGAGCATCCCATCGCTTAAAGAGCTTGGATTTTATTCTAAAGATGAGCCAAAGGAGATTAGGTAGAATTAGTTGAAGCCTTATGTCATCTATACTCTGAAAGTACCAGGAATAAAAGAACAATTGTACCCTCCTAGAAGAACTGGGACGCTGAAGTAAGTCATAGTTATCCTGAGAAGTCACAATGAACTGTTCAACAATTCCGGGAGTAAACAGGAAATACATCAACCTTGAAGGAAGGTGGCACAGCATACATTTGTACTTGCTGCTCTACAACCCATTTCTTGGAATTCACAGCAAATTAATTTGTCCTCCATTCTTGAAGTCCAGATGAGCTTCCCAGGTGGCACAGTGGTGAAGTATCCACCTGCCAATGCAGAAGACAAATGAAACTCAAATCAATTGCTGTGTCGGGATGATCCCCTGAAGGAGGAAATGGCAACCCGCTCCAGTACTCTTGTCTGGAGAAGGCCATGGACAGAGGAGCCTGGTGGGCTATAGGCAATGGGCAGAGTTGGATATGACTGAGCAACCGAACAGGCACACACAGAGAATAAACACACCTGATTAGGGTGATTAGAAGGTTACCAAACAGAAACTACTTTGGGTTCCCAGTTCTGCAAGCTAGCACCTCTCAGTGTTCAGAGGATGAAAAGTGGTTCCATGCATGCTGAATTGCTCAATTGTGTCTGACTCTGCAACCCGATGGACTGTAGCCCACCAGGCTTCTCCATCCACAGGATTCTCCTGGCATGAATACTGGAGTCAGTTGCCATGCCTTTCTCATGACAACTCACTCCAGTATTCTTGCCCAGTTCTAAGCAAACATTTTGAAGAATCACATTTTTTCTCTCTGTCACAAAAATAGCATGTACCAACTAACAACTGTTCTTTCAATGATTCCTGGAAAGAAGAAACACTTGGATGGGAATTGCAACCGCAAATGCACAAGCACCACCATGTAATATGAGTGGGAAACAGCAATGTGTAAGTCCCTGGAATGTGGAGACTGTGTGTTACTGCAGCTTAACTGACTGTGTATCTGATACCACAAAGAAGTAGCACAACTCCCTAAGTTGGAATAAGCTTCTCATCTCTAAGAGCATCCCATCGCTTAAAGAGCTTGGTTTTTATTCTAAAGATGAGCCAAAGGAGATTAGGTAGAATTAGTTGAAGCCTTATGTCATCTATACTCTGAAAGTACCAGGAATAAAAGAACAATTGTTGTACCCTCCTAGAAGAACTGGGACGCTGAAGTAAGTCATAGTTATCCTGAGAAGTCACAATGAACTGTTCAACAATTCCGGGAGTAAACAGGAAATACATCAACCTTGAAGGAAGGTGGCACAGCATACATTTGTACTTGCTGCTCTACAACCCATTTCTTGGAATTCACAGCAAATTAATTTGTCCTCCATTCTTGAAGTCCAGATGAGCTTCCCAGGTGGCACAGTGGTGAAGTATCCACCTGCCAATGCAGAAGACAAATGAAACTCAAATCAATTGCTGTGTCGGGATGATCCCCTGAAGGAGGAAATGGCAACCCGCTCCAGTACTCTTGTCTGGAGAAGGCCATGGACAGAGGAGCCTGGTGGGCTATAGGCAATGGGCAGAGTTGGATATGACTGAGCAACCGAACAGGCACACACAGAGAATAAACACACCTGATTAGGGTGATTAGAAGGTTACCAAACAGAAACTACTTTGGGTTCCCAGTTCTGCAACTGCCTTGATGACTTTACCTCTTCTTTTTAATTTGTTTGTTCATGGGCTGTTTGACAACTCTCCTGTTAAGTTAGTGGCCTTGAGGTGCCATTCCAAATACCTTAAAACTCGAAGTTAGCATATTTTTAAAAAATCAATTAAAGCATTTAAAAGCATCTAGAAATGAAGCCAAGAGCAACAGAAGTTCTAACCACCTGGACAGGCCTGCAGGAACTGACAATGCCTGACAAAATCCATCCTGCCAGGACCAGCAGGGAGCAGAGAAGAACTGTGATTCTGAACATGAATTGGATGGTAGAAAAACAGGGCTAGGCAGAGGGGTTTTGTTCCTAGAGTGCCGTTGCCCAATCCAAGGAAGGACAGACAGGGCTGGAAGCTGAACACAAGCACAGCTACACCCCAATCCTTGGCAAGTTTGGCTTGATGGGGGTGCCCAGGGCTCACGAAAACAGCCATGATGAGCTGGCTGGTGCAATCAAAGAGGATCTCTTCTGTCCCTGGAGGGATTCTTCAGATTAGTGGCTAAGAGGATTCATTCTTCAGCTACACCCACTTGAGGAGATGACTCAGCCTCCCAGACATAAAATCTGGAAAGGATGAACAGAAGGAACTCATGAAAAGCAGAGCTCAACAGAAACAAAACAAGGATTTTCCGTGGATGTCCTATCAATGGGCAGCCACAGCTGACAAGAATGTTGGAGCTTGTTTCCTGCATCAGGTCAGCCTCCTTCTTTGACAGATGAGGAAACTGAGCCCAGGGAGGTGAAATGACCAACCCAGCATCATAGCCAGTGAGCGCATGAGCTTCCCAGGTGGCACAGTGGTGAAGTATCCACCTGCCAATGCAGAAGACAAATGAAACTCAAATCAATTGCTGTGTCGGGATGATCCCCTGAAGGAGGAAATGGCAACCCGCTCCAGTACTCTTGTCTGGAGAAGGCCATGGACAGAGGAGCCTGGTGGGCTATAGGCAATGGGCAGAGTTGGATATGACTGAGCAACCGAACAGGCACACACAGAGAATAAACACACCTGATTAGGGTGATTAGAAGGTTACCAAACAGAAACTACTTTGGGTTCCCAGTTCTGCAACTGCCTTGATGACTTTACCTCTTCTTTTTAATTTGTTTGTTCATGGGCTGTTTGACAACTCTCCTGTTAAGTTAGTGGCCTTGAGGTGCCATTCCAAATACCTTAAAACTCGAAGTTAGCATATTTTTAAAAAATCAATTAAAGCATTTAAAAGCATCTAGAAATGAAGCCAAGAGCAACAGAAGTTCTAACCACCTGGACAGGCCTGCAGGAACTGACAATGCCTGACAAAATCCATCCTGCCAGGACCAGCAGGGAGCAGAGAAGAACTGTGATTCTGAACATGAATTGGATGGTAGAAAAACAGGGCTAGGCAGAGGGGTTTTGTTCCTAGAGTGCCGTTGCCCAATCCAAGGAAGGACAGACAGGGCTGGAAGCTGAACACAAGCACAGCTACACCCCAATCCTTGGCAAGTTTGGCTTGATGGGGGTGCCCAGGGCTCACGAAAACAGCCATGATGAGCTGGCTGGTGCAATCAAAGAGGATCTCTTCTGTCCCTGGAGGGATTCTTCAGATTAGTGGCTAAGAGGATTCATTCTTCAGCTACACCCACTTGAGGAGATGACTCAGCCTCCCAGACATAAAATCTGGAAAGGATGAACAGAAGGAACTCATGAAAAGCAGAGCTCAACAGAAACAAAACAAGGATTTTCCGTGGATGTCCTATCAATGGGCAGCCACAGCTGACAAGAATGTTGGAGCTTGTTTCCTGCATCAGGTCAGCCTCCTTCTTTGACAGATGAGGAAACTGAGCCCAGGGAGGTGAAATGACCAACCCAGCATCATAGCCAGTGAGCGCATGAGCCAGTTTTCCCATCTTCTGGTGAGAGTTCTTTCTTAGTCCCCACACCGGCCTGTCCACAATAAATTAAGGGCTTTATAGGGACCCCTAATGCCCAGGTCAGGTCAGCAGGCAGAAGGCGTGACCACAACAGGAAGGGCTTATGAATCTTGTTGTTATTAACAATTGCTCCAGGATGATATTTCTGCTCTAAATTTCTGAAAAGGATTGGGATATAAAGGCTGTATAGACTCACAGACTTTGAGAGAACAAACTTATGGTTGTGGGGGGAAGGGTAGTGTGGGAGGGATAGTTAGGGAGTTTGGAATGGACATGTACTCTCTGCTATATTCAAAATGAATAACCAACAAGGACCTACTGTATAGCTCAGGGAACTCTGTTCAATGTTATGTGGCAGCCTGGGTAGAAGGAGGGTTTCGGGGAGAGTGGATACTCAGATATGTATGATTGAGTCTCTCTGCTGTCCACATGAAACTATCATAATATTGTTAATTAGCTATACTCCAATATATAAAAAGGCTCTTTAAGATACTGTTGTGTAGATATTATCTGCATGTGGAAGCAAAAAACTGAACTTTGTAATCCCCAAGCCACTGAAACTTCATATTTGAGAATTCTGCAAGTCAACCCATTGTCAAGAGTAAGGAGCCTCCTTAATGAGAATCCCATAAGGCATACATAAGACACATTACACTCCATTTGGGGCTGGAGGCAGGGAAGGCAGGTGGGTGGGGTGGTAAGGCCCCAGAAGAGGAAGGAAGATGAGGGAAGTGCTTAACAAAAACACTCACTGACCAATAACGGAAACGAAGAACTTGGCTGGGGTTGGTGCAGTTAAATTAGGTTTTCATATGAGAAACAGATCAACAGACTCATTTAAAACCCTTGTAGGGTAAAAGAATTCCTTTAAAACACTGGATTGACACAAAGATCTTAGAAATACACAAGAGATCAGGCAGCCACAGCTGACAAGAATGTTGGAGCTTGTTTCCTGCATCAGGTCAGCCTCCTTCTTTGACAGATGAGGAAACTGAGCCCAGGGAGGTGAAATGACCAACCCAGCATCATAGCCAGTGAGCGCATGAGCCAGTTTTCCCATCTTCTGGTGAGAGTTCTTTCTTAGTCCCCACACCGGCCTGTCCACAATAAATTAAGGGCTTTATAGGGACCCCTAATGCCCAGGTCAGGTCAGCAGGCAGAAGGCGTGACCACAACAGGAAGGGCTTATGAATCTTGTTGTTATTAACAATTGCTCCAGGATGATATTTCTGCTCTAAATTTCTGAAAAGGATTGGGATATAAAGGCTGTATAGACTCACAGACTTTGAGAGAACAAACTTATGGTTGTGGGGGGAAGGGTAGTGTGGGAGGGATAGTTAGGGAGTTTGGAATGGACATGTACTCTCTGCTATATTCAAAATGAATAACCAACAAGGACCTACTGTATAGCTCAGGGAACTCTGTTCAATGTTATGTGGCAGCCTGGGTAGAAGGAGGGTTTCGGGGAGAGTGGATACTCAGATATGTATGATTGAGTCTCTCTGCTGTCCACATGAAACTATCATAATATTGTTAATTAGCTATACTCCAATATATAAAAAGGCTCTTTAAGATACTGTTGTGTAGATATTATCTGCATGTGGAAGCAAAAAACTGAACTTTGTAATCCCCAAGCCACTGAAACTTCATATTTGAGAATTCTGCAAGTCAACCCATTGTCAAGAGTAAGGAGCCTCCTTAATGAGAATCCCATAAGGCATACATAAGACACATTACACTCCATTTGGGGCTGGAGGTAGGGAAGGCAGGTGGGTGGGGTGGTAAGGCCCCAGAAGAGGAAGGAAGATGAGGGAAGTGCTTAACAAAAACACTCACTGACCAATAACGGAAACGAAGAACTTGGCTGGGGTTGGTGCAGTTAAATTAGGTTTTCATATGAGAAACAGATCAACAGACTCATTTAAAACCCTTGTAGGGTAAAAGAATTCCTTTAAAACACTGGATTGACACAAAGATCTTAGAAATACACAAGAGAATGCAAATTTTTGTAGGTTTCCCTTGCCCGTGCCGGTCACCATATTTTCATATCTTCCCGAATCCGATTCCAAATACCCCTTCAGCAAAATGTAATGCATGAGATTCTAAACAGAAATCTTCACCTCTCAAAAGAACAACTTAACCTCATTCTACAATCACTGTCAGGCTCCAGTGGTAGATGTTCTTCGTTTTATCACTTACTCGGATTTTGTTGTTCAGTTGCTCAGTCGTGTCTGACTCTTTGTGACCCATGGACTGCAGCACACCAGGCTTCCCTGTCCTCCACTATCTTCCGGAGTTTGCTCATGTTCATATCTGTTGAGTCAGTGATGCTATCTAACCATCTTATCTTGCATTTATATGCCACCAAATGACAAAAGTTTATAGAAACATTTCTCTGGTACTTGCTAGATGTGTTTACTCCTTTCTTGAGACAGCCTCTCATGGTGCCTATTTTTGCTACATGGGACCAACTGTGACCAAAGTTTCTCTTTGCATAAACCACACAATAACCATAACCTCAGAAAAGCTTTCAGGGCTTACTGAACTGTGACAAAATTCAAGTTAAAGGGTTTCAAAGAATCAGAGGTATATGATGCTTCTGAAAGTGATTCTATCACCAGATTACCTAATAGGGCTGCAACCTGCTTGAAAATTAAGAGAAAATGAGAAAAATAGATAGGCAACACAATGCCATGCAACTTTGGCTTTTCATCTACAAAGAAAGTTGAAACAGACACAAGAGGGCACTTGAGCCCATACTCATTCTGGAAGCAAATTCCTTGCAACTCCTTCTGCTCTCTTCATCTCCTCAGCTCAGGTCTCCACCTAAGTCCATGAACCTATTCCTAAAAGGAACTAAAACCCATCTATAAAATGGAAAATATGAAGTGGGTTAATCTTAAGTGTCACATAATAATGCATCATGTATCAGAGCAATACAGATGCTAAAACTGATATCAGGGTGGACATTTAGTCTTAGTCCAAAGCAATCACTTTACAGACAACTCTTGATCATAAGGCATGATGGGGTTACAGACACAGCACAACTCATACTTAATGAGAAAGCCTTTTCTAGTTTCAAAATCATCCTCCCCAGGGAGGGTGAGCAAGGCTCATGTCAGAGAAACCAAACCAACCAGCTGGAGTTTCATTTCCCTCCATTCAAGAAGTCATGATGAAACACCACAAAAGACTGCTTTAAAAATCACCTAGATTCCCTAGATCATTTTAGATTACCTCATAGGGAATAGCAAAATAAATATGTGCTTGTTTACACACACATAAAAATACTTTAACAAATATTAAAGTATAGCATTTATAGGTAACACTATCTGATCTTCATTAATAAAAATTAAAAGTAAATAATAAAAAGATGTAGCACTAGAGGTAAAGAATCTACTTGTCAACCCAGGACACACAAGAGATGTGGGTTCAGTCCCTGCATTGGGAAGATCCCTTGGAGGAGAAGTTGGAAACTCACTCCACTATGCTTGCCTTAGAGAATTTCATGGACAGAGGAGCCTCATGGACCTCAAAGAGTGGGGCACAACTGAATGACCTTGCACACACACAATAAAAAGATTACAGAAATATCTTATTTCCTGGGCATTAAGAAAGAACTTCCAGGAGCTTCCCTGGTGGTCCAATGGGTCAACAGTCTGTCTTGCAGTGCAAGGGGCACCAGTTCGACCCCTGACCCTGGAAGATCCCATGTGTCACAGAGCGACTGGACCGGTGTGTCCAATTATGAGTGCATGTGCCCAGAACTGGTGCTCTGCAAGGAAAGAGGCCACTGCAATGAGAGGCCCACTCAGGCCAAAAAATAAAGATGGATGAAAATAAATAAATAAATGAACAAATAATAAAAGAGGACAAAATTTTTAAAAAAGAGAGAGAGAAAGAAAGAACTTCCAAACTAATTCTACGTTGATTTTTTTTCCCCACTAGTTAAGACCTCAGGTAGGGTGTATGCTTTCAGATGAATTATATCCTCCTCAACATCCATATATCTGGAACCCTTAACCCTTTGTATTTCAGAATGTGACTGCTTTTGAAGAAAAAGTCTGTGAAAAGGTGACTAAGGTAAAAGGAGGTTGTTAGGGTAAATCCTAATTCAATATAACTGATGTCCTCATAATAGAAAGAGATGAGGACACCAACCAACAGAAAGGAAAGACCATATGAAGACACAGGAAAAAAGAAAGCTTTCTACAAGTCAAGGAGAAAGGACTTTGAAGAAACCCACACTGCCAGCACCTTAATCTCAAGCCTCCAGAACTGTGAAAAAAGAAATTTCTCTTTTTCAGACCAGCCAGCCTTGGTACTTTGTTAGGACAGCCCTAGCAAATGAACCTAGTGAATATTAACTCTTCCTCAGTTTACGTACAGACCCCAGTGCGTCTGTTAGTAAGTCGAAAATTCACCATTAGAAAGTCACTTAAAAACTAAGCATAATCTGTCTCTCTCACATTTAATGCTTTTTTAATGTGCACAATTCACCGGAACCATGTCTGAGTAACTGAAATTATGACAAAATCAGCTTGGAAGTATAGGCTATATGTCCTTAACACATAATCCAACCAGGTTACTATCATCTGCATTTTACAGATGTGGCAAACGAAGCCTTAAAAGGCTAACCAACCTGTTCAGTTTGTGCAGCTGGAAAAGGAAGAGCTAGGATTTGAACCTAGGCGTACTGGGTCAGAAGTTGTGTTTTTAACCAATATTACCTCTCCAAGCAGGGCGAAAAGAGACACTGATAAATTCTGGGCTTTAATGGCTGACATAAAGATTGTATCACTGGCAGAGACAGAGAAGATTCCAAAGTTTTGTTTTGAGGGAAAAGCTAATGAATTGAATGTTAGATCTGTTCATTTCCATGGGAACCTGGGATGAAGAGCGAAGAGGAGAATAATGAGACTCCTTCAAGTGGAGAAAAGGGAACTCTCCTACACTGGTGGTGGGAATGTAAATTGGTGCAGCCACTGTGGAGAACAGTATGGAGATTCCTTAAAAACTAAAAATAAAACTACCATATGATCCAAGAATCCCACTCCTGGGTATCTACCTAGAAAAAAACAAAAACTTTAATTCAAAAAGATATATGCAACCAATGTTCATACCAGCATCACTTACAACAGCTAAGACATGGACCCAACTTAAATGTTTATTAACAAATGAATGGATAAAGAAGATGTGGTGCATAAATGCAATGGAATACTTGTCCATGTAAAAGAACAAAACAAAACAACTTGCAGCAGCATGAATGGACCTCAAAGTTAGCATATTGAGTGAACTAAGCCAGAAAGAAAAAGACAAATATTATATGATATTGTTTCCATGTAGAATCTAAAAAGTTGTACAAATGAATCTATATACAAAACAGAAACAGACTCACAGACAGAAAACAAATTTGTGGTTACCAAAGGCTAAAAAGGAGGACAGGGACCAATTAAGAGTATGGAATTAACAGATACACACTATTATATATAAAATAGATAAATCAACTATTTACTTCAATTTAAAAAAAAAACAATAATGGGGCTCCTCCACAGAAGGCGTGGAAGTAGATAAGACCTCAAAGAAGATCATGAAGAGAAAAGAGAATGACAAAGACTTCATTTGAGTAGGGACACAATTAAGATGAGAATGAGGGGAAGAGATCTAGAAAGAAGCCAGAAAGCCAGATCAGAACCAGAAAACAGTGTCTCAGGGATCAAGGGTCAAATTAATGTTAAGAATACAGGGATAAATACACTAAATAGCAAACAGCTGATTTGTTTTAGCAAATTGAAGTGCATTACATTAAACTATTATATTACAATAGCAAGCAAGTGACTGGACTCAACTTTCTATTATTATTTGGGTCATTATATGATAAACTAGCACTTTTAAAGTATTTATGTGGCTGTGCCTGGTCTTAGACGTGGCACACAGGATCATCAATCTTCACGGCAGCCTAGCTTTGGCATATGAGACCTTTTACTTGCAGCATGTGGGATCTGGTTTCCTGACCAGCTATGGAACCCAGACTGCTTGCATTGGGAGCACAGAGTCTCAGCTCTTTGACCACCAGGGAAGTCCCAATAAACTAGCATTTTTAAAGACTTAATTGTTGATATTCACTTAACTATGAAAAAATGTAGAATACATAGAAACAGAAGCATACTATTGACCTAGCTCAAAACAACAATGATCTGAATATGAAAGAATTCTGTAAAATCACTTTTTTTTAAACTTTTTTTTATACTTTTATTTTACTTTTAACTTTTACAGAGTTTTGTTATTTACAGATATGTATGTCCCCAGATTAGTCTTATGTATATCCCCCCAATTCCATCCCTCCAGACCATCACACAAAATCACTTTTTAAATTCAGAAAAATAGTTCAAGACTCAAAAATCCAACAGAAAGATAGTTACAGTTTGATAAGAAAATCGATGTTAGTAATATAAATATCTAGTTATTACTCATTGAGAAAAGGCTATAGTTTCCTAAGAAAGAAATAGAAACCCTGTGTCTTGGCTAAATCCATGAAAACAAAAGAGCTTTTAGTGGAGAATTCTTGTTAATAGAAAAATATATATATCCCACATGTTTACTATAATTTTTCAAAAAATTAGACTAAATCTTACTATTTGACATATAAATTCTGATTGGAAAGGTCATTCATGCTACATCATATATACATGTGTGTGTGTGTGTGTGTGTGTGTGTGTGTGTGTGTGTGTAACAGCAGGAGTTCCCCTGCTCCATCCCTCACAAATGGTCATTCAATAGTCCATGTCTTTGCTTCCATTAATTATAGAAAGTTCGTCTTAATATTGAGTTTAAAGCTGCCTCTATGTAACACAGATCAAATTCTTCCGAAGAGACAAGATAAAACAAGTTTGGGCCAAAATACTTAGCCTGCCTCTCATTAATCTTCAATTCAGCACATTCCTCATTCTTCCATTTGATCTACCAAGTACATAGTTTTCAGACTCTCCCTGCTGGGCCATGATTATTTCTGTTCATTCCAGCTTAGCAATTGACCCTTAAACTGTGATGGCCCAAATTTTAATGCAACAATCCAACTATGTCTTGACCATTATAGTGGTTATTCAACAAACAATAACAGAATCTGTTAAATACAAGACACTGAATATAAAGAGACATAAAACAAGGAATTTAGAATTCAGATCTTCTGGGCAAAATCTGCAGTATAAGACTGCAGCCATGTGGTAGCTTTGATCTCACAGAAAATTCACAGTTGATTGATTTGTTCATGTTCTATTTTTGTTTTCTCAAAAACTGCTGTCCAGAAAGGTTTGGGATATCTAATTATTAAACTGACGTTCTGAAGCTGACAATAGGCACTAACATATTTCGTGTCATTTTATAGCCAGTTACCGAGCCTGGTGAGATCATTTCAAGCCTTTCATCTTTTACCCCCTGCTTTGTAAAGTGGACATTTGTAAATTTTATGCACTTGGCTTTTATGTTGATGTCTGAGTCACTGATAAACATTTTTACAGGAATAAATCCATAAACAAAGATTTTTTGTGCCTAGAGAAACTTCCTGCTGGGTTGAACGCCCTTCATTTGGAGTCTCCTGTGTGATTGACCAGCTACCTGAAATAAAAATATCATCTACTTGCAGCATCAGTGATCCCTCATGCCTCCATCTTGTTCATAAGATTATTTAGATAGGCTTCTTCTAATGCATTACAATCACAAAGATTGCCAATTATAATTACTTCTATAGGAAGAAGAAAAAGAAGAACTATACAGATAGCTAACTGGTAAGAAAGTCAAAGGAGGAACCAACCACACAAACAACAGCAGAAATGGTGCACAAGGAAATCACAGGGATCCAAAACTGGGTTGGTGCTGTTCAGTCACTAAAAGTCATGTCTGACTCTTTGCAGTCTCATGGATTGCAGCACACCAGGCTTCCCTGTCCTTCACCACCTACTGAGTTTGCTCGAACTCATGTCCATTGAGTCCATGACGCCATCCAACCAGCTTCTCCTCTGTTACCCTTCTGTCTGACCGTGCGCTTCATTTTGTTCAGCAATTTTTCCTCATTACTTTGTTTGGGCCAAAATACTTAGCCTGCCTCTCATTAATCTTCAATTCAGCACATTCCTCATTCTTCCATTTGATCTACCAAGTACATAGTTTTCAGACTCTCCCTGCTGGGCCATGATTATTTCTGTTCATTCCAGCTTAGCAATTGACCCTTAAACTGTGATGGCCCAAATTTTAATGCAACAATCCAACTATGTCTTGACCATTATAGTGGTTATTCAACAAACAATAACAGAATCTGTTAAATACAAGACACTGAATATAAAGAGACATAAAACAAGGAATTTAGAATTCAGATCTTCTGGGCAAAATCTGCAGTATAAGACTGCAGCCATGTGGTAGCTTTGATCTCACAGAAAATTCACAGTTGATTGATTTGTTCATGTTCTATTTTTGTTTTCTCAAAAACTGCTGTCCAGAAAGGTTTGGGATATCTAATTATTAAACTGACGTTCTGAAGCTGACAATAGGCACTAACATATTTCGTGTCATTTTATAGCCAGTTACCGAGCCTGGTGAGATCATTTCAAGCCTTTCATCTTTTACCCCCTGCTTTGTAAAGTGGACATTTGTAAATTTTATGCACTTGGCTTTTATGTTGATGTCTGAGTCACTGATAAACATTTTTACAGGAATAAATCCATAAACAAAGATTTTTTGTGCCTAGAGAAACTTCCTGCTGGGTTGAACGCCCTTCATTTGGAGTCTCCTGTGTGATTGACCAGCTACCTGAAATAAAAATATCATCTACTTGCAGCATCAGTGATCCCTCATGCCTCCATCTTGTTCATAAGATTATTTAGATAGGCTTCTTCTAATGCATTACAATCACAAAGATTGCCAATTATAATTACTTCTATAGGAAGAAGAAAAAGAAGAACTATACAGATAGCTAACTGGTAAGAAAGCCAAAGGAGGAACCAACCACACAAACAACAGCAGAAATGGTGCACAAGGAAATCACAGGGATCCAAAACTGGGTTGGTGCTGTTCAGTCACTAAAAGTCATGTCTGACTCTTTGCAGTCTCATGGATTGCAGCACACCAGGCTTCCCTGTCCTTCACCACCTACTGGAGTTTGCTCAAACTCATGTCCATTGAGTCCATGACGCCATCCAACCATCTTATCCTCTGTTACCCTTCTGCTCCTGCCTTCAATCTTTCCCAGTATCAGGCACTTTTCCAATGAGTCAGCTCTTTGCATCAGGTGGTCAGAGTATTTGGAGCTTCAGCTTCAGCACCAGTCCTTCCAAGGAATATTCAGGCCTGATTTCCTTTAGGAATGATTACTTTGATCTTTTTGCTGCCCAATGGATTCTCAGGAATCTTTTCCAGTACCACCATTCAAAAGCATCAATTCTTCGGGGCTCGGCCTTTTTTATGATCCAACTCTCACATCCATACATGACAACTGGAAAAACCATATCAAGTCATGCATAATGCAAAAATCTTTATCGCCTTAGAAATGTCTTTGTTTTATACATTCAGTTCAATTCAGTCCCTCAGTCGTGTCTAACTCTTTGTGACCCCATGGACTGCAGCACACCAGGCTTCCCTATCGATCACCATCTCCTGGAGCTTGCTCAAACTCATGTCCATTGACTCACTGATGCTGTCCAACCATCTTGTCCTTTGTCAACCCCTTTTCTGATACGTTACCATGTGTAAAACAGATGGCTAATGGGAAGTTGCTGTATAACAAAGGGAACTGAATCTGGCATTCTGTGACAACCTAAAGGGTGACATGCAGTGGCTAGGGGGAGGCAGGTTCAAGAGGGAGGGGATATATGTATACTTAAGGCTAATTTGCAATACTGTATGGCAAAACCAACACAACACTGTAAAAGAATTGTCCTTGACTTAAAAATGAATTTAAAAAAACATATTTGAGGTTTCCATAACACAAAACATTTCGAAAGTTAGACAGGGAATTCAACTACCTCAAAGACAGAAGAGATTCTCATTCTAACATTAAAACTGAACCTTCTCTCCATTACTTTGAAACATGTGTATTGTACAATTAAAATGTCAATCTTTATTATGCAAACTTGTAATAAATATTAATGAATGTAAGAAAAGAAAATGCCATGCTTCTAGAAAACATGCTTCTTCATTCCCCTAGGAATATTGTGACACAATTTAGGATATGGAAGGAGAACACTGAACAAATGTTATAGGATGTAGATGCAATGATTATAGACATAGATGGCAGGTCCTGGGTCATGGAGGATGAAGTCTTCATGGACTTTAACAAGATTTGATCATTCTTTTAGAGAGATTTGTACATATTGGTTATCAATGTTAAATGACTTCAGTCATGTCCGACTCTATGAGATCCCATGGACTATAGCCTGTTAACCTCCTCTGTCCATGGGATTTCCCAAGCAAGAATACTAGAGTGGGTAGCCATTCTCTTCTCCAGGGGAATCTTCCCAACTCAGGGGTCTACCCTGTGTTTCCTGCACTAACACTGAGCCACCAGGGAAGTACAGATAGTTCTTTAGGAAAGAATAAAATAGCCACCCAAGATGTTTCAAAGTAATTTTTAACAATCATACATTTTTAACATAAAAAAGGAATTTCAGATTTTATGCACCTTTAATGAAGGAACTCCTTGATGAAATTCAGAAAAGAATCAAAATTGACTCAAAACTGAAAAAGACATGGTAAAGGAGGCTAGTGATGAACTCTGTATCCATTTAAATGTAATAAGGCAAAAGAAAATACAGAAATTATTGTTACAAAGCAGATTATAAATATTATAAATCTTAATAATATAAAAGCAACAGTATTTGGAGTCCACACATTTCCTGAAAAAAAGGCTAAATAATAAATATTTAGACATTATGGGTCAAGATGGCCAGTGTCAAGACTCCTTAATTTCACTGGGGTAGCTCAAAAAGCAAGACTACACAATACAAAAAAAAGACTGAGTATAGCAATTGGGCAAGTTACAATGAAACTTTATTTGCAAAAACAAGCAGCAGGTCAGATTTCATTCTAGTTTCCTAGCTATAACAGAGTGGAGAGAAAAGAAAAGTAGTACAGTAAAATCCCCATCTTCATAGTGGGTGTTTAAAAACTACATCCAGGGACTTCCCAAATGTCCAGTGATTAAGAATCTGTCTTACAGTGAAGGGAATTGGGCTTTGATCTTTGGTTGGGGAACTAAAATTCCCACATACTGTGGAGCAACTAAGCTTATGCACCACAGTTAAAGAGTCCACGCACCACGACTAGATCCCCCATGATATAACAGAGGGATCTAGTTGTGGTGCATGCCAAATGAATAAATATGAAAAATTAATAAATAAATACAAAATAAGTAAATATGCAAAATAATAAACAAATATGAAGCAATACCATCTAAAATGGAAGTATGTCATTTTCTAAAGCACATAAAATCCATCTTTAAATTTTATATATTTTTCTTTAAAGAGGACTTTTAATAGAAAATAATATATCTTGGGATTAACAAATCCATCCAAAACTCATTTATTTCCTCAGTTTCACCTAAGTTTAATTTTATCTATCAGTTCAATTCAAATAATGTTGAAAAATTTTTACTTTATAAAATTACTCACAGACTCCTTTTTATTTTTTATTTTTAATTTTGATCTCTTTTGGTCTCTCTGGGCTCCTTTCTGTCATAGGATTATGTTTTCCTTCACTCTTTCCTGGTTTTTCAACTTTTTTATAACCACATCCCAAAACAAGAGTAGGATTCCATTTCATCAAAATGGTCATTGAAAAATATTTTGACCCATTGATTTCACTTAAAACTGAAAAACTTCAGAGTATAAAATAAGCTATTGTGTTAGTTACAGGGTGTTGTACAAGCTTAACATTCTCCAGATCTGACCTGTCAGAACCCTCTCTGCTTTTTCTCCAAGCTCCCTGCTGCTTTCTTGTAAAGCATTAACACTTTAAAATAAGCCACTGTTTTTGTTTCCTCAGCTTAGGCTCATTGGTCATTTCAGGCCACCTATCCTGATACTGTGTGTGTCCCCTCTCATATCATCTGACCCTAAAAATACACCCCTCCAAAGTCAAAGAATGAGTTTTTCAAGTCATTTTGACAGGTATCCAATTCCTAAAGAACTCTAACTGAGGGAATGTGGGGTGTGAAGACTGCTTGTTTGAGAAAATCCTTTTAAGACCATTGTGTCCGGTCACTATTTCTGCTCTAGTTTTAGTCATTCAGTTAGGAAAAAAGAACCCTTTCTCTGAGGGTAGGGTGCTGTTCATAGGACACAACTGAAATCAAAAGGGACTTCCCAGTTCTCTGAGAAAAGCAGCAACTGGAGCTTCATTAAAAAAGTGCCAGGAACTCATAAACAACTCAGATATCTTTTACAAGAGAGACTGGTTTCCAAAACGATAAATCTTTTGACTGATACTTGTTTCAACATGCATTCAAACTGCCTGCACCTTTTATCGGATACTGTCTTTCAGGATAATTTCTTTTTTGAACACTTGGAAAATCTTCCTACAATTCCAGGCATAGCTAGAGCACTTTGAGCAAAGTTGCTCATCATTAATTAAAGGTCAACCATTTAAATGTTAATATTTTTAAGAATGTCTACCATGTATTTGAACATGAATCTAAATATAATAGTTTTGGCCTAAAAAGGAAAAAAAAAAAAGCTTTTTCACCTCCCAAAATTTCCATAATCTCTCATGAGTAATCTCCTTTCAGTAACCATCCATTTTGCTGAAAAACACCCTTGTTGTCAAACAAGTTTAATGTAGAAAAGGAAAAATGAAGTTCCCCATCCTGTGCCAATCATATCTATATTTGTCTGATCACTTCATGATCCCTGGGCTTGGTCATCCTGGAACTGTAAATTGTAAATTTTTATGATAGGTATATTCTACTCAAGTCATTCAAATACTTAAAAATAAATTTCTCTTGAAGAGAAGAATCTATTCTGGACTTCAGATAGGATAATTCTCCTGTGTTCCTTAAATAGTAAGGTATATCATCAAACACAAAGTGCCAAACACTCAGGGTCCTTACAGAAATAGTCACCGTGTTTGTTCAGCTGCACATAACCCCACCTATCTCAGCCCCATGCATGCCTGGTATATTTAGTAACTGTTCAAGTTGCTTATCTTTCTTTAGCGTATTCCTTAATAATCCTAAGTAAGAAACTTCTGCCACTCTAAATATGTCTGTCTACTCATTTTGCTTAGAGTCAGTGAATCTTGCGGTCCAAAACTCTTTCACCCACACTCTGATTCAGAGTTTATCACTATCCACTAAATTCCATGAAAGGAGTTTAGATAAAATATGAGATTGTATTAACAATGTGAGAATCACTGGATAGCATTGCGGTAACCACCCAAAGCCCATATAATGTGTCTGTGGGAGGATGTGTCAGTTTTTATATCCTGATCAGTGATGAGACAAGGGATGAGTAAGAGATATGGTAAATTTGTATGAATATATCCAAAATACTGGTAGGTGCTTTCTGGATTCCAAAGAAAAAGAATGAACCAGTAATAATTTTTAATCAAGCCTCAACAAATTTTGGTTCTAGGAAGACAAGGAAAAGTTGCTGTGGTTTTTTTTTTTTTTTTCCCCCAATTATAATTAAAGAAGGAAAATGAAAAGAAAATCAAGTATTTCAACAGCAACATCTGAGATCTAGATTCAATTCTGGAAGGATTTTTAGGCCCATCAGTTAAATATAGAGATGATTTATGCAGAAAGTTGTAAGCTTGCCACATAGAAAGGTTTTAAGAAGATCCTCAGCAATCATTAGAAAGCAACCACTTACTTTCTAAAAAAACACGGGTCCAGAAATTGCAGTGTGTCTCTTTCACCAGTACTGAGTATCTGTCAAATATTATGGTTATAAGCATAGCCACTGAGCCAGACTAACTGAGCTCAAATCCTAGCTCTGTCACTTACAAGCTTGGTCAAGTCAATCTTCTGGTGACTCTGCCTTGTTTGTAAAAGTATCCACCTCAAAAAGATCGTTGTAAAAATTAAATGTGTTGATTTAATGTGCCTGGCACTTGGTCAGCAGTGCCTGTGACGCCCGCTATTTATCACACATCTCATCTTTCACTTCTCACCAGGATCGGATACTTTGTTTAAATCCAATTTACTTCATGTCTTTATAGATGTAGCCTACCATGGAAACCTGACATAAAGGCAAAGAAGGGTGAACTATTGAGTTCTATTATTCCTCACATGTCCATTCATTTATTCATCTCATGTGTATTGATCAACTGTTATGAATCTTGTAGTGTGCAGGACCCTGAGGACACAAAGATAAATAAAATATAACCTTCAGGGAGTGTCAATACTTTGGTCACCTGATACAAAGAGACAACGCATTGGGAAAGACCCTGATGCTGGGGAAAACTGAGGGCAAGGGAAGGAGACAATAGAGAATGAGATAATTGGGTAGCATCACTAACTCAATGGACATAAATTTATGCAAATTCTGAATGACAGCGAAGGATAGTGGAGTCTGGCGTGCTGCAGTTCATGGGGCTGCAAAGAGTCAGACACAACTTAGTGACTAAATATCAACAACAAATTCTCAAGGAACAAGAGCAAGGCATGTAAACAACTAAGCACATCAGTGTCATAGTTCTTATGGTGGAAGAATGAACAGTACAGAATGAAGGTTTGAGTCAAGGAGAAAGTGAATTCCACCTTGGAGAAGAGTTATGGAAAGAGTTATTGAGAAAGGGCCATTTGAGCTGAGTACTGAAAGTCAAGCAAAGTTCTTTGCTTGATCCTGGGGTCTGGATCAGTTTGAGGACAGATTCTTCCACGTGCTCAATAAAATAGCATTTTAAAAAAATAGCCCAGCTTGAAAGAAGGATAAAGGAACAAATCAAAGGTTCAAGGCATGAGAGGGAAATAAAATACAAAGAAGTAATTTAAGCTGATTTAGCAGCCTCTCAAGGAATTGTCAGCCCTCCTGAGGGGTGGAGATTGTGTTTTAATATCCAGGCAGGAAAAGGAAAAGGACAGAGCCCATGTGAAGCGGACAGCTGAACTGAGATCTCTGCACTTAGACAGGCATGATTATGAAAAGGTAACTAGAAATATTTCACCCATAAGCCAAGAGAAGTAGCTAGGAATTTTGTCATCTGCTTGAAACTCAAAGTGGGGGAAAAACTGAAAACCCCAAACCTGAGGTACACATATATGTGAAGGTCTAGTTTATACTTTCCTGATGATATCAAAGTTACACGGTAAGACATTAGCATAAAAACTGGTCCCCCTTTTGTTTAAAATCTAAGGGAAAAAATCAAACTGCATTACTGAATTATTCCTCACATGTCCATTCATTTATTCATCTCATGTGTATTGATCAACTGTTATGAATCTTGTAGTGTGCAGGACCCTGAGGACACAAAGATAAATAAAATATAACCTTCAGGGAGTGTCAATACTTTGGTCACCTGATACAAAGAGACAACGCATTGGGAAAGACCCTGATGCTGGGGAAAACTGAGGGCAAGGGAAGGAGACAATAGAGAATGAGATAATTGGGTAGCATCACTAACTCAATGGACATAAATTTATGCAAATTCTGAATGACAGCGAAGGATAGTGGAGTCTGGCGTGCTGCAGTTCATGGGGCTGCAAAGAGTCAGACACAACTTAGTGACTAAATATCAACAACAAATTCTCAAGGAACAAGAGCAAGGCATGTAAACAACTAAGCACATCAGTGTCATAGTTCTTATGGTGGAAGAATGAACAGTACAGAATGAAGGTTTGAGTCAAGGAGAAAGTGAATTCCACCTTGGAGAAGAGTTATGGAAAGAGTTATTGAGAAAGGGCCATTTGAGCTGAGTACTGAAAGTCAAGCAAAGTTCTTTGCTTGATCCTGGGGTCTGGATCAGTTTGAGGACAGATTCTTCCACGTGCTCAATAAAATAGCATTTTAAAAAAATAGCCCAGCTTGAAAGAAGGATAAAGGAACAAATCAAAGGTTCAAGGCATGAGAGGGAAATAAAATACAAAGAAGTAATTTAAGCTGATTTAGCAGCCTCTCAAGGAATTGTCAGCCCTCCTGAGGGGTGGAGATTGTGTTTTAATATCCAGGCAGGAAAAGGAAAAGGACAGAGCCCATGTGAAGCGGACAGCTGAACTGAGATCTCTGCACTTAGACAGGCATGATTATGAAAAGGTAACTAGAAATACTTCACCCATAAGCCAAGAGAAGTAGCTAGGAATTTTGTCATCTGCTTGAAACTCAAAGTGGGGGAAAAACTGAAAACCCCAAACCTGAGGTACACATATATGTGAAGGTCTAGTTTATACTTTCCTGATGATATCAAAGTTACACGGTAAGACATTAGCATAAAAACTGGTCTAGAATCCAAGAAACCACAGGCCAAATTAGTACTTCCACTACCTAAAGCACTACTCCCAGAGAGGGAAAAAAAAAAATCAACCCCTACTGAAGATGATCTCACAATAAAATTAGTAAACAAAAATTAAACATATAAAGAAACAGTAGGAAACAATCCATCATCATGAGAGAGTCAGTAAATGTAATAAATGGAGAATTCATATCGCAAAGGTTAGATATAATAGATCTGAGCAAAAAACTATAAAATAAGTATGTTTAAATAGTCAAGGACTTCCCTAGTGGCTCCGTGGTAAAGAATCTGCCTGCCAATGCAGGAGAGGTGGTTTTCACCCTTGGTCACAAAGATCCCTTGGAGAAGGAAATGTCACTTCAGTATTCTTGTCTGGAAAATCCTATGGATAGAGGAGCCTTGTGGGCTATAGTCTATGGGACTGCAAAAGAGTCAGACATAACTGAAGAACTAAATAACAACAATGCAACATAGTCCATTTAGATAATTACTTAGAACTCAACATCTTTAACATGGGTAGATGGATGGGGAGTGAAGAGATATGAGGAGATTGTGTGGAGTCGTGGGGTGTGGGGGTGGCTGTGTGTACTGGTGGGGGAGGGGAGGGAGGAAATGGAGAAGTTTTATCAAGAGACAACCCATGAGAGGCAGACAGGATCGAGTTACGTAGGATCTTCGATGGCATCCTGAAAAGTTTAACTTTGTCACTTTACAGAAGGAAGACTTTAAGAAATTTTAACCAAGAAAGTAATGAATAGATTTCTTTCAGAATGTTCTCTTTGGCAGTAATTGGAGAATGGTTAAAGGGAGATAAGAATGAAAAGATGACGAACACTCGGAGAATTTTTTAAAAGGTAGATCGTATGTCTTTAGTTCCAAGATGCATTTATAGACCCAAGGAACAGTCATATAAATTAACCAGAGTTGATGGCTCAGTTGTAAAAAATCTGCCTGCAATCCAGGAGACCTAGGTTCGATCCCTGAAAACTGAAAACCCAAACTGGGAACTAACCCAAACCTGAGGTACACATATATGTGAAGGTCTTTTACCTGATGATATCAAAGTTACACGGTAAGACATTAGCATAAAAACTGGTCTAGAATCCAAGAAACCACAGGCCAAATTAGTACTTCCACTACCTAAAGCACTACTCCCAGAGAGGGAAAAAAAAAAATCAACCCCTACTGAAGATGATCTCACAATAAAATTAGTAAACAAAAATTAAACATATAAAGAAACAGTAGGAAACAATCCATCATCATGAGAGAGTCAGTAAATGTAATAAATGGAGAATTCATATCGCAAAGGTTAGATATAATAGATCTGAGCAAAAAACTATAAAATAAGTATGTTTAAATAGTCAAGGACTTCCCTAGTGGCTCCGTGGTAAAGAATCTGCCTGCCAATGCAGGAGAGGTGGTTTTCACCCTTGGTCACAAAGATCCCTTGGAGAAGGAAATGTCACTTCAGTATTCTTGTCTGGAAAATCCTATGGATAGAGGAGCCTTGTGGGCTATAGTCTATGGGACTGCAAAAGAGTCAGACATAACTGAAGAACTAAATAACAACAATGCAACATAGTCCATTTAGATAATTACTTAGAACTCAACATCTTTAACATGGGTAGATGGATGGGGAGTGAAGAGATATGAGGAGATTGTGTGGAGTCGTGGGGTGTGGGGGTGGCTGTGTGTACTGGTGGGGGAGGGGAGGGAGGAAATGGAGAAGTTTTATCAAGAGACAACCCATGAGAGGCAGACAGGATCGAGTTACGTAGGATCTTCGATGGCATCCTGAAAAGTTTAACTTTGTCACTTTACAGAAGGAAGACTTTAAGAAATTTTAACCAAGATAGTAATGAATAGATTTCTTTCAGAATGTTCTCTTTGGCAGTAATTGGAGAATGGTTAAAGGGAGATAAGAATGAAAAGATGACGAACACTCGGAGAATTTTTTTAAAAAGGGAGATCGTATGTCTTTAGTTCCAAGATGCATTTATAGACCCAAGGAACAGTCATATAAATTAACCAGAGTTGATGGCTCAGTTGTAAAAAATCTGCCTGCAATCCAGGAGACCTAGGTTCGATCCCTGGAATGAGATGATCCCCTGGAGAAAGAAATGGCAACCCACTCCAGTTGTCTTGCCTGGGAAATCCCATGAACAGAGAATCCTGGCAGGCTACAGTCCATGGGGTCGCAAGAGTTAGCCATGATTTAGTGACTGAACAGCCTCCACAACCAGAGTTCCAAACTTGAATTGCTCTGCAAGCACCAGAGCACCAGAGCTCCAGAAGCTGCAGGACTGCTCCCAACTTTAACACACATGGAGGATTTATGCTGGCAGACTTTCCAGATGCTGAAGATACAGAGAGGAATAAAACAGGAGCTTTGTGTTACTCTCCTCTGAATGCTTACAAACTAAGAAGAAAGTGAGATGTGTACAAAAATAATGTGATGTACGTAAGAGAGATACAAACAAGCCATGAGGGAGGCTGGGGCAGAGGGGTGTTGAGAAAAGCATTAGGGAGAAGAGGGCATTTGAGTTGAACCCAAGGTTCAAGAAAAAGAAGTACATTTAAGGCAGAGGAATTTTGTAACTGCAAAGATTCATAAATGGAACATCAATATGCTGTAGATTCAATCAAGACTTCCAAAGAACTTCATATCTTGGTGATATTTTGTCATATGAGTCATCCAGTGATATACGTTTCAGGGAGCATCTAATGTAATAATAACTTTTTCCACTTCTTCAACTTATATGGAGAAGTTGGGTTTGGGGGCTGTGTGTACTGGTGGGGGAGGGGAGGGAGGAAATGGAGAAGTTTTATCAAGAGACAACCCATGAGAGGCAGACAGGATCGAGTTACGTAGGATCTTCGATGGCATCCTGAAAAGTTTAACTTTGTCACTTTACAGAAGGAAGACTTTAAGAAATTTTAACCAAGATAGTAATGAATAGATTTCTTTCAGAATGTTCTCTTTGGCAGTAATTGGAGAATGGTTAAAGGGAGATAAGAATGAAAAGATGACGAACACTCGGAGAATTTTTTAAAAGGTAGATCGTATGTCTTTAGTTCCAAGATGCATTTATAGACCCAAGGAACAGTCATATAAATTAACCAGAGTTGATGGCTCAGTTGTAAAAAATCTGCCTGCAATCCAGGAGACCTAGGTTCGATCCCTGGAATGAGATGATCCCCTGGAGAAAGAAATGGCAACCCACTCCAGTTGTCTTGCCTGGGAAATCCCATGAACAGAGAATCCTGGCAGGCTACAGTCCATGGGGTCGCAAGAGTTAGCCATGATTTAGTGACTGAACAGCCTCCACAACCAGAGTTCCAAACTTGAATTGCTCTGCAAGCACCAGAGCACCAGAGCTCCAGAAGCTGCAGGACTGCTCCCAACTTTAACACACATGGAGGATTTATGCTGGCAGACTTTCCAGATGCTGAAGATACAGAGAGGAATAAAACAGGAGCTTTGTGTTACTCTCCTCTGAATGCTTACAAACTAAGAAGAAAGTGAGATGTGTACAAAAATAATGTGATGTACGTAAGAGAGATACAAACAAGCCATGAGGGAGGCTGGGGCAGAGGGGTGTTGAGAAAAGCATTAGGGAGAAGAGGGCATTTGAGTTGAACCCAAGGTTCAAGAAAAAGAAGTACATTTAAGGCAGAGGAATTTTGTAACTGCAAAGATTCATAAATGGAACATCAATATGCTGTAGATTCAATCAAGACTTCCAAAGAACTTCATATCTTGGTGATATTTTGTCATATGAGTCATCCAGTGATATAGTCAAGAAAAAAATGTTATCCTCAGGGAGCATCTAATGTAATAATAACTTTTTTCCACTTCTTCATTTTTTACTTTTTTTATTTTTTAATTGAAGTATAGTTAATTTACAATATCCTGTCAGTTTCAAGTCTCCAGCATAGGGTATATATATATATATATATATATATATATATATATATAATTTTTTAAGATTCTTTTTATCAAAATATTTAGAATGATTCCCTGTGCTATATAGTAAGTCTTTGTTGGTTATCTATTTTATATATAGTATTGTGTATATGTTAACTTCACCTTCCTAATTTACCCCTCCCCTCTTTTCCCCTTGGTGACCATAAGTTGGTTTTCTATGCCCATGAGTCTTTTTTTTGTAAATAAGTTCATCTGTATCTCTTTTTTCTAGAATCCACATATAAGCAATATCATGTGATATTTGTCTTTGTCAGGCTTACTTCATTTACTATGATAATCTCTGAGTCCCTCTATGTTGTGGCAAGTGGCATTATTTCTTTCTTTTCATGGCTAATAATCCATTGTATATAGGTACCACATTTACGTTATCTATCTATTGATAGACATTTAGGTTGCTTCCTTGTCCTGGCTATTGTAAATACAGCTGCAATGAATATTAGGGTACATATATCTTTTCAAATTATAGTTTTCCCCAGATATATGCCCAAGACTAGAACCGTAGAATCTTATGGTAATACCTCTTTATTTTGATAAAACCATAAACATTTTATGAGTATTACACACATTCTCTTATTTTATCCCCACAGTAACTTTTCAAGGTTGGTCTTATTCTACCCATTTGTAGATGAAGAAATGTAGTAACAGAAAAGTAATCAAAAACAAGTGATTGTAAACATCATAGTGGGACCACCATGATTCTATTTTACAGAGACATTCACACTGTTGTGGGCAATTCCATCTAATCCAGGACATCATGTTTTTCATTCACTCTACCTGCTCCTACAAGGTAATGGCAAGGTGGCAGACAATGCCACTCCAAAATATGCCACTTTGGCATAAGGATTACTTTGAGCTGAAGGCAACTGACAAGAAGCAGATATAAGAAAAGGTTTCTGCCATCCTCCTACCTGCCTAAAAGCAGGACATAAATTTACAAAGGTAGGGGCTTCCCTGGTGGTCCAGTGGGTAAGGACACCACCTTGCAGTGCAAGGGGTGCCGGTTCAATCCCTGGCCTGGGAGGATCCCACGTGTCACAGAGCGGCTGGACCGGTGTGTCCAATTACCAAGCCAGAGCTCTGGAGCGCATGCACCCAGAGCCGGTGCTCTGCAACAACAGTGGCCACTGCGATGGGAGGCCCACACAGGCCAAAGAACAAAGATGGATGAAAATAGACAAATAAAAGACCAATAGAAGTGGCCCATCCACCCCCCTCCCTCCCTAACCCGCCCCCCCTCAAAAAAAAAATTTACAAAGGTATCCCCTCTCCTCTCTCTACCAGGAAGGACAAAAGTTAATCGCCAACAGAAGTTAGACTCCTATCAGCCTGGAGAAGGCCCCAGAGGAATCTACATAATAAGCTCTACTCATTAGCCTTTAACTATCATTTGTTTCCCATGTATTTGTCTTCCCCCAATTTACTGCCCTAGAAGCTCAAAGTCCTTC
The DNA here is from genome assembly GCA_022376925.1 of Tragulus kanchil. NCBI lineage: Eukaryota > Metazoa > Chordata > Mammalia > Artiodactyla > Tragulidae > Tragulus > Tragulus kanchil. The sequence continues at coordinate 228,617,968 of JAIOJX010000028.1, read as the reverse complement.
TTCTTTGTCTTGTCCCTTTTTTAAACGTGTAGTCAATGTTCCTTTGCTAACATACTGCCCTGCGTGTGTGCTACATCATGTCCGACTCCTTGCAACCCCATGGACTGTAGCCCGCCAGGTTGCTCTGTCCATGAAATTTCTCAGGCAAGAATACTGGAGTAGGTTGCCATTTTCTTTTCCTTCTCCGTCCAGTTCTGGCCTTGGCACATTTCCTAAGGTCCAGGGTTCAAGCCCACATCTCCTGTGTCTCCTGCATTCCAGGCAGATGCTTTCATCAGTATGCCATCAGGAAGCCCTGCTAAGATACTATATGAACCCAGATTCTACCAACCCTCTGAGACACCCACCTTTTGAGTACCCTGAGTACCTTAAGTGTGAAATGCATGCAAATAAACTGGTTTGTCATTCCTTGTTAATCTTTTTGTTGTCCAAGTTATAGAGCTCCAAGCAGAAAGTCCAAGAGGGTAGTCAGGGAAAAGAAATTTCCTCTCCCCTGCAAGTATCCTGTGCCTGTTCAGGTGACAAATCCAGAACTTTAGGATGGTGAGTCATCTGTGGACAACAGGGTATTGAGGGCAAGTTGGTCTCAAGAAGAGTGTGTCATGCATTGTGGGTAAGGACACCACCTTGCAGTGCAAGGGGTGCCGGTTCAATCCCTGGCCTGGGAGGATCCCACGTGTCACAGAGCGGCTGGACCGGTGTGTCCAATTACCAAGCCAGAGCTCTGGAGCGCATGCACCCAGAGCCGGTGCTCTGCAACAACAGTGGCCACTGCGATGGGAGGCCCACACAGGCCAAAGAACAAAGATGGATGAAAATAGACAAATAAAAGACCAATAGAAGTGGCCCATCCACCCCCCTCCCTCCCTAACCCGCCCCCCCTCAAAAAAAAAATTTACAAAGGTATCCCCTCTCCTCTCTCTACCAGGAAGGACAAAAGTTAATCGCCAACAGAAGTTAGACTCCTATCAGCCTGGAGAAGGCCCCAGAGGAATCTACATAATAAGCTCTACTCATTAGCCTTTAACTATCATTTGTTTCCCATGTATTTGTCTTCCCCCAATTTACTGCCCTAGAAGCTCAAAGTCCTTCTTCTTTGTCTTGTCCCTTTTTTAAACGTGTAGTCAATGTTCCTTTGCTAACATACTGCCCTGCGTGTGTGCTACATCATGTCCGACTCCTTGCAACCCCATGGACTGTAGCCCGCCAGGTTGCTCTGTCCATGAAATTTCTCAGGCAAGAATACTGGAGTAGGTTGCCATTTTCTTTTCCTTCTCCGTCCAGTTCTGGCCTTGGCACATTTCCTAAGGTCCAGGGTTCAAGCCCACATCTCCTGTGTCTCCTGCATTCCAGGCAGATGCTTTCATCAGTATGCCATCAGGAAGCCCTGCTAAGATACTATATGAACCCAGATTCTACCAACCCTCTGAGACACCCACCTTTTGAGTACCCTGAGTACCTTAAGTGTGAAATGCATGCAAATAAACTGGTTTGTCATTCCTTGTTAATCTTTTTGTTGTCCAAGTTATAGAGCTCCAAGCAGAAAGTCCAAGAGGGTAGTCAGGGAAAAGAAATTTCCTCTCCCCTGCAAGTATCCTGTGCCTGTTCAGGTGACAAATCCAGAACTTTAGGATGGTGAGTCATCTGTGGACAACAGGGTATTGAGGGCAAGTTGGTCTCAAGAAGAGTGTGTCATTGACGATATCCACATCCTGGTCCTTCCTTCCACTCTCTGGCTCCATTCTGCTGATTCTGCAACCTCTGTACCACAGAATCCTCTCCTATACCACTCGCCCTTCTGCCATGTTCTCCTCACGATCTCAATCCCAGATTTTCATGGTGTTTACAAGCAAGTGTTTAAAACTGCTTAGGTGGGTGTTTGATTAGAGTCTGGGACTGTCCCTGCGTTCGGGTAAAGGTAAGACACAGATGGAAAAGAGAATACCCAGATATCAGATTAATATTCAAAATAACCTTGTCATATGTGCTGTAGCCTAAAGAGGCAACTGGAGATCAGAAAAGGAACAGACCATTTGACCTTAGGAAATGTGCCAAGGCCAGAACTGGACGGAGAAGGAAAAGAGGCATTTGTTGAGGAGAAAAAGGTTTGTGAATCTGGGGACAGGATGGGACTTTAGAGATCTTGGAGTCTGTCTTCCTGTCACTCTCGCATCTTGACCTGGTGGGAAAGTCTGTGTAAGCAAAGACCCAGCTTGGACCACATGGAGCCCTAGGAGGAGGCCAACATAACGAAAGATGTCATTAATGTTGGGAAATGGTGGGAGAACAAGAGGACTCAGAGAAATAGAAATCTGTGAATAATGAGCACTTCCTTTGATAAACAGAGCCAATGTTAAAATTTAATTCAGTACATAATTCTTGTCCATTAAAGAGTCCATGCTCCTGATGACCCAAGAGACCCTACGGAACAGGGCGGTTCTTAAGAATGCACTATTTTCTTGAACAACTGATCCTGCATCCTTCCACTCACAAACACATTAGAGTTAGTGGAACTTAAATTACTCTGTCATCAAGGGAAAGTTACCTCTTGAATTATCAGATCTGCTAGGCCACTGTAAACTGTTGAAAAAATCACTGTTCCACCAGCATATACTATTAGTGTCATTTAAATCTGTAAAAATATTTTGAGTTCTAAGGAAGAAAAAAAAAATATATAAACATCGGTTTTTTTTTGCCCATGCAAATCCAGAACTTTAGGATGGTGAGTCATCTGTGGACAACAGGGTATTGAGGGCAAGTTGGTCTCAAGAAGAGTGTGTCATTGACGATATCCACATCCTGGTCCTTCCTTCCACTCTCTGGCTCCATTCTGCTGATTCTGCAACCTCTGTACCACAGAATCCTCTCCTATACCACTCGCCCTTCTGCCATGTTCTCCTCACGATCTCAATCCCAGATTTTCATGGTGTTTACAAGCAAGTGTTTAAAACTGCTTAGGTGGGTGTTTGATTAGAGTCTGGGACTGTCCCTGCGTTCGGGTAAAGGTAAGACACAGATGGAAAAGAGAATACCCAGATATCAGATTAATATTCAAAATAACCTTGTCATATGTGCTGTAGCCTAAAGAGGCAACTGGAGATCAGAAAAGGAACAGACCATTTGACCTTAGGAAATGTGCCAAGGCCAGAACTGGACGGAGAAGGAAAAGAGGCATTTGTTGAGGAGAAAAAGGTTTGTGAATCTGGGGACAGGATGGGACTTTAGAGATCTTGGAGTCTGTCTTCCTGTCACTCTCGCATCTTGACCTGGTGGGAAAGTCTGTGTAAGCAAAGACCCAGCTTGGACCACATGGAGCCCTAGGAGGAGGCCAACATAACGAAAGATGTCATTAATGTTGGGAAATGGTGGGAGAACAAGAGGACTCAGAGAAATAGAAATCTGTGAATAATGAGCACTTCCTTTGATAAACAGAGCCAATGTTAAAATTTAATTCAGTACATAATTCTTGTCCATTAAAGAGTCCATGCTCCTGATGACCCAAGAGACCCTACGGGAACAGACGGTTCTTAAGAATGCACTATTTTCTTGAACAACTGATCCTGCATCCTTCCACTCACAAACACATTAGAGTTAGTGGAACTTAAATTACTCTGTCATCAAGGGAAAGTTACCTCTTGAATTATCAGATCTGCTAGGCCACTGTAAACTGTTGAAAAAATCACTGTTCCACCAGCATATACTATTAGTGTCATTTAAATCTGTAAAAATATTTTGAGTTCTAAGGAAGAACAATCATATACAAATAAACACTTGGTGTGGAATTAAGTGAGTAAAGCACTCATAGTTTAGTGTCATTGTTATTCAGTGGATAAGTCATGTCTGACTCTTTGTGATCCCCAGGCTCCTCTGTCCATGGGATCTCCATGCAAGAATAATGGAGTGGGTTGTCATTTCCTTTGTCAACTAAAAAAGATACACAGTAGAATGGTGATGATGGCACATGCAGTGAAGCGACGGAAAGACAGACATGGACAGTGGACATATGGACATTGTGGGGAAGGAACAGAAGGTGGGAGGCGTAAAGGAAGTAGCATGAAGGCCTTTACTATCATAAGTGAAGAAAATAGCTGTAGTCATTGCTCTGTGAGAAAAGGGGATCCTTCAGGGGTGCTGTGTGATGGTTGGGAGGTGTGGGAAGGGGGGGATATATATATGACTAATCTGGGAACATACATATCTATAAACAACAAAACTGAAAAAGTCAAAAGCAAAATAAAGGTTTAAAAAAAGAAAAAAAGATGCACAACTTGAGAATTGCAAGTTAAGCTTTACTTGGGGCAAAATGAGGACTGCAGCCTGGGAGGCAGCATCTCAGATACTTCTGAGAGATTGCTCCAAAGAGGTTGTGGGGGGAAAGTCAATATATAAGGTTTTTGTGAAGGGGGAATTCCTTATCATTAAGCACTTATTTTTTTAATCTAAATTTTTTTATTTTTTACAGAGTTTTGTTGTTTACTGCCACACATCAACCCAAACCAGCCATAGGTATACATATGTTCCCTCCCTCTTGACCTTCCCTCCCATCTCCCTCCCGATCCCACCCCTCTAGGTTGTTACAGAGCTCAGCTTGAGTTCCCTTAGTCTTACATAAGCACTCATTTTACAAAAGCGTTGTTTGGTAGTCACAAGGATCTGATATCACCATGAAGGGATTTAGTGCTTTTCTAGATATAGAAAGATGCAAGGACTGAGATCCTAAAATCTGTTCCTAAAAAACATCCACCTATCTAAAGACCTGTCCCATCAGATTCCTGGAGCACAGAGTGTCCCCCTCCACAGCGAACTCTCTCAGCAGGTGTTGAAGGTCAGCAGCTGCCAACAGCACAGGGTTCAATCTCCACAGAGGCAGATTCCAAATGCCCTCGTTGTTCAGTCGTTGGTGATGCAATTGGTATGTGCCAGTTTGTAGTTGACACTTTCTCCAGTGAATCTTCCCAGTCCAGGGATTTAATCTACATAATCCAAGTCTCCTGCAATGACAGGTGGATTCTTCTCCATAGAGCTATACAGAAACTGGCAATCTCGAAATCCCTAAGACCAAATCTGTGTGACACCTGTTTCTGTAAATAAAACTACATTGGAACACAGCCACACATGACTACTTTCCTCTTACAGTGGCAGAGTCCAGAAGTTGTGAAAGAGATTGAATGGTGTGCAAAGCATAAAATATTTACTACCTGGCCTATTACCAAAAGAGCTTTCCAGCTCCCGGAGAGTCATAGCTTTTGTTGATTGCAAAATAAGACTAGGAATACATCCCAATCCTATTTTCCACTCCCAATAAACTTTTATTGAGCACCTATTATGTAATAGGCACTGAAATAAGTAGACGTAGCAGGGAAGAGTACAAAGATAAAAAAAGTAATCCTTGAGAATTGCAAGTTAAGCTTTACTTGGGGCAAAATGAGGACTGCAGCCTGGGAGGCAGCATCTCAGATACTTCTGAGAGATTGCTCCAAAGAGGTTGTGGGGGAAAAGTCAATATATAAGGTTTTTGTGAAGGGGGAATTCCTTATCATTAAGCACTTATTTTTAATCTAAATTTTTATTTTTACAGAGTTTTGTTGTTTACTGCCACACATCAACCCAAACCAGCCATAGGTATACATATGTTCCCTCCCTCTTGACCTTCCCTCCCATCTCCCTCCCGATCCCACCCCTCTAGGTTGTTACAGAGCTCAGCTTGAGTTCCCTTAGTCTTACATAAGCACTCATTTTACAAAAGCGTTGTTTGGTAGTCACAAGGATCTGATATCACCATGAAGGGATTTAGTGCTTTTCTAGATATAGAAAGATGCAAGGACTGAGATCCTAAAATCTGTTCCTAAAAAACATCCACCTATCTAAAGACCTGTCCCATCAGATTCCTGGAGCACAGAGTGTCCCCCTCCACAGCGAACTCTCTCAGCAGGTGTTGAAGGTCAGCAGCTGCCAACAGCACAGGGTTCAATCTCCACAGAGGCAGATTCCAAATGCCCTCGTTGTTCAGTCGTTGGTGATGCAATTGGTATGTGCCAGTTTGTAGTTGACACTTTCTCCAGTGAATCTTCCCAGTCCAGGGATTTAATCTACATAATCCAAGTCTCCTGCAATGACAGGTGGATTCTTCTCCATAGAGCTATACAGAAACTGGCAATCTCGAAATCCCTAAGACCAAATCTGTGTGACACCTGTTTCTGTAAATAAAACTACATTGGAACACAGCCACACATGACTACTTTCCTCTTACAGTGGCAGAGTCCAGAAGTTGTGAAAGAGATTGAATGGTGTGCAAAGCATAAAATATTTACTACCTGGCCTATTACCAAAAGAGCTTTCCAGCTCCCGGAGAGTCATAGCTTTTGTTGATTGCAAAATAAGACTAGGAATACATCCCAATCCTATTTTCCACTCCCCAATAAACTTTTATTGAGCACCTATTATGTAATAGGCACTGAAATAAGTAGACGTAGCAGGGGGAAGAGTACAAAGATGAAAAACAGAAAGTTTCAGACAAGAACGCTCTGAAGGCTGAGAAGCATGAGTAATGTTAAAGACTTACCAGAAACTGGAGAAAGAATTCTGGAGACCTCAGACCACAGTCAAATGACAAAGGATGAGTAAGAAGTAAGCAAATGAAAGGGCTAAAGGGAAACAGAGGGCAGAAAGCCCACTGTGACTGTCAAAAGTCAAAATTTATGTCTTAGCATTTCTTTTTTCATTGGAGCGTAATTGCTTTACAATGTTGTGTTGGTTTCAACTGTACAACGAAGTGAATCAACTGTATGCATATGTATAACCCCTCTGTCTTGAACCTCCCTCCTACTATCCATTTGTAGATGATATCTACAAATCTGGACAACATCTAGTATTGTAACAGGATGTTAAATAAAACTTTTTCTGCCTCGTTGGCAGCCAGAACCAATTCAATAGGTGGCACATAATCTCCAGAAGAAATTATTTGTGAATTGTCTACACAGTGTGAATTGAAGAGAACAAAGAATGTCCTAAACTCCAAAAGTGTCTCTTCTACCAGCCACCACAGTGCTTTAAATTCTGGTCATTAAAAGCACTCCTGTAGATTAACATAGTAACTTTCAGATTGTTTACAATTCAGATGTGTACATTTTGTGCCCAAGAGTTTTCATACACAAATGTCTTTTCATTCACTGAAAACACTAGTAGGAATTTTTTGGTGCCCAAAGAGTCATGCCAGGAACACTAGGCCACATCATCGACATATCTTCTCCTCTTACAGAACTGGCAAAAAAAGTCTGTGTGACACCTGTTTCTGTAAATAAAACTACATTGGAACACAGCCACACATGACTACTTTCCTCTTACAGTGGCAGAGTCCAGAAGTTGTGAAAGAGATTGAATGGTGTGCAAAGCATAAAATATTTACTACCTGGCCTATTACCAAAAGAGCTTTCCAGCTCCCGGAGAGTCATAGCTTTTGTTGATTGCAAAATAAGACTAGGAATACATCCCAATCCTATTTTCCACTCCCCAATAAACTTTTATTGAGCACCTATTATGTAATAGGCACTGAAATAAGTAGACGTAGCAGGGGGAAGAGTACAAAGATGAAAAACAGAAAGTTTCAGACAAGAACGCTCTGAAGGCTGAGAAGCATGAGTAATGTTAAAGACTTACCAGAAACTGGAGAAAGAATTCTGGAGACCTCAGACCACAGTCAAATGACAAAGGATGAGTAAGAAGTAAGCAAATGAAAGGGCTAAAGGGAAACAGAGGGCAGAAAGCCCACTGTGACTGTCAAAAGTCAAAATTTATGTCTTAGCATTTCTTTTTTCATTGGAGCGTAATTGCTTTACAATGTTGTGTTGGTTTCAACTGTACAACGAAGTGAATCAACTGTATGCATATGTATAACCCCTCTGTCTTGAACCTCCCTCCTACTATCCATTTGTAGATGATATCTACAAATCTGGACAACATCTAGTATTGTAACAGGATGTTAAATAAAACTTTTTCTGCCTCGTTGGCTGAGCACCCAGAACCAATTCAATAGGTGGCACATAATCTCCAGAAGAAATTATTTGTGAATTGTCTACACAGTGTGAATTGAAGAGAACAAAGAATGTCCTAAACTCCAAAAGTGTCTCTTCTACCAGCCACCACAGTGCTTTAAATTCTGGTCATTAAAGCACTCCTGTAGATTAACATAGTAACTTTCAGATTGTTTACAATTCAGATGTGTACATTTTGTGCCCAAGAGTTTTCATACACAAATGTCTTTTCATTCACTGAAAACACTAGTAGGAATTTTTTCTCCCCTGAATAGCAAGGGGAAAGGAAAAAACTAAGACAAAAGGCACCCAAATCCTGCCAGAGTTTAGGAGGCAAGAAAGATCTGTAGCTTGAGATATTGCATTGAAAGGTGTAAATGGACTATTTGTTATAGAAAGAGGACCCGAGACCAAATAGGAATCATGAAGATGGAGGGCTTGTTTCTCCATGAGGACTGTCTTTGAATATGTGTCTATGTGTTTGTGCCTCTCTATCTCTGGTTCTGGGAGAGGTAGGGGTTACAGAGGGAAGAAGGGTGGGTAAATATATCCTAAGCCTAGTGAAGGTATTTCTAAAACCATTCAAGACTGAGACCTGAACCCGCATGATCAGGACTCCAACCTGGCTAAAACCTTTATTGGGAATTGAACCCCCAATCTTTTAATTAGAATCAACTCACCTGGTGTCTGGGCTTACTGAGGCTCAGGTTCTTTGTGTCTCATCTCAGAAAGAATCCAGTAAGGGACAAAGTGATAGGTCAGAGGGGCGAGGGAGGTTATTTAGAGAGACACACATTCCACAGACACAGTATGGGCCTTCTCAGATGAGAGAGACCTCAAAATGCAGTGTGGCTAGTTTTTATGGGCTGGGTAATTTCATAGGCTAATGAGGGGGAGGATTATTCTAACCATTTCAGGGAAAGGAGGAGGAATTTTCAGGAATTGCGCCACTTTCTGATCTTTGATGATCACCCTCGGTACTGTCATGGCACTAATGGGTGTGTCACTTAGCATACTGCTGTGTCATGGAGGCTCAAGGTCTAGTAAAAGTGGACTTGTTCGCCATCTTGGACCTATGTAGCTCTAATGAGTTTATGTTGTGTCCTTGAGCTATATCATTCTTTCAAAGGTTGTGCCTGCCCTCTTCCCTCCTGTTTCATTTCCACATTTTAGTGTACAACATGGATTATTTGCAGGAGATTCATGGTTAATCCATGGAGATTCATGACCATTAGTATTTTTCCATTTTGAGTGTCATCACCTGAGGGGTAGGAAGTTTTTCCATGCATTTATAGTTTTTGCTTTTTATAAATCACGCTCCCCATAATTCTGGGATTGCTTCCACCAAAAGCCAATTAATTCCCTCCGTTTAATAAGGGTTATCACACAGCATCATATCTCAAGTCCTAAAGAGAAGTATTCAAGTTTCTGTGCCTGAGGCACTGAGAAGTGGCTCAAAACTGGTCTACCTCCCTTCTTTCCGCTTATTTATAGGCAATCTTTGATAAACATTTCTGGCATCTTCTCAATCTTTGCCTCCATTTTTTTATTTTTTCTTTTTTTTCATTTTTTGTTTTTTATTGGGGTATATTTGTTTTACAGTGTTGCATTAGCTTCAGGTATACAACAAGCTATTGTTATATGTTTTTACAGAGTTTTCTTGTTTAGAGGTATGCATAATTCCCAAACAGTCATAGGTATATCCCTGCCTGCATTCTTTCTCCAAGATCCTGGATCATCTTCACTATCATTATTCTGAATTATTTTTCTAGAAGATTGCCTATCTCCACTTCATTTAGTTGTTCTTTGGGGGATTTACCTTGTTCTTTCATTTGGAACATAATCTTATTTCTTTTCATTTTGGTTAGCTTTCTGTGATTGTGTTTTTCATTTTGGAGACTGTGGGATTGTAGTTCTTGCTGCTTCTGTTTGCCCTCTCATGAATGTGGAATGAGGCTTGTGCAAGCTTCCTGATGGGAGGGACTGACTGTGGGAATAACTGGGTCTTGCTCTGGTGGGCAGGGCAACAAAACTTAAATCTACTTAAATCTACTTGTCTTCTCATGGTGGAGGCTGCACTCCCTCCCTAGTTGTTTGGCCTGAGGTGACCCAGTCTTGGAGTCTACCGGCTGTCAGGTCAGTCACTCAGTCGTGTCTGACTCTTCAAAACTGCATGGACTACAGCACACCAGGCTTTCCTGTCCTTCACCATCTCCGGGAGCTTCCTCAAACTCATGTCCATTGACTCAGTGATGCTATCCAACCATCTCATCCTCTGTCTGTCCCACAGGCTCTATGGTGGGGTCAGTGGCAATCTCTAAGAGGACTTACACCAACATACACCTCTCAAAACTGCTGCTGCCTGTGTCCCTGTCCCTAAGGCAAGCCACTGCCAACCATGCCTCAAATGTTTGCAGGTAGGTCTGGGTCAGTCTCTGTAGGGTCACTTCTCCTTTCCCCTGGGTCCTGGTGAATGCAAGGTTTTGTTTGTGCTGTCCAAGTTTGGAGTCTCTGTTTTCCCTAGTCCTGTAGAAGTTCTATAATCAAATCCCACTGGCAGTCAAAGTCAGATTCCCAGGGGATTTCCAGTCTCTTTGCCATATCTCCAGATTAGGAAGCCTGATGTGGGTCCAAGAACCTTCACAACAGTGTAAGAACTTCTTTAGTACTATTGTTCTCCACTTTGTGTGTCGCCAACCAGCAGGTATGAGAGTTGATTTTATTGTGATTGTGCCCCTCCTATTGTCTGCTTGTGGCTTCTTCTTTGGCCTTGGACTTGCGGCATTTTCTTTGATGGGTTCCAGTGTCTGCCTGTTGAAGGGTATTCAACAGTGAGTTGTGATTTTGATGTTCTCACAGGAAAAGATGAACACATGTCCTTCTACTCTACCATCTTGAACCAGTCTTTTGGCTCTTTGTCAGCTTCCAGAGAGCTGATGCCAGTGAAGTGGGAACAACTCCAGGGCCCCACAGTGGCATGGTCCCTGAGTGGAGGTTCTCGGGGGAAAATTAACTGGAGTTTCCTTGATTTGTGGGGAAGTGAAATCATGTAACTCATATTGGGACTTGAACCCACATGACCAGGGCTTGAACCCAGCCAAAACCTAGTCTTCCAATTGAGATCATAAACCTGGTGTCAGAACTTAATGAAGCTCATGTTCTTGGTGTCTTATTGTAGAAAGAATTCAGTGAGAGATAAAGTGATAGGTAAGAAGTGAATTAACTTAGAGAGACACACACTCCACAGACACAGTATGGGCCATCTCAGAAGATGAGAGCAGCCAAGAAAATGTCTCTAAACAATGCTTCTACAAATACTATGAAATTTGTTCTCACTTGAGGTACAAAAGGGCTTTATTTCTATACACATAAACTAGAGAATAGCACTAATAAAAATATTGCTGTAAATTTTAGTCAACAATGCAAGATAATATTCCGAAGACTGCATTGTTCAACATACTATGTGTAGCTACTGAAATTTACATTAACTAAAGCTTAACATATTAAATAAAATAGAACCACCATATGATCCAGAAATTCTACTTCTGAACATTAATCCAAAGTAAATAAAAAAAATGTCTCAAAAAGATAACTGCACCATTTTGTTCATTGTAGCATCATTCATGTAGTCAAAACAAGGAAGCAGCCTACGCGTCCATCAATAAGTGAATAGGTAAAAACACTGTTCCACTGTTGTTCAATCACTAAGTCATGCCTTTACAATTCAGTCCCTATGGACTGCAGCATGCCAGGATTCCCTGTCCTTCACTATCTCCCAGAGTTACTTGATTCATGTCCGCTAAGTCACTGATTCCATCCAACCATCTCATCCTCTGCTGCCTCTTTTTCTTTTGCCTTCAATGTTTACCAACATCAGGGTCTTTTCCAATGAGTCAGCAATTTGCCTCAAGTGGCCAAAGTATTAAGCTTTGGTTTCATCCTCAGTCCTTCCAATCAATATTATTCAGTAATCAAAATGAAGGAAATCAGGCTTCTCTGGTGGTCCAGTGGGTAAAGAATCTGCCTTGCAGTGCAAGGGGCATCAGTTCAATCCCTGGCCCGGAAGATCCCATGTGTCGCAGAGGGGCTGGACAGGTGTGTCCAATTACCGAGCCAGAGCTCTGGAGCGCATGCGCCCAGAGCCGGGGCTGGAGTTTCCTTGATTTGTGGGGAAGTGAAATCATGAACTCATATTGGGACTTGAACCCACATGACCAGGGCTTGAACCCAGCCAAAACCTAGTCTTCCAATTGAGATCATAAACCTGGTGTCAGAACTTAATGAAGCTCATGTTCTTGGTGTCTTATTGTAGAAAGAATTCAGTGAGAGATAAAGTGATAGGTAAGAAGTGAATTAACTTAGAGAGCACACACTCCACAGACACAGTATGGGCCATCTCAGAAGATGAGAGCAGCCAAGAAAATGTCTCTAAACAATGCTTCTACAAATACTATGAAATTTGTTCTCACTTGAGGTACAAAAGGGCTTTATTTCTATACACATAAACTAGAGAATAGCACTAATAAAAATATTGCTGTAAATTTTAGTCAACAATGCAAGATAATATTCCGAAGACTGCATTGTTCAACATACTATGTGTAGCTACTGAAATTTACATTAACTAAAGCTTAACATATTAAATAAAATAGAACCACCATATGATCCAGAAATTCTACTTCTGAACATTAATCCAAAGTAAATAAAAAAAATGTCTCAAAAAGATAACTGCACCATTTTGTTCATTGTAGCATCATTCATGTAGTCAAAACAAGGAAGCAGCCTACGCGTCCATCAATAAGTGAATAGGTAAAAACACTGTTCCACTGTTGTTCAATCACTAAGTCATGCCTTTACAATTCAGTCCCTATGGACTGCAGCATGCCAGGATTCCCTGTCCTTCACTATCTCCCAGAGTTACTTGATTCATGTCCGCTAAGTCACTGATTCCATCCAACCATCTCATCCTCTGCTGCCTCTTTTTCTTTTGCCTTCAATGTTTACCAACATCAGGGTCTTTTCCAATGAGTCAGCAATTTGCCTCAAGTGGCCAAAGTATTAAGCTTTGGTTTCATCCTCAGTCCTTCCAATCAATATTATTCAGTAATCAAAATGAAGGAAATCAGGCTTCTCTGGTGGTCCAGTGGGTAAAGAATCTGCCTTGCAGTGCAAGGGGCATCAGTTCAATCCCTGGCCCGGAAGATCCCATGTGTCGCAGAGGGGCTGGACAGGTGTGTCCAATTAGGAGCCAGTGCTTTGGAGCACATGCACCCAGAGCCCGGGCTCTGCAGCAGGAGAGGCTACTGCAATGGGAGGCCCACACAGGCCAAAGAAAAAAGATGGATGAAAATAAATAAATAAATAAACAATAAAAGAGGCCAAAAAGCAAAAATTTTAAAAAAATGAAGGAAATCTGCCATTTATACAACATGGGTCCTAAAGCATTATGCTACGTGAAATAAGAGAAAGACAAATTTTGTATGATATCACTTATGGGTGGAATCCTTAAAACATACACACACACACACAAACACAAAAACCCTCATAGATATAGAGAACAAATTTGTGCTTACCAGAAGCAGGGAGTGGGAGAGGCAGACAAAATGGGTGGAGATGGTTAAAAGGTACAAACTTTTAGTTTTAAGATGAATAAGTCCTAGGGATGTAAGGTAAAGCATGATGGCACTAGTGAATAATACTGTATTATAATCTGAACATTACTGAAAAAGTGGATCCTGAAGTTCTCATTGTATGAAAAAAATTGTAGCTATATGGTAATGGATGCTAATTCAATTCATTGTGTAATCATTTCATAATACATATATATGTCCAGTCATTATACTGCATACCTAAATCAAATACAATGTTACATACCAATTATATTTCAATTTAAAGAAGTAAACTTTTAAACATTAAATAGCATTTTAGTCATACTTGCCACTTTACTAGACACTTGTGGCTAGTAGCCAGCACATTGGACTGTGTAGATCTGGAATGTTTTCAGAAGGTTCAGTTGGACAATGCTATTTTAGAGTTTCAGAACCAATCAATTTTGACACTGAGAACACACTCCTGTCTCCTCTGCATGACTAGATTCTTAATATTTTAATCCTCAATGAATCTGAGTTTTTACAAAGTATGAAGTTACGTGATATAGAAGCTTGTAAGAACAGAATATTATTTCTCATTTTAGAGACAGGCCAAGTTCTCCAAATAGCTCTATTTTTAAACAGCTCTAGTAGGCCAAAAGACAGGCAGAAATCCAAACTCTGGTGGTCCAGTGGGTAAAGAATCTGCCTTGCAGTGCAAGGGGCATCAGTTCAATCCCTGGCCCGGAAGATCCCATGTGTCGCAGAGGGGCTGGACAGGTGTGTCCAATTAGGAGCCAGTGCTTTGGAGCACATGCACCCAGAGCCCGGGCTCTGCAGCAGGAGAGGCTACTGCAATGGGAGGCCCACACAGGCCAAAGAAAAAAGATGGATGAAAATAAATAAATAAATAAACAATAAAAGAGGCCAAAAAGCAAAAATTTTAAAAAAATGAAGGAAATCTGCCATTTATACAACATGGGTCCTAAAGCATTATGCTACGTGAAATAAGAGAAAGACAAATTTTGTATGATATCACTTATGGGTGGAATCCTTAAAACATACACACACACACACAAACACAAAAACCCTCATAGATATAGAGAACAAATTTGTGCTTACCAGAAGCAGGGAGTGGGAGAGGCAGACAAAATGGGTGGAGATGGTTAAAAGGTACAAACTTTTAGTTTTAAGATGAATAAGTCCTAGGGATGTAAGGTAAAGCATGATGGCACTAGTGAATAATACTGTATTATAATCTGAACATTACTGAAAAAGTGGATCCTGAAGTTCTCATTGTATGAAAAAAATTGTAGCTATATGGTAATGGATGCTAATTCAATTCATTGTGTAATCATTTCATAATACATATATATGTCCAGTCATTATACTGCATACCTAAATCAAATACAATGTTACATACCAATTATATTTCAATTTAAAGAAGTAAACTTTTAAACATTAAATAGCATTTTAGTCATACTTGCCACTTTACTAGACACTTGTGGCTAGTAGCCAGCACATTGGACTGTGTAGATCTGGAATGTTTTCAGAAGGTTCAGTTGGACAATGCTATTTTAGAGTTTCAGAACCAATCAATTTTGACACTGAGAACACACTCCTGTCTCCTCTGCATGACTAGATTCTTAATATTTTAATCCTCAATGAATCTGAGTTTTTACAAAGTATGAAGTTACGTGATATAGAAGCTTGTAAGAACAGAATATTATTTCTCATTTTAGAGACAGGCCAAGTTCTCCAAATAGCTCTATTTTTAAACAGCTCTAGTAGGCCAAAAGACAGGCAGAAATCCAAAGTTGCAAAACTCTTTCCTAGAAGCCTTAATGCCTTTCATATTGCTTATAAACCATAAAAATTCAGCACAGAGGGGTTTAAAATGTTGAGTTAGTGATTTCATGCATTCTACTTTTTCTCAGAAGTTTGACTGGCTTCTGAGCATACAACGCACTTCTTTGTATCACATTCTTTTCCCATATTTGTAACTTTCACTTCCCTTTTATGTGATACATATTTTAATGTATTAAGTGATTATTTACTGATGTGGATACATATGCATGTGAATATGAAAGAGCTTTCAGGAACATTTTTGGAATTCTGTGATCTTGAAAACTAACAAGGGACTTCCCTGATGGTACTGTAGATAAGAATTCACTTGCCAATACAGGGGATGCGACTTAGATCCCTGGTCTAAGAGGATTCCACATGCCACAGAGAAACTAAGGGCATGCTACACAACTACTGAAGCTTGTATGTCCTAAAGCCCACATACCACAACTACTGAGCCCATGTGCTGCAACTTCTGAAGCCCATGTGCTTAGAGCCTGGGCAACAAGGGAAGCCATCGCAATAAGAAGCCCACACACCTCAACAAACAGTAGCCTGAACTTACTGCAACTAGAAAAGACCTGTGTGAAGCAACCAAGACTCGGTGCAACCAAAACTAAAATAAATACATAAATAAATAATTTTTGAAAAGCTGATAAAACTAGAGCTTTTATTTTGCTTGAAACAGGAAAAATTACTAGTTTTGAAAACTTTAGAGTTCATTATACAGCTCTTTTTCTCCACCCAAGAATAAGCTAAAGAAATTAGAGCTTAAATTTTTCTTTAAAGCTTCCTCCAGAAAGACTTAGGTCATCAAAAACCACATTCATTGTCTAGTGAAAACACATTTAGCTAGTCCTTCTCTCTGCATGACTAGATTCTTAATATTTTAATCCTCAATGAATCTGAGTTTTACAAAGTATGAAGTTACGTGATATAGAAGCTTGTAAGAACAGAATATTATTTCTCATTTTAGAGACAGGCCAAGTTCTCCAAATAGCTCTATTTTTAAACAGCTCTAGTAGGCCAAAAGACAGGCAGAAATCCAAAGTTGCAAAACTCTTTCCTAGAAGCCTTAATGCCTTTCATATTGCTTATAAACCATAAAAATTCAGCACAGAGGGGTTTAAAATGTTGAGTTAGTGATTTCATGCATTCTACTTTTTCTCAGAAGTTTGACTGGCTTCTGAGCATACAACGCACTTCTTTGTATCACATTCTTTTCCCATATTTGTAACTTTCACTTCCCTTTTATGTGATACATATTTTAATGTATTAAGTGATTATTTACTGATGTGGATACATATGCATGTGAATATGAAAGAGCTTTCAGGAACATTTTTGGAATTCTGTGATCTTGAAAACTAACAAGGGACTTCCCTGATGGTACTGTAGATAAGAATTCACTTGCCAATACAGGGGATGCGACTTAGATCCCTGGTCTAAGAGGATTCCACATGCCACAGAGAAACTAAGGGCATGCTACACAACTACTGAAGCTTGTATGTCCTAAAGCCCACATACCACAACTACTGAGCCCATGTGCTGCAACTTCTGAAGCCCATGTGCCTAGAGCCTGGGCAACAAGGGAAGCCATCGCAATAAGAAGCCCACACACCTCAACAAACAGTAGCCTGAACTTACTGCAACTAGAAAAGACCTGTGTGAAGCAACCAAGACTCGGTGCAACCAAAACTAAAATAAATACATAAATAAATAATTTTTGAAAAGCTGATAAAACTAGAGCTTTTTATTTTGCTTGAAACAGGAAAAATTACTAGTTTTGAAAACTTTAGAGTTCATTATACAGCTCTTTTTCTCCACCCAAGAATAAGCTAAAGAAATTAGAGCTTAAATTTTTCTTTAAAGCTTCCTCCAGAAAGACTTAGGTCATCAAAAACCACATTCATTGTCTAGTGAAAACACATTCAAAGGTCAACATTTTCATGTAATGTTTAGCCAGGATGTGTTATTTACATCTTCCTAGAGTGGGAAAATCTGTTTAAGCTATAGAGTCTTATTATTTTTTTTTGTTTGCTTTTTGCTTTTTAATGTCAGTGGTTTATAGGAAGACCAAAAAGGTCTAGCCCCTTTACAAGGAATATGGTCACCAACAGAGAGCAGCACCTTGTGCCATCGCGGAGCACTGAGCCCACAGGGCAACAAGCCTGGTAGAGAATTCTATACATGTGATGTTTACTGGGGCTACCACTGAACAGTTTTGGTGCCAGACTTCTGAAAATAAATGATTATGATGAAGAATATTGTTTTTCACAGATGCAGAATTTTTTAACTCTTGGGAGCCTTTTTTTAAATGGAAAGTGATCATTCATACATCCTTTCTTATAATTAAAGGAAAACAGAAAGACTGATTTTGGAAAACTAATGGATAACACTCAACAATTTACAAAATGTTTATTAATTTTCTAAAGTTTACTGCAGTCCTTTTAGAATTATCCCAGACCCAGAATAGATTTATATAAGATAAACCACCAATAACATTAGAATCCAGAGAAAGGAAATAATAGTAACAAAAATTTAGATTGAAACGAGCAGTCAAGATTTTAAATTTCCAGGAAGGGCAACTTTGCATTGAATTCTAGACAGAGTAAGCAGGAAGAGAATGTGACAGGAATGAGCTAACCTCTATCAGGGGTTTATAAGAATGCAAAATACTGTCATCAATACTTTCCAGACTTTACATCCTCCCAGAATCCAGCTTGTGGCAAATTAAATCTTGATTAAAGATTGAAATTCTGCATTTCTAACAGACTCCCAGGTAATCCAATGCTTCAGTTCCATAGACCACATTTTTTTTTAAACTTTTATTTAACTTTTACAGAGTTTTGTTGTTTACAGATATGTATGTTCCCACTCTAGACCACATTTTGAGTAACAAAACTGTGATAGATTCAACTATCACTATCACCAAAGGACCCATATTTATATTGACACTTTATTGTTTAAGACCAGCCTTTCTATGATTTTAAATGAATGAAATAGAATTCTGTGAGTATCTGGTCTTATACATCACCTCAAATTTTCTGCATTGCCTTTCTTAAATTGGATGCAGTTACATATGCCAGCAATAAAAATGTTCCACACTCAAGGAGGTTTGAAAATGTTGAGTTGAACAGTTAAGCTCCTTAAATACCGCAGGACTTTTACAGCCTTTAACCCGAATATACATTATGAATCTTCGAGAAGGAGAATTGAGCACACATAATGCTTTATTCCTAGTAAACTTATTCATACTTACTGGAGTAGCTTCCATATGTTCTGAATAGTGAGCACTTTTTTTTTTTAATAGTGAGGATTTGAATACAAGTCCTGAGGCCTCCTTCCTTCTTAAACTCATAAATACGATTTGACTCAATCCAAGTGGTGACGTACACTTAAGTGAAAGTTGCTGATAGGAAAGTTTTTGAAGATGACCAAGGCATCAGGTTAAAAATAAAGATTATCTTTAGACCAATCAGGGCAATCTTTGCAGTCAATCATAAGAGACTGAGAAGGGGGTAACTTCTGTAGAAAACACCAAGAGACATGTTACAGAATTAGGATGTCATCATTTCATATGGTACAGCATCAGCTATGACTTGTTAGGAAATGACAGTAACAAACAGGACAGACCAGTCTTCTGTGTATCACACAGAACTAGAGCGGCCTGAAAACTAAGGTGAGAAAGTGGGGTTCAGCTCATCTGGTACTGAGCACTTGAGTTGAGCTGCAAATTTGAGCTTCAGCACGTGCTCCTTCGAAAGGATGGCTGCCCTCCCCTCAGGCAAAGGTCTCCAACTTCCTGCAGCCAACATCCCTCCCTTCCCCCACCCACCTGCCCTCAGGACCCTCCTCTCCCTCCACCCCTTGTTCGCTGCCCCCAGGTACCCAGGACTTCATGAAAAGCTTCCACAGAGCTTTCATTTGCCAGCAGCCCTCATCCACAAGCTCAGGCGTTTGGGCCATGGCCCGCATGGCAGCGCCATGGACTTGGGCACGCAGAGCAAGTGTGATGTGTGTGGTTTTCGGGTGACCGTGGTGGGAGATGGTGTGGACTCTGGGGAAAAGAGTGGCTGGCGTTTGATGATTAGTGTGGAAAATGTAACCCTGAAAGCATACGGATTTTTAGTACTATCCCAGCAAATAAACTGTAAGGGTTACTAACCAAAAAAAAAAAGAAAAGAAAGGATAGAGGAGACACATAAGGGGATGAGACATTCAGGGATCTGGTTTATTCAGAGCACTTTTATCCTAAAGCTTTAAACCCGAATATACATTATGAATCTTCGAGAAGGAGAATTGAGCACACATAATGCTTTATTCCTAGTAAACTTATTCATACTTACTGGAGTAGCTTCCATATGTTCTGAATAGTGAGCACTTTTTTTTTTTAATAGTGAGGATTTGAATACAAGTCCTGAGGCCTCCTTCCTTCTTAAACTCATAAATACGATTTGACTCAATCCAAGTGGTGACGTACACTTAAGTGAAAGTTGCTGATAGGAAAGTTTTTGAAGATGACCAAGGCATCAGGTTAAAAATAAAGATTATCTTTAGACCAATCAGGGCAATCTTTGCAGTCAATCATAAGAGACTGAGAAGGGGGTAACTTCTGTAGAAAACACCAAGAGACATGTTACAGAATTAGGATGTCATCATTTCATATGGTACAGCATCAGCTATGACTTGTTAGGAAATGACAGTAACAAACAGGACAGACCAGTCTTCTGTGTATCACACAGAACTAGAGCGGCCTGAAAACTAAGGTGAGAAAGTGGGGTTCAGCTCATCTGGTACTGAGCACTTGAGCTGAGCTGCAAATTTGAGCTTCAGCACGTGCTCCTTCGAAAGGATGGCTGCCCTCCCCTCAGGCAAAGGTCTCCAACTTCCTGCAGCCAACATCCCTCCCTTCCCCCACCCACCTGCCCTCAGGACCCTCCTCTCCCTCCACCCCTTGTTCGCTGCCCCCAGGTACCCAGGACTTCATGAAAAGCTTCCACAGAGCTTTCATTTGCCAGCAGCCCTCATCCACAAGCTCAGGCGTTTGGGCCATGGCCCGCATGGCAGCGCCATGGACTTGGGCACGCAGAGCAAGTGTGATGTGTGTGGTTTTCGGGTGACCGTGGTGGGAGATGGTGTAGACTCTGGGGAAAAGAGTGGCTGGCGTTTGATGATTAGTGTGGAAAATGTAACCCTGAAAGCATACGGATTTTTAGTACTATCCCAGCAAATAAACTGTAAGGGTTACTAACCAAAAAAAAAAAGAAAAGAAAGGATAGAGGAGACACATAAGGGGATGAGACATTCAGGGATCTGGTTTATTCAGACGTTTTCCAATCGTGCCTTGTAATCACTGTCTTTGCAAGTAAGAAGTAAGAGCAAAATGTTTCCCAGCATGAGATTTGGGAATTCTGATCTTCCCCCTGCCCACCGTGATGACTGGATAAGCAGCTTTACTATATAAAATATGTGAAACTCAAAGCTTCAAGAAATACTTTCACCTTTCCTTGAACCTGTCATGTTGAAATAAATGGTAGATTGAAAGTATGCCCACAGAGAATGGACACAAGGTACTGACGGCTCACTTCCTTCCATGAACTCTGAGTGTATAATGAATGTTTTCCTTTTAACATAAAAATGAAAAGAGTTTTAACCAAACTGACTTTGTATTTAGTACATATGTAGAATTTTACGCCTTCAAACTTCAAAAGGAAGTAGCAACTATACTTTCAAGACAGCTAGTTGAGGCTCCCTAATATCAAAATCTTATCTCATAGGAGACTAGAATGTGATGATTCTCAATGTTTAACTGCATCAGAATAACCTGGAAAGTTTGTTAACGCACAGATTAGTGCAACTCATCCTGGAGTTTCTGATTCAGCACGACTGGGATAGTGACTGAGGATTTGTACTTATCCCAAGATTGCAGGTGATGCTGCTGGTTTGAAGAAGACTACAAGAATGGAAGAGGCCTCAGTGATCATCCCAGCTGTCCAGTTTACCTTACAGATACAGAGTCTGAGGCACATAAGAACTCAGCACCAAGCTGGGCCAGAAACTGTCCCCTTGATGGGGACTGAGGGAGTGCACCCCGCCTGCAGTATACCCAGGTCTCCTCCACTGCTTCAGGCACGTGCCCTTTCTCAGAATGTCATTCAGCATCTCCCTACACACTCCTCCTCTCCATTCCTATATCAGGAAAAACTGTGAGAAACTTTGATGTGGGCAAAAAAAGTCACTGGAAGTCCTGGCTATCTAGCCTTCTAGTCTATCTTTCCTTTTTAAAGTCTTTCGGTTATTTTATGACTCTAAAAGTTGGAGAAAACTATAATGATGCAAAAGATTGTTATCTGGGCTTCCCTGATGGTCCTGTGGGTAAAGAGTCTGCCTAGCACTGCAGGCGGCACCGGGTTTAATCCCTGGCATGGGAAGATCCCATATGCAGCGGAGTGACTGGACCGGCGTGTCCAATTGTGAGCTGGTGCCCTGGAGCGCATGCGCCCAGAGCCGGTGCTCTGCTACAGGAGAGGCCACTGCTGTGGGAGGCCCACACAGGCCAAAGAAGAAAGATGGATGAAAATAAATAAATGAAAGACCAACAAAAGTAGCCAAAAATTTTAAAAAGATCTACGTTCACTTCCTTGAACTCTGAGTGTATAAAATGACACAAGGTACTGACTCACTTCCTTCCATGAACTCTGAGTGTATAATGAATGTTTTCCTTTTAACATAAAAATGAAAAGAGTTTTAACCAAACTGACTTTGTATTTAGTACATATGTAGAATTTTACGCCTTCAAACTTCAAAAGGAAGTAGCAACTATACTTTCAAGACAGCTAGTTGAGGCTCCCTAATATCAAAATCTTATCTCATAGGAGACTAGAATGTGATGATTCTCAATGTTTAACTGCATCAGAATAACCTGGAAAGTTTGTTAACGCACAGATTAGTGCAACTCATCCTGGAGTTTCTGATTCAGCACGACTGGGATAGTGACTGAGGATTTGTACTTATCCCAAGATTGCAGGTGATGCTGCTGGTTTGAAGAAGACTACAAGAATGGAAAAGGCCTCAGTGATCATCCCAGCTGTCCAGTTTACCTTACAGATACAGAGTCTGAGGCACATAAGAACTCAGCACCAAGCTGGGCCAGAAACTGTCCCCTTGATGGGGACTGAGGGAGTGCACCCCGCCTGCAGTATACCCAGGTCTCCTCCACTGCTTCAGGCACGTGCCCTTTCTCAGAATGTCATTCAGCATCTCCCTACACACTCCTCCTCTCCATTCCTATATCAGGAAAAACTGTGAGAAACTTTGATGTGGGCAAAAAAAGTCACTGGAAGTCCTGGCTATCTAGCCTTCTAGTCTATCTTTCCTTTTTAAAGTCTTTCGGTTATTTTATGACTCTAAAAGTTGGAGAAAACTATAATGATGCAAAAGATTGTTATCTGGGCTTCCCTGATGGTCCTGTGGGTAAAGAGTCTGCCTAGCACTGCAGGCGGCACCGGTTCAATCCCTGGCATGGGAAGATCCCATATGCAGCGGAGTGACTGGACCGGCGTGTCCAATTGTGAGCTGGTGCCCTGGAGCGCATGCGCCCAGAGCCGGTGCTCTGCTACAGGAGAGGCCACTGCTGTGGGAGGCCCACACAGGCCAAAGAAGAAAGATGGATGAAAATAAATAAATGAAAGACCAACAAAAGTAGCCAAAAAATTTTTTAAAAAAAGATTCTTATCTATAGAGATGCAAGTGAATTGGGCCTTGTGAAATAAAATTGAGCACTAGGTTAACCAGATGTGCTTCTATTTGTAAAACTATCTCAGCGTGGGCTTCCCCTGGTAGTCCAGTGGATAAGGACACCGCCTTGCAGTGCAAGGGGCACCGGTTCGATCCCTGGCCTGGGAAGATCCCACGTGCCGCGGAGCGGCTGGACTGATGTGTCCAATCACCGAGCCGGAGCTCTGGAGCGCATGCGCCCAGAGCTGGCGCTCTGCGATAACAGACGCCACCTCGATGGGAGGCTCGCAGGAGCCAAAGAACAAAGACGGATGAAAATAGAGAAATGAAAGACCAATAGAAGTGGCCCGCCCGCTCCGCTCCCTCCCCAACCCGACCCCCGCCCAAAAATAAATAAATAAATAAATCTTCAAAAAAAAAAAAAAAACTATCTCAGCGTGCTTAATTGCCTGTTTCTATATAAGTGTGTGTGTGTTAATTCTCTCTTGAATCTGTAACATCTTACTGGGTCTCACGTTAGTAATGAGTTAAACAAAAGCCTTGGCATAGGTACATTTACGGTTTCATATAAGTTATCACAATTTAACGTTTTTTTTTAAAAAAAATTACCTTTTAACCTCCTAAAAGAGTGCCTCTTTAAAGACAGATTAAGGGTCTTCAAAAATCTGCTTTTTCATTAAAAGCAATAAAAGCAGTGGCAAAAACTGTCCAAATTTAGCTTTTTCTGAGAGTTTGGAAATTAACTAAAGGATTGCAAAATTCCAAGCTTCTAGTATTGTTTTTTTCTGGGCATAATGATGCAAAAGATTGTTATCTGGGCTTCCTGATGGTCCTGTGGGTAAAGAGTCTGCCTAGCACTGCAGGCGGCACCGTTCAATCCCTGGCATGGGAAGATCCCATATGCAGCGGAGTGACTGGACCGGCGTGTCCAATTGTGAGCTGGTGCCCTGGAGCGCATGCGCCCAGAGCCGGTGCTCTGCTACAGGAGAGGCCACTGCTGTGGGAGGCCCACACAGGCCAAAGAAGAAAGATGGATGAAAATAAATAAATGAAAGACCAACAAAAGTAGCCAAAAAATTTTTAAAAAAAGATTCTTATCTATAGAGATGCAAGTGAATTGGGCCTTGTGAAATAAAATTGAGCACTAGGTTAACCAGATGTGCTTCTATTTGTAAAACTATCTCAGCGTGGGCTTCCCCTGGTAGTCCAGTGGATAAGGACACCGCCTTGCAGTGCAAGGGGCACCGGTTCGATCCCTGGCCTGGGAAGATCCCACGTGCCGCGGAGCGGCTGGACTGATGTGTCCAATCACCGAGCCGGAGCTCTGGAGCGCATGCGCCCAGAGCTGGCGCTCTGCGATAACAGACGCCACCTCGATGGGAGGCTCGCAGGAGCCAAAGAACAAAGACGGATGAAGATAGAGAAATGAAAGACCAATAGAAGTGGCCCGCCCGCTCCGCTCCCTCCCCAACCCGACCCCCGCCCAAAAATAAATAAATAAATAAATCTTCAAAAAAAAAAAAAAAACTATCTCAGCGTGCTTAATTGCCTGTTTCTATATAAGTGTGTGTGTGTTAATTCTCTCTTGAATCTGTAACATCTTACTGGGTCTCACGTTAGTAATGAGTTAAACAAAAGCCTTGGCATAGGTACATTTACGGTTTCATATAAGTTATCACAATTTAACGTTTTTTTTTAAAAAAAATTACCTTTTAACCTCCTAAAAGAGTGCCTCTTTAAAGACAGATTAAGGGTCTTCAAAAATCTGCTTTTTCATTAAAAGCAATAAAAGCAGTGGCAAAAACTGTCCAAATTTAGCTTTTTCTGAGAGTTTGGAAATTAACTAAAGGATTGCAAAATTCCAAGGAGTGTTTATCAAGAAAAACTGCTGAATTTTGGTAAGAGAAGCTCTGTTTTGTGGCATTTTAACTTGACTTAACCCCATCTTCCTCTTCCTATCTCCATGGTAGTTTTGAAAACAAAAGACCTCACAGCTACGGTAGTTAAGCAAACTAGCGGTCTAGCAACCACTGGCAAGAATGAATTTGGAACTTTCCCACAGCCCCATAATGATTCAGATTTGATCAGTGTGGAATCTCATTGAACATCCCCATTCCCAGGCTTATCCTCATTTAACCTGACTCAGTACCTGCTCTGTACCAACAGCCCCATATTGAGGGAATTTTCTAGAAAAGAGAAACCAGTGACAGTTAAGATTGCAGCTATCTAAGGTGATGTTAGTAGGTTGGGCTACATTCCTGGCAGGAATGTAAAATGATGTAGCCACACTGGAAAGCAGTTCCTCAAAGAGCTTTAAGCATAAAGTTAACACAGTCATTCCTATATAAGCATCAGTTTCTACTCCTCCCCAAGAGAATTGAAAGCATAAACTCCCCACAGATTTATGCATTAATATCCATAGCAGCATTTCATAATAGCTAAAAAGTGGAAACAACGCAAATGTCCATCCACTGTTGAGCAGATAAAATGTGGTATATCCATATAATGGGTTATTTGGCATGAAGTACTGACACATGCAACAATAAGGTGAAGCTTAAAAATATTTTTCTAAGTGAAAAAAGTTCAAAAGACCACATATTTATGATTGGATTTATACGAAAAATTCACAATAGGGAAATTCATAGTAACAGAAAGTAGATTAATGGTTGTTAGGGTTTGAAAAAGGAGAAATGATTGCTAATGAGTATAAGATTTCTTTGGAGGGTAATAAAAACATTTTAAAGGTAAATCGTGGTGATAGCTGCACAACTCTGTAAATTTACTGAAAACCACTGAATTTTTTCCAGCTTTATTGAAATATAATTAACATATGTGCTATGCTTAGTCTCTCAGTCACATCCAACTCTTTGCAACCCCATGGACTGTAGCCCATCAAGCTCCTCTGTCCATGGGGATTCACCAGGCAAAAATACAGGAGTGGGTTGCCATACTCTTCTCCAGGGTAACTTCCAGACCCAGGGATCAAACTGCAGTCTCCTCTATTGCAGGTGGACTCTTTGCCAACTGAGCTACCAAGGAAGCCCAAAATTAACATATAGGATTACTTAAATTCATGGTGTACAATGTCTTGATCTGACACAATTACATATTGTGAAATGATCACCACAGATGGTTAGTTAACACCTCCATCACCTCATGTTATCATAATTTCTTTTTTATGAGAACATTTAAGATGTACTCTTGTTAAGATGTACTCTTGTAGCAATTTACAAGCATATAATCTGATGTTGTTGTTGTCTGACTCTTTGCAACTCCATAGATTGTAGCCTGCCAGGTTCCTCTGTCCATGGGATTTTTCAGGGAAGAATAGTGGAGTGGGTTGCCATTTCCTGTTTCAGGAAATCTTTTCAACCCAAGGATTCAACCTGTGGCTCCTGCATTACAAGTGGATTTCTTACCGCTGAGCCACAGGGGGAGCCCTTATATAATATGACACTGTTAACTGTAGTCACCATGCTGAATGTTAGATTCCCCAGAACTTATTCTTCTCATAGCTGAAAGCTTGTACCCTTTGACCAACATCTCCTCATTTCTTCTACCCTCTGCACCTGATAAGCACCACTTTTTGTTTCCATGAGTTTGATTTCTTTTTTTTTTTTAGATTTCACATACACATATAAGTGAGATAATAACAGTATTTCAGGGTCATCTATGTTGTCATGAAGGGCGAGATTTCCTGTCTTCTCTGGCTACATAATATTACATATTACAGCTTCTTTGTCCATTCATTAGTAGACAAACACTTGTTTCCATATCTTGGCTCTTATGAATAATGCTACAATGAAAATGGGAGTATAGATATGTCTTCATGATCCTGATTTCATTTCTTCTGACTATATGCTGAGAACCAGGATAGATACATCATATGATAGCTCTACTTTTAATTTTGAGGAAACTCCATGCTGTTTTCCATAGTAATTGCACCAATTTACATCTCTCCAACAGTGTCGAAGGGTTCTCTTTTCTCCATGTCCTTGCTAACATTTGTTATGTCATGTCTTCTGATAACAGCCATTCTAGCATGTGTAAAGTGACACATCATGGTAGCTTTCAGTTATATTTCCTTGATTAGTGATGTTGAGAGTCTTTTCATGTACCCGATGGCTGTTTGTATATCTTTGGAAAAATATCCGTTCAGTTCCTCTACTCATTTTTTAATCAGACTTTTTTTCCTATTGATTCATATGATTTCTTTATATATTCTGGATCCGTTCAGTCGCTTACTCATATCCAACTCTTTGCGACCCCATGGACTGCAGCACGCCAGGCTTCCCTGTCCTTCACCATCTCTTGGAGCTTGCTCAAACTCACGTCCATTGAGTTAGTCATGTCATCCAGCCGTCTCATCCTTTGTCAATATCTTGGCTATCAATTCCTTATCAGATATGTGGCTTGCAAATATTTTCTCTTTTTCACTAGATTACTTTTTTTATTTTTGCTGAATATCTTCCAGGTAACCATGCTGGAGGTCTGAATGCATCTTTCCCTCAGAAACAATATTGCACGTACTTCAGCCCCTTGGCAGTAGGCTGTGCTTGGGTGGGTTAACTCAGGTGTTCTCCTAACAATCTTACAGGCAACCTGAACCCCCACTTCCAAGCAACCGGTTTATAAATAAATGTTTAAATCAAACCCATCCCTCTGTTCTTTGACCAAATATTGTTTTTCATGTCTGTCCTTCTTTCTGTTTGTAAGCAAACTGATGTTGCATTGTACAGAAAACTCCTGAATATATGTTCTGAAAACTTGCCTCATAACCCAGAAGCTTGGCCAGAGAGAGCCCAAGAGGAAGCTGGAGCAGGGGTTTTCCTGAGGGTGTGTCGATAGTAATGAGTCATGCTACTTCCTCATTCTAACTCTTTTCATCAGTGGACTGGAGAAAGCCCAGTCAGGCCGGGGGAAACCATCTTTATTTAGAGGGTAACGTTGGTATGTGTGCTAGTTGTTCAGTCGTCTCTGACTGTTTGTGACTGAAAATGGGAGTATAGATATGTCTTCATGATCCTGATTTCATTTCTTCTGACTATATGCTGAGAACCAGGATAGATACATCATATGATAGCTCTACTTTTAATTTTGAGGAAACTCCATGCTGTTTTCCATAGTAATTGCACCAATTTACATCTCTCCAACAGTGTCGAAGGGTTCTCTTTTCTCCATGTCCTTGCTAACATTTGTTATGTCATGTCTTCTGATAACAGCCATTCTAGCATGTGTAAAGTGACACATCATGGTAGCTTTCAGTTATATTTCCTTGATTAGTGATGTTGAGAGTCTTTTCATGTACCCGATGGCTGTTTGTATATCTTTGGAAAATATCCGTTCAGTTCCTCTACTCATTTTTTAATCAGACTTTTTTTCCTATTGATTCATATGATTTCTTTATATATTCTGGATCCGTTCAGTCGCTTACTCATATCCAACTCTTTGCGACCCCATGGACTGCAGCACGCCAGGCTTCCCTGTCCTTCACCATCTCTTGGAGCTTGCTCAAACTCACGTCCATTGAGTTAGTCATGTCATCCAGCCGTCTCATCCTTTGTCAATATCTTGGCTATCAATTCCTTATCAGATATGTGGCTTGCAAATATTTTCTCTTTTTCACTAGATTACTTTTTTTATTTTTGCTGAATATCTTCCAGGTAACCATGCTGGAGGTCTGAATGCATCTTTCCCTCAGAAACAATATTGCACGTACTTCAGCCCCTTGGCAGTAGGCTGTGCTTGGGTGGGTTAACTCAGGTGTTCTCCTAACAATCTTACAGGCAACCTGAACCCCCACTTCCAAGCAACCGGTTTATAAATAAATGTTTAAATCAAACCCATCCCTCTGTTCTTTGACCAAATATTGTTTTTCATGTCTGTCCTTCTTTCTGTTTGTAAGCAAACTGATGTTGCATTGTACAGAAAACTCCTGAATATATGTTCTGAAAACTTGCCTCGCATAACCCAGAAGCTTGGCCAGAGAGAGCCCAAGAGGAAGCTGGAGCAGGGGTTTTCCTGAGGGTGTGTCGATAGTAATGAGTCATGCTACTTCCTCATTCTAACTCTTTTCATCAGTGGACTGGAGAAAGCCCAGTCAGGCCGGGGGAAACCATCTTTATTTAGAGGGTAACGTTGGTATGTGTGCTAGTTGTTCAGTCGTCTCTGACTGTTTGTGACCCCATGGACTGTAGCTGGCCAGATCCCTCTATCCATGGGATTTCCCAGGCAAGAATACTGGAATGGGTAGCCATTTTCTTCTTCAAGGGATCTTACCAACCCAGGAATCAAACCCAGGTGTCCCACATTGCAGGCAGATTCTTTACCGTCTGACCCACCAGGGGAAACCCTTGGTATAGTGACTGACTTTTTGCTTTCCTTTTGCTACAATGCAAAGCAGGGAAATTGAAATGCAGGGCAAGATAGAGTTTAAGACAACACGAGTCATATGTAAAATAAATGTGACATACACTGAGATTAATTTCTCAGTGTATGCAAAAAAAGAAAGGTAAATTCAGCATATTTCTTTTTGTGTGTAGTCAGGTACTAAATGACTCTTGAATCATGCAAAGCCAATAAATACAAAAGAGACAAAGAAGAAAAAAGAAGAGGGAGGGAAGCAAAGAAGAGGATAAATGTGAACATAAATTATCTTCCCAATGTGGACAGTCTAGATAGTATCTCAGTTCCCCAAGCAATGTTGTTTTGTAATTTCCTTACATTACTCATTCAGATGTTTTCCTTTTAAGATGGCTCAGAGTCCACAGTTCCAGATCTTACATTTGTCTTTTAAAGTAAAGCACTCAAGTCCTTTCCAGGTCTCTCCACTCATAAAAAGAGGAATAATAGAGATTTCTATACCTTGAGAGATTTCTCAAAGCATTGCACAGAGATTAAACATCAACAATTATATAGTGCTATCCACTGCTTAAAATTGAGGAGAAAGAAGCCAAGTTGTTGAAGGAGCCAGAGCCAAAATAAAGGATTCCTGTTTGATTCGCTGAACCATACAGCCTTGAAATACTATAATTCAGATCATTTGATGAAATGTGTTTGCTGAGAATTTTTTCATCTTTGCTAAAAAGAAAGACTTAAAGCAAGGAAGGCATGAATTGCTATTCTAGAAGCAGGTATAGCTTCAACCATGACTTCTCATAACTCTTTCATCAGTGGACTGGAGAAAGCCCAGTCAGGCCGGGGGAAACCATCTTTATTTAGAGGGTAACGTTGGTATGTGTGCTAGTTGTTCAGTCGTCTCTGACTGTTTGTGACCCCATGGACTGTAGCTGGCCAGATCCCTCTATCCATGGGATTTCCCAGGCAAGAATACTGGAATGGGTAGCCATTTTCTTCTTCAAGGGATCTTACCAACCCAGGAATCAAACCCAGGTGTCCCACATTGCAGGCAGATTCTTTACCGTCTGACCCACCAGGGAAGCCCTTGGTATAGTGACTGACTTTTTGCTTTCCTTTTGCTACAATGCAAAGCAGGGAAATTGAAATGCAGGGCAAGATAGAGTTTAAGACAACACGAGTCATATGTAAAATAAATGTGACATACACTGAGATTAATTTCTCAGTGTATGCAAAAAAAGAAAGGTAAATTCAGCATATTTCTTTTTGTGTGTAGTCAGGTACTAAATGACTCTTGAATCATGCAAAGCCAATAAATACAAAAGAGACAAAGAAGAAAAAAGAAGAGGGAGGGAAGCAAAGAAGAGGATAAATGTGAACATAAATTATCTTCCCAATGTGGACAGTCTAGATAGTATCTCAGTTCCCCAAGCAATGTTGTTTTGTAATTTCCTTACATTACTCATTCAGATGTTTTCCTTTTAAGATGGCTCAGAGTCCACAGTTCCAGATCTTACATTTGTCTTTTAAAGTAAAGCACTCAAGTCCTTTCCAGGTCTCTCCACTCATAAAAAGAGGAATAATAGAGATTTCTATACCTTGAGAGATTTCTCAAAGCATTGCACAGAGATTAAACATCAACAATTATATAGTGCTATCCACTGCTTAAAATTGAGGAGAAAGAAGCCAAGTTGTTGAAGGAGCCAGAGCCAAAATAAAGGATTCCTGTTTGATTCGCTGAACCATACAGCCTTGAAATACTATAATTCAGATCATTTGATGAAATGTGTTTGCTGAGAATTTTTTCATCTTTGCTAAAAAGAAAGACTTAAAGCAAGGAAGGCATGAATTGCTATTCTAGAAGCAGGTATAGCTTCAACCACTGTATGTGGTGTTATAAAAATTAAACTTTAAAAATTATAGGTAAAAAGCTAAAGACAATTGAGATAAAACACAGATTTTGACACATGTATCAGGACTTGACTGTCATAGTTTTTACTTTTATTGTTCTTATTCATTGTTATTATCATAGAGATAGATCTGTGAGTGGCAGAGGGCCTGAAGTAGCCAGATAACTGATTCAAATTAGTCATCCTGCTTATGTCATACCTCATTAACTATGTTCAGAAAATAGAATTATATTTAAGTTTGTATTTGGAAATATAATTAATTGATACTAGACTCTCAAAAAACATCCTTAAATTTCATGTTATTATCACAGATGAATTTCAGTGTCAAACTCTGCATGTGAATTTTTGACCCCCAACTATTAACTTTATTCACTAGCTAATCTTTGAATCTTGAATTATTTATAAATACAAATATGTCCGATGCACTAAAAGCACATTTTCAAGAAAAAAAATCAATGAGAAAAAAATGTGAAAGATTTTGAAATTTACCAAATCTCCTGTCCAGCTCATCCATCAGGGTTGTCTTTGCCTTTGTTTGTCGCTAACTAGGCTATTTCACATTTTTTTAGCTGTAGAAGTTAACTTAGAGAAAACTGACTATAGTGCAAATAATTCCTGTCCTTAAAAATGCATAGTTCATTCCTGTTTTTGCAACTATTTATAAGTTCACTTCACATTCTTTATACAGCTATAAATGTGTGCTTCTGTTTTGAACTGGTGGTAGAATACATTGGTCTCTCATTAATTCTTGAGTTAAATAAAATATTTGATACATGTTCACTTTATATTTTATGAAAGTCATAGTTTTATCCTCAGTCAAAATTTATCCTTAAATAAGTATAAGCTTCAAATGTATATGACTCCCTCAAGAATACATTCAATAATGCAAACAAGTTAACTTCCTTGCAAATTTTCTAACCAAGGCCAGAACTATCATCTTCTTGTGATTTTGAACAGTCATTTTTAGAAAATCAATTGTTCAAATATGGCTGTATAGGTAAAGAGCAGTGCTCTGGGTATTTTTAAATAGATTCACCTACACACACACACACACACACACACACACACAATTGCAAAGTTTCTAAGGCAGCACATAAAAGGTTTACTCACAATGAGTTAAGATTTGTTGAAAGGACTTCCTGGAGAGAGGATGTGGACACCAGATTTAAGTTAAAAGAGCAATATTAGCTCATCTCACAAGAGTATATTCAAGACTAACACTCCTTGATGCTTTGCATTAAAATTTAATTAATGTCTCTTGAGACAGAAAAACATAGAAAACAGTTTGTTTTCAAATGTTATTACTAGTTGTATTTTTTTTATATAGTCACAAGTATTTTATATTGCTTTTTTGATTTTACAGAGTTTTGTTGCTTACAGATATGTATAATTTCAGATTAGTTATATGTATATCCCATTCCCCCCCCATCCCACCCCTCTAGGCCATCACATAGCCCCCATGTATGATCCCTTAGTCCCAGAGCACATTGACAATAGTTATCTCTTTTACATAAGATAGTATAGGGCTCTGTGTTGCTCTTTGCATATCTCTCACCCACTTTTCCCTCTCCCCAATGTCCATAAGTGTATTCTCTATGACTGACTTTCCATCAATGCTCTGCATATATATTTATCAGTACTGACTTACTAGATTCCATATATGTGTTCGTACACTGTATCTGTCCTTATCTTTTGTACTTTTTTAATATAAGAATAGAACTATTCAGCCTTTCTCTAGGTAATAAGTTATAAAAATACCAGAGCTTTCTTTTTACTTATTTTAATCTTACTTAATTATAGAATTGAATATTTTACAACTGTAATACCATTCCAGTTATGCAAATAAAATTTTCTATACTTGAAATAATTATGTGAGAGGAATTTATTCAACCCAACTATATAACTATCCATGTAGGTTATAGAATTATAAAGATATTTAAAACATTTCTATGTCAATGTGTACTGTTTCTAAGAAAAGTGGTACCAAACTATAATCATATAAGTAGTGGAAGATTACAAATAATGACCATTTAATGACTATGACTAATGATATTAGTGAGTGCTTAATAAAAAAGGGAAACAAGCATGAGAATTTATTCTCATACATTAAGTGTGTCACCGATGTGGCACACTTAATAGAAGATTACAGAAACCTAATCAGAGGTTTTTAGAATGAACTGTAATATTTGTTTTTAAAAGGATTACTGTTCCTTTTACTTGTGAGTATTTTTCATCCATTTCCTGTTATTAATCTTATTAGAAGGTGAAATAATTTTGACTATTACTACTCAAGCATCACTTCTCCTGCCAAATAATCCTTAATATCTAGACAGAATTAGATGTTCTCTTCTTTCGGCTCCTACAGTGTATATGCCATAAGAGCTCAGTAATTGTTTACGTATGAGCCTATAAGTGTCATAGAGGGCTTCCCTGGTGGTTCAGACAGTAAAGACTCTACCTGGAATGTAGAAGACCTGGGTTTGATCCCAGGGTCAGGAAGATGCCCAGGAGAAGAGAATACTCACTCCAGCATTCTTGCCGGGAGAATCCCATGAACAGAGGAGCCTGGTTGGGCTACTATTCCCATCAAAGAGTCAGACATGACTGAGTGATTAGCACAATAAGTGTGATAGAAAGGAAACAATGTAGATGCTGGAATCAAATCAGATTGAATTGTAAAATAGTTAATTGCTAGTTGAGTGAACGTAGATGAGCAAATAAACATTATGAACCTCAACAGGATGTGCATGACAACTTGGTATGGTATTATTGCATGTACTTATATGGATGTGTGTGAGTGCTCGGTCATTCATTTGAGTCCAGCTCCTGTCTATAGAGAACCCATGGACTATAGCCTGTCAGGCTCCTCTGTCTGTGGGGTTTTCCAGGCAAGAGTACTGGAGTGGGTTGCCATTTCCTTCTCCAGGGGATCTTCCCAACCCAGGGACTGAACCAGTGTCTCTTGTGTCTCCTGTGTCTGCAGGCAGATTCTTTGTCACTGAACCACCAGGAAAAACCATGTACTTATATATACAATAGTATCCTACTATTATTGCAAAGATTAAGGGAAATTACATGTGTTGTTCCCTGTAACATAGTAATAAGATTATAAACAGAAAACTTCCTGGCTGTCCAGTGGTCAATGTAATGAGTAGTTTAAAAAAGTGGTACAACAAAAGTAGTGGAAGATTACAATTTGACCATTTAATGACTATGACTAATGATATTAGTGAGTGCTTAATAAAAAAGGGAAACAAGCATGAGAATTTATTCTCATACATTAAGTGTGTCACCGATGTGGCACACTTAATAGAAGATTACAGAAACCTAATCAGAGGTTTTTAGAATGAACTGTAATATTTGTTTTTAAAAGGATTACTGTTCCTTTTACTTGTGAGTATTTTTCATCCATTTCCTGTTATTAATCTTATTAGAAGGTGAAATAATTTTGACTATTACTACTCAAGCATCACTTCTCCTGCCAAATAATCCTTAATATCTAGACAGAATTAGATGTTCTCTTCTTTCGGCTCCTACAGTGTATATGCCATAAGAGCTCAGTAATTGTTTACGTATGAGCCTATAAGTGTCATAGAGGGCTTCCCTGGTGGTTCAGACAGTAAAGACTCTACCTGGAATGTAGAAGACCTGGGTTTGATCCCAGGGTCAGGAAGATGCCCAGGAGAAGAGAATACTCACTCCAGCATTCTTGCCGGGAGAATCCCATGAACAGAGGAGCCTGGTTGGGCTACTATTCCCATCAAAGAGTCAGACATGACTGAGTGATTAGCACAATAAGTGTGATAGAAAGGAAACAATGTAGATGCTGGAATCAAATCAGATTGAATTGTAAAATAGTTAATTGCTAGTTGAGTGAGCGTAGATGAGCAAATAAACATTATGAACCTCAACAGGATGTGCATGACAACTTGGTATGGTATTATTGCA
Organism: Tragulus kanchil; assembly: GCA_022376925.1. Classification (NCBI taxonomy): domain Eukaryota; kingdom Metazoa; phylum Chordata; class Mammalia; order Artiodactyla; family Tragulidae; genus Tragulus; species Tragulus kanchil. Next base: position 228,582,556 of record JAIOJX010000028.1, on the reverse strand, counting down.
TGTACTTATATGGATGTGTGTGAGTGCTCGGTCATTCATTTGAGTCCAGCTCCTGTCTATAGAGAACCCATGGACTATAGCCTGTCAGGCTCCTCTGTCTGTGGGGTTTTCCAGGCAAGAGTACTGGAGTGGGTTGCCATTTCCTTCTCCAGGGGATCTTCCCAACCCAGGGACTGAACCAGTGTCTCTTGTGTCTCCTGTGTCTGCAGGCAGATTCTTTGTCACTGAACCACCAGGAAAAACCATGTACTTATATATACAATAGTATCCTACTATTATTGCAAAGATTAAGGGAAATTACATGTGTTGTTCCCTGTAACATAGTAATAAGATTATAAACAGAAAACTTCCCTGGCTGTCCAGTGGTCAAGATTCTAATGCAGGGACATGGGTTCAATTCTTGGTCAGGGAAATTCTGCATCCCTTGGGGTAGGACCAAAAATAAACTTCCCAAGGATTATAAAAGTATTGTCTTTCCATCTCTTTACAGTATCATGAATAAGCTACTTTGTCTGTTTCATTATATATTTGCCATATAGCATATTACCATATTTACTATATCATATTATAGATAGAGGTTTTAATAAAAACTGGAAAAACGAAACATCACAAATGCCATTAATGTCATTACTATTGTTAGTATTTCCCACGTCATTCTTCTTGTTTTGATAAGTCATCGTTAGTTTTCATTTTTGCCTCACTAGAAATGATGTTTTGACACCAGTGCTTGAAAAAAAAATACAAATGGTTGAGCAATTCATGACCTTTGCAAAATGCTCCTGGTGTTTGTTCTTCATTATTTACAGAGACTACTGCCCAACCTGCTCAGCTGGGTAAAGACAAAACTTTCATCCAGGTTCCGTCTTATCTCTTCAAAAGTTTGGCTGAGATGAAGGGGCTGTGAGTGCTCAGAGGACTGAGACTGACAGATGTGGATTCTCCTTGCCCTACTCAACCATCTAGCTGGGGTTCTCACACCCTCTCACACTGGCCAGACCAGATTCCAACCTGTCCTGAACCTCCCCTGTTGTTTCTTCTGAGATGTCTCTATGGGAACTGCATTTCCTTACAGTTTGACTTGCATCTTTTGCAACTCAATTCACTTCCCATTTTTTCTAGGAAATCTTTCCTGAATTATCTCTATCTCAAATATACTCCCTTGCCTTCCCTCCATAGAAACATAATAGTAATCTCTTATAAGCCACATTCCTTTCTCATTGAGTTGACAAAATACACAAGTCAGTCAAATCTTAATTTTAACAAGCAATAACTTTTAGTATTGTTGTTGTTGCATTGCTAAGTCCTGTCCGACTCTTTGTGACCCCACAGACCATAGTTCACCAAGTTCCTCTGTCTGTGGGATTTTTCAGGCAAAACTACAGTAGTGAGTTGCCATTTCCTCCTCCAGGGTATCTTCTCAGACCAGGGATGGAACTCACATCTCCTTCACTGGCAGGTGGATTCTTTACCACTAAACAACCAGGGGAGTCCAACTTTCGGTTTTAGTATGTCCCAAATGTTCCAATATATATATATATGTATATACATATATATATATACACACACAATTTGTATATCTTCAATTCAGATTTAATTGGGCACTCTGTATATTTATTTAGTAAATTGAGCACTCCTAATCTCCCATCTTGCTCTGTACTATCTTACTATGCCACTGGTATTATGCCATGAATCACAGGTATTATCCAGGCTGCAGGCTCTCAAAGGCCAGGAAAGGCATCCAATTCCTTTGTATCACCACCACTTCTACCTCCCCTTTCTGATGCTTCACACCAAACAATGTCTCAAAGGCCACTGAGAGAGCAGGAGTGGGGTCTTCATTCTTTCATTCCTTCTTTAAGCTACCAAATATCCATTAAATACCTACCAGGTGCCAAACCCTGAAGAACATTCTGTAGACACATCTTTAAACAAGATACAGCTATTGTCCTCAGGCGCTTCCAGCTCATTCAGAAAAACAGGCAGGGCAGGAAGTTATTTCCAATAGTATGATAAGTTCTAAAAGAGAGTAAGAAGAGAACACAGGGGAAAGGCACCAAATCCAGTCTCCAGGGTCCAAGGAGATGTCTGAGAGGAAATATTATAGCAGTGAGGTGGAGACCTAATCATTCATAAGAGTTCACCGGGTAATGGCAGAGAGAGAAGACATCCCAGGCAGAGAGAGCAACATGAACAAATGCTTAAAGTAAGCACGAACATGGCAGTAATGCCTAATTAAGAAATCAAATCTTCCTTTTAGTTCAAGCTCGTTCGGACTCATGGATGGCGTAACTGTCTTTTGAAGTCTCAAACCTCTTAACAGGTTTTCTCAAAGAGTTCAATGGTGACAGCTCTTCCTTCTCTCTCACCTCATCACCTCTATTCTCCTTTCTTTCCTCTTGTCATCTAAGCATCCGGGGCTGCTGCAGTGTTGTTGTTGCATTCTAAGTCCTGTCCGACTCTTTGTGACCCCACAGACCATAGTTCACCAAGTTCCTCTGTCTGTGGGATTTTTCAGGCAAAACTACAGTAGTGAGTTGCCATTTCCTCCTCCAGGGTATCTTCTCAGACCAGGGATGGAACTCACATCTCCTTCACTGGCAGGTGGATTCTTTACCACTAAACAACCAGGGGAGTCCAACTTTCGGTTTTAGTATGTCCCAAATGTTCCAATATATATATATATGTATATACATATATATATATATACACACACAATTTGTATATCTTCAATTCAGATTTAATTGGGCACTCTGTATATTTATTTAGTAAATTGAGCACTCCTAATCTCCCATCTTGCTCTGTACTATCGTACTATGCCACTGGTATTATGCCATGAATCACAGGTATTATCCAGGCTGCAGGCTCTCAAAGGCCAGGAAAGGCATCCAATTCCTTTGTATCACCACCACTTCTACCTCCCCTTTCTGATGCTTCACACCAAACAATGTCTCAAAGGCCACTGAGAGAGCAGGAGTGGGGTCTTCATTCTTTCATTCCTTCTTTAAGCTACCAAATATCCATTAAATACCTACCAGGTGCCAAACCCTGAAGAACATTCTGTAGACACATCTTTAAACAAGATACAGCTATTGTCCTCAGGCGCTTCCAGCTCATTCAGAAAAACAGGCAGGGCAGGAAGTTATTTCCAATAGTATGATAAGTTCTAAAAGAGAGTAAGAAGAGAACACAGGGGAAAGGCACCAAATCCAGTCTCCAGGGTCCAAGGAGATGTCTGAGAGGAAATATTATAGCAGTGAGGTGGAGACCTAATCATTCATAAGAGTTCACCGGGTAATGGCAGAGAGAGAAGACATCCCAGGCAGAGAGAGCAACATGAACAAATGCTTAAAGTAAGCACGAACATGGCAGTAATGCCTAATTAAGAAATCAAATCTTCCTTTTAGTTCAAGCTCGTTCGGACTCATGGATGGCGTAACTGTCTTTTGAAGTCTCAAACCTCTTAACAGGTTTTCTCAAAGAGTTCAATGGTGACAGCTCTTCCTTCTCTCTCACCTCATCACCTCTATTCTCCTTTCTTTCCTCTTGTCATCTAAGCATCCGGGGCTGCTGCAGAGCACAGGTTGCTCAGCTCTGTGCTCTGTGGTGACATAGTTGGGTGGGATGGGGGAGGTGGGAGGGAGGCTCATGAGAGTGCAGATATATGCATGCATATGGCTGATTCCCAGTGCTGCATGGCAGAAACTGAGACAACATAAAACAACTATATTCCAATAAAATACTTAAAAAAAAAAAAGAAGGTAGAGTCGATCTGTGATGACCTAGAAATGTGGGGTGAGGGGGAGTGGAAGGGAGGTTCAAGCGAGAGGAGGTATATGTAAACACATAGCTGGTTCACTGTGATAAAGTAGAAACAAACACATCATAAAGCAATTTTCCTCCACTTAAAAATAAAATTTAAAAATGCCTTTTGAAAAAAATAAATAAATAAATGCAATGAGAAATCAAAAAATAAAATAAGGACTTCCCTGGTGGTCCAGTGGGTAAAGAATCTGCCTTGCAGTGCAAGGGGCACCAGTCAATCTCTGGCCCTGGAAGATCCCATGTGCCATGGAGCAGTGGACCAGTGTGTCCAATTACAAGCCAGCACTCTGGGAGCAAATGAGCTCATACTCTGCAACGGAAGAGGCCACTGCAATGGGAGGCCCACAGAGATCAAAGAATAAAGATGGATGAAAAGTAAATAAATTAAGAATCAATAGGGCTTCCCCTGGTGGTCCAGTGGGTAAGGACACCGCCTTGCAGTGCAGGGGGCACCGGTTTGATCCCTGGCCTGGGAAGATCCCACGTGCCATGGAGCAGCTGGACCAATGTGTCCAATTACCAAGCTGGAGCTCTGGAGCGCATGCGCCCAGAGCCAGTGCTCTGCAACAACAGATGCCACCACGATGGGAGGCCCACAGGAGCCAAAGAACAAGATGGATGAAAATAGAGAAATGAAAGACCAATAGAAGTGGCCCGCCGGCTTCCCTCCCTCCCCAACCCGACTCGCACCCAAAATAAATAAATAAATAAATCTTTAAAAAAAAAAAAAAAAAAAAGAATCGATAAAAGAGGTCAAAATTTTAAAAGAAAATAAAATTTTAAAATGCTAATGCATCCAAAAAAAAAAACCATAGAACCAAAAGTGGCGACCTCTCTTGACTTCCTGACCTTCCTTCCATCTGTCTCACTCTCCCTGCTCCATCAAAGATTTTCTTAGTTTTCCTCTGTTTACTCCTTCCAACTCTTGTTCCCCCATGGAGACTGATGCCTCTGGCCGTTGCTACTTTCTGATCCTCTTTCCGTGATTCCACCCAGCCTCTCCTTCCCTCTTAAAATACTCCACACGGTAGTGGCGAGATGTTTGTCGAATTCCAACATTAAAAGTACAATCACCGGGGAAAAGACAATCACATCTTTGATGAGAGGGATAAAAAGTAAAGAGAGAAAGTTCTCAAGTGAAAACCTTTCAAACAGAACTGGAGCTTAACAGTGCCCTATGGATTAATCAGCCATTCTTAGTCATTTCCACAGCCCTTGCTTGCAGCACAAAGCAAACACTCAGTAAACTATGGATGTAAGAATTTCCCTTTTCCTAATGTTGAAATTTACCCTGTCCTAATTAAACCTTCACTTGTGGAAAGTGACAGAATTGAACAAATATGACAAATAGTAACTTGGTGTCTGTGCTAAGTGTGTTTTTGGAATTTGAATATAGAGTTTGCAATGACAGAGTATTTGTGCTGATTAATTTTATGTGCCAAGTGGAGTGAATCACAGGATGGATGCCCTGATAGTTGGTGAATCATTATTCTGGGTGCTTCTGTGGGGGGATTTTGGGGTGAGAGTAACATTTAAGTTGACAGGGCTTCCCTGGTGGCTCAACCGTAAAGCATCTGCCTGCCAACGCAGGAGACATGGATTCCATCCCTGAGTCGGGAAGATCCCACATGCTACAGAGCATCTAAGCCCATGTGCCACAACTGCTAAGCCTGTGCTCTAGAGACCAGGAGTCACAACTACTGAGCTCATGTGCTGCAACTGTTGAAGCACGTGCTCCCTAGAGCCCTTACTCCACAACAAGAGAAGCCACCATAATGAGAAGCCCATGCAATGAGAAGTCCACACACTGTAATCAGAGTGTAGCTCCTGCTCCCCAAAACTAGAGAAAAGCCTGCACAACAATGAAGACCCAACACAGTCAAAAATAATAAATAAATAAAACTATTTTTGAAAGAATAATAAATAAATCAGTAGACTTGGGCAAGCAGATTGTTCTCCCTAGGTTGGGAGGCCTTAATCAGTTGAAAGCATGAATAGAACAAAAAGGCCAACCCTCCTCCCAAGTAAGAGATTATTTCTGCCTGAAAGTTATCAAATTAGGACATCAGCTCCTCCTAGGTCTCAAATGTACTGGCCTTGGATGGTAACACCACCAATGATCTTCTGGTTCTCAGACCTTCAGACTCAGACAGGAATATATGCTATCAACTCTCCAAGTCTACAGCTTACAGACTCACCATGAAGATCTTGTAATTTGCCTGCCTTCATAATTGCATGAGTATATATACTGTTTCTCTAGAAAGCCCTCATATAGTAACCTAGGAAATAAGGCCGTCAGAAGCTACTTTGATTATATTACCTGCCTCATAAATTTTTCATGGTTCAGGTAGGTCCCATCTCCCAGGTAATTATTTCACTCTTTATTACATGTGAATGATTTGATTCTTACAGGTCATTTTTCTATATTAACTGTCAAGGGCCTTTGAAGAAGGCTTAAGGTACCACATCATGTTAGGGTGAGCTCTGATATTCAGGAATAAAAGAGGGAAAACGCTAGGTTAAATCCAATTAATGCTTTATCATTAGGCATATCCCATAGTATTATATAAAATTAAAAATTTCATAAGTAAAAGAAGAGGTAAGGACATGGGATGAGGGGAAGAAGTGAGAGTTTGATGGGGACTTCAAGGACTTCACAGAGCTAAACACACAATGCTAAGCAGGGCCAGTGTCATAGATGAGCCACCTTGCAGATGCTCAGAAGGGCCCCGTACTCAGGAGGGTCCTGCCCTGACCTTAGTGCTCCACTGTTGCCTTCCTAAGACTCTTAATAATGTTCAGAACAAGAACCTCCAATTTTTCATTTTGTACTTGGTCTTGCAAATTATAACAGCTGATCCTGATGCTAAGTAAATCTTCCTTTCAACTTGGTAACCAGTTATTTAAAACTAAAGGTTTTTTCAACTTTCCACCTACTGATCATTCTCATGGTCTTACTCTAGGATCCAAGAATACTAGCAAACCATGTTCTTCCCATCTTCCCCATGAGATCCCGTCATCCCCATATTCTTCCCACAGATGGAAAGAAGAGGAAGCAAGAAATGACCTTGAGCAACAACCCTCAGGAACTATGTACAACCGGTCCTTGTGCAGAGCTTGAGAAGAGTTGCAAATAAATTAGCAGTATTCCTAAGAACTTGGATAACCACTTCTAAAATCAAGGACCAGACCTCTAAACATTTGGTGACATTATGGTGTAATTGGTGGTCCCTGACCAGTGAAATGGCTCCAAAATAATTTGGCACTACTGTCAAAACTTTCCTTGCCATCCTTCACTCTTGAAAAACTTTACTTGGGATAAGGAAGAAAACCTGCCTATAGTCTGCAAGTGTATTACTTGCTGTAATTAACACTAATTTCCGTTTCAAGCGTTAAGACAGACAAACAACCTCTTCATATTTCCAGGTTTTATTAACACACATTCATATAAACGCTGACACAGAGTTTCCCATTTGTAGAAGACTTTGTAAATTTTTTGACCCTAAAAGTGAAGTGATTTCTCCCAGGTATTTCACTCTTTATTACATGTGAATGATTTGATTCTTCTATATAGGGCCTTTGAAGAAGGCTTAAGGTACCACATCATGTTAGGGTGAGCTCTGATATTCAGGAATAAAAGAGGGAAAACGCTAGGTTAAATCCAATTAATGCTTTATCATTAGGCATATCCCATAGTATTATATAAAATTAAAAATTTCATAAGTAAAAGAAGAGGTAAGGACATGGGATGAGGGGAAGAAGTGAGAGTTTGATGGGGACTTCAAGGACTTCACAGAGCTAAACACACAATGCTAAGCAGGGCCAGTGTCATAGATGAGCCACCTTGCAGATGCTCAGAAGGGCCCCGTACTCAGGAGGGTCCTGCCCTGACCTTAGTGCTCCACTGTTGCCTTCCTAAGACTCTTAATAATGTTCAGAACAAGAACCTCCAATTTTTCATTTTGTACTTGGTCTTGCAAATTATAACAGCTGATCCTGATGCTAAGTAAATCTTCCTTTCAACTTGGTAACCAGTTATTTAAAACTAAAGGTTTTTTCAACTTTCCACCTACTGATCATTCTCATGGTCTTACTCTAGGATCCAAGAATACTAGCAAACCATGTTCTTCCCATCTTCCCCATGAGATCCCGTCATCCCCATATTCTTCCCACAGATGGAAAGAAGAGGAAGCAAGAAATGACCTTGAGCAACAACCCTCAGGAACTATGTACAACCGGTCCTTGTGCAGAGCTTGAGAAGAGTTGCAAATAAATTAGCAGTATTCCTAAGAACTTGGATAACCACTTCTAAAATCAAGGACCAGACCTCTAAACATTTGGTGACATTATGGTGTAATTGGTGGTCCCTGACCAGTGAAATGGCTCCAAAATAATTTGGCACTACTGTCAAAACTTTCCTTGCCATCCTTCACTCTTGAAAAACTTTACTTGGGATAAGGAAGAAAACCTGCCTATAGTCTGCAAGTGTATTACTTGCTGTAATTAACACTAATTTCCGTTTCAAGCGTTAAGACAGACAAACAACCTCTTCATATTTCCAGGTTTTATTAAAACACACATTCATATAAACGCAAATGTACATCAGAGTTTCCCATTTGTAGAAGACTTTGTATCTAACATATTCTTGATAGACCCTAAAAGTGAAGTGATTTGGATATGATTAATATCTTCCTAGAATTCTCATCTGATGAGACAGAGGAACACACTGCCACCCAACTTGATAAATGGAGAACTTGACCTGCTGATTTGGCAACACTCTTGATCATTTCCCCAAATAAAAAACACTGCAGCAACATCACTGCTGACTCACAGCTGCCCTGAAGGGTCTGACTTTCCCTCTTGTAGCAGAATATCCTACATGCACCCCATGGGCTTCACCCTGTATACTTCTCTCCTTCAATGCTACGTTCCGGGCAATAAGACTGTTGTAGTCAGAGTTCACAGAAAACAGAATGCTAGAGATATATTGAGAGACAGGTTTACTATAAAAACTGATTCATGCAATTATGGAGGCCAATAAGTCCCAAGATCTATCATCTGCCAGCTGAAGGCCCAGAAAAGCTAGTGGTGTCCTCTCCATCAGAAAGTCAGCAGGTTTGAGACTCAGAAAGAGCCAATGCTTCTCCTGTACTCTAAAAGCAAGAAAGAACTGGTGTCCCAGCTCAACGAAAGCAGCCAGGAGGAGTTTTCACAGAAAAGTAAGCCTTCTTGCTTCGTTCAATTGAACAAGGCCCATGCACATCAGGGAAGGCAATCTGCTTTGTTCGATCTTCTCATTTAAATGCAAATCTGGTGTAAAAGCACTCTAAAAGACATACCAAGAGTAATGTTTGAGCAAATATCGGGCACCCTGTGCCCCAAGTCAGGTTGACACATAAAATTAACTGTCTTGGGCAAGTCACTGAAAGCATCTTTCCCGGGGCAGCCAGTCCACTCCTAGACTGCTCCCCTTCTTTGCCCCTTCCTTTTCTAGCTGCCACGGTTTTGGACTGTAAAAACAAGGGACATCCCTAAACAACTGCCCAAAAAGCTGATCCCCTAGAGACCTTATTGGGCTTCCCTGATGGCTCAGCAGGTACAGAATCCACCTGAAATGCAGGAGACACAGGAGACGCAAGTTGGATTTCTGTATTGGGAAGTCCCTCCTGTGATGGTTTATAGAGAAAGTGAAGAAACACTATTATTGGTGCCACAATGCATGGTAGCACTGAATGCTAGGAGGAATTCTAAAGCTGCAAACACTCTTTAATTTAACCCAATGTTTCTCAAGCTTATAGGACTATGAATCGATTTTTTATTCTGTTTTGTTTTGTTTTTGATAAACACTTTACTTTTCAAACACTGGTATTGTGAGAACATGCTTTTGGAAGTGCTATACCACTTTCTACTTTGAGGGCACTTTCTTCTCACTAAACACACTGCAGCTAAGGACAAGACTGGGGCCGAGGGGTAGGGGATAGTGGATTTCATGGCTAAACTTGCCGGGTCTTCACCACACCATACCCCCAAGTTAGGATTGCCAATAAAAATAAAAATATTATCCAATAAAAACTCAGGATGCCCAGTTAAAACAGAACTTCAGATGAACAGCAAAAAAAGAATTTTCTGCAGAAGTATGCCCCATGTAATGTTTCCTTGAAGAAGGAAATGGCTACCCACCCACTTCAGTTCTCTTGCCTGGAGAATTCCATTCCATGGACTGGCGACCCTAGTGGGCTGGGTCATGTTTGGGACATACTTATACCTGGTAGCTCAGCCAGTTAAGAATCTGCCTGGGCTATAGTTCATGGGGATCACAGAGCTGAACACAATTGACTAACAAGTTCACTCTCATGATATAATTAGGAAGGAACACAGGAGTCAAATCACAAGTCTCTGCCCCCAGGTTTGTAAATAGTCCTTCCATGAAGTTCTCTCCTTGTGGCCTCTTCTGGATATGCTCCTGTTCCTTGCAAGGACCCTGAGTAATACCCAGTGAAACTGAGAGTCAAGGCAGAGGGAGATGCCCTGCCTGAACCTTAATTCAATCTCAAACTCAAACCTACATTTTCAGATAGTCTCACTATGAGAGTTTTCGCAACAACCATAAAGAAATTCCTTTTTAAATTCTGGACCAGCAAACTATAGATCAATACATGTTGCTCAATAGGCTTCATATAAGTCACTGCTATCCCACCACTTTTATTCTTTTAAATATCTGTAATGATGATTTTGCAATGGCTGTGTAACTGGTGGTGGAGGGAAGTGTATACCAAGGCCATCAACACTCGTCTCTCTCTACATTAGACAAAGGAATGGAGAGCCCCGGAGAGATTTGCACACAGACCACAATGACCTGGTGGTAAGTGCTGGATCATGTTTCTCGTCTGAGATCTAACTGCTATGTTCATGAGTTCATTTCCAGAAATCATAAAATCCCCAAATTTGGTTCAGGCCAGATGTTCCAAGAATACTTTGGACCAGACACCATAACCAAGTTCAAGTTTCAAATGTTTTAACTTAAAAAAATGAAAGCACCCCAACTTACTCATGGTCAATATCTTGCTCTTTTTCTCAGTTATTTTTAAATAATCCAATCACCATAGTCTTTATGGCCCTCTGGAGACTGAAGTGCTTGTGAGTCATATCCTTCTTTACAGGAATGATGGGGAAAGTTAGCCATTTCAGCAGTTACTCCATTTTGAGAAGTGAACAGGCAGTTACAAAGCTGGGAGAGGGAGTGGGCAGGGAGTTGTTTTACACATAATTTTACCACTTTCTACCATCTCTTAATCTTTCGCTTTTCAAGACTCAGACCAGAGAGAGTAGCCAATGCCTAGACATGTTCAGTGAAAGATAAAATAGGTCAGTGTAGCTGATGGCAGACACACATTCTTCCTCATCTGACTGTTGAGAAACTTGATTCCTTTTAGAAAAATGGTGCTGACGAACCTATCTGTGAGGCAGGAGTAGGGACAGAGACGTAGAGAATAGTCTTGAGGATACAGCAGGGGGAGGAGAAAACGAGCAAATCAGGAGGCTGGGACTGACATATATACATGACCATGTGTGAAATAGATAGCTAGTGAGTGAGACACTGCTCTAGAGCCCAGGGAGCTCCGTTCAGGGCTCTGTGATGACCTAGAAGGGTGGGATGGGAAGTGGGGCTGGTGAAACTCAAGGAGAAGGGACTGTATGTGTATAGACAGCTGGTTCACGTTGTTGTACAGCAGAGACGAACATCACATTGTACAGCAATTGCCCTCCAATGAAAAATAAATTTTCAGTTAAAAATAAATAAATTTTTTAAAATTGAAAAACTGAAATTTGATTCCTCCTTTGTTCCCATTGGCTCAGTTCATCTGCTCAGAATTTCTTGTCTCAAACTTCTTAGTCCAAAAGAATGAAAAGTTTTCAAAAGACAAATTCCTAGGAGGAAAACTGCATTTTCCAGCTTGTGTGACTCAAGCCACCACCTCCTGGGTACTATCTACACTTGTAAAAGCACACAGACCACAATGACCTGGTGGTAAGTGCTGGATCATGTTCTCGTCTGAGATCTAACTGCTATGTTCATGAGTTCATTTCCAGAAATCATAAAATCCCCAAATTTGGTTCAGGCCAGATGTTCCAAGAATACTTTGGACCAGACACCATAACCAAGTTCAAGTTTCAAATGTTTTAACTTAAAAAAATGAAAGCACCCCAACTTACTCATGGTCAATATCTTGCTCTTTTTCTCAGTTATTTTTAAATAATCCAATCACCATAGTCTTTATGGCCCTCTGGAGACTGAAGTGCTTGTGAGTCATATCCTTCTTTACAGGAATGATGGGGAAAGTTAGCCATTTCAGCAGTTACTCCATTTTTGAGAAGTGAACAGGCAGTTACAAAGCTGGGAGAGGGGAGTGGGCAGGGAGTTGTTTTACACATAATTTTACCACTTTCTACCATCTCTTAATCTTTCGCTTTTCAAGACTCAGACCAGAGAGAGTAGCCAATGCCTAGACATGTTCAGTGAAAGATAAAATAGGTCAGTGTAGCTGATGGCAGACACACATTCTTCCTCATCTGACTGTTGAGAAACTTGATTCCTTTTAGAAAAATGGTGCTGACGAACCTATCTGTGAGGCAGGAGTAGGGACAGAGACGTAGAGAATAGTCTTGAGGATACAGCAGGGGGAGGAGAAAACGAGCAAATCAGGAGGCTGGGACTGACATATATACATGACCATGTGTGAAATAGATAGCTAGTGAGTGAGACACTGCTCTAGAGCCCAGGGAGCTCCGTTCAGGGCTCTGTGATGACCTAGAAGGGTGGGATGGGAAGTGGGGGCTGGTGAAACTCAAGGAGAAGGGACTGTATGTGTATAGACAGCTGGTTCACGTTGTTGTACAGCAGAGACGAACATCACATTGTACAGCAATTGCCCTCCAATGAAAAATAAATTTTCAGTTAAAAATAAATAAATTTTTTAAAATTGAAAAACTGAAATTTGATTCCTCCTTTGTTCCCATTGGCTCAGTTCATCTGCTCAGAATTTCTTGTCTCAAACTTCTTAGTCCAAAAGAATGAAAAGTTTTCAAAAGACAAATTCCTAGGAGGAAAACTGCATTTTCCAGCTTGTGTGACTCAAGCCACCACCTCCTGGGTACTATCTACACTTGTAAAAAGACACTGCTTTTATCAACTGGCCCCAGAGCTATCTGAGAAACATGCAAAACGAGGACTGATTAGGAACTTGTTCAAAGTTTCAGGGAGCAGACGGAAGTGGATATGATTTTAACACTAGAACTTCAAAATCGCTTGAGTATAAGACACTTTTCTTTCAGGGAGTATTTGGTTTTGATCATGGGAAATAATCTATTCCCAGTAAATAAAAACATAGAATGTAAGAACTGGAAGGATGTTCAAAAAAGCTAAAGGTTAAGGCTGTCAGCTTTGTGGGTCATTTCATCTCTACCTTATGGACATTTCACACGTGGAAGACTCAAGCTGCACAACCATTTTTGTTTAAATAAAAATATCATGGGGGAGGGTGGGATATTGGGAGAGTAACATTGACATACATACGCTTCCAAGTGTACAACAGATAGCTAGAGGGAAGCTGCTGTAGAGCACTAGGAACTCAGTCCAGGGCTCTGTGATGGCCTAGAGGGGTGGGATACAGGGGGAGGAGGAGGTGAGAGGCACAAGACGGAGGGGATATCTGTATAATATGGCTGATTCACTTTGTGGTACAGCAAAAACTAAAGCAACATTGTTAATCTAAAGAAATAAGCAAAAATAACACAGACAGGTGGGAAAAAAGTGGTCTCCAATGTTTTTTTTTTTTTTTTTTTTTTAAAGATTTATTTATTTATTTATTTTGGGCGGGGGTCGGGTTGGGGAGGGAGGGGAGCCGGCGGGCCACTTCTATTGGTGTTTCATTTCTCTATTTTCATCCGTCTTTGTTCTTTGGCTCCTGTGGGCCTCCCATAGCGGTGGCGCCCGCCGTCGCAGAGCACCAGCTCTGGGCGCATGTGCGCCAGAGCTCCGGCTGGGTGATTGGACACATTGGTCCAGCCGCTCCACGGCACGTGGGATCTTCCCAGGCCAGGGATGGAACCGGCGCCCCTTGCACTGCAAGGCGGTGTTCTTACCCACTGGACCACCAGGGGAAGCCCTCCAATGTTCTAATTGCTTAAAATCCCCGGATGATTCAGACGGTAAAGAATCTGCTTATAATGTGGGCGACCTGGGCTCAAGGCCTGGGTTGGGAAGATCCCCTGGGGAAGGGGATGGCCGCTCACTCCAGTAGTCTTGCCTGGAGAATTCCATGGACAGAGGCACCTGGTGGACTACAGCCCTTAGGTCACAAAGAGTCATACGTAACTGAGAAACTGACCCATTCCCAATGTCCATTCTTTCACCAGCTTTGAGAGTGGCAACTTCGATACATGAGTAAATGTGTTAAAATATGAAATAAACACCAAAAAAAGAGAACCCAGGTGGATGATAGAAATTTTCATGAAGAAGCAGGTTTACGAGTGTTACTCAATGACATTTGTGAATGGTGACAGTGGAGGCAGACTGTCTCCACTTCTAAGTCAGGCCCGTGATACGATTAAAGGTTTCATTACTCCAGAAGGAGAAAAATGTTCTTTAAAAATGACTTCTCAGGTAAATAATAACCCTATACAAATAATCCAATTATCTATTTAGCTAGCAAAATCTGTATAGTACACATGACTCTTCACACTATAGAATACTAAGGAACTTAAAATGAAATAACTTAACAAAGAAAACTCTTAATACATGTTTCCCTAGAAGATAATGTGTTCACAGATTACCCCCATGCTTAAATGTTTTGAACGTTTTCCTATCGTTTCTGGATTTCAGCTAAAGCTCTTAATGTGAGCTTCAAAGTCCCACCTTATTCTGTAACCTCATCTCATCCCATACTCTCCATACTTCCTCATGCTCAGCGACATGAGCCTCCGTCCAAGCCTTTGAACATGCCACAGGGCCTTTGCACGTGTTTCACTCTGGATTCCTTCCCTCCTGCCTGCCTTCTTTCCCTCTCCCGCTCTTACTCATCCATCAGATCTTAAGGCTCAGTTGTCACCACCTTAAAGAAAGCATCCTAAATTGTCTTTTAATTTCATAGATGCATATACAGTGATTTTGGAACCCAATTAAAGAAAATCTGTCACTACTTAAAAAAAAGAAAGAAAGCATCCTAGACTCCTATCTCAGTCAGATTTGCTTTCTTATATAAATTCATGTGTATATGCATGCTAAGTCATTTCAGTCGTGGCCTACTCTTTTGTGACCCTATGGACTGTAGCCAGCCAGACTCCTCTGTCCATGGAATTCTCCAGTCAAGAATACAGGAATGGGTTGCCATGCCTTCCTCCAGGGGATCTTCCCAACCCAGAGACTGAACTCACATCTATGGCTCCTGCATTGTAGGCAGATTCTTCACCAGCAGTACCACCTGGGAAGCCTATATGAACTCACAAAGAGTCATCGTAACTGAGAAACTGACCCATTCCCAATGTCCATTCTTTCACCAGCTTTGAGAGTGGCAACTTCGATACATGAGTAAATGTGTTAAAATATGAAATAAACACCAAAAAAAGAGAACCCAGGTGGATGATAGAAATTTTCATGAATAAGCAGGTTTAGTGTTACTCAATGACATTTGTGAATGGTGACAGTGGAGGCAGACTGTCTCCACTTCTAAGTCAGGCCCGTGATACGATTAAAGGTTTCATTACTCCAGAAGGAGAAAAATGTTCTTTAAAAATGACTTCTCAGGTAAATAATAACCCTATACAAATAATCCAATTATCTATTTAGCTAGCAAAATCTGTATAGTACACATGACTCTTCACACTATAGAATACTAAGGAACTTAAAATGAAATAACTTAACAAAGAAAACTCTTAATACATGTTTCCCTAGAAGATAATGTGTTCACAGATTACCCCCATGCTTAAATGTTTTGAACGTTTTCCTATCGTTTTACGGATTTCAGCTAAAGCTCTTAATGTGAGCTTCAAAGTCCCACCTTATTCTGTAACCTCATCTCATCCCATACTCTCCATACTTCCTCATGCTCAGCGACATGAGCCTCCGTCCAAGCCTTTGAACATGCCACAGGGCCTTTGCACGTGTTTCACTCTGGATTCCTTCCCTCCTGCCTGCCTTCTTTCCCTCTCCCGCTCTTACTCATCCATCAGATCTTAAGGCTCAGTTGTCACCACCTTAAAGAAAGCATCCTAAATTGTCTTTTAATTTCATAGATGCATATACAGTGATTTTGGAACCCAATTAAAGAAAATCTGTCACTACTTAAAAAAAAGAAAGAAAGAAAGCATCCTAGACTCCTATCTCAGTCAGATTTGCTTTCTTATATAAATTCATGTGTATATGCATGCTAAGTCATTTCAGTCGTGGCCTACTCTTTTGTGACCCTATGGACTGTAGCCAGCCAGACTCCTCTGTCCATGGAATTCTCCAGTCAAGAATACAGGAATGGGTTGCCATGCCTTCCTCCAGGGGATCTTCCCAACCCAGAGACTGAACTCACATCTATGGCTCCTGCATTGTAGGCAGATTCTTCACCAGCAGTACCACCTGGGAAGCCTATATGAACTCACAGGCTATACTTTTTTCTGTTTGACACTTACCTCATTTATTTGCTGTGTTTTTTTCTTTTTTTTAATTTTGGTCTGTTTTATTGATCTTTCATTTATTTATTTTCATCCATCCTAATGCTTTGGCATGAGCAGGCCTCCCATCGCAGTGGCCTCTCTCCTTGCAGAGCACTAGCTCTGGGTGCATGCACTCCAGAGCTCCAGCTCAGTAGTTGGATACACCGATCCAGCTGCTACGGGGCACATGGGATCTTCCCAGGCCAGGGATTAAACGGGCGCCCCTTGCACTGCAAGGCAGTGTCTTTACCCACTGGACCACCAGGGAAGCCCATGTTGTGTTTTTTTATCTATTGCTGCATAAAAAATCACCCCCAAGACTCCGTGACTTTAAAACATTTATCATCAGGCTTCCATCCTTGAGTTGGGAAGATCCTCTGGAGGAGGGCATGGCAATCCACTCCAGTATTTTTTTCTGGAGAATTCCATGGACAGGGAAGGCTAGCGGGCTACAGCCCACAGGTCACACAGAGTTGGATGCAACCGAAGGAACTTAGCATGCACACATGCATGCACGGGTAGGTATTTACGTAAATGTTTACCTCCTTTGCTAGACTAAGGGTTCTTGTGTACTGGACCCACATTTCTGTTGTTCACTGTGTGTGTCTAGCACTTTCCAGAATGCCTGGCCAAGCACAAGGACTCAATGAATGAAAGAAAGAAAGAAAAGAAGAAAGGAAGGGAGAAAGAAGAAAAGGAAGGAAAGAAGGAAGAAAAAAGTGGCAAATAAGGAAGGAATGGGGTGGGGAAATCAGTTTTCATTTGAATCCCAGGTCAGGGGAACACTGTACAAATTCTGGGTCCTTATTTCTGGTTTTGGATAATGGGGATAATTCCAGCTGCCTCTCAAGTTGTTCTGAGAATTACATAATGCAGCCAGGATGATGAACCTGGATTGTCCTGCCTGGAAGGGGCTCATGGAACACTACTCCTCTTCAGTTTCTTGCTTCAACAGCACATGCCATCCCTCCACGGCTCGAGGACTTGCCTTCTCATTACGTCTGTCCCAACCCTCCTGGTCGGTCCTCCAACCCAGCTGCTGCCCCTCTCCCCGATCCACACAGTCCTTCCTATCGGCCTCCTAACAAATCCTCACATCTCTATTTCCATCCGTTCCATGCACCGCAGCCCTGTTAATTACCTTCAAATCTGGCCCTTATCATTCACTCCTCTTCTCAGACTTTATTTTTTCCAAACACTCCCACAAACAGGGCCCACTGGAACTTCCTGACTTAATTTCTCGCTAACACCCTACCTACCACCTCTGGGAATACTATTTACTGCTCCCCAAAGGGTGGAAGGCTGGGTGGGGTTGCGTTATTTCCTTTTACATTCCTATTGTTACTCTGCCTTGTACTTGGTAAATAAATAGCAAACTTCCATGGAATTGAATTTGGATTCCAGATCCCTTTTAGTTTCTTGTTTGTACCGAGTTAATGATATATCCCAGCTCAGGCACCAGAATGACAGAGATCCCAACACCGACGAGCTGAGATTGGACGTTCAGTCACCTGTCGCCACATTCTTCTCATGTCTACACAAAGTAAATGGCCTACAAATAGCAAATTCTTTCGCAGAGAAATTACAGCATATAAAATGGGCTATATTTTTTTTCCAAATTCAAGCACCTTCATTTTAATACTAATAGAATCTCTGTGCTCATAAAATTGTAATGCTCGATAAAGTTTTCATTATTGCTAACAGCGAGAACATTATGAATATATTTGAAGAGAGAAAATTCTTAAATGATTCTGTGTTATATAGATAATAGGCAGTGGTAAATAAGATTGGGGGAAACTTGTCAAATGAAGGAAAAGATGAAAGTGACGATGAGAAATTTTGCTTTTATATTTCCCTGACCACGCTACAAAAGTAAATGATGTTTCTGTATTTTGTTTTTAATTTTATTTATTTTTATATATGTTTGTGCTGGGTCTTCATTGCTGCATGTGGGCTTTCTCCAGGTGTGGTGAGCAGGGGAAAACCCCTAGTTGTGGTGCATAGGCTTCTCACTGAGGTGGCTTGTCTTGTTGCAGAACACAGGCTCTAGAGCATGTGGGCTCAGTAGTGTGGCTCACAGGATCTAGGACACATGCAGGCTCAGTAGCTGTGATGCACGAGCCTATTTGCCCCGTGGCACGTGGAATCTTGCCAGCCCAGGGATTAAACCTATGTCCGTAGCACTGGCACGTGGATTCTTAACCACTGGACCACCAGAGAAGTCTTGTTTCCATGTTTTCAAGAAATAAAATCTGCTTAAAACTCACGTTCCTATGGTGAATAACTGTTGTGTACCTGAAACTAGTACTAAAAATCAATGATAGTTCAATTAGAAAATATTAAAACACATACTCACACACCTAGAGAAATGCAGGCTTTTGAATCATAAATAGATTATTTCTTAGAAACAGTACAATTTCAGGCTGAGACTAATATGAAAGCTATTTAGATATGCATAGATATGAACATCTATTCACTCAGTGTCTATTTACTCAGTGTCTTCTTAACATAATAACAGTATTTTGATTCCAGATCCCTTTTAGTTTCTTGTTTGTACCGAGTTAATGATATATCCCAGCTCAGGCACCAGAATGACAGAGATCCCAACACCGACGAGCTGAGATTGGACGTTCAGTCACCTGTCGCCACATTCTTCTCATGTCTACACAAAGTAAATGGCCTACAAATAGCAAATTCTTTCGCAGAGAAATTACAGCATATAAAATGGGCTATATTTTTTTTCCAAATTCAAGCACCTTCATTTTAATACTAATAGAATCTCTGTGCTCATAAAATTGTAATGCTCGATAAAGTTTTCATTATTGCTAACAGCGAGAACATTATGAATATATTTGAAGAGAGAAAATTCTTAAATGATTCTGTGTTATATAGATAATAGGCAGTGGTAAATAAGATTGGGGGAAACTTGTCAAATGAAGGAAAAGATGAAAGTGACGATGAGAAATTTTGCTTTTATATTTCCCTGACCACGCTACAAAAGTAAATGATGTTTCTGTATTTTGTTTTTAATTTTATTTATTTTTATATATGTTTGTGCTGGGTCTTCATTGCTGCATGTGGGCTTTCTCCAGGTGTGGTGAGCAGGGGAAAACCCCTAGTTGTGGTGCATAGGCTTCTCACTGAGGTGGCTTGTCTTGTTGCAGAACACAGGCTCTAGAGCATGTGGGCTCAGTAGTGTGGCTCACAGGATCTAGGACACATGCAGGCTCAGTAGCTGTGATGCACGAGCCTATTTGCCCCGTGGCACGTGGAATCTTGCCAGCCCAGGGATTAAACCTATGTCCGTAGCACTGGCACGTGGATTCTTAACCACTGGACCACCAGAGAAGTCTTGTTTCCATGTTTTCAAGAAATAAAATCTGCTTAAAACTCACGTTCCTATGGTGAATAACTGTTGTGTACCTGAAACTAGTACTAAAAATCAATGATAGTTCAATTAGAAAATATTAAAACACATACTCACACACCTAGAGAAATGCAGGCTTTTGAATCATAAATAGATTATTTCTTAGAAACAGTACAATTTCAGGCTGAGACTAATATGAAAGCTATTTAGATATGCATAGATATGAACATCTATTCACTCAGTGTCTATTTACTCAGTGTCTTCTTAACATAATAACAGTATTTTGACCAAGTATTTTAAACTTGATTAAAACAGTATTTTAGTCGAGTATTCTAATCTTGTAAGATTTATTTTAATTCTAGTAGAGATTTTCTAACTATATTTCCCTTCCCGCCTCCTCTTTTCTATAAGGTGCCCTGACTTCTTGAATTCTGTAAATACATGTAACCTTCTTCACGTGGGCAGTGAACCAAAACTAATCCTTGTGTATAAAGATTGGCAATTTATCATTCATCCTCCCATTTCATTAACCTTAGAAACATATAAATTTAGTGAACATGTCCTCCTCTATATTAGTATTTATGTCTTGAGTTTACTGAAAATAGAAGATTCCACCAGGATAATGGGGATTTTCACCTTCAGTTAAATGTTTGTTTTGTTATTATTGTTTTGCTTTTGCTTTCTTTTGCATTTTATTTTTGTTGTGTTTAATTGGGACAGTTGTCTTACAATGTCAGGTTGGTTTCTGCTATACAACAAAGTGAGTCAGCCACATGTATACATATATCCCCTCCTTCTTGGACCTCTCTCCCACCTTCCTCGCATCCCACCCATCTAGGTGATCACAGAACACGGAGCTGAGCACTCTGCACCATAGCTTAAGGGTAAATGAGCTCAGAGAACATTTCAGCTTTGAGATCTATCAAAAAGCTTCATTGTACAAATGAGGATACCGAGAGCAAGGATGCTAAGGACCTTATGAAAACACACCACATGACAAGAAACCTATGGCCCTGCATCATGTTTCCACTTGGCATTTGCCCAACTGTCCAAGGATTAGTCTAATCCAAGGAACATCAACCTCAGTGTCATCAGCACATTGGGCCAAACAATTCTTCACTGTCGTGATGTCTAGTACATTGGTCCAGCAGCATCTCTGGCCTCCACTCACTAAATGCAAGTAACACCCCTCATCCTAGTTGTTACAATTAGAAAATATTAAAACACATACTCACACACCTAGAGAAATGCAGGCTTTTGAATCATAAATAGATTATTTCTTAGAAACAGTACAATTTCAGGCTGAGACTAATATGAAAGCTATTTAGATATGCATAGATATGAACATCTATTCACTCAGTGTCTATTTACTCAGTGTCTTCTTAACATAATAACAGTATTTTGACCAAGTATTTTAAACTTGATTAAAACAGTATTTTAGTCGAGTATTCTAATCTTGTAAGATTTATTTTAATTCTAGTAGAGATTTTCTAACTATATTTCCCTTCCCGCCTCCTCTTTTCTATAAGGTGCCCTGACTTCTTGAATTCTGTAAATACATGTAACCTTCTTCACGTGGGCAGTGAACCAAAACTAATCCTTGTGTATAAAGATTGGCAATTTATCATTCATCCTCCCATTTCATTAACCTTAGAAACATATAAATTTAGTGAACATGTCCTCCTCTATATTAGTATTTATGTCTTGAGTTTACTGAAAATAGAAGATTCCACCAGGATAATGGGGATTTTCACCTTCAGTTAAATGTTTGTTTTGTTATTATTGTTTTGCTTTTGCTTTCTTTTGCATTTTATTTTTGTTGTGTTTAATTGGGACAGTTGTCTTACAATGTCAGGTTGGTTTCTGCTATACAACAAAGTGAGTCAGCCACATGTATACATATATCCCCTCCTTCTTGGACCTCTCTCCCACCTTCCTCGCATCCCACCCATCTAGGTGATCACAGAACACGGAGCTGAGCACTCTGCACCATAGCTTAAGGGTAAATGAGCTCAGAGAACATTTCAGCTTTGAGATCTATCAAAAAGCTTCATTGTACAAATGAGGATACCGAGAGCAAGGATGCTAAGGACCTTATGAAAACACACCACATGACAAGAAACCTATGGCCCTGCATCATGTTTCCACTTGGCATTTGCCCAACTGTCCAAGGATTAGTCTAATCCAAGGAACATCAACCTCAGTGTCATCAGCACATTGGGCCAAACAATTCTTCACTGTCGTGATGTCTAGTACATTGGTCCAGCAGCATCTCTGGCCTCCACTCACTAAATGCAAGTAACACCCCCTCATCCTAGTTGTTACAACTAGACTTCGCCAAATTTCCCTTGAAGGTATCACCCAGTTGATAACAACTGGTCTACCCCAAGCCATTTTTAGTGCTTTCATCAACTACTCTCTTTTATGTTTTCTGGTCAAATAGTTAAGGACATTAATGCATCATATTCAGTATAGAGCTCTAGATTATTTACATGAGAATCTTTCCAAGAAAAGGGACTTCAGTGCTTTTTTGACACTTGCAAATTCTGACTAGGGTTTGCCCATCCCAACTTTTAGCATTAATTAAGTTTAGGAGAGGGAAAAAATACAGACTAAAGAGTTTCGATCCATGTTTAATGAAAAAGAAGTTATAAGAATAGAAATGGACATGAAACAAAGAGATCAGTTTGAGAAAATATGATGACAGATAGAACAGGGAAAAATCATTTTTAATCCTGAATTTACTCACATATTCTTATTAGTTATCATTGACCCAAAACACCTCCTTACATCCAAAACAGAGTGATAGTTAGAATTTTACTGATGCTTTCACGGGACCTTACCAAAGTAATGTCCAAACAATACCTTTCCATTTCTCCCAGAACACACACAAGCAAAGGCAGAGATGTTTACCAGGAGGTAACGTGGCATGAAGAAAATGCAGTCTTATCAGTTTTTTTTAATTTCAACAGCAAGTTAGCACTGGCAAACGTGCATCTGGCACAAACATGCTTGCTGCTAATGTTTTCATGAGAAAGCTTTTATGATATGCAACCATTTATTCTTAGTAAAATCAATCATTGAGGGATTAAACCTAACTCTGATGAACATAAATACATGCAGAGAAGTTTCTGATGGTTCAGATTGAAGTGCAGCTGAAATATTAAAGACTGAAAAAAAGGACCTCTCTCCCACCTTCCTCGCATCCCACCCATCTAGGTGATCACAGAACACGGAGCTGAGCACTCTGCACCATAGCTTAAGGGTAAATGAGCTCAGAGAACATTTCAGCTTTGAGATCTATCAAAAAGCTTCATTGTACAAATGAGGATACCGAGAGCAAGGATGCTAAGGACCTTATGAAAACACACCACATGACAAGAAACCTATGGCCCTGCATCATGTTTCCACTTGGCATTTGCCCAACTGTCCAAGGATTAGTCTAATCCAAGGAACATCAACCTCAGTGTCATCAGCACATTGGGCCAAACAATTCTTCACTGTCGTGATGTCTAGTACATTGGTCCAGCAGCATCTCTGGCCTCCACTCACTAAATGCAAGTAACACCCCCTCATCCTAGTTGTTACAACTAGACTTCGCCAAATTTCCCTTGAAGGTATCACCCAGTTGATAACAACTGGTCTACCCCAAGCCATTTTTAGTGCTTTCATCAACTACTCTCTTTTATGTTTTCTGGTCAAATAGTTAAGGACATTAATGCATCATATTCAGTATAGAGCTCTAGATTATTTACATGAGAATCTTTCCAAGAAAAGGGACTTCAGTGCTTTTTTGACACTTGCAAATTCTGACTAGGGTTTGCCCATCCCAACTTTTAGCATTAATTAAGTTTAGGAGAGGGAAAAAATACAGACTAAAGAGTTTCGATCCATGTTTAATGAAAAAGAAGTTATAAGAATAGAAATGGACATGAAACAAAGAGATCAGTTTGAGAAAATATGATGACAGATAGAACAGGGAAAAATCATTTTTAATCCTGAATTTACTCACATATTCTTATTAGTTATCATTGACCCAAAACACCTCCTTACATCCAAAACAGAGTGATAGTTAGAATTTTACTGATGCTTTCACGGGACCTTACCAAAGTAATGTCCAAACAATACCTTTCCATTTCTCCCAGAACACACACAAGCAAAGGCAGAGATGTTTACCAGGAGGTAACGTGGCATGAAGAAAATGCAGTCTTATCAGTTTTTTTTAATTTCAACAGCAAGTTAGCACTGGCAAACGTGCATCTGGCACAAACATGCTTGCTGCTAATGTTTTCATGAGAAAGCTTTTATGATATGCAACCATTTATTCTTAGTAAAATCAATCATTGAGGGGTTAAACCTAACTCTGATGAACATAAATACATGCAGAGAAGTTTCTGATGGTTCAGATTGAAGTGCAGCTGAAATATTAAAGACATGAAATTTAAAAATACACAGGTGTGACATTGCAATGAGCATCTTACTAGTCTGTTTCATGACTGAATTCTGTTCGTGAACCTTAGTGGAATCAATGTTCTCTTTCTCTCATTGTCTACCTGGATATACAGTATGATCGTATCTTGCTAAATAAGAAAAAAATGTTTGGAAGTAAATTATGATCTCTGCAAACATCTGGCAAAGGTTTGCTTTCATTATATTATTGAAAACAAAATATCCCTTCTCTCCAACTAGATCTGGCAAACATTACACTCATTAGTATAGACCTTGGCCATGTGGGCAATAAGGAGAAGCAACAGAGCTCACTCATTATCCCTTTAAAATAGAAATCTTTTGGCCAGTGCAGAGCAATCACCAACCTCTGATGCTCACATTGACTAACGTCAAGTTAGGACGAGCCCTGTCTCTTCTGATACTGTATTCTGAGTTTCTCCAGTTGTTCTACACATTGGGACTGGGCCAGCTTCAGTGTCCGGTTCTCCTCCGTCAGCGCCTCAAATTCCCGAGCCAGCTGAGCGGCATCCAGCTTCTCCCTTTCTGCCTGGTCCAGCTTGGCAATGAGCTCCTTTCTGAAGATGCACAGGGCGGGTGAGACAGAAGCACAAAACATAACACAAACAAATTAAATTACACAGCAACAGCATCATGGAAGCTGACATGAAACAAAGAATCGAAAATATGATGACAGATAGAACAGGGAAAAATCATTTTTAATCCTGAATTTACTCACATATTCTTATTAGTTATCATTGACCCAAAACACCTCCTTACATCCAAAACAGAGTGATAGTTAGAATTTTACTGATGCTTTCACGGGACCTTACCAAAGTAATGTCCAAACAATACCTTTCCATTTCTCCCAGAACACACACAAGCAAAGGCAGAGATGTTTACCAGGAGGTAACGTGGCATGAAGAAAATGCAGTCTTATCAGTTTTTTTTAATTTCAACAGCAAGTTAGCACTGGCAAACGTGCATCTGGCACAAACATGCTTGCTGCTAATGTTTTCATGAGAAAGCTTTTATGATATGCAACCATTTATTCTTAGTAAAATCAATCATTGAGGGATTAAACCTAACTCTGATGAACATAAATACATGCAGAGAAGTTTCTGATGGTTCAGATTGAAGTGCAGCTGAAATATTAAAGACATGAAATTTAAAAATACACAGGTGTGACATTGCAATGAGCATCTTACTAGTCTGTTTCATGACTGAATTCTGTTCGTGAACCTTAGTGGAATCAATGTTCTCTTTCTCTCATTGTCTACCTGGATATACAGTATGATCGTATCTTGCTAAATAAGAAAAAAATGTTTGGAAGTAAATTATGATCTCTGCAAACATCTGGCAAAGGTTTGCTTTCATTATATTATTGAAAACAAAATATCCCTTCTCTCCAACTAGATCTGGCAAACATTACACTCATTAGTATAGACCTTGGCCATGTGGGCAATAAGGAGAAGCAACAGAGCTCACTCATTATCCCTTTAAAATAGAAATCTTTTGGCCAGTGCAGAGCAATCACCAACCTCTGATGCTCACATTGACTAACGTCAAGTTAGGACGAGCCCTGTCTCTTCTGATACTGTATTCTGAGTTTCTCCAGTTGTTCTACACATTGGGACTGGGCCAGCTTCAGTGTCCGGTTCTCCTCCGTCAGCGCCTCAAATTCCCGAGCCAGCTGAGCGGCATCCAGCTTCTCCCTTTCTGCCTGGTCCAGCTTGGCAATGAGCTCCTTTCTGAAGATGCACAGGGCGGGTGAGACAGAAGCACAAAACATAACACAAACAAATTAAATTACACAGCAACAGCATCATGGAAGCTGAATATGTCATTCTACTCTTCTAAATTTCACCCATTTCTGCTTCTCCAAAAATTCACTTTTATTTTGCAAGCTTCACAAAGGTTAGCTCTCTTTCTTTTGTTCCAACACCTCTACTAGGTATATCCAAAATCCTTTAAAAAGCTAATAAAGCTCTCAGTAAGTCCTTCAAGAGTCAAAAAAAACCAGATCTTTTAAAGAGTTCAACAAACTGTAAATATTATCCCGAATTTGGAGGGAAAAAAGCAGAAACATTTGTTTATAACTTAAGATGCTATTGTCTTGAGGGTAGTGGGACTACAGTTTGGTCCTTATCTATTAACATTTTGTCCTCCGAGTTCAGTTATTACTTCTTCTGTTTTCTGAATTTGACAAATCTTTACTAAATTTCTTTGAACTAAGAAATTCCAATTGTTTCCTGCATATGCTGTTTTCCCAGTCTTTCCCTAGTCCTTATATATATCCTGTCTTTTTAACTAACAAAGCAATGTATCTTCGTTTGATGCTGGTCTGACTCAAGAATTCAAGAAGCAGTTTAAGGTTATTGGAGGGAGCCTGTAGTGATAACACCTTAGGTAAATTCAGTTCTCAAATATTTGTAAGTAATTCATTAGTGTAAATACATGTAATAAGGAGCTAAAGAATTATAGTCCTTGTTTAAATTTAATATACGTGTGTGTGTGTGTCTGTGTGTATGATCAAGGACTGTAGCTCACAGACTTGTCCATGCATGGGATTTCCTAGGCAAGAATCCTGGAGTGGGTTGCCATTTCCTATTCCAACAGATCTTCCCAAGCCAGAGACGGAGCCCATCTCTGCATCTCCTGCATTAGCAGGCAGATTCTTTAGCACTAGTACCACCTAGGGAGCCCTTAATATACACGACAACCCAAAACAGGTCCACATGTAAGGTCCCTTATAGGTGCCCCTTCATCCTAAACTAGATTCTACTGAATTCTCCTTTACCTCAATATAAGGGTATGCCACATTTCTTCCTCCTTTGTAGGGAAAAGTGCAGAGACCTACAAGACTACTTGAACCAAGTGATCAAAGTTGACCTTACTAGCAACGAGACTGGTAGATGTTGCATGCGTCACAAAGGATTCCACATCTTTTCTGTGGTGTGTGTGTGTGCAGTCGCTTCTGTTATGTCCAACTCTTTGGACCCTATGAACTGTAGCCCACCAGGTTCCTCTATCCATGGGATCTCCAGGCAAGAATACTTGAGTAGGTTGCCATGCTCTCCTCCAGGGGATCTTCCCAACCCAGGGATTGAACCCACGTGTGATTATGTTTCCTGCATTGGCAGGCAGGTTCTTTACCACTAGAGCCACCTGGGTATTCTTTCCAAAAAATGCAAGCACCAGACAACCTTTGAATGGAATGCTAAACAAAATAACTAGCCAGTACTCTTTAAAATGTTAAAAGAACTGTTTCACATTTTAACAAACTAAAGAGAAGACAGACATGGACAGTGGACATATGGACAGTGTGGGGAAGGAACAGTGGGTGGGAGGCTTAAAGGAAGTAGCATGAAAACCTGTACTATCATATGTGAAGAAAATAGCTATTGTCATTGTGCTGTGAGTAAAGGGGATCCTTAAAAAAAAAAAAAAAAAGAAAGGGAGGGCTTCCCCTGGTGGTCCAGTGGGTAAGGACACCGCCTTGCAGTGCAAGGGGCGCCGGTTCCATTCCTGGCCTGGGAAGATCCCACGTGCCACGGAGCGGCTGGACTGATGTGTCCAATCACCGAGCTGGAGCTCTGGAGCGCATGTGCCCAGAGCCGGTGCTCTGCGACAACAGAGGCCACCGTGATGGGAGGCCCACACGGGCCAAAGAACAAAGATGGATGAAACTAGACAAATGAAAGACCAGTGGAAGTGGCCCGCCCACCCCCCTCCTTCCCCACTCCCACCAAAATAAATAAATAAATGTTAAAAAAAAAAAAAAGAAAACTAAAGAGAAATGACAACTAAATCCAATAGGCAATGCTTGACTGGAAAAAAAAAAAAAAAAGCAGTGAAGGACATTATTGGGAAAGTGATGGAATTTGCTGTTATTGTAGTTTCGTTTCTAACTTATGTACAACATTTTGTGATTCATGGACTGTAGCCTGCCAGGTTCCTCTGTCCATGGGACTTCCCAGGCAAGAATACTAGAGCGGTGGTCATTCTTTCCCCCGGGATTGAACCCATGTCTCCTGCACTGGCAGGTGGGTTATTTACAGCTGAGTCACCAGAAAATGCGATTTAAATACAGACTATGAATTAGGTAATAGTACTATATCAATGCTCAATTTCTTCATTTAATTATTGTACTGAGGTCAAGTGAGAGAATGTCCTCATTCTTATAAAACATCACTGAAGTATTTAGGGCAATGGAACATGATAAAGAGTGATATGGATATTGATATACACATATATGTCTGTATATATACACGTGATATAGATAGAGAGAGAGATACCCTACTTCTCTAAAAGAGAAAGAACCCCAGTAGTGTGAAGTTTTTGAGAGAGGGAGAATGAACCACGACTGGGAAAATTTTTAATCATTAGTGAATGCAGTAAAGGAAATATGGGGTTTCTTTACACCATTTTGGCAATGTTTCTGTAAACTTAAAACCATCAAAATAAACATTTGCCTTTAAAAAGGGGGTAAAAGGCAAATCAGAATAGAAGTGCTAGCATTTTCTTCCTATATTCAATGGACTGCCTTGTGTACTCAATTTAGTGACCACTGAGCAAAATCAGGGATTGGAAAGAAACTTCCCAACAGGAACAAAGGGAAGATAATCTGGAGCATTAACGTGTACATACACAAGGTGCCTTTGCGCTTTAATTGATCTTTGAATCTCCCATGGTATTTAGAATATGAAAGCTCCCAGAGACAAATTAGAAGTTTGAGACTAACATTTACACACTACCATATATAAAATAGATAAACAACAAGGAAACCTATAAATCTATAAGGCTATCCATTTCCATTGTAAACCTTCACCAAAATAAATAAATAAATGTTAAAAAAAAAAAAAAGAAAACTAAAGAGAAATGACAACTAAATCCAATAGGCAATGCTTGACTGGAAAAAAAAAAAAAAAAGCAGTGAAGGACATTATTGGGAAAGTGATGGAATTTGCTGTTATTGTAGTTTCGTTTCTAACTTATGTACAACATTTTGTGATTCATGGACTGTAGCCTGCCAGGTTCCTCTGTCCATGGGACTTCCCAGGCAAGAATACTAGAGCGGTGGTCATTCTTTCCCCAGGGATTGAACCCATGTCTCCTGCACTGGCAGGTGGGTTATTTACAGCTGAGTCACCAGAAAATGCGATTTAAATACAGACTATGAATTAGGTAATAGTACTATATCAATGCTCAATTTCTTCATTTAATTATTGTACTGAGGTCAAGTGAGAGAATGTCCTCATTCTTATAAAACATCACTGAAGTATTTAGGGCAATGGAACATGATAAAGAGTGATATGGATATTGATATACACATATATGTCTGTATATATACACGTGATATAGATAGAGAGAGAGAGATACCCTACTTCTCTAAGAGAGAAAGAACCCCAGTAGTGTGAAGTTTTTGAGAGAGGGAGAATGAACCACGACTGGGAAAATTTTTAATCATTAGTGAATGCAGTAAAGGAAATATGGGGTTTCTTTACACCATTTTGGCAATGTTTCTGTAAACTTAAAACCATCAAAATAAACATTTGCCTTTAAAAAGGGGGTAAAAGGCAAATCAGAATAGAAGTGCTAGCATTTTCTTCCTATATTCAATGGACTGCCTTGTGTACTCAATTTAGTGACCACTGAGCAAAATCAGGGATTGGAAAGAAACTTCCCAACAGGAACAAAGGGAAGATAATCTGGAGCATTAACGTGTACATACACAAGGTGCCTTTGCGCTTTAATTGATCTTTGAATCTCCCATGGTATTTAGAATATGAAAGCTCCCAGAGACAAATTAGAAGTTTGAGACTAACATTTACACACTACCATATATAAAATAGATAAACAACAAGGAAACCTATAAATCTATAAGGCTATCCATTTCCATTGTAAACCTATAATGGAAAAGAATCTGAAAATGGATGTATATATGTATGTATATGCATAACTGAATAATTTTGCTGTCTACCTGAAACAGGTAAATTAACTATACTTATAAATTAACTATAGCTAAATATTTTTTTAAATTTTCATCATCTTTATTCTTTGGCTGTGTGGGTCTCCCATTGCAGTGGCCTCTCTCCTTGCAGAGCACTGGCTCTGGGTGCATGGGCATCAGAGCGCTGGGGCTTGTGATTGGACACACCGGTCCAGCCGCTCAGCCGCACGTGGGATCTTCCCATGCCAGGGATCGAACCAATGCCCCTCACACTGCAAGACGGACTCTTTACCCACTGGACCAGCAGGGAGGCCTTATACTTCAATATTTTAAATGGTTTAAAAAAGAGTATATGGCTTCCCTGGTGGTCCAGTGGGTAAGGACACCGCCTTGCAGTGCAAGGGGTGCCGGTTCGAGCCCTGGCCTGGGAAGATCCCACGTGCCACGGAGCGGCTGGACCGATGTGTCCAATTACCAAGCCGGCGCTCTGGAGCACATGAGCCCAGAGCTGGTGCTCTGGGACAACAAAGGCCACTGCGATGGGAGGCCCACATGGGCCAAAGAACAAAGACAGATGAAAATGGGTAAGTGAAGGACCAATAGAAGTGGCCCGCCCACCCACTCCCTCCCCAACGTGCCCCCCACCGACCCACCCCCCAAAAGAGTGTAGGGACTATCCTAATGGTTCAGTAGTTAGGACTTCACGCATCCACTGCAGGAGGCACAGGTTCAATTCCTGATCTAGTTCAGTGTGGCCAAAGGCCAATATATATATATATTGTATATACATATACATATAGTCTCCAAAAAAGCCTTATTGATTAATTATAATTATAATTGGAGAGTAAGGTACCTCAAGGTCGACATATATTTTAAAGCTGAGAAAATAAAAATTTTAAGTGCTTAATCTAATTGGAAAAAGTCACAAAAACAGCTGTGAATTGAACCTACCCTTCTGATTAAATATTTAAGATTCTCTGCCTCTTAACATAACTTAAGCAATAAACATTAATATTTAAATATTAGCAATGTTTCTTATGGGGCTCCACAGTGGTTCAGCAGTAAAGAATCTGCCTGCAATGCAGGAGACTCAGGTTTG
Organism: Tragulus kanchil; assembly: GCA_022376925.1. Lineage (NCBI taxonomy): Eukaryota > Metazoa > Chordata > Mammalia > Artiodactyla > Tragulidae > Tragulus > Tragulus kanchil. Next base: position 228,551,167 of record JAIOJX010000028.1, on the reverse strand, counting down.
ATCCCTAGGTCAGGTTTGGAGGAGTGTTTGGCAACCCACTCCAGTATTTTTACCTGGAGAATTCCATGAGGAGAGAATCCTGGAAGGTTACAGTCATAGGGTCTCAAAGAGTCATACACGATTGAAGAGACTGAGCACACACACAAATTTCTTATGTAACTATCTTAAAGAAATTGATCAATAAAACTTATGTAATTACAAAGACACTGTTAAAAAATAAATTAAAATTTTAAAAATAAATTTAAAAAAGAGACATGTCTCTAAATCCCTCATCCATCACATCATCTATTCCTGTTCTTTTCTTCCCTTCAAATTCTGTCACACAAACAGTGGCTACTGTCCAGGTTCCATGTCTGACCTCATTTAAATCTCCTGAGGACAATTTGTTACCTGTTTTGACTGGTAGGGAAAATAAATCACAAAATCACAGATTTTACAACTAAAAGGAATGGTCATGATTGTCTAATCCAATCTTCTTGCATTGGAGAAATTCAATAATAATTTCTTCCTTACTGGAATCAAGATAATTCAATTGATAGATTTCTAAATTAGTTTCATGTGTTTGATAAGCAATTATACATCTATTTAATGAATACTGTCAAAATGTCTGTTGCCGCCTGTCCAAGACCTACTTATATAGACAAACTGATGTTCATCCATTAGCAATTCATAATTAAATTCTGGCACATCAGGCTACAAGATAATCCTATGAACAGATGATCTGAAGAACAAGTCAATATGTATAACTGACTAGATATGATCCTGCCTTGATTTCTTATTTATTATTTCTATCATTCATTTCAAAGGAGTTTGATAAAGGTGTAGAAGACAAAGACAGCCTCTTCAACAAATGGTGCTGGGAAAATTGGACAGCTATATGCAAGAAAATGAAGTTGGAACATACCCTGACACCATACACAAAGATCAACTCAAAATGGATTAAAGACTTAAATGCAAGACCAGAAACCATCAAACTCTTAAAGGAGAATATAGGCAAAACCCTCAAGGACATACATCAAAGCAAGATCTTCTCTGACCCACCTACTAGAATAGTGGAACTAAAAAGACAAATGAACATGTGGGACCTAATGAAACTTAAAAGCTTTTGCACAGCTAAAGAAATTACAAAAATGCTGAACAGACAGCCCACAGAGTGGGAGAAAATCATAGCAAATGAAACAACAGACAAAGAATTCATCTCCAAAATCTACAAGCAACTCAGACAACTCAGCACTGGAAAAACAAACAACCCAATCAAAAAATGGGAAAAGGACCTAAACAGACACCTCTCCAACGATGACATACAGATGGCCCAAAAACACATGAAACGATGCTCAACTTCACTAATAATTAGAGAAATGCAAATCAAAACTACAATGAGATATCACCTCACACCCGTCAGAATGGCCATCATTCACAAATCGACAGACAATAAATGCTGGAGAGGCTGGCTACTGTCCAGGTTCCATGTCTGACCTCATTTAAATCTCCTGAGGACAATTTGTTACCTGTTTTGACTGGTAGGGAAAATAAATCACAAAATCACAGATTTTACAACTAAAAGGAATGGTCATGATTGTCTAATCCAATCTTCTTGCATTGGAGAAATTCAATAATAATTTCTTCCTTACTGGAATCAAGATAATTCAATTGATAGATTTCTAAATTAGTTTCATGTGTTTGATAAGCAATTATACATCTATTTAATGAATACTGTCAAAATGTCTGTTGCCGCCTGTCCAAGACCTACTTATATAGACAAACTGATGTTCATCCATTAGCAATTCATAATTAAATTCTGGCACATCAGGCTACAAGATAATCCTATGAACAGATGATCTGAAGAACAAGTCAATATGTATAACTGACTAGATATGATCCTGCCTTGATTTCTTATTTATTATTTCTATCATTCATTTCAAAGGAGTTTGATAAAGGTGTAGAAGACAAAGACAGCCTCTTCAACAAATGGTGCTGGGAAAATTGGACAGCTATATGCAAGAAAATGAAGTTGGAACATACCCTGACACCATACACAAAGATCAACTCAAAATGGATTAAAGACTTAAATGCAAGACCAGAAACCATCAAACTCTTAAAGGAGAATATAGGCAAAACCCTCAAGGACATACATCAAAGCAAGATCTTCTCTGACCCACCTACTAGAATAGTGGAACTAAAAAGACAAATGAACATGTGGGACCTAATGAAACTTAAAAGCTTTTGCACAGCTAAAGAAATTACAAAAATGCTGAACAGACAGCCCACAGAGTGGGAGAAAATCATAGCAAATGAAACAACAGACAAAGAATTCATCTCCAAAATCTACAAGCAACTCAGACAACTCAGCACTGGAAAAACAAACAACCCAATCAAAAAATGGGAAAAGGACCTAAACAGACACCTCTCCAACGATGACATACAGATGGCCCAAAAACACATGAAACGATGCTCAACTTCACTAATAATTAGAGAAATGCAAATCAAAACTACAATGAGATATCACCTCACACCCGTCAGAATGGCCATCATTCACAAATCGACAGACAATAAATGCTGGAGAGGCTGCGGAGAAAAGGGAACACTTCTGCATTGCTGGTGGGAGTGTAAATTGATACAGCCTCTATGGAAGACAGTCTGGAGATTTCTTAAAAAACTAAAAATAGAAGCACCATATGACCCAGCCATCCCACTCTTAGGCTTATACCCTGACGAAATCAAAACTGAAAGAAGCACCTGTACCCCAATGTTCATTGCAGCTCTCTATACAATAGCTAGAACATGGAAGGAACCTAGATGCCCATCGACGAACGAATGGATCCAAAAGCCCTGGTACATATATACAATGGAATACTACACAGCTGTAAAGAGAAATGCAGAAGAATCAACCCTAATGAGGTGGCTGGATCTAGAACGTATCATCAAAAGTGAAGTCAGTTAGAAAGAGAAGGACAAATACAGTATATTAACACATATATATGGAATCTAGTAGGATGGTGATGATGGCACATGCAGTGAAGCGACAGAAAGACAGACATGGACAGTGGACATATGGACATTGTGGGGAAGGAACAGTGGGTGAGAGGTGTAAAGGAAGTAGCATGAAGGCCTGTACTATCATAAGTGAAGAAAATAGCTATAGTCATTGCTCTGTGAGAAAAGGGGATCCTTCAGGGGTGCTGTGTCATGGTCGGGAGGGGAGGGAAGGGGGGGATATACATGTGACTAATCTGAGAACATGCATGTCTGTGAACAACAAAACTCTGTAAAAGTTAAAAGTAAAATAAAGGTTTAAAAAAAAAAAAAAAAAGGTGTAGAAGACCATCATTATGGGAATCTTATTTCTGAGGTCAAGAACTTATAACAGTTTTCCACATGATGTACCTCAACAGTGAAAAGGTCATAATAACCAGAGATTACCTGCTAAGTCGCTTCAGTTGGGTTTGACTCTTTGAGACCACATACATGGACAATGGCCCACCAGGCTCCTCTGTCCATGGGATTCTCCAGGCAAGAGTACTGGAGTGGGCTGACATGTCCTCCTCCAGATCTTCCCACCCCAGAGATTGAACCCTTGTCTCATACATCTCCAGCATTGGCAGGCAGGTCCTTTACCACTAACACCACCCAGGAAGCCCAGTGTTCATTAATGTTAGTCACTCAGTTGTGCCCAACTCTTTGAGACCCCATGGACTATAGCCTGCCAGACTCCTCTGTTCACGGAATTTTCCAGGCAAGAATACTGGAGTGGGTTGCCATTTCCTTTTTCAGGGGATCTACCCAACCCAGGGATCGAATTTGGGTCTCCTGCATTGTAGGCAGATTCTTTACCATCTGAGCCACCAGGTGAGCCAGATTCATCATTAAGGCAAATATTTCTCTGTTTGTAGGAAAATCACTACTATGAATCGTTGAACTTTCAAAGTTGACTGAAGATTTTTATTTACAAAAGAAAAGTCTAGGCAGGCCAGTCCCTAGGACCTAAAGTGTTTAAAATAATAAAGCAATAAAATACTATCTCCATTATGGGGAGACTTCTAGTTCAAATAATGATTTAGACTGCATTGTTAGTGATTCCTGAAAGATATGTGTTCTGTTGCTGTTTAGTTGACAAGTCCTATCAGACTCTTTTTGATCCTGTGGACTCTGGCCCAGCAGGCTACTCTGTCCATGAGATTTCCCAGGCAAGAATACTGGAGTGGATTGCTATTTCCTTCTCCAGGGGATCTTCCTGACCCAGGGATCAAACCTGAGTCTCCTGCAACTCCTGCATTGGCAGGCAGATTCTTTAAAGACCCAAATCATTATGACTAAGGCACCAATGAAAAGTGTAACCTCACAGTCTGATGAAACCTGTGATACTGGGATTTCACATAAAGTGAATCCTAAAATAAAAGAATCCTCTCAGCCTCACCTCTGTCTTGTGGAGCAAAGTGAAGGGTCAAGACACGTCTTTGGTCCTTCTACTCATTCACTCAACGAGTATTTGTTGAAATTGCAAACTAAGCTCTGTCCTCCATTGTCTAGTGCCTAGTTAGTCTCAGCAAGTGTATTTCCCCTGCTGGAAAATGATCACACATCCTATAACTTACACAAAAACATCTTATCTATATTAGACATCTCAGGAAAGAGAATCAAACTTTCCCCCCTCATTACTACATGCCCGGCAACCACTTGTGGAGAAATATCTTCATTCACTGTTTATTCAATGACACTACTTTCTGAGGACTGTGTTAATATTGCAGAAAAATATGCTGGAAGTGAAAAAAAGTGAGGTTTGGTTTTCAGTGTTTTCTGACTGTGCTATTGTAAAAAGAAAATTGTGCCCCTGAAGTGAAGCAAGTAAAACACATAAAATTGAACTTCCTCTGTCTGGTCCTTCCCTGACTCTCATCTTCTTTGTCCTCAACTTTTGAGCATTTCCCCAGAATACAGGTTAAAAACCCCTGACTTCCATTAACACAGGAATGTCCCAAAGAAATAAATGTTTGCGATCAGATAGAAAAACCTCTTGCTGCTGGAAATATCATTGTAGGCAGATTCTTTACTAGCTGAGCTACAAGGGAAGCTACTAGAAAAAATTAAAGTCCATTTAAAACAATCAAAATAAGGCTATTTCTAAACTGACTTTACAAATTGCTTATGCTCCATTTTCCTCCATCCTGATACACTCGCCTCAATGAAATATTGCTCCCTCAAGCATTATGTAAGACATAAAAGGACTTCCTTAGTGATCCAGTGGTTAAGACATTGCACTGCCAACACAAGAGATGAGCTTTGATCCCTGGTTGGGGAATTAAGATCCCACATGCCATGCAAAGAGGACCAGAAATGCAGATCAGATATTGATTGTGGTATTCCCCTAAGAAAATCCTTATTTTCACAATATGACTAAGGCACCAATGAAAAGTGTAACCTCACAGTCTGATGAAACCTGTGATACTGGGATTTCACATAAAGTGAATCCTAAAATAAAAGAATCCTCTCAGCCTCACCTCTGTCTTGTGGAGCAAAGTGAAGGGTCAAGACACGTCTTTGGTCCTTCTACTCATTCACTCAACGAGTATTTGTTGAAATTGCAAACTAAGCTCTGTCCTCCATTGTCTAGTGCCTAGTTAGTCTCAGCAAGTGTATTTCCCCTGCTGGAAAATGATCACACATCCTATAACTTACACAAAAACATCTTATCTATATTAGACATCTCAGGAAAGAGAATCAAACTTTCCCCCCTCATTACTACATGCCCGGCAACCACTTGTGGAGAAATATCTTCATTCACTGTTTATTCAATGACACTACTTTCTGAGGACTGTGTTAATATTGCAGAAAAATATGCTGGAAGTGAAAAAAAGTGAGGTTTGGTTTTCAGTGTTTTCTGACTGTGCTATTGTAAAAAGAAAATTGTGCCCCTGAAGTGAAGCAAGTAAAACACATAAAATTGAACTTCCTCTGTCTGGTCCTTCCCTGACTCTCATCTTCTTTGTCCTCAACTTTTGAGCATTTCCCCAGAATACAGGTTAAAAACCCCTGACTTCCATTAACACAGGAATGTCCCAAAGAAATAAATGTTTGCGATCAGATAGAAAAACCTCTTGCTGCTGGAAATATCATTGTAGGCAGATTCTTTACTAGCTGAGCTACAAGGGAAGCTACTAGAAAAAATTAAAGTCCATTTAAAACAATCAAAATAAGGCTATTTCTAAACTGACTTTACAAATTGCTTATGCTCCATTTTCCTCCATCCTGATACACTCGCCTCAATGAAATATTGCTCCCTCAAGCATTATGTAAGACATAAAAGGACTTCCTTAGTGATCCAGTGGTTAAGACATTGCACTGCCAACACAAGAGATGAGCTTTGATCCCTGGTTGGGGAATTAAGATCCCACATGCCATGCAAAGAGGACCAGAAATGCAGATCAGATATTGATTGTGGTATTCCCCTAAGAAAATCCTTATTTTAACATTTTGCCATTATAATTATATATCTTTTTTTAACTCAATAATAAAAAGACAACTCAATTCAACACTGGGCAAAGGATCCAAATGGACATTCCTCCAAGTCATAGAAATGTCAAAAAAGCACAATACTTTTAGCTATCAGGAAAGTGTAAGTCAAAACTACAAAGAAACATCATTTGATACCCACTAGCATGACTATAATCAAAAAGACATAAGTGTTGGGAGAAACGTGGAGAAATTGGAACCTCCATGTATTTCTAATGGGAATATAAAATGGTGCAGCCATTTCAGAAACGGTCTGGCAGCTCCTCAAAAGATGACATACTGGGCTATCACAGGATCTAGAAATTCTACTCCTAGGAGAAGTGAACTGAAAAGGTAGCATCCTCACAAACACTTCTACATGAATATTTGTAGCAGCATTATTCATAATAGTCAAAAGTACAAAAAATCCAAAGGCCTATCAACTGACAAATGAATAATTAAGATGTGGTGTAACCATACAGCGGATAAAAAGGAATGAAGTACAATCATCCCTCATTCTATTGCACTTTACTTTACTGTACTTCACCAATGCTGTGTTTCATTTTGTTTTGTTTTGTTTTATTTTTACAGATTGAAGGTTTGTAGCAACCTTACATGAAGCAAGTCTATTGGCACCATTTTTCAAGCATTTGCTCCCCTTGTGTCTCTGTGTTACATTTTGGAAATTCTTGCAATATTTCAAGCTTTTTCATAATTATTATATTTGTAATGGTGATCTCTGATCAGTGATCTTTGATGTTATTATGCAAAAAGACCACAATTTGTTGAACGCTCAAATGATGGTTAGCATTTTTTAGCAACAAAGTGTTTTTATATTAAGATGTGTCCTTATTTAGGGCTTTTCTGGTGGCGCACTGGGGAAGAATCTGCCTGCCAATGCAGGAGACACAGGTTCGACCCCTGGTCCGGGAATATCCCATATATCGAGGGATAACTAAGCCTGTGCACCACAACTACTGAGCCTGTGCTCTAGAGCCACAACTACTGAAACCCATATGCCCTACAGCCCGGGCTCCACAACAAGAGAATCTACTGCAAAGAGAAGCCCAGTTGTGTACCACGACTAGAGAGCAGCCCCTGCTCTCTGCAACTAGAGAGAAGCCCTGAGCAGAGACGAAGATCTAGCACAACCAAAAATAAATAAATTTTTTAAAAAGACATGTACTTTTTTAGACATAATGCTATTACATGCTTAATAGATTACATAGTATACTTAAAATAGGTTAATCATATAAACGTAGCTTCTATATTCACTGGGAAAAAAAACGTGATACCCACTAGCATGAAATTGGGAAACCCTCCATGTATTTCTAATGGATTGGCAGCCATTTCAGAAACGGTCTGGCAGCTCCTCAAAAGATGACATACTGGGCTATCACAGGATCTAGAAATTCTACTCCTAGGAGAAGTGAACTGAAAAGGTAGCATCCTCACAAACACTTCTACATGAATATTTGTAGCAGCATTATTCATAATAGTCAAAAGTACAAAAAATCCAAAGGCCTATCAACTGACAAATGAATAATTAAGATGTGGTGTAACCATACAGCGGATAAAAAGGAATGAAGTACAATCATCCCTCATTCTATTGCACTTTACTTTACTGTACTTCACCAATGCTGTGTTTCATTTTGTTTTGTTTTGTTTTATTTTTACAGATTGAAGGTTTGTAGCAACCTTACATGAAGCAAGTCTATTGGCACCATTTTTCAAGCATTTGCTCCCCTTGTGTCTCTGTGTTACATTTTGGAAATTCTTGCAATATTTCAAGCTTTTTCATAATTATTATATTTGTAATGGTGATCTCTGATCAGTGATCTTTGATGTTATTATGCAAAAAGACCACAATTTGTTGAACGCTCAAATGATGGTTAGCATTTTTTAGCAACAAAGTGTTTTTATATTAAGATGTGTCCTTATTTAGGGCTTTTCTGGTGGCGCACTGGGGAAGAATCTGCCTGCCAATGCAGGAGACACAGGTTCGACCCCTGGTCCGGGAATATCCCATATATCGAGGGATAACTAAGCCTGTGCACCACAACTACTGAGCCTGTGCTCTAGAGCCACAACTACTGAAACCCATATGCCCTACAGCCCGGGCTCCACAACAAGAGAATCTACTGCAAAGAGAAGCCCAGTTGTGTACCACGACTAGAGAGCAGCCCCTGCTCTCTGCAACTAGAGAGAAGCCCTGAGCAGAGACGAAGATCTAGCACAACCAAAAATAAATAAATTTTTTAAAAAGACATGTACTTTTTTAGACATAATGCTATTACATGCTTAATAGATTACATAGTATACTTAAAATAGGTTAATCATATAAACGTAGCTTCTATATTCACTGGGAAACCAAAGAATGTGTGTGACCCTCTGGGATGATATTCACTTTATTGCAGTGGTCTTAGGACCAAACTTGCAATACCTCCAAGGTCTGACTGCACTGACACATGCCATAACACAGATGCACCTTGAAAACATTATGCTAAGTGGAAGAAGCTAGCCACGAAAGACCCCATAATGCATGATTCCATTTATCTGAAAAATCGAGAATAGACAAATACATAGAGACCAGAAGTAGATTAGTAGTTGCAAGTGGCTGGTGGGAGGAAGAGGAATGGAGACTGACTACTTTGGTATGCGGTTCGTTTCCAGGGTGATGAAAATGTTCTCAAATCATGAAGATGGTTGCACAGCTCTGTGAGTATACGGAAAAGCACTGAATTATTTCTTTTGTAATATAACAGTTTTCAACCCAACTTTTCTAAGAGTTTACCTCTTTCTGACATTCTAAGTCAATCTCTCTCCACACCACCCCCACCCCGACCACACTACTAGGCCCGGGGGATCTTAGTTCCCGGACTAGGGATCTAACCAGTGCTTGCACCCCACTCCTGAACAGTGAATGGAAGCTCAGAGTCTTAACCATTGGACCACCAGGGAAGTCTCTCTAAGCCAATCTTCTAAACACCACAGCACCTAACACAACTTTTCATACATAGAGCAGCAAGTCGTTTCTCCTCTGAGTAAGATAAAACACAAAGAAACCTTTATTAATTGTAATTAAATTGTAGAACTAATTATAGTTTAACCATACTTTTTTTTTTTTTTTTTTGCTATGTCTCATGACTTGCAGGATCTTAGTTCGTCAACCAGGGATCAAATTCAGACCCCCTGAAGTGAAAGTGCAAAGTCCTAATCACTGGACTAAGAATTCTCCAAAATACTTTTTTAAGGCATTCAGACATTTCAGTGATAAATTTCAAATGTCATAAAATGCCTGTAGGAAGACGGGAACTGACGTGTACACATTACTATATGTAAAAATAGCTAACTAATAAGGATCATATAGCACAGTATACTACTACACAGACTGCTTAATAGTCTGTAATGACCTATATGGGAAAATAATCTAAAAAAGAGTGGATATATGTGTATGTATAACTGATTCACTTTGCTGTAAGGCAGAAAGTAACAGTATTGTAAATCAACTATGCCTCAATAAAAATTTTAAATAAGAAATACCCTAAAATAAATAAAAATGGAATCCTAAAAAAACAATGTTCAATTAACCCTCAGAATAGCAAGAAAAAAAAATGGAGGAAACAAAAAAATAATAATACTAATAAAATAGCACGCTCAAGTTTATACCCTAACACACACAGAAAAAATCTGTATCTCATGTAAATGAGTTTCCATTCCATGCACAAAATGTATATATGTTCTATAAAAATGCTCATAATATTTATTGAAAATGTAGGGCTTCCCCTGGTGGTCCAGTGGGAAGGACACCGCCTTGCAGTGCAAGGGGCACCGGTTCGATCCCTGGCCTGGGAAGATCCCACGTGCCACGGAGCAGCTGGACCGATGTGTCCAATTACCGAGCCGGAGCTCTGGAGCGCATGCGCCCAGAGCCGGCGCTCTGCAACTACAGAGGCCACCGCGATGGGAGGCCCACAGCAGCCAAAGAACAAAGACGGATGAAAATGGAGAAATGAAAGACCAATAGAAGTGGCCCACCCGCTCCCCTCCCTCCCCAACCTGACCCCCGCCCAAAATAAATAAATAAATCTTTTGAAAAAAAAAAAAATGTATACACATTTTATGTTATTATATTTGTAATTACATAAATATATCTATTCACACCCAAAAAGGCTAGAAAAAAAGGGTAAAAATGACAGTAGGAGTTCTGTAAAGATGTCAGAATTATTGGCAAATTTTTAAAGCTTTCAGTAAAATTGTCATTTTTTTTCAATTGGAAAGAAGAATTTCCAATGAAAGTGAGAAGAAGCTGTTTGCATATCACAAACATATCCCGGTCAATAAACCAGGAGCTATTCTTTAAATTAAATTCACCCCATGCTGAGTTTGTAATCCTAGAAAATGTTTGACTCTCTTTATCCACCCAACAGACAAGATTTAAAATAATATATACTCTTCTCTCCCCGCTGTGAAGTCTCTCAAACTAAATCCAGGGAGACCCCCTCTGGAGATGAGGGAGAAGTTCAGCTTAACCTGTGCCCACATTTAAATGGCTCCAACATTTAAAAACTCCTTTAAAATACCTGGGTTAATATGCAAAATGCCCCTTTCAGTGCGGTATAGAACATGAACTGCACAACTGTCACACAGTGACTGTTCTTTTTAACTTCTTATTTTGTACTGGGGTATAGCCAATTATTAACAACGTTGTGTGGTTTCAGGTGAACAATGAAGGGACTTAACCATACATATACATGTATCCATTCTCTGCCAAACTCCCTTCCCACTAAGGCTGCCACATAACACTGAGCAGAGTTCTATATGTTATACAGTAGGACCTTGCTGGTTATGCATTTTAAATATAGCAGAATGTACACATCCATCCCAAACTCTCTAACTATCCCTTCCCCCAATCTTCCCCCAAAGCAACTATAAGCTCATTCTTGAAGCCTATGAGTCTGCAGCTGTTCTTAGAAGAGGAATTTTGGAAAGTTTTACAGCATGTTTTTAAAGCATGTTTTTTTGACATAAGGTCATTATCATTTTATCTTGCTTTCTAAGTCATCTTGTATAGTTTTTTCTCTGTGCAAAATTATAAATGATGTGAAAGTGAAGACAATGTAGGACACATAGTAGATATTCATTATGTACAGACTTGGGTCAGATAGAACTGAATAAACCCTTTTGAATAAGCATAAAATAAAAATTTTAAAAATGAAAAACCTGGATTACCATCTAGCTTATGCTAACCAATCACCAGAAGCAGCATAATCAGCCACATAAATAATTATTTAATTATTTATTAAATAATGGGCAAGCAATTCTCATTCAATGACTGAAAAGTGGAGAGATAATTTACTTCAGTCAAATCCATTTGGCCCACTTTATTTTGCCTAAATATCAAAAACCTCAGATATGCAGATAATATCACTCTAATGGCAGAAAACAAGAACTAAAGAGCCTGGGTTTTTTGTTGTTGTTGTTTGTTTGTTTTCATAAAAGCCTCTTGATGAGGGTGAAAGAAGATAGTAAAAAAGGTGGCTTAAAACTCAACACTCCAAAAAGATCACGGCATTTGGTCCCATCATGGTAAACAGAAGAGGGAAAAAAGTGAACAGTGACAGACTTTATTTTCTTGGGCTCCAAAATCACTGTAGACAGTGACCACAGCCACAAAATTAAAAGATGCTTGCTCCTTGGAAGAAAAGCTATGACAAATCTAGACAGCATATTAAAAAGCAGAGATGTCACTTTGCTGATAAAGGTCCATATAATCAAAGCTATGGTTTTCCCAATAGTCATGTATGGATGTGAGAGTTGGACCATAAAGAAGGCTGGGCCCTGAAGAATCGATGCTTTTGAATTGTGGTGCTGGAGAAGATTCTTGAGAGTCCTTGGACAGCAAGGAGATCACATCAATCAACCCTAAAGGAAATCAACCCTGAATATTCATGGGAAGAACTGATGCCAAAGCTGAAGCTCCAATACTTTGACCACCTAATAGGAAGACCCAATTTCCTATTACTGGAAAAGACCCTGAAACTGGGAAAGATTGAGGGCAGGAGGAGAAGAGGGTGACAGAGGATGGGATGGTTGAATAGCATCACCGACTCAACGGACATAAATTTGAGTAAACTCCAGGAGATAGCAAAGTATAGAGAAGCCTGGCGTGCCGTGGTCCAGGTTGTCACAAAGAGTCAGACATGACTTGGCAAGTGAACAACAACTTTGCCTAAACACAAAGACTGTTCAGGAAAACATCTGCAAAATGAATTTCTGTCTACTTCGAAAAGTGTTAATAAAAATGTGGACCACCCATAACCTTTGTAGGACCAAGCTCATTTATTTGTAAATATAAAATATAACCACAGTTCCAATTTTAACAATTTATCCTAGCAATTCTTTACTTCTGATAGTGACTCCATATTTTAAATACAGACCATACAGATGATCAGTTAAAGATATCTACATGGAGGATATAGCGATCTCCTATAATCAGCCACTGTAAATCACCCCAATTCATATTTTAGCCTATGCTCAGTTTCCTATTCAGTAACTGGCATACAAAGAATTGCTAAATGGCATTCAGGTGTGTAGGAAACTAGACATAGTCAAAAATACAGTACATGGACTATTTCTCAGCGGTAAAAAGAAACATATTTAAGTCAGTCCTAATGAGGTGAATGAACTTAGAACCTATTACACAAAGTGAGGTCAGAAAGAGAAGGATAAATATAGTATACTAACACATATATTTGGAATCTGGAAAGATGGTACTGATAAATGTCTATGCAGAGCAGCAATGGAGAAACAAGTCATAGAGAATAGATATATATACATTGTGGGGAGGGAGGAGTGGGTGAGAGGTATGGAAAGAGTAACATGGAAACCTACACCACCATATGTAAAAAGATAACCATTGTGAATATGCTGTAAGACTAAGGGAACTTATATGGGGACTATGCAACCTGGAGGGATGGGATGTTGAGGGAGATAGGAAGGGGCTCAGGTATGACTGATTTGGGTCTATGTATAACTATAAACAGCAAAACTCTGTAAAAGTAAAATTAAAATAAATTAATAAAAAAAATATAGGCCATACACTTCAGTGGATAACTACTGATAACACTAGCCCACAAAAAGTACCCAAAGAATCATTCCAGTATTTCTTCACCCAGGAAAAGCACTGATCCCTGTGGGATGGTTGGGGTGGAGGAATACAGACTAAGCTCTCTTCAAGTGTAGCCTTGGAACAGATGAATAGGAAGGAGGGAGACTCTAGACTGAGAGCCTGCCATGAGCAAGGGCACTGAGGCAGATAAGATGAATATGTGAGAATGAACTAGAACATTCTGCAGAGGGACTAAGGCCATACTGAGGCAGATCTCACAGTCTAGACAGAGAACTGCATGTCCTTCTCTAGCAACATGAAACCACAGACAGGGAAACCGGTTAGTCTATTACACTGAGTAAGATCTGAAGTAACAAGTCCCAGTCCCCAATGGCAGAAGTGGGGATGAATAAAAAGAACTTTGAGAGACTTTGCTAAAAAGAAAGGAACAAAATAATCAAAGAATCTGGCCTTGCCTCAAATCTAATGAATCACTTAGGAAGAAAGGGGGAAAAAAAGACATCATAGTTTCAAGAAAACTCCAAAGTTCAAATAGGTTTGGAGAGGAAGTAAGATGAGTTTTGCAGGAACAGCAAGAATGTTTTAGTAAAGGAGCAATAATCTGCTCTCATATTGATATCCTATTGTATTTTTGATGCAACATACAAAAATATAAACTTACAAAACATATAATTTAGTGGGAAAGTCTTGTATTGTCCCCTTCAAAAAGCTACACATGGGGTTAATTTAAATAACACTGTACCTTCAGTCTAAAGTGTTCACAAATACATAACTTACATGGGGCTTTTTTTCCTGTTATAGCACCATAGTTCACACACACGCACACACACACACACACACACAAACACACATATACAACCACTGGTAGATACATTTAGAATCTACTGATAATACAATTCAGTTCAGTCACTCAGTCATGTCCAACTCTTTGTGATCCCATACAAGTCCTCCTTTAACTTCATCCTGGTTTCATTACCAGGCTTCTTCAGTTTCTTTATAAAACTTTTTGAAGGACTTAGATTGTGTGTAAATGTATAATCGAAGCATGCCTGAAGAACTACGGAAGGAGATCCATAATATTGTATAGAAGGCAGCAAACAAAAATATCCCAAAGAAAAAGCAAGAAGGCCAAATGGTTATCTGAGGCGGCTTTACAAATAGCTGAAGAAGGGACATGAAAACCAAGGGAGAAAGGGAAAGGTACATCCAACTAAACACAGAGTTCAAAGAATATCAAAAAAAGACAAGAAAGTCTTCTTCAATGAACAGTGCATAAAACTAGAAGACAACAGAAGGGAAAAGACTAGAGATCTTCAGGAAAATTGGAAACATCAAGGGATCATTTCGCCCAAAGATGGACACAATAAAAGACAGAAACAGTAGAGACCTAGTAGATGCTGAAGATCAAGAAGAGATGGAAAGAATACATGGAGGAACTATACAAAAAAGATCTTAATGAATCAGATTACTATGATGGTGTGGTCACTCACCCAGAGCCAGACATTCTGTAGTGTGAAGTCAGGTGAGCTTTAGAAAGCAATGCTGTTAATAAAGCTAGTGGATTCCATGGAGTTCCAGTAGAGCTATTCAAAACACTAAAGGATGATACCATCAAAGTGTGCCTTCTATTTGTCAGCAAATCTACAAGACCCAGCAGTGGCCACAAGACTGCAAAAGGTCAATTTTCATCCCAATTCCCAAGAAAGGTAGTACTAAAGAATGTGCTAACCATCAGACAATTGCACTCATCTCCCATGCTAGGAAGGTCATGCTTAAAGTCTTGCACGTTAGGCTTCAGCATCCAGATGTCCATGCTGGGTTTAGAAAAGGCAGAGGAAATAGAGATCAAATCACCAAGATTTGATGAATCATAGAAAAAGCAAGGGAATTTCAGAAAAACATATACCTTTGTTTTATCGACTACATGAAAGCCTTTGACTATGTGGATGATGGCAGACTGTGGAAAGCTCTTAAAGAGATGGGAGTACCAGATCATCTTACCTGTTTCCTGAGAAACCTGTTTGCAAGTCAAGAAGCAAGTTAGAACCTTGTATGGAACAACTGATTGGTTCAGGATTGAGAAATGAGTATGACGGGCTGTCTGATGTCATCCTGTTTGTTTAACCTATATGCTGAGCACATCATGAGAAAGGCTGGGCTGGATGAGTTTCAAGCTGCAATCAAGTCAGGCAGCAGAAATATCAACAACCTTAGATATGCAGATGTTATGACTCTAATGGCAGAGAGCTAAGAGGAACTAAAGAGCCTCTTGGGGCTCCCCTGGTGATCCAGCGGGCAAAGAGTCCATCTTGCAGTGCAAGGGGCACTGGTTCAATCCCCAGCACAGAAGATCCCACATGCCATGGAGCGGCTGGACCGGTTCAATTACAAGCCAGCACTCTGGAGAGCATGTGCCCAGAGCCAATGCTCTGCAATGAGAGAGGCCACTGAGATGGGAGGCCCACACAGGGCAAAGAATTAAGATGCATGAAAATAAATAAATGAATTACCAATAAAAGAGACCAAAAAAACACACAAAAACCATTATGCCCCCCAAAAAATAAATAAATAAGGAGCCTCTTGATGAGGGTGAAGGAGAGTGAAAGAATTGCCTTAAAACTAAATATTAACAAAAAAAATTCCTAAATATTAAAAGAACTAAGATCATGGCATCCGGCCACAATACTTCATGGCAAATAGGAAAGGTAGAAGTAGTGACAGATTTCCTCATCTTGGAGTTCCAGTAGAGCTATTCAAAACACTAAAGGATGATACCATCAAAGTGTGCCTTCTATTTGTCAGCAAATCTACAAGACCCAGCAGTGGCCACAAGACTGCAAAAGGTCAATTTTCATCCCAATTCCCAAGAAAGGTAGTACTAAAGAATGTGCTAACCATCAGACAATTGCACTCATTTCCCATGCTAGTAAGGTCATGCTTAAAATCTTGCATGCTAGGCTTCAGCATCCAGATGTCCATGCTGGGTTTAGAAAAGGCAGAGGAAATAGAGATCAAATCACCAAGATTTGATGAATCATAGAAAAAGCAAGGGAATTTCAGAAAAACATATACCTTTGTTTTATCGACTACATGAAAGCCTTTGACTATGTGGATGATGGCAGACTGTGGAAAGCTCTTAAAGAGATGGGAGTACCAGATCATCTTACCTGTTTCCTGAGAAACCTGTTTGCAAGTCAAGAAGCAAGTTAGAACCTTGTATGGAACAACTGATTGGTTCAGGATTGAGAAATGAGTATGACGGGCTGTCTGATGTCATCCTGTTTGTTTAACCTATATGCTGAGCACATCATGAGAAAGGCTGGGCTGGATGAGTTTCAAGCTGCAATCAAGTCAGGCAGCAGAAATATCAACAACCTTAGATATGCAGATGTTATGACTCTAATGGCAGAGAGCTAAGAGGAACTAAAGAGCCTCTTGGGGCTCCCCTGGTGATCCAGCGGGCAAAGAGTCCATCTTGCAGTGCAAGGGGCACTGGTTCAATCCCCAGCACAGAAGATCCCACATGCCATGGAGCGGCTGGACCGGTTCAATTACAAGCCAGCACTCTGGAGAGCATGTGCCCAGAGCCAATGCTCTGCAATGAGAGAGGCCACTGAGATGGGAGGCCCACACAGGGCAAAGAATTAAGATGCATGAAAATAAATAAATGAATTACCAATAAAAGAGACCAAAAAAACACACAAAAACCATTATGCCCCCCAAAAAATAAATAAATAAGGAGCCTCTTGATGAGGGTGAAGGAGAGTGAAAGAATTGCCTTAAAACTAAATATTAACAAAAAAAATTCCTAAATATTAAAAGAACTAAGATCATGGCATCCGGCCACAATACTTCATGGCAAATAGGAAAGGTAGAAGTAGTGACAGATTTCCTCATCTTGGACCCCAAAATCACTGGGCATGGAGACTACAGCCATGAAATCAGAATACGATTCCTTCTTGGCAGGAAAGATATGACAAATCTAGACAGTGTATTGAAAAGCAGAGACGTTATTCTGCCAACAAAGGTCCATAGAGTCAAGGCTGTGGTCTTCCCAGGGGTCACCTATGGTTGTGCAAGCTAAACCGTAGAAAAGGCAGAGTGCCAAAGAATTAATGCCTTTGAACTATGGTGCTGTAGAAGACTCCTGAAAGTCCCTTGGACAGCAAGGAGCTGAACCCAGTCAATCTTAAGGGAAATCAACCATGAATACTCTGGAAGAACTGATGCTAAATATGCAGCTCCAGTATTTTGGTCATCTGACGCAAAGAGACAACTCAGGAAAAATCTTTGATGCTGGGAAATACTGAGGGCAAGAGAAGAGGGCATCAGAGGATGAAATAGCTGAATAGCATCACTGATGCAGTGGACATGAACCTGGGCAAACTTCAGGAGATGAAGAGCAGGGAGGTCTGACATGCTGCAGTCTATGGAGTTGCAAAGAGTCCAACATGACTGGACAACTGAACTACAAAACAAGAAAGTGAGAAGATATCTGTAACATGCTAACTGTGGTCTTAGAGTACATGAAGAAGTCTGATGCTAAAACTTGAGCTGCTCCCCACCAATTATGCTGTCCAACTACCATTCAAGGGATCCTTCAAAGGATCCCAAAAACTTCATAAATCTCTCAAAACAAAATATGTCCCCCTTACAGTCATTTTAAAATTAAGTTTAGTATAACTATAAATATGGCAGATACTATGTATCATTCCATTAGGAAGAAAAGGAGAAGAAACTTATGTTTCTCACAATGTTTGGATTATGTGTCATTCATTCAACAAAAATTTATTCAGTATCTACATGCTGTGTATTGTGTTTCAGGAAAATGATGGTGAGAAACACCTGACTCTCCCCTCTTTTTTATGACATGTATCACTTAGCTGGAGATGAAAATATTGATCAAAATAACTCCCTAAGAAATGTGTAAGTACACACTGACCAGTGCTATGAAGAATAGGCATTTGATGCTTTGAAAGTATGAAAGAATGGGGATCACTGGGTTGACATCACCAGAATTTGGTGCAATCAGGAAAATGGATACATGTATGACTGAGTCCCTTTGTTGTCCATTTGAAACTATCACAACATTGTTAATTGGCTATACTCCAATACAAAATAAAAAGTTAAATTTAAAACATGGAGGATAATCCTGTAGCATAAAGTGATGAGTAGGTGAAGTGAGAATGCTTTAATTAGTAAACTGCCTAACTCCCTACAGCAGAGCTCTAATGATAGTGGAAGCTGTCAAGATAAAAATTTACTGGACTATTGAGCTATAAAATGCAGTTAGTCAGCTAACACATTTACCCTATCCCAAAGAGCCGCCCTGGTGGCTGCTTTACCTGATATGGGTACTCCAGCATTAGAACATTAATTAAAATTCATCCCAAGACAAAGTGCTCTGGGGCCTCTGGGTACATTCACAGGGAACGTAATGCGGTTCCAGGTGGCTCTTGGGCATCTTTAATTTCACGAATTAAAGAATGCTTATTAAAAAGTTAAGTTTCGAGTAGGACACACTGCTGTGGTTCCCCTCACTACTCTGTAAAACATTTCATCCAGTGCAGTTCCATCTGGATCGTTTCTAAAATCACACGGCAGGCACCTAATCCCAGAACCACAGAAGGTCACTTCTCTTCCCCACCTGTCTCCCTTCCTCTCGCCTCTGTGTCCAGCCTGTCCCCTCCCCAACTCCCAGTCCATAATCAGCAGTCAGTGATCAAGGACAAGCATGCCTGGAAGTAGCAGGCGGTTCAGTACTTACTTTCTTTCTTCAAGCAGGGCAATCTCCTTTTTCACCTCACGGTATTCTTCTGCTATCTGACAGTGCTGTTTATACACCTGCATGGATTCCATGGAGTCATGACAAGGCGGCAGAGGCTTCACACAAAAAAGAAGAAATCAGTTCATGTCCTTGTAGCAGAATAAGTTACCAATCAGGGTGCTCTCTTGATGATGTTTAGAGGGAGATGTTTGGCATGAGAATGGCACTGCCCAATCCACACTGGACTCAATTTGACTGATTCTACTTGATTACAAATGGAGAAGTGGCCTGATGCTTCCCACAGACATCTTCCGGTGTTATTCCAGGGCATCCCCAGGCCCAGGCCAGAGCCCTGAGACCCATGACAGGACAGTTACCCGCCGTGCTCTGAAAACTAGGTCTAAGAATTTTAAACTCTGGTCTAGAGAATATTTCAGTTGTCTCTCAATTGCCCATTGCTTTTTTCTTTACCTCAGAGGCATAAATGCATCTTGTAGAATGGAGGAGCCCTACAAGAAAGGCCCAATAAATCGCATAGAAAAGAAACATATGGTTACCAGGGAGAATAAACAGCAGAGCTCTAATGATAGTGGAAGCTGTCAAGATAAAAATTTACTGGACTATTGAGCTATAAAATGCAGTTAGTCAGCTAACACATTTACCCTATCCCAAAGAGCCGCCCTGGTGGCTGCTTTACCTGATATGGGTACTCCAGCATTAGAACATTAATTAAAATTCATCCCAAGACAAAGTGCTCTGGGGCCTCTGGGTACATTCACAGGGAACGTAATGCGGTTCCAGGTGGCTCTTGGGCATCTTTAATTTCACGAATTAAAGAATGCTTATTAAAAAGTTAAGTTTCGAGTAGGACACACTGCTGTGGTTCCCCTCACTACTCTGTAAAACATTTCATCCAGTGCAGTTCCATCTGGATCGTTTCTAAAATCACACGGCAGGCACCTAATCCCAGAACCACAGAAGGTCACTTCTCTTCCCCACCTGTCTCCCTTCCTCTCGCCTCTGTGTCCAGCCTGTCCCCTCCCCAACTCCCAGTCCATAATCAGCAGTCAGTGATCAAGGACAAGCATGCCTGGAAGTAGCACGGGCGGTTCAGTACTTACTTTCTTTCTTCAAGCAGGGCAATCTCCTTTTTCACCTCACGGTATTCTTCTGCTATCTGACAGTGCTGTTTATACACCTGCATGGATTCCATGGAGTCATGACAAGGCGGCAGAGGCTTCACACAAAAAAGAAGAAATCAGTTCATGTCCTTGTAGCAGAATAAGTTACCAATCAGGGTGCTCTCTTGATGATGTTTAGAGGGAGATGTTTGGCATGAGAATGGCACTGCCCAATCCACACTGGACTCAATTTGACTGATTCTACTTGATTACAAATGGAGAAGTGGCCTGATGCTTCCCACAGACATCTTCCGGTGTTATTCCAGGGCATCCCCAGGCCCAGGCCAGAGCCCTGAGACCCATGACAGGACAGTTACCCGCCGTGCTCTGAAAACTAGGTCTAAGAATTTTAAACTCTGGTCTAGAGAATATTTCAGTTGTCTCTCAATTGCCCATTGCTTTTTTCTTTACCTCAGAGGCATAAATGCATCTTGTAGAATGGAGGAGCCCTACAAGAAAGGAATCCAATAAACTTACTTACAAAACAAAAGTAGAATCGCAGACATAGAAAAGAAACATATGGTTACCAGGGGAGAATAGAGGGAAAGAATAAATGGGGAGATTGGCATTAACATACACACACTACTATATGGTAGTGGTTTAGTCACTCAGTCACGTCCAACTCTTGCAACCCCATGGCCTGTAGCCTACCAGACTCCTCTGTCCATGGGATTTCCTAGGCAAAATTACTGGAGTGGATTGCCATTTCTTTTTCCAGAGGATCTTCCCAATCCGGGGATTGAATCTATGTCTTCTATATTACAGGCAGATTCTTTAGCAACTGACCCATCAGAGAAAATAGATACTAATAAGGACCTACAGTGTGGCACAGGAAACACTATTCAGTACTCTGTAATGACCTATGTGGACAAAGAATTAAAAATATATATATGTATATGTATAACTGATTCACTCTGTTGTACACTTGAAACTAACACAACATTGTGCAGCAACTATACTCCAATAAAAATGTCTAAAAAAAGAAAGAAAGAAAGGAATCCAAGCTGAAGAAATGATGCTGGCCAAGAAGCAGTGCTTGCAAGAACTGACAAACCATATGAAAGACCATATCTCAAATAAAACAATGCTTACAACATATGCAGCCAAAGAGAACAAGGATTCTGTCTGTGCTTCTCCCCCATCCTTGGGGGGTACAAAGCCCAGCATGCAAGCTTTTCTAACTGTAATGTTGAAAATCTTTCTATAAATTATTTTTAAAGAATTGGTGTTTCCTGAGCTCATAATTTTAAGTTCTAATGAGCAGCATGTTATTAAAAACATTAGTTTGGGAAAAATTAATTAATAGTTTTTAATCACCTTTTAAAATTATTTATAGAAAAATGTTATGTAATATACGAGAAAGTATTAGTTGCTCAGTCGTGTCTGACTCTTTTGTGACACCACAAATGGTAGCCTTCCAGGCTCCTGTGTCCACAGGATTTTCCAGGCTAGAATGTTGGAGTGGGTTGCCGTTTCTTTCTCCAGGGGATCTTCCCAACCCAGGGGCCCACCAGGTCCCCTACACTGCAGGTAGTTTCTTAACATCTGAGCCACCAGGGAAGCCGATATCTGTGAAAGATGACTTAATTGTTAAATAGGCTCTTCTAACACCCACTTCACAATAGTCTTTATATGTTAACTGTGTGTCTGACTAGATTACAGTCTCACTGATTTTACATTAGTAAATGAGAAATAATGAACTCTTACTACTTATTTCTCTCATCATATTCTTCAAGGACACAGACTTCTTTGAGTTGACCCAAAATATCACAAAAATTCTATAAAGTTCTGCAAATATGCAATAAAATCTGACTGATAAATAAGATGACCCTTCTTATTTATCATGAAGCCTTCTGAGTAGAGCAGTTTTAAAGGAAATAAAATTTGAAATAGACATGGATGGAATTAACCTTCATGAGGAATATCTGTTCTGTTTTAATCCATGGAAATCTATGTAATAATTCTATTATGTAGCATCTTTCCCTACTGCCCCATGAACACATTCACAGCATAGACTCAGCCTTTTGGAACCATCATGCCTTTCTACAGTGAAATAAATCACAAAGTAGTGTCCAGGAGTATGACAGCACAACTCACACCAGGAGATAAAGCCATTGGCAAAGGCAGTCAGAACTCCTGTCTCTCTAGTCCTAAAAATCACCATCCCCTCATCAATGTTCACCTGTTACACTGGCAAATAATCAGGTGTAACAGTAAGGGTAATGAAAGCAATTCACCCTGGGCAGCTTTGCCAAGCTCCTATTAAATCCTCTATGCCCTGTTAGAGGATTTGTGTACTGGAAACCCTAAGATTGAATGCATCCTATTTCCTGCCCTTACAAACACTCATAAATTATATTCAGTTCAGCTCATGACTTGCCACAAGGAGGTACCTGCACATGAATTGACCATAGCCCCCAGGTGACAGCCAGAACATTCTACAACTCCGTGTTAGCTCTGACCTGCATGTTTGGCAGTGTAGGTTTGCCGTTTTTTCCAGTCGTGTCTGACTCTTTTGTGACACCACAAATGGTAGCCTTCCAGGCTCCTGTGTCCACAGGATTTTCCAGGCTAGAATGTTGGAGTGGGTTGCCGTTTCTTTCTCCAGGGGATCTTCCCAACCCAGGGGCCCACCAGGTCCCCTACACTGCAGGTAGTTTCTTAACATCTGAGCCACCAGGGAAGCCGATATCTGTGAAAGATGACTTAATTGTTAAATAGGCTCTTCTAACACCCACTTCACAATAGTCTTTATATGTTAACTGTGTGTCTGACTAGATTACAGTCTCACTGATTTTACATTAGTAAATGAGAAATAATGAACTCTTACTACTTATTTCTCTCATCATATTCTTCAAGGACACAGACTTCTTTGAGTTGACCCAAAATATCACAAAAATTCTATAAAGTTCTGCAAATATGCAATAAAATCTGACTGATAAATAAGATGACCCTTCTTATTTATCATGAAGCCTTCTGAGTAGAGCAGTTTTAAAGGAAATAAAATTTGAAATAGACATGGATGGAATTAACCTTCATGAGGAATATCTGTTCTGTTTTAATCCATGGAAATCTATGTAATAATTCTATTATGTAGCATCTTTCCCTACTGCCCCATGAACACATTCACAGCATAGACTCAGCCTTTTGGAACCATCATGCCTTTCTACAGTGAAATAAATCACAAAGTAGTGTCCAGGAGTATGACAGCACAACTCACACCAGGAGATAAAGCCATTGGCAAAGGCAGTCAGAACTCCTGTCTCTCTAGTCCTAAAAATCACCATCCCCTCATCAATGTTCACCTGTTACACTGGCAAATAATCAGGTGTAACAGTAAGGGTAATGAAAGCAATTCACCCTGGGCAGCTTTGCCAAGCTCCTATTAAATCCTCTATGCCCTGTTAGAGGATTTGTGTACTGGAAACCCTAAGATTGAATGCATCCTATTTCCTGCCCTTACAAACACTCATAAATTATATTCAGTTCAGCTCATGACTTGCCACAAGGAGGTACCTGCACATGAATTGACCATAGCCCCCAGGTGACAGCCAGAACATTCTACAACTCCGTGTTAGCATGCAGAAGAAGATACAGATGAGAGAAGTCATGGAAAGAGAGACATGCTCTTGGCTGTTAATAGTTTAAAAGGAACACTGAAAATTACAGATACTAATTGTCTTAAGCAGAGAAGGCTTTCCTCCCTTGTCTTGCGAAAGTGCAGTGCTTTTTATTAAGGTGACAGTGTTTTCATGACTTCTTTCTTGTTGGCATTTTTTTTCCTATGAGATTTTTGTTAATTTATTTTGATTTTTAAAATTTTTTTGGCCACATCCTATGGCACATAGGATCTTAGTTTCCCAACCAGAGATCAAAAGTGTCACCCCTGCAGTGGAATCAAGGCATCTTAACTACAGGACCACCAGAAATGTCCCTAGATTTATTTTAAAATTGTTAAAATATAAATGTCTTCTTGGTTTGTGAGGGGCTTCCCTGGTAGCTCAGCTGGTAAAGAATCCAACTGCAATGCAGGAGATCCTGGTTCAATTCCTGGGTTGGGAAGATCCCCTGGAGAAGGGGAAGGTTACCCACTCCAGAATTCTTGGCCTTCCCTGGTGGCTCAGATGGCAAAAAATCTGCTTGCAATGCAGAAACACAGGTTCAGTCCCTGGGTTGGGAAGATCCCCTAGAGAATGAAATGGGAACCCACTCAAGTATTCTTGCCTAGAGAATTCCGCGGGCAGAGGAGCATGACAGGCTACCGTCCATGGGGTCACAAAGAGCTGGACATAACTGAGTGGTTTTCACTTTGACTTGTAATGACCTCAAGGGGAAAAAAAAAAAAAAAACCTAGCTAAATTAGAACCAGCCAATCCATTGTAATTTCTAAACGATTTTTTTAAATGTGAACCATTTTAAAAATCTTTACTGAATTTTTTATAAGGTTGCTTCTGTTTTATATTTTGGTGTTTTGCCTATGAGGCTCTATATGGGATCTTGTTCTCTGACCAGGGATCAAACCTGCACCCATTGCACTGGAAAGTGAAGTATTAATCACCAGACCATCAAGGAAGTCCCTATTGGCACTTTTTAACTGTGGGAAATGTGAAGATATTCTAACGGACTGGTAGCATGATCATGCTAAAGGGACATGAGGAAAGGGAGAATTTCAAGATATATTCAGTATCCCCAGAGGCTCTCAGCAGAATAGTCATGCTAGGTGTGAGGACATGCTAAGTTTCTTCAGTCGTGTCCAACTCTTTCCAGCCCTATGGACTACAGCCTACCAGGCTCCTCTGCCCGTGGGATTCTCCAGGCAAGAACACTGGAGTGGGTTGCTGTGCCCTCTTTCAGGGAATCTTCCTAAAGGGAAGGAACCCAGGGATTGAACCCACATCTCTTAACATCTCCTGCACTGGCAGGCAGGTTCTTTATGACTAGCGCCACCTGGGAAGCCCAATCATGCTATATATCACAATATTTTTAGGACTACCCACAATTAAGAAGTATTTCTTAATTTTTTAAAAAGCCAAAAATACTTAGTATTAAGTGTTTCAGGGAGTAAAATGATGCCAGGGTTCACTTCAGTCTCCTGCTCCTAAGAGCTCTGGCTTCATCCAGCAGACTTGTAACTCAGCACCACTGTAAGCTCCTCCAGTTTGCATGAAAGCTTTAAAGAGCAAAATGGATTGTTTTAAGCAAGGCGAGAAGTGATATTGTACAACCTACCACAATGTTATAAAATTATCTTTACTTGCCAGGGGCTTGCAGAGGTGGGTTTGAGTTAATGAGGAGTTATTATTGAATGGGTATAGAGTTTCATTTTTGCAAGATGCAAAATTTCTGATAATCGGTTGCACAACAATACAAATATACGTAACACTACTGAGCTGTACCCTTAAAATTGATAAAGATGCTAACATTTATGTTATCTGTTTTTACTGCAATTTTTAAAAAATTAATGCAAAAAAAGAGTATCATTAGGTCCTTCTGCTGCTCTCTTCTCATCTTCTAAGCATTGCTTGCAGGAGTCCCTACCTGAGACTCTGTTCACAAACTACCTTCCTCTCTTTCCCAAATTTCTCCCCAGGGAATTAAAATTTCTCACCCCTTTATAATTTAAAGCTGTGTACCACTAAACCCAGATGTCTCTGGAAAAATCAAAGAGCTCGATCGTCCATTGTCTTTGGAAAGGTAAATCATTGGCTTTTATAGAGCTCTCTGAGTCACCATGAATTCCAAGGGACATGAGGAAAGGGAGAATTTCAAGATATATTCAGTATCCCCAGAGGCTCTCAGCAGAATAGTCATGCTAGGTGTGAGGACATGCTAAGTTTCTTCAGTCGTGTCCAACTCTTTCCAGCCCTATGGACTACAGCCTACCAGGCTCCTCTGCCCGTGGGATTCTCCAGGCAAGAACACTGGAGTGGGTTGCTGTGCCCTCTTTCAGGGAATCTTCCTAAAGGGAAGGAACCCAGGATTGAACCCACATCTCTTAACATCTCCTGCACTGGCAGGCAGGTTCTTTATGACTAGCGCCACCTGGGAAGCCCAATCATGCTATATATCACAATATTTTTAGGACTACCCACAATTAAGAAGTATTTCTTAATTTTTTAAAAAGCCAAAAATACTTAGTATTAAGTGTTTCAGGGAGTAAAATGATGCCAGGGTTCACTTCAGTCTCCTGCTCCTAAGAGCTCTGGCTTCATCCAGCAGACTTGTAACTCAGCACCACTGTAAGCTCCTCCAGTTTGCATGAAAGCTTTAAAGAGCAAAATGGATTGTTTTAAGCAAGGCGAGAAGTGATATTGTACAACCTACCACAATGTTATAAAATTATCTTTACTTGCCAGGGGCTTGCAGAGGTGGGTTTGAGTTAATGAGGAGTTATTATTGAATGGGTATAGAGTTTCATTTTTGCAAGATGCAAAATTTCTGATAATCGGTTGCACAACAATACAAATATACGTAACACTACTGAGCTGTACCCTTAAAATTGATAAAGATGCTAACATTTATGTTATCTGTTTTTACTGCAATTTTTAAAAAATTAATGCAAAAAAAGAGTATCATTAGGTCCTTCTGCTGCTCTCTTCTCATCTTCTAAGCATTGCTTGCAGGAGTCCCTACCTGAGACTCTGTTCACAAACTACCTTCCTCTCTTTCCCAAATTTCTCCCCAGGGAATTAAAATTTCTCACCCCTTTATAATTTAAAGCTGTGTACCACTAAACCCAGATGTCTCTGGAAAAATCAAAGAGCTCTCTGATCAGCAGAATCCATTGTCTTTGGAAAGGTATTTGACATCATTGGCTTTTTATCCCAGTTCAGGAAACTCATCAGAGAATTTTTTTAAGCTCATATAGTTCTCACCCCAACATGAATTTACCTGATATAAAAAGTAGAACTGGGCTTCCCTGGTGGTCCAGTGGGTAAGGACACCGCCTTGCAGTGCAAGGGGCGCCGGTTCGACCCCTGGCCTGGGAAGATCCCACGTGCCACGGAGCAGCTGGACCGATGTGTCCAATTACCGAGCCGGAGCTCTAGAGCGCATGTGCCCAGAGCCGGTGCTCTGCGACAACAGAGGCCACTGCGATGGGAGGCCCACATGGGCCAAAGAACAAAGATGGATGAAAACTAGATAAATGAAAGACCAAGAGAAGTGGCCCGCCCGCCCCCTCCCTCCCCAACCTGCCCCCTCCAATAAATAAATAAATTAATTAAACCTTTAAAAAAAAAAAAAAAGAAGATAATTAGCAATCAGGCATATAATTGAATTACAAAACTCCCTATTTAAAAAAAAAAAAAAAAGTAGAACTACAGAGTAATGAAATGTGTGGCCCTGCATGACATTACCCACTCAGCTGTTTCATGATTTTGGGGGCTTGTGTGTATGTGTGTTGTATCATAAGGTCCTTACCAAGAGTGACTCTCTCATCCCTCCTGATAAGCCCCCAAAATAGGAGACAATATATGACCAACAGAGCTCAATGAATAAAGTGTTGGAGGAATCAGGTTTCCAATTTCAAAATGGAGCTACTAGTAGACTTACATCATATGACATTTAAAACACTGGCGTTCATGCATTAATCAGCCATATGTGGAATTAATATACTACTTAATACGTGTTCACGTTAAAAGGAAAAAAAAATTAAAGTAACATAAAAGAATGCCTGTAGTACCCAGATGAAAAACAGCTATTAACTTTTTGAAATAATAATTAACATGTTTAAAATTTTTTAAGTATAATTGATCTATAATATTGTTTTAATTTCAGATGCATACAGCAAAGTGATTTGATTTTACAAACATATACTTATTTTCAGATTCTTTTCCATTATAGGTTATTATAAGATATGGAATACATTTCCCTTCACTATATAGTAAATCCTTGTTTATCTATGACACTTTCATGCATATTTCAATTATATTTGCTTGATTTTGAGTATTCTCACTCAAGAGTTTTCGTACTTACATTCCCATGCTAGGAATGAGCAAGCAATAAATAAACTCCATATTGATAATGATTTTTTGTTGTTGTTTGCTTCAGGAAGAGAAATTTCCCTGTTACTTTCTCCACAATTATCCTAAATCCTCCCATGGTTTGAATGCATTTATCACACTTTCTTGCTTAAAGAATGAAATACTGAATTTCAAAGAAAAGGAAGTCAAAGATACTCTATTTGAGTTAAGGACTTTGGAAAGGTCAAATACACAGTGCTATATTTAAAATGGACAATCAACAAGGACCTATTGTATAGTACAGGACACTCTGCTCAGTGTTACGTGCTAGCTGGATGGGAAGGGGGTGGGGCTTGGGGGAAAATGGATACATGCATATGTATGGTTGAGTTCCTTTGCTGTTCACCTGAAACTATCACAACATTGTCAATAGGCTATATCCCAATACAAATAAAAAAGTTTAAAGTTTGAAAAAAATCCTAAGTGGACATTTACTTGCAAAAAAAATTAAAAAAGAAAATCGTAAAAGTATTCTTCAGGCACTACAGCAAAACCACAGAAATAACCTTTCTGCAGATACACTCAGTGCCATGGTATCTGGTCTAGGCACAACATAGCCAGTTCTAAGAAGGTTAAATTAAGCTTGACAGCTTCTCAAGCCAACTTTGAAACACATTTTCCCAAGACATCCCTTCGGATGAGGTCAGAGCCCAGGAGGAGGCACTTCCTCCTCAACTGCTTTCTTTCCTGACCCTCCCTCATCCTGCCTGGCTAAGGATAGAGTTTGAAAGGGCTTTAAATTACATGGCAGTGCAGGGGAGCCACTACGATCTCTGGTATCCACCCCAATCATCAGGACCGATTTAACAAGATGAAGTAAGAGAGAAACCACAGACTCCTGTTCCAAGAATGCTAGCTTGAGCCATCCCATTCTAACAAGACCCGAAAGTCCGACCAAGCATCTCTGAGGCAAAGCCAGCTTAAGCATTTCCGTTTTCTACTTGGCTTCTTCAATTATAGGTTATTATAAGATATGGAATACATTTCCCTTCACTATATAGTAAATCCTTGTTTATCTATGACACTTTCATGCATATTTCAATTATATTTGCTTGATTTTGAGTATTCTCACTCAAGAGTTTTCGTACTTACATTCCCATGCTAGGAATGAGCAAGCAATAAATAAACTCCATATTGATAATGATTTTTTGTTGTTGTTTGCTTCAGGAAGAGAAATTTCCCTGTTACTTTCTCCACAATTATCCTAAATCCTCCCATGGTTTGAATGCATTTATCACACTTTCTTGCTTAAAGAATGAAATACTGAATTTCAAAGAAAAGGAAGTCAAAGATACTCTATTTGAGTTAAGGACTTTGGAAAGGTCAAATACACAGTGCTATATTTAAAATGGACAATCAACAAGGACCTATTGTATAGTACAGGACACTCTGCTCAGTGTTACGTGCTAGCTGGATGGGAAGGGGGTGGGGCTTGGGGGAAAATGGATACATGCATATGTATGGTTGAGTTCCTTTGCTGTTCACCTGAAACTATCACAACATTGTCAATAGGCTATATCCCAATACAAATAAAAAAGTTTAAAGTTTGAAAAAAATCCTAAGTGGACATTTACTTGCAAAAAAATTAAAAAAGAAAAACGTAAAAGTATTCTTCAGGCACTACAGCAAAACCACAGAAATAACCTTTCTGCAGATACACTCAGTGCCATGGTATCTGGTCTAGGCACAACATAGCCAGTTCTAAGAAGGTTAAATTAAGCTTGACAGCTTCTCAAGCCAACTTTGAAACACATTTTCCCAAGACATCCCTTCGGATGAGGTCAGAGCCCAGGAGGAGGCACTTCCTCCTCAACTGCTTTCTTTCCTGACCCTCCCCTCATCCTGCCTGGCTAAGGATAGAGTTTGAAAGGGCTTTAAATTACATGGCAGTGCGAGCGAGCCACTACGATCTCTGGTATCCACCCCAATCATCAGGACCGATTTAACAAGATGAAGTAAGAGAGAAACCACAGACTCCTGTTCCAAGAATGCTAGCTTGAGCCATCCCATCCCATCCATCGGTTCATAGCAAGCTCCTCCCGAAATGGATTCTGTCCTCTGGAAAGAGCCCCGTGGGAACCGACCGAGCCAAGCATCTCTCTGCAAGGGGCAAAGCCAGCTTAAGCATTTCCGTTTTCTACTTGGCTTCTTCAAATACTACTGGCCCCATCCACTTTAAAGACGTAAGAATTTAATTTTCCTCTCCTAGCTTCCCACACAGAAGATATATTTAGGGAGCTAAATATTCTACAGTTGCTGACAGACTTCGTATTTATTCCTTGATTCTTGGTGTTATCTTTATTTTGGGGGTAGAATGGAGGTGTCTGGTTTAAATTTGTGTTGCGTTTCAATGTTCCCAAATGAACAAGTGTAATTTGTCAAAACTAAATGGAAAAACATAGGCAGGACAAGTTGCTATATTTGGAAACTCTTTTGTCTCAGAATTGTAAATATTTAATATTTTAAGAACTGACATTTCCCCATCTCTGTCAAAGTCAGCACTAGTAATAGTTATACTGCATATCTTATAATTATATAATATAGTATATAATACATTATATTATTATATATTACATATGCATAATGTAATATATTATACATACATAAACCTTTATATAATATTGTTATACATGTATAATTATACATATATAATTAATATTATACATATGTAATATTGGAATGAAGGATATTTAAGTCAGTTCTACCAACATAAGCAATATTAAGCAGACAGATAAATCAAGAGTATCCCAAATGCTTCTAAGAATGCATACCCTAAAAACTAGGCTGCTCAAAAAAAAAAAAGTATCATTGTAAAGCTCCAAGTTATTTATATATGTTTTCTGTGTGGTCATAACAGCCAAAAAAAAAAAAAAAAACCAGCTGTAATATGCTTTTCAGTGTGTGTGTGGGGAGAAAATGGCAGACATTTTTTCAGTGTTTTCTCTGGATGTTCAAGAGTAGTGTAGTAGAATCCTGGAATGCTCACCCTCCGTGGGAAAACAATTACGCACCGAGCCAAGCATCCCCATCGGACCGATTTAACAAGATGAAGTAAGAGAAACCACAGACTCCTGTTCCAAGAATGCTAGCTTGAGCCATCCCATCCCATCCATCGGTTCATAGCAAGCTCCTCCCGAAATGGATTCTGTCCTCTGGAAAGAGCCCCGTGGGAACCGACCGAGCCAAGCATCTCTCTGCAAGGCAAAGCCAGCTTAAGCATTTCCGTTTTCTACTTGGCTTCTTCAAATACTACTGGCCCCATCCACTTTAAAGACGTAAGAATTTAATTTTCCTCTCCTAGCTTCCCACACAGAAGATATATTTAGGGAGCTAAATATTCTACAGTTGCTGACAGACTTCGTATTTATTCCTTGATTCTTGGTGTTATCTTTATTTTGGGGGTAGAATGGAGGTGTCTGGTTTAAATTTGTGTTGCGTTTCAATGTTCCCAAATGAACAAGTGTAATTTGTCAAAACTAAATGGAAAAACATAGGCAGGACAAGTTGCTATATTTGGAAACTCTTTTGTCTCAGAATTGTAAATATTTAATATTTTAAGAACTGACATTTCCCCATCTCTGTCAAAGTCAGCACTAGTAATAGTTATACTGCATATCTTATAATTATATAATATAGTATATAATACATTATATTATTATATATTACATATGCATAATGTAATATATTATACATACATAAACCTTTATATAATATTGTTATACATGTATAATTATACATATATAATTAATATTATACATATGTAATATTGGAATGAAGGATATTCAAGTCAGTTCTACCAACATAAGCAATATTAAGCAGACAGATAAATCAAGAGTATCCCAAATGCTTCTAAGAATGCATACCCTAAAAACTAGGCTGCTCAAAAAAAAAAAAAGTATCATTGTAAAGCTCCAAGTTATTTATATATGTTTTCTGTGTGGTCATAACAGCCAAAAAAAAAAAAAAAAACCAGCTGTAATATGCTTTTCAGTGTGTGTGTGAGAGAGAAAATGGCAGACATTTTTTTCAGTGTTTTTCTCTGGATGTTCAAGAGTAGTGTAGTAGAATCCTGGAATGCTCACCCTCCATTTTCTACCATTTTTGCTTCCCAGACAGCAAGTGATACACTGACGCAAGACCTAAAAGAAGTATCAGGAAAGACTGCTCGGATAACAAGATACTATAGTACACAACCGAAGCTACAAAATTGGTTATTTGTGGAGGTGACATCAGTTTCTGATCTTACCTAATTCTGTCTGAGAAAAAAAGCAAGTTCAATGTGTACCACAGAGACACCTGTTACTGTCTTCTCATATTAGATGGGAGGACTTTAGGAGGGATTGAAGCTATTGCTCAATTTGGTTTGAAAAAAAAAATAGTCATATTGTTTTCCAAGTACCTTAGCTGAAAGAAGAAGGCATCAGCACCTCTATTTCTAACACAAAAATCCAAAAAGATGCTTCTCACATTTCATTTTACACATATGAAGATACTAGCACTTAAATAGTTCATTCAATAAACAATTTCACTAAAGAAGGAAATTAATGTCAATTGAGCCATTATTTTGTTAAGCACTGTGCTAGAACTATTCATGATCTCATTTAATTCTTACAACGATGTCCCTACTTTGCAGGTCAAGAAAGTGAGGTTTTGGACTTCTCTGGCAGGCTAGTGGTTAAGATACTGGGTTTCCAATGCTGGGGTTGTGGGTTTGCTTCCTAGTCAGGGAACTAAGATCCTACATGCCCCATCATGTGGCCAATAAAAAAAGAAAGAAAGAAAGAAAGAAACTGAAAAAGAGTGAGGTTTATAGAAAGTAAGTAACATGCCCCAAATTATAAAACTAGTAGGTAGGAAGCTATGATCCAAATTCAGGTCAATCTGATGCTACTGTGCATACCCTAGTCATTGTCACTCCTGTTACCAAGTTTATTACAATCTAGTCAGTATGTCTTTCACTTGATTATAAAAACATAATTTTATTTTCAGGGCAGTAATGATCACAAAGCTTAGCTTTGGATCATCTATAGATCAAACCACAACCTCCAAAACATGACAATGTGTTTAAATTTTACTAATAAGACAAATTTGGTTCTTACCAGTACCTGGGACCATTAAAGGATTGTGCTATCCTTCTAAAAAGAGACAGTGAAAAGTCATGACCTCTTCTTCAAACAGAAGGAAATCAAGGCCTAAAGAAGACTCATGTTTTTCATTCATTCTTACAAATGGGCACAGAATCGAAGCTCCTTTCTTTTGACAGTACAGTCTAAACTAGCTCTTCCCAAACACTGCCCCTAATGGACACAAAGAATTTAGAAACCAAGTTCCAGGAAAGGAATCCACACAAAATAGAATCAAGCTACCATCTGCCGCTGGGCTGAGGCCTATAAAGAGATGTTCATTTTAACACCTACCTTACCCCAAGGTCTCTTGCCCAACATTTCGCATTAATAGA
This sequence comes from Tragulus kanchil, assembly GCA_022376925.1. Lineage (NCBI taxonomy): Eukaryota > Metazoa > Chordata > Mammalia > Artiodactyla > Tragulidae > Tragulus > Tragulus kanchil. Next base: position 228,517,119 of record JAIOJX010000028.1, on the reverse strand, counting down.
GACATCAAGAGAAATGTTTGTCACTGCTATTCTTGCCCCAGGCTTTTTTGGGCTTCTGTGAAAATAGTAGCACCATGTATTACATGCTCAAACATGTTCAGATTCTTGGCAAAGCCACTGAAAAGTCTTGGGGGTCAAATTGGTGGCAGAGTAACTACCAAGTAGCTACTACTTTATAGTGGCATTTTTATAAACTATGGAGGAGTATGTAATGAGCATCAGGAAGTCAGAACAGATTTTATAAGATTGTTCTATAACAATATTATAGCAACCTTAAACGAAACCTTCTCGACCTATCAACATGGTTTAAGCAGCTTGTAGATTCTACCAAAGCTATGAAGAAACAAATGTTACCCAGATCAAGAATCAGAGATCTAGTCTGAAATAGCAGATTTATGCAGATCAAAGTTTGACTCATGTTTTTCCTCCTTAGAGCAAAGACATAAGAGTTAGCTTACACAGTTGTTGCAAGAATCTAATGAGATCATTTGTGAAGAAATACCCCTTGCCTAAGCAGCACTCAGTGTGCATGTGCTAAGTCACCTCAGTCATGTCCTACTCTTTGTGACCCCATGGACTACAGCCTGCCAGGCTCCTCTGTTCATGGGATTCTCCAGGGAAGAATTCCGGAGGAGTTGCCATGCTCTTCTCCAAGGGATCTTCCTGACCCAGTGATCAAACCTGAGTCTCTTATGTCTCCTGCATTGTCAGACAGGTTCTTTACCACTAGCACTACTTGGGAAACCCCAGTGTGCACGGGTGGGATTTAAATGTGAGAGCATGCAGAGAGTATGGCATCATTTCCTGACATCAATTATTTGTTCCCATTTATAAGGCTCTAGGGCTTCCCTGGTGGCTCAGATGGCAAAGAATCTGCCTGCAATGCAGGAGACCCGGATTGGATCCTTGGGTCAGGAAGATCCCCTGGAAAAGGGAATGGCAATTCACTCCAGTATCCTTGTCTGGAGAATTCCATGGACAGAGGAGCCTGGTGGGTTACAGTCCAAAGGGTTGCAAAGAGTGGGACACAATAGAGTGACTAACACTCTCACTTTTTCAGAGATAAGAAAAGTCTGTTCATCATCAAATAGTGACAACCACAAAACACTTCATATACCTCTGTAACCTAATTTTTATTCCTCTGAAGAGGATTACAATGGTCAATAAAATTCCAAGAGCCATTATTTTGTGATAAAAGCACATGGGACTGACTATAAAGACAGTCTGCTCCATGGAATGGATGGTTCCTTTCATACGTAAAGCATTTTCATTTCTTTCAGTATAGAGAGTTCCTGCTACAGAATGGCTTAAATTTATATGCTTATGCTAACCATGGAAATAAGAATCTGCTGTTAAATATAGTTTTGTTTTATCTTTCCTCTCTCAATCCCTACCTTATACTGTAGTCACTCACGTCCTGGAGTGTAGAATAACAGTAACAGATAACAGCCTTGAACAGAGGCAACCCTAACCAAATGGCTTGACTACTGCTAAATGTTTGTAACAAGCTCAGTCATATCCTTCACCCAAAAAACAAGCCTGCACTTGAATGCTTTTAGTTGTAGTGTTGGGAATGTTCTCACTGTTCATGAAGAGGTAAAACAATACCACAGGTACCTCCCTGATGGTCCAGTTGTTAAGACTTTGCCTTCTAATGCAAGGGGTGAAGGTTCAACCCCTGGTTGGGGAGCTAAGATCCCACATGCCTGTAGCCAAAAGACCAAAATAGAAAACAGAAGCAATACACTAACAAATTCAATAAAGACTTTTAAAATGGTCCACACTGAAGACTCTTCAAAAAAAATTTAAAAAGCAATACCATATTTTAGGGTGGGAAAGTTGGGTATCATAAGCCAAGTCAGAAGTCAGTCTCTCAATTGACTAATTCATTAAGGCTCAGCAAAGATGAAATAATCTCACTGGATTAAAATCATTAAATAGATAATCTCTAACATATGTCTAATGGAATTAAAGCTATAAAATTCAAATGGATCTCGCAATGTTTTAACAGAAAAATTATCTGGATAACTGCCAGGGGTGCTATGAATCTTGTGAAGAATGATCCACCAGCCAGGGAAGACCATTAATATCCTCAAAGGAAAAAAAATATATCAATACGAGAAAGTAAAATTAACGATCCACATTATTGATGGGGGAATATGAATCTGAACACTCTTATTTTCAAAGCACGTTGACTCCTTATTTTCAGCTGATTCTAGTGATAATGAAATAGCTTTGAGGTAACAGTAAAATGAAGGAGAAAAACTGTGACAGGGAGAAAAATAGAGTTATTATCTTGTAATTCCAACTATACCCCGAGTAGCACATATACAGCACTCTGTGAGGACAGGCCCTAAGCAAGGGAGGTTATATATCATGTGAGCATGCCAGACTAGAAAGCAGAGGACCAGCTAAGTTGTCCTCCATGATGAGAAAGAGAGATTGGAGGTACGGTCATATGTCAGGTACCAAGAGAGCTGGGTTGCTGATCCCACATGGGGGACAGGAGAAGAAAGAGGTACTTATTGTAAGTCATAGCTACAGAGAACATTTTAGAGAACAGAGTTGTCTTCTTACTGCTGTGTGGTCATTACTATAACCCTCCTACCCCCTGGACTGCCTTCAGTAATTGCTACATTATTGATATGGCTCTGTTGGCAGGCCTTCTGTTAGAGGACTGGGACAATGCCCAGGACTGTGTAGAGGAAGGTAAGGGTTCCTCCAAAAGGTCTGATCACACCTGATGTTGGCCCATGTTGGGTTAATACACATTGGGTCAGCACCACGTTGAGTCAATGTACCTGTCTTGGGTACATTTTCAAGCGGCCGCCCCAGTCATGGAACACCAGCTCTTCAGACCCAACGTAGCTGCTTCCAGGTTACAAAAAAGGACCCTATGCAGAGTTGCACAAGGACTCATTCTTGACTCTTCCCACCTCTGTCAAGCGCTGTTCAGGTCCAGAGGTCCCAAATTCAAATGACTTTAGGAGACCAAGCACAGCCACACATGGGAAAATGACCAAGTATAAGCCAAGAGAAAATACCAGCTGGGAACTGAGGTGCCAGACTCCTCCTAAGGGGTTTCAGAATCAGTGTTTAGAGAACATAAGTGGTGACTAAGCAAATATCTGTGATGGGATTCAAAATCTCTATTAGACTGGTCTAAACATGACTGCAGACTGAAGTCTCTAATCTAGAAAAATTATCTGGATAACTGCCAGTAAATTAATGAAAAAATCCTCAAAGGAAAAAAAATATATCAATACGAGAAAGTAAAATTAACGATCCACATTATTGATGGGGGAATATGAATCTGAACACTCTTATTTTCAAAGCACGTTGACTCCTTATTTTCAGCTGATTCTAGTGATAATGAAATAGCTTTGAGGTAACAGTAAAATGAAGGAGAAAAACTGTGACAGGGAGAAAAATAGAGTTATTATCTTGTAATTCCAACTATACCCCGAGTAGCACATATACAGCACTCTGTGAGGACAGGCCCTAAGCAAGGGAGGTTATATATCATGTGAGCATGCCAGACTAGAAAGCAGAGGACCAGCTAAGTTGTCCTCCATGATGAGAAAGAGAGATTGGAGGTACGGTCATATGTCAGGTACCAAGAGAGCTGGGTTGCTGATCCCACATGGGGGACAGGAGAAGAAAGAGGTACTTATTGTAAGTCATAGCTACAGAGAACATTTTAGAGAACAGAGTTGTCTTCTTACTGCTGTGTGGTCATTACTATAACCCTCCTACCCCCTGGACTGCCTTCAGTAATTGCTACATTATTGATATGGCTCTGTTGGCAGGCCTTCTGTTAGAGGACTGGGACAATGCCCAGGACTGTGTAGAGGAAGGTAAGGGTTCCTCCAAAAGGTCTGATCACACCTGATGTTGGCCCATGTTGGGTTAATACACACTGGGTCAGCACCAGGTTGAGTCACTGTACCTGTCTTGGGTACATTTTCAAGCGCCGCCCAGTCATGGAACACCAGCTCTTCAGACCCAACGTAGCTGCTTCCAGGTTACAAAAAAGGACCCTATGCAGAGTTGCACAAGGACTCATTCTTGACTCTTCCCACCTCTGTCAAGCGCTGTTCAGGTCCAGAGGTCCCAAATTCAAATGACTTTAGGAGACCAAGCACAGCCACACATGGGAAAATGACCAAGTATAAGCCAAGAGAAAATACCAGCTGGGAACTGGAGGTGCCAGACTCCTCCTAAAGGCTTTCAGAATCAGTGTTTAGAGAACATAAGTGGTGACTAAGCAAATATCTGTGATGGGATTCAAAATCTCTATTAGACTGGTCTAAACATGACTGCAGACTGAAGTACTCTGGTGAACATCTGACTCAAGGCCAGTATCCAGGCATTTTTGGCAGAACCTCTTCCTGAAGTCATCTTTCTGGAATCACCATCCATCGTCTTAAAAAAATTAAAGTGTCACATATTAGCCCCTTTCAAATAATTCTAGTGTATAGAAAGGGGATATCTTTGATGGATCATTCATAAATTATGTGCACAAAATATTGGGTTGGCTAAAAAGTTTGTTCAGATTTTTCTGTGTGATGGAAAGACCCAAACACTCATTTTGGCTAATCCAATGTTTTTCTCATGGGTCAAATCAGACATCATTCAGGAGGTTTAGCTTAAAATAGCTTCGTTCTATTAGAAGTTCTCAGAGAACTGGGGAGGGGCTGAGGGTAGCATAGAAAAAGGAATATTATTCTGTTTTTTGTTTCTTATTTTTTATTGAAGTATAGTTGATTAACAATGTTGCGATAGTTTCAGGTGATGAGCGAAGAGACTCAGTCCTACATATACATGTATCCATTCTCCTCCAAACTCCCCTCCCATCCAGGCTGCCATTTAACATGGAGCAGAGCTCCATGTGCTATACAGTAGGTCCTTGTTGATTATCCATTTTAAATACAGCAGTGTGTACCTGTCCATTTGAAACTTCCTAACTAACCCTTCCTTCCATCCTTCCTGCTGGCAATCATAAATTCTTTCTCTAAGTCTGTGAGTTTCTCTCTGTTTTGCAAGTCAATTTCTTTTTATAGGTCCATGTTGTAAGTTAAGTATCATTTCTTTTTAGATTCTACATATAAGGGATGTCATGCAAATATTTTGAGAAAGGAAGATTATCCTGAATTCTTTCCACACAAGACAAGGCTCCCTTCTAGTTTATTACTAACGCACTAATCCAAAATGAGTCCAGACTGCAATGGCCCAGAAACATCCACAGCCAAGGAGAGCACAGAACCGACCATACCCAGGCTCCAAAACTGCTTAAAAGTAGGAGCTTGTGGGCTTCCCTGATGTTCCAGTGGGTAAAGAGTCCACCTTGCAGTGCAAAGGGCACCAGTTTGATCCCTGGCCCAGGGGGATCCCACGTGCCACAGAGTGGCTGGGCCAGTGTGTCCAATTACTAGCCAGTGCTCTGGAGCACATGTGCCCAGAGCCAGTGCTCTGCAGCAAGAAAGGCCACTGCAATGGGAGGCCCACACATGCCAAAGAATAAAGATGGATGAAAATAAATGGTGACTTAGAGGCAAAACAAAAATTAGAAGCTTGTTTACATCTGAGTTCTTAGTATTCTTGTGCTATCACCAGATAAATAGGACATTACCTGATGGTTCATGACCTTGGAGCCCTAGAAAAGCAGATCTTGATGATGTGAAAGTTCCTCCACTCTGTCTACAGACCAGTCTTTCCTGCTCAGGCAACTTTTCCATTTACTGTATTTTGTGAAACTAAAGAGGAAAAGAGAAAGACTCTAGAAAAATCCTTACCTGTAGCTGCTGCTCTAATTCTGGAAAGACCAGAGGAATGGCGTCTTCAGGTGGTGGATCGTCTAAAACATGAAAATAAAACTTCTTCACTATGAGAGCCCTTTCACTCAGGACAGTTGTCCTGCTCCTATAGTCGATGGACTGGTACATATCAGTTAGGGCAGAAAGAATGCAGAAGGTGTTTTTGCTCATTTTGATACAAACAGAAGGACAGGCAGCTGAGTTGGTTTGACCAAAATTTTGCAAATAAGTCTCAGAATCCTCAAATGTTCAGTCTGGTAGTTTCCAGATGAAGAAGCATTGCTTGTCTTTCAATGCTCCAACGTCAGCCAAAACCAAAGTATATGATATGCAGGAAAGTGCTTTATTTAACAAGGTGATAATGAGGTGACCAGGACAATCTCAATGGGACAGAAGAATGTGTTAGTGAGAAAGAGAAGTGTTATTTGGGCCCTCAGAGACTCCAAGGGCAGCCAGCTTTGATGGGTGTGCCCTCTGCCCTTACCACAAACCACCACTCACAGGCAATTGACCAGAACATCATGCAGATTACAGTGGATTACACGCAGCCACCCAATCAGGCCATTTCTTCCCAGAGCACCAGGCAGCAAAGCCAGCCTGAGGTCTAATCCACCACCCTGATGCAGGAGAGCCTCCAGCTCTGTCCTCAGCTGCCCTCCACTGGCTGACCGCAATAGACAGCTGTTGGAATTTCCCTGGTGGTCCAGTGACTGAGAGTCTGCCTTTCAATGCAGGGGGCGTGGGTTCAATCCCTGGTCTACGAACTAAGACTCCACATGCCATGGGGGCAAATAAGCCCACGCCACAACTAGAGAACTCATGCGCTGCAGCTAGAGAAAGCCCACATGCCACAAGGAAGACTCAGCAGTTGAAAAAAAAAAAAAAAAAAATTAAAAATAGGCAGATGCTGCTGAATCAAAAGAGGTGGTTCACAGAAGCATCAGAGAAAGCCTGAGAGAAGTTTGCTTGACTATCTTAAAGAACATGCTGCTGCTATCCTTGCCATAGCAATAAGGCTGACCTCCTTAGACAAAATGATGATAATTGTACCAATCAATTATGTGGCAGGAGGAAAAGTTTCCTAGTGCAGAATTTCTAACAGAATTCATGCCAATTGAATTTTGGTGGTAAAAAAAAAAAAAAAAAAAGCTGTGCATACAGTCAGAAGAAAGTGCTTCTCAAAAATAATATGATCTTGAGGGCTCCCCTGGTGGTCCAGTGGGTCAGGATAGTGCCTTGCAGTGCAAGGGGCGCCGGTTCGATCCCTGGCCTGGGAAGATCCCATGTGCTGCAGAGCAGCTGGACCAATGTGTCCAACTACCCAGTCAGAGCTCTGGAGCACATGCGCTCAGAGCCAGTGCTCTGCGACGAGAAAGGCCACTGTGATGGGAGGCCCACACAGGCCAAAGAGCAAAGATAAATAAATGAAAGATCAATAGAAGTGGCCAAAAAAAAAGTAAAAAAAAAAAAAGAATAATATGATCTTGAAGTAGAGTATTTTTATCTTCACTAGGAAGAGTTATAGAATCTAGAGCAGTGAGTAGCTATTGGTGTTCATTTCATTAGTCTCTACAAGACAAAAGTGTAGAGGACTTCCCTGGCAATCCAGTGGTTAAGATTCCAAGCTTCCAAAGCAGGGAGCACAGGTTCAATCCATGGTCAGGAAACTAAGATCTCAAATGCCTTGAGGTGTGGCCAAAAACAACTAACAAATAAAATATTAAAAAGGAAAAAATGAGAAAAGTCTAAACAAAGAAGTGTTTCTTTAAAAAGCCGTACAGCTGTTGGAATTTCTGGTGGTCCAGTGACTGAGAGTCTGCCTTTCAATGCAGGGGGCGTGGGTTCAATCCCTGGTCTACGAACTAAGACTCCACATGCCATGGGGGCAAATAAGCCCACGCCACAACTAGAGAACTCATGCGCTGCAGCTAGAGAAAGCCCACATGCCACAAGGAAGACTCAGCAGTTGAAAAAAAAAAAAAAAAATTAAAAATAGGCAGATGCTGCTGAATCAAAAGAGGTGGTTCACAGAAGCATCAGAGAAAGCCTGAGAGAAGTTTGCTTGACTATCTTAAAGAACATGCTGCTGCTATCCTTGCCATAGCAATAAGGCTGACCTCCTTAGACAAAATGATGATAATTGTACCAATCAATTATGTGGCAGGAGGAAAAGTTTCCTAGTGCAGAATTTCTAACAGAATTCATGCCAATTGAATTTTGGTGGTAAAAAAAAAAAAAAAAAAAAAAGCTGTGCATACAGTCAGAAGAAAGTGCTTCTCAAGAATAATATGATCTTGAGGGCTCCCCTGGTGGTCCAGTGGGTCAGGATAGTGCCTTGCAGTGCAAGGGGCGCCGGTTCGATCCCTGGCCTGGGAAGATCCCATGTGCTGCAGAGCAGCTGGACCAATGTGTCCAACTACCCAGTCAGAGCTCTGGAGCACATGCGCTCAGAGCCAGTGCTCTGCGACGAGAAAGGCCACTGTGATGGGAGGCCCACACAGGCCAAAGAGCAAAGATAAATAAATGAAAGATCAATAGAAGTGGCCAAAAAAAAAGTAAAAAAAAAAAAAGAATAATATGATCTTGAAGTAGAGTATTTTTATCTTCACTAGGAAGAGTTATAGAATCTAGAGCAGTGAGTAGCTATTGGTGTTCATTTCATTAGTCTCTACAAGACAAAAGTGTAGAGGACTTCCCTGGCAATCCAGTGGTTAAGATTCCAAGCTTCCAAAGCAGGGAGCACAGGTTCAATCCATGGTCAGGAAACTAAGATCTCAAATGCCTTGAGGTGTGGCCAAAAACAACTAACAAATAAAATATTAAAAAGGAAAAAATGAGAAAAGTCTAAACAAAGAAGTGTTTCTTTAAAAAAAGATACAAGTGTAATGGTTCAGGTTGAGGCTTAACTAAGTATTTTTAGTATTAATAAAAACTGTCCTTAAAGGTTGAAAAGAAAAAAGAACATACTTCTGACTTAGCCCTGGTCCTAGAAGACAGTCTTCTCATCAGCAGAACCTCTGTATCTCTGGCTCTGCGGGTCCACTAACGATTCATTTCCAATACTCTCCGTGTTGGCAACACCTAATCCAGGTATGACTATGAGAATAAGATGAAATACAGGCTAAACCAATTGCTAAAATGCCCACTATTTTAAATTAAAAGAAAAAAAGGTCTTGTTTTTTTATGTTCTGACTACCATAACCAAATTTATTTATAAAAACTGTTGAAGTTCTATTTGAATTAGAGAAAGGGATACAGGCCATACACAATGCAGAAACCAGCATCCTCTCCTCACTGACAATAGAATCCAGAATGAAATGCTGCACACAAGGAATTCCTGGCTTCTAAGGGATAACATTTCTTTCAATGCACCAAAGACAGTCACCAGAAAGACAATTCAAACAAGCACAGTGTTTACCTCTGCCAAGCCCCTCAAGAGTCTCTGGTATATTTTCATCAAAAGTAGTATAAACAGCAACAAAAGTATAATAATACTCCCACTTAAGGGTGGCTTCAGACAACAACAATGAGGTACCAACTGTGCATCCATTTGTCCCTGTACCTATCAGACATTGCCAGGCCACTGATAGCATGGAGCTTCAGAAAGCAAGTAGAAATGGGGGAACCTTCCCAGATTGTGGTCTCAGGTGCACTTAAATTTACTTCAATAAAATATCAGTAACCCAAACATCATGATTATTGCAGCTCATTCAGTTCCAGGCCAGAACAATTTGGCACGGGTGATTGGAACCTATTCTACACAGCCTAAAGTAGTAAATGAATTGAAGTAGAGTATTTTTATCTTCACTAGGAAGAGTTATAGAATCTAGAGCAGTGAGTAGCTATTGGTGTTCATTTCATTAGTCTCTACAAGACAAAAGTGTAGAGGACTTCCCTGGCAATCCAGTGGTTAAGATTCCAAGCTTCCAAAGCAGGGAGCACAGGTTCAATCCATGGTCAGGAAACTAAGATCTCAAATGCCTTGAGGTGTGGCCAAAAACAACTAACAAATAAAATATTAAAAAGGAAAAAATGAGAAAAGTCTAAACAAAGAAGTGTTTCTTTAAAAAAAGATACAAGTGTAATGGTTCAGGTTGAGGCTTAACTAAGTATTTTTAGTATTAATAAAAACTGTCCTTAAAGGTTGAAAAGAAAAAAGAACATACTTCTGACTTAGCCCTGGTCCTAGAAGACAGTCTTCTCATCAGCAGAACCTCTGTATCTCTGGCTCTGCGGGTCCACTAACGATTCATTTCCAATACTCTCCGTGTTGGCAACACCTAATCCAGGTATGACTATGAGAATAAGATGAAATACAGGCTAAACCAATTGCTAAAATGCCCACTATTTTAAATTAAAAGAAAAAAAGGTCTTGTTTTTTTATGTTCTGACTACCATAACCAAATTTATTTATAAAAACTGTTGAAGTTCTATTTGAATTAGAGAAAGGGATACAGGCCATACACAATGCAGAAACCAGCATCCTCTCCTCACTGACAATAGAATCCAGAATGAAATGCTGCACACAAGGAATTCCTGGCTTCTAAGGGATAACATTTCTTTCAATGCACCAAAGACAGTCACCAGAAAGACAATTCAAACAAGCACAGTGTTTACCTCTGCCAAGCCCCTCAAGAGTCTCTGGTATATTTTCATCAAAAGTAGTATAAACAGCAACAAAAGTATAATAATACTCCCACTTAAGGGTGGCTTCAGACAACAACAATGAGGTACCAACTGTGCATCCATTTGTCCCTGTACCTATCAGACATTGCCAGGCCACTGATAGCATGGAGCTTCAGAAAGCAAGTAGAAATGGGGGAACCTTCCCAGATTGTGGTCTCAGGTGCACTTAAATTTACTTCAATAAAATATCAGTAACCCAAACATCATGATTATTGCAGCTCATTCAGTTCCAGGCCAGAACAATTTGGCACGGGTGATTGGAACCTATTCTACTTTGGCACCCCAAGCCTAATAGTCACAGATGAGAAGGCACTTGTTAGAAGGAGAAACCTCTTCTATTAAGTACCAGGCCAGATAGTGAATTCTAGACCTCTGAAAGACAGCCAGGAATGGAACTCAAGGCTTCCTGAGACTTAATCCACCTTGTTCCCTATGAAGTCATGCTCCTTCCTGCTCAATTAAAAAAAAAAAAGAGGGGTGGGGAGACTATTCACTTTTATTACTGTGAATAAATAGCAAATTTCTGGCATGGTCCAAAATTAATAAAGCCCATTATAAAAATCAGTTACTATTGATGGTCACACCATGCAGAAGCACCTGTGTGGAACCCAGTTGATAATTTTGCAGATAAGTAAAGGCTTCAGATTGAATTCCTCAAGTTGAAAAAAAAGCCTAATTGTTTGACGTAGAAATAAATGTATAAAAAATATTTTAGAAAACAAAGGCAAGATTTTTGTTAAGGAATGGATCAAGTCAGATTAATCCAAGCAGGAAATGGCAGCAGAAACAAGAAAACCAAAGACAGATGTAAGGAAACGACCGTGTTTGAAAGCCAGTCCTGAATTTCACTGCCTGATGCCATCTGGTTTAGTTGGCATCCCTGCCAGCCAGAAATTTCAGGGCTTGCAAAGCTGCTTACAAAGCTGCTCCAAGTTGATGTGTGGTGTGTTTACTTTTAAACAGTGGCTGCCTTCTTTGACTGGTTTTAAAAATAGGCAAATATTCTAAAAGCAGAATGATGAATCACAGGATTGGGCCAAAATGAAAGAAGGAAAATGACTCAGGCAGACTAGTAGCACAGCTGTTCCACAAACATTTGGCCAAATCGTTGTAAAACATTTTGACAGTGATATCAGATCGGAGTTCCTAAGCACAGTTAGGTTTGTTTTGACAATTCCAGAAGCACAAAGTAGACGTTATAGTAACTATGTAAGACACCTCCTTGGCAAATTTGGCTTAAAAAAAAAAAAAAAAAACGGAGATTAGCTGCTAGATATGTTTATAATGTGATAAAAATCAGAATGCAAGTACACCTTTTAAAATGTATTTATTTACTAAATATTTACTGAATGCCTATTACATACAAGGCAGAGACTGAGGTTTTGTACTCAACTGGCACATCACTTTATCACATTTTTAATGCATTAAGAAAACAATTCATAGGCTTCCTTTATAAGATGGCACTGTGGATTTGATGGATCAAGCAAAATATATCCCCAGGAATTTATTAAATGATGAAATTTAAAAGCAAGAATGAAAGAGAAATTTTTTTTTAATAAGCAGATGTTCACTGCCTGTTTTGCAAACACAGTGTGACTAAATCAATGGTACTTAAGATAGAACTTTCTGATTGGTATCCCAACCATTATGGCATACCATAGTACATTTTATGAGGGGCTTGTCTAAGCATCTACTTAGCAGCTGTTGGTTGCTTAGGTAGTTACTCTGTTTCAGATTTCCTTAAATTGTTTGCTCTGTGTTTCTCCATGAATGAGATGAACAAGACCCACTGGGCCTGTAACCCAAATCCTCACTGATATTTAGTAATTAGAGCTATGTAGCCAGAGCGCTCAGAGAATGCTGCAGCTGGAAGCGACTGGGCAGCCATCTGGTCCCATATTCTCAGAGCAGAGCTAAAGACAAGGGCCCCAAGAAGGGTAAAGAGTCTCGTAAGACTAAGTGGTGTCACCTCACCCAGGGCTCTTCTCATGCTGCCCAGGGCTTCTTCACCTTCTGCTCCATGGTTTCCCATGTTTTTGTACTTCATGAGCCAGGAACATTTTTCCCAAAGCATTAGGAAGTGTGCCCTTAGAGTGTCCAAATATTTATTCAGCTAGGGAAGATGATTCCAAAACAACTTCACATATCATTAGCACCTCTTTACGACAGAGAATGTTTTAACACCAAAATCATCAGACAACCATAATCTTGGAATCCAAATGTATCCATTATATTCCACTACACTGGATAAATTTAGCTTTAGAGGGGAACTGAATCATTGGAAAAGACCCTGATGCTGGGGAAAATTGAGGACTGGAAGAGAAGAGGGTAACAGAGGATGAGATGGTTGGATGGTATCAACTCAATAGGCATGAGTTTGAGCAAACTCCGGGAGATAGTGAAGGATAGAGAGGCATGGTGTGCTGCAGTCCATAGACTCACAAAGAGTTGGACACAACTGAGCAACTGAACAACATCTTGCTCAGTCGTGTCTGACTCTTTGCAACCCCATGAACTGTAGCCTGCCAAGCTCCTCTGTCCATGGAATTGTCCAGGCAAGAATACTGGAGTCGGTAGCTACTCCCTTCACCAGGGGATCTTCCCAACCCAGGGATTGAACCCAGGCCTTCTCATTGTAGACAGATTCTTTACCATCTGATCCACTATGGAAGACACACAAAACAACAATATTGGATAAGCTTAGCATTATAGATCCATGTCCTCACAATAACAAACACACACACACACACACCCTCACTACCATGATCTTATTTCTTTTGTTTTATATCAGAGAGGAAAACTTCCTCAAAAGCAAACCATGTCTTCAAACAAGTGCTTGAAAACAACTGCTCTAGACAACATTGTGACTGGACTTTGGAGTCTGTCATCTCCCCCACACTCCCAATCCTACATACAGTTAAGTCTAGGCTGTCAAATCCTAAATACTTGGCAAAATGAATGTATGTTTCACACAGAGAAGATGACCTCAGGAGAGGGAGAAAGTCACCCACAGAAAACATTCCCTCACTCCACTCCCCAACAAAGAATCTGAGAGACATCTTTTCCGAAATCCGGTCAATCCATCTACACTGTCAATAGTCGGAGCCACCTTCCTAGGAATGCACCCAGGCAGGCACAGTCGCCCTCCACCCAGATGGTCCTCACGTGGCTTAACAAGCTGGTTAGCACCATCTTAAACGAAGAGCCCCAGCATTTTTGTACTCAGCCTCCACAAACTGTGGTCTTGCCTACAGGACAACCCCTGAGTGCTGGTGTCCTGAAGACTGTCCTCCAGGGCACCAGGGGCAAGCTGACACGTCCAAGGCAGGCAAGTCTGGGTGGTGGAGACAATGCAGGGGCTCATGCAGAAGCTTTCCTGGTGGTTGGCCAGGAAGGTCCCCAGCCATTAAGGACACAGCTGGTCAGCACCATTCGGTAGGATACATAGACCTGCATTTGAATCTCAAGTTGGCCACTTTTTAGATGGTGAATGTGCACAATGAGCAGAATCTCTTTGAGATTCACTTTCCCTCCTCTGCAAAATGGGTCTGACATTCTCAATCTCAGAAGCTTATTATAACTAAAGGAATGCATATGTCAATCACTGAGCCTAAAGCCTGGCACCTAGGAAATAATCAGTAGTAACAATGAATGCTTCATCTAGTTGACTTTACTTTCTATCTTTTCACCATAAATTCAGTCAAAAAGCCAACCCAGGGATTGAACCCAGGCCTTCTCATTGTAGACAGATTCTTTACCATTTGATCCACTATGGAAGACACACAAAACAACAATATTGGATAAGCTTAGCATTATAGATCCATGTCCTCACAATAACAAACACACACACACACACACCCTCACTACCATGATCTTATTTCTTTTGTTTTATATCAGAGAGGAAAACTTCCTCAAAAGCAAACCATGTCTTCAAACAAGTGCTTGAAAACAACTGCTCTAGACAACATTGTGACTGGACTTTGGAGTCTGTCATCTCCCCCACACTCCCAATCCTACATACAGTTAAGTCTAGGCTGTCAAATCCTAAATACTTGGCAAAATGAATGTATGTTTCACACAGAGAAGATGACCTCAGGAGAGGGAGAAAGTCACCCACAGAAAACATTCCCTCACTCCACTCCCCAACAAAGAATCTGAGAGACATCTTTTCCGAAATCCGGTCAATCCATCTACACTGTCAATAGTCGGAGCCACCTTCCTAGGAATGCACCCAGGCAGGCACAGTCGCCCTCCACCCAGATGGTCCTCACGTGGCTTAACAAGCTGGTTAGCACCATCTTAAACGAAGAGCCCCAGCATTTTTGTACTCAGCCTCCACAAACTGTGGTCTTGCCTACAGGACAACCCCTGAGTGCTGGTGTCCTGAAGACTGTCCTCCAGGGCACCAGGGGCAAGCTGACACGTCCAAGGCAGGCAAGTCTGGGTGGTGGAGACAATGCAGGGGCTCATGCAGAAGCTTTCCTGGTGGTTGGCCAGGAAGGTCCCCAGCCATTAAGGACACAGCTGGTCAGCACCATTCGGTAGGATACATAGACCTGCATTTGAATCTCAAGTTGGCCACTTTTTAGATGGTGAATGTGCACAATGAGCAGAATCTCTTTGAGATTCACTTTCCCTCCTCTGCAAAATGGGTCTGACATTCTCAATCTCAGAAGCTTATTATAACTAAAGGAATGCATATGTCAATCACTGAGCCTAAAGCCTGGCACCTAGGAAATAATCAGTAGTAACAATGAATGCTTCATCTAGTTGACTTTACTTTCTATCTTTTCACCATAAATTCAGTCAAAGTGGTAATGGGGAGACAAGGGGTTGGGGGGGTGTCTGTGCACGTGTGGGTATATGTGAGTATCTGTATAATGATGAGTTTTAAGAGTATTTATTATCTTCATCATCTGAATAATCCAAAGAAAACGGGTAAAATCAACATCACTGACTCTAATTATTGAATTTATCCTAGGCCAAGCTAAAGGAGAGTTCCCTGGTGTGGCCATAACTTCAAGTCTTTAGGGTTTAATCTCTTCATTCAAATCTGAATTTTAAAAAGGTTACTCTTTTACTTCCCTATCAAAGCAAATACCTTTTATATAAAATATTGTTTTAAAAGATCTTAACTAACACATGAAAAGTTTTTTGCATACTATTATATAAAAGCTAAATCAAAATTCACATGTTATTTTTAGAAATTAGTGACATAGTGCTACCAATGTACATTACTAATACATCAAAAGCCTGTTTTAAAATTTCTAGATACCTTGGTTCTTCTTAGAGCATCATACCATTTTAAAACACTTCAAAAGCTTTTTTAAAGTTTGTTTTCTGCTTGTTAAATATTAGAGATGAGAATGCTTTAATACACATTGAACTTTCAGGGCCCATAAAATTAAAACTATAGATATAAATATGGATACAGGCAGAGCTTTGGTACAATACCTAGCAGACTGTCAACTTTCTATAATTAATAAAAATCACCTTAACCAGCACCTAAAACTATGGCAAGTCTGGGTGGTGGAGACAATGCAGGGGCTCATGCAGAAGCTTTCCTGGTGGTTGGCCAGGAAGGTCCCCAGCCATTAAGGACACAGCTGGTCAGCACCATTCGGTAGGATACATAGACCTGCATTTGAATCTCAAGTTGGCCACTTTTTAGATGGTGAATGTGCACAATGAGCAGAATCTCTTTGAGATTCACTTTCCCTCCTCTGCAAAATGGGTCTGACATTCTCAATCTCAGAAGCTTATTATAACTAAAGGAATGCATATGTCAATCACTGAGCCTAAAGCCTGGCACCTAGGAAATAATCAGTAGTAACAATGAATGCTTCATCTAGTTGACTTTACTTTCTATCTTTTCACCATAAATTCAGTCAAAGTGGTAATGGGGAGACAAGGGGTTGGGGGGGTGTCTGTGCACGTGTGGGTATATGTGAGTATCTGTATAATGATGAGTTTTAAGAGTATTTATTATCTTCATCATCTGAATAATCCAAAGAAAACGGGTAAAATCAACATCACTGACTCTAATTATTGAATTTATCCTAGGCCAAGCTAAAGGAGAGTTCCCTGGTGTGGCCATAACTTCAAGTCTTTAGGGTTTAATCTCTTCATTCAAATCTAAATTTTTAAAAAAGGTTACTCTTTTACTTACCTATCCAAGAAAATACCTTTTATATAAAATATTGTTTTAAAAGATCTTAACTAACACATGAAAAGTTTTTTGCATACTATTATATAAAAGCTAAATCAAAATTCACATGTTATTTTTAGAAATTAGTGACATAGTGCTACCAATGTACATTACTAATACATCAAAAGCCTGTTTTAAAATTTCTAGATACCTTGGTTCTTCTTAGAGCATCATACCATTTTAAAACACTTCAAAAGCTTTTTTAAAGTTTGTTTTCTGCTTGTTAAATATTAGAGATGAGAATGCTTTAATACACATTGAACTTTCAGGGCCCATAAAATTAAAACTATAGATATAAATATGGATACAGGCAGAGCTTTGGTACAATACCTAGCAGACTGTCAACTTTCTATAATTAATAAAAATCACCTTAACCAGCACCTAAAACTATCAGGCAAACAAGATCACATATCAAATATACTGAGTGATATTTCTCTGCATGGAGACACCTGATTCAGTTTAAACACAGATAATATGCTTCTTTGAAACATTCATCTAGTCACTATGACTGTAGCTATCATTTTGTGAACCTTATTGATTTATCCTTTCATAAGAATATTTGGATTTATTTAGCTTAAAAACAGTCACGCGGTCAGAAGCATGTGCCTCAAGAACCCGTAGGAAGCATAGTTGTTTCTCAGCACAACACTAAAAATCTACCTCTCCTTTTCTTCTTCTCTACTCTATGAACGCACATCAGGACCCCGGGGGAAGCCATTTGCTGACAGGAACATTCATTCTTTTATTATTTGGATTCCTTCACTCCTTGCTTAGTCATGTCCGACTCTGTGAATCCATATACTGACACCCTGCAGGCTCCTATGTGCATGGACTTTTCCAGGAAAGAAAACTGGAGGGAGTTGTGCTTTCCTGCTCCAGTGGATCTTAACTGATCCACAGAACGAATCTGTGTCTCTTGCATCTTCTGTATTTGCAAGCGGGTTCTTTACCACCTCTGAATGGTAATACAGTAAAAACAACTTCAATGGCCTGCCTTTGAATCTTTTCCCATTATTTGTCAGCTGCTTGACTAGAATACATGTGTGCTACATCTCTGAAGTCATGTCCAACTCTTTGCAGCCCATGGACAAGCCACTGAATTTTCCAGGCAAGAATACTACAGTGGGAAGCCATTCCCTTCTCCAGGGGATCTTCCCAACCCAGGGATCAAACCCAGATCTCCAGCATTGCATGTGGATTCTTGACCATCTGAGCCACCAGGTAAACCTAATAATAATAGAAATAAAGTGCACAGTAAATGTGCTTGAATTACCCAAAACTGTGTCCACTCCATTCATGGGGAAATTATCTTCCACAAAACCAGTCCTTGGTGCTAAAAAAGATTGGTGACCACTGCTGTAAAGGAAATAAATACAGGAGATGGCAATTCCACTTCTATCACAATTAGGTTTCAACTAATTGTTGTCAGTACATGCAGAGATAGCCCTCAAAGTAGAATCAGAATTGGAACAGAATGTGTCTCAGGAAAATTCAAAGAAGCTGGACTTCCCTGGTGATCCAGTGGGTAAAGACGCCGCCTTGCAGTGCAAGGGGCACCGATTTGATCCCTGGCCTGGGAAGGTCCCATGTGTCATGGAGCAGCTGGACCAACGTGTTCAACTACCGAGCCGGTGCTCTGAGACAGGAAGCCCACACAGGCCAAAGAACAAAGGTGGAAATAAATGAAAGACCAATAGAAGTGGCCAGGAAAAAAAAAAAAAAATTCAAAGAAGCTCACTCAGCCCCTGTTCCCAAATGCCACCCTTAGAACAAGTGGGCTGGTCGAATTCCAATGGGAATTTTATCCTTAAGCTTCCTACTGATTGCCCTATGGAGATGCAAAAATACACCCTGAGAAAGATAAAAGGTCAATCTTGACACTTACTTATTGCTTAGTATGAATGAGGTTTTCCTGAGTCTTTCCTGAAAAACAGGATTGAAATGTAAACAGAAGAGAGTATGGAAACTTTGGCCCCTGAGGAGGTGAGAGAAATAACACCAAAAGTTACCAAAGGCAGAAAAAGATGAAGGAAGGAGACAATGACAAGAGACACTCCACCTGCTTCACAGTTTTGCTGAGAGCTAATTTTGCACATATAAATCTTGCTTCCCAAGAGACATTCATATAATATCCACTTAAATGAGATTCAAGAATAATTATTTCAGCTATTCCACGTAATTCTCACTGCCCTATAAAGCACCCGATATGTGAGGACAAAATACTTTTTGTAAACAGAGTAGGTCTTGGATTTTTTAAAAACTAAGCGTCTTGTGATTAAATCATGCCAAGATTTTCTCTTTTTTTTGGAGGGGGGGAGGAAAAACTTTTAAACAAAAATGTTGAAAGCTACCAACATAGACTTATATCTCTGATTGTAAATAATAAGCAAATTATTTTTAAAGCCAAGGTCTAGATTGACACAGTGTGCCAGATTTTGGCTATGCTAAATATAAAGAAAATTCTCAAGTAGTTAACATCAATCAAATCCTCATGTCCGTCATACTCTAAATTCTCTCTAATTGGAGAAGGGCCGGGTTACTCTCCCTAATAACCCAAAAGGTAGGATTCATATTTCTCTTCTGCACATTTTCTATTGAGGAAAACTAACTCCAAGAAAGTCAGCTCTTTGGAATTTGCAGTCTGGAAGTAATACAAGTCATACCATTGATCTGTTAAAGATAAGAATTACTGGGAATTTCCTGCAGTTTAATGGTTAGGACACTTTTATCCCACAGGGCTGTGGGGTTTGATCCTTGGTCTAGGAACTGAGATTCTGAGGTTCTACAAAGTTGCAAAGCACAGTCAAGTAAATAAATACAAATTAAAATATTTTTTTAAAGATTTTTTTTTTGATGTGGACCATTCTTAAAGTCTTTATTGAATTTGTTGCAATATTGCTTCTATTTTAGGCTTTTGGCTTTTTGGCCCTGAGGCATGTAGGATAGATCTTAGTCCCCTGACCAGGGGTCAAACCCTTACCTCCTGCTTTGGAAGACAAAGTCTGAACCACTCGACCACCAGTGAAGTTCCAATAAAATACATTTTTAAAAGAAAAAAAAAAGTACTAGCTCAGCTATCTTCACAGCAAAAAAAAAAAAAGGAAAAAAAAACGACAAACACTGCCACCTCTGGGAGTTAGACTTTGCTAAATGTTACTTAATGAAGGATTCTAATGTTAGGCTAGAAATGGTGATTGTATTTTAAAAGGCTTTTTTCCCCCTAAAACTGTGCTTCCTTTAAGCCCCTAAAAGTCCAGGAGGCCTGTGGTTCATTCTGCTGACAATGATCAATGATCAGTTTCCCTTCTCCCAGGGCAGTCTGTCACCAGGTCTTCCAAAACCTTCCTTCAAAATGTACTCTGAATCCCATCCTATTCTCTAATCCAGGCTTCATTACTTTGTCTATATCCCGTGATAAGAGGGATTTCCTAGTAACTTAGTTGGTAAAGAATTTGCCTGCAATGCAGGAGAGACTGGTTTGATTCCTGGGTCAGGAAGATTCCCTGGGGAAGGGATAGGTTACCCACTCCAGTGTTCTTGGGCTTCCCTTGTGGCTCAGATGGTAAAGAATCTACGTGCAATGTGAGAGACCTGGGTTTGAACCCTGGGATTGCGAATATACCCTGGAGAAGGAAAAGACTACCCACTCCAGTCTTCTTGCCTGGAGAATTTCATGGCCAGTCCATGGGCCTCAAAGAGTTAGACACAACTGAGCGACTTCATTTTCAATTTTCCCATGATAAGAAGCCGCTTCCATTCCCTCATCTCCCCACATTCCGGACTCTTCTAATTGAGCACTGATCATATTAATCCTATTACTCCCTTGCTCAGGAATTCTTGACACATTATTGCTTATGAGCCAAACGAATCCTTTCATTGCACTTTTAAGATTGACTTGGTAATGCTAGTTTACTGCTCTCTAAAACAAGCATTCTACCTAAGACCCCAGCAACATGCCCATCTCAGAGAGGGGTTTTTGTCAGGTTACTCTTCCACTGTTCAGACCTCTGCTCCAGCTGTAGAGAGTTTAAGTATTTCCTGGACACCCTGACTTAGGTTATACTTATGCTTTCTGTTAGAAGAGAAAAGGAAGAACAATTGTTAAAGGATGTGGAGCTTCGTGTTTTTTATACCTGGTATCCAGAAATGGCACTTTTCCTGCACTCCCTCTCTATACCCTGCCCATAGCCCAGGATGACTAACACATCTTCAAGAAGCTGTTCCCATTCACTTTGGGTGACAGATTACTCCCCAAATCTCTCTGCCTTATAGAACACGTAGGAGAGATCACATTGTACTGCTCTTTGACACAGCCCGCCAGCCTTTGACGGAATGCTAGAAACACAGAAACTAGGTAAAGCGCAGCTAGAGGATAAGAGCAAAAAAGAAGAGACACCCACAATCCACCAAGTGGATAATGAGTCCCTAAATAGTTGTAACCCAGTTATCATATAAGCTCTACCCTGACAAATTTAGGTAGGTGAAACACAAAGTTGTTTCGTTTGGTGAATTGATAAGAGGGATTTCCTAGTAACTTAGTTGGTAAGAA
This sequence comes from Tragulus kanchil, assembly GCA_022376925.1. NCBI lineage: Eukaryota > Metazoa > Chordata > Mammalia > Artiodactyla > Tragulidae > Tragulus > Tragulus kanchil. The sequence continues at coordinate 228,495,860 of JAIOJX010000028.1, read as the reverse complement.
TTTGCCTGCAATGCAGGAGAGACTGGTTTGATTCCTGGGTCAGGAAGATTCCCTGGGGAAGGGATAGGTTACCCACTCCAGTGTTCTTGGGCTTCCCTTGTGGCTCAGATGGTAAAGAATCTACGTGCAATGTGAGAGACCTGGGTTTGAACCCTGGGATTGCGAATATACCCTGGAGAAGGAAAAGACTACCCACTCCAGTCTTCTTGCCTGGAGAATTTCATGGCCAGTCCATGGGCCTCAAAGAGTTAGACACAACTGAGCGACTTCATTTTCAATTTTCCCATGATAAGAAGCCGCTTCCATTCCCTCATCTCCCCACATTCCGGACTCTTCTAATTGAGCACTGATCATATTAATCCTATTACTCCCTTGCTCAGGAATTCTTGACACATTATTGCTTATGAGCCAAACGAATCCTTTCATTGCACTTTTAAGATTGACTTGGTAATGCTAGTTTACTGCTCTCTAAAACAAGCATTCTACCTAAGACCCCAGCAACATGCCCAGCTCAGAGAGGGGTTTGTGTCAGGTTACTCTTCCACTGTTCAGACCTCTGCTCCAGCTGTAGAGAGTTTAAGTATTTCCTGGACACCCTGACTTAGGTTATACTTATGCTTTCTGTTAGAAGAGAAAAGGAAGAACAATTGTTAAAGGATGTGGAGCTTCGTGTTTTTTATACCTGGTATCCAGAAATGGCACTTTTCCTGCACTCCCTCTCTATACCCTGCCCATAGCCCAGGATGACTAACACATCTTCAAGAAGCTGTTCCCATTCACTTTGGGTGACAGATTACTCCCCAAATCTCTCTGCCTTATAGAACACGTAGGAGAGATCACATTGTACTGCTCTTTGACACAGCCCGCCAGCCTTTGACGGAATGCTAGAAACACAGAAACTAGGTAAAGCGCAGCTAGAGGATAAGAGCAAAAAAGAAGAGACACCCACAATCCACCAAGTGGATAATGAGTCCCTAAATAGTTGTAACCCAGTTATCCTATAAGCTCTACCCTGACATGAGGTAGACGTGTGAGGTGTAGGTGAAACACAAAGTTGTTTCGTGGTTTATACTTTGCTTAATACTCCAGAATCTGTCATAAACATAGGGGCTAGTGCAGTGATTAATTTGTGCCAAGCATGATGGTAAATACTTATCTATGTTGTTGCTGTTGTTGTAGTCACCAAGGCATCTCTGACTCTTTTGAGACCCCATAGACTATGAGGCTCCTCTGTCCAGGGAATTCCCAAGGAAAGAATACTGGAGGGGGTTGCTTCTCCAGGGATCTTCCTTACCTAGGGATCTAATCCACATTAGATCTCCTGCATTGCAGGTGGATTCTTTACCACTGAGCCACCCGGGAAGCCTGCTTTATCTATATAGTGCTCTTTAAATCTTATAACTGTGTGAGTTTTATTACTAGACACATCTTATAGGAAACTGCAGTGCAGCAAAGTTGAGTGATTTACCCACAATCATACAAAAAGTGATGGAAATGAATCTGGAAACCACACCTCTTAATTCCTATACTAAACTGCCCCAGAAAAGTATGAAGAAAAATAAAAGATGATTAGAGGACTAAGCACTGTATTACACTAATGAGAAATGAACAAGTCAACATTGACAGACAAAGATATCTTCTTTTATCATGGACTTTTTCTTACTCCCTACAATCAATAATTTGCAAGTATTTTTCTAAAAAGTTTACTTGTTTTTCTAATTTATTATAAAAGTCCTAAAATGTTTCCCTTTGTTCCCCTCCTACATGTGTGGTCTATAGAGCACACGCACTGGAATTTAAAAGGCATGCACAGAGTGTGTGACGGCAAGTGTCACGTGTTGTGACACTCCACACACTCCTTACTCAAGAATTCAGAGGGAGTGTCCCCAACTGTCTCCAAAGCATCTTTCTGTGCACTTGTAACTTCAGGTGCATAGGGAAAAACAGATTACTAGACCTCAGCTGGAGCCTACTGCAGTAGGAGTAGGGCCATGGAACTTAAATTTTTTGTTTTTTTTTAATTGTTGTTTGTTTTTTTTTAATTTTTTTATTTTATATCGGAATTTAGCTGATTATGGCCTCCCTGGTGGCTCATAGAGTTGGACAAGACTGAGCAACCAAGCACAGCACAGAGCTGATTAACGTTATGATAGTTTCAGGTGAACAGCAAAGGGACTCAGCTATACATCTATATCTATCTATCTACCTACCTACCTATCTACATATATGTGTGTGTATATATATATATACATATACATGTATATATATACCTATCTATCTACATACCTACCTACATACCTACCTACATATCTACCTACCTATCTACATATATGTGTGTATATATATATACATGCATCCATTCTCCCCCAAAACCCTCTCCCTCCCGGCTGCCAGAATATAGTTTTTGATGAGTGCTCTCAGGTGACTATTTTAAGAAAGACTGAGAAGCACACACCTCCAATTCTCCAGTTACATACCCTTTCTAAGGGAGATATGGGAACGCATTGATCCTTTTTAAAATTTAATTGTATCAGGTTCTTCATAAAGATTCATGGGCATCTTTAAATAAGACTAAAAGGCAGGAATTACTTAAAATTGACAACAGCCCTTATTTGAAGTTACCATATCAAAAAAAAAAAAGGAAAAGAAAAACATGAATTTCAGAAGTGGACAAGCTTGGGACATTTGAAAGAGACTGGAAAAAACAGTCAAAATTGATAGAAAGGAAGAAAACCAGGGCAAAACTTGGAAGATTGAGACTGATATATACACACTACTATATATGATATAGATAACTAGTAGGGACTTATTGTCTAAAACAGGGAGATCTACTCAATACTCTGTAATGGCCTTTAGGGGGAAAGAATCTTAAAAAGAGTGGATATATGTATTTATATAACAGATTCATTTTGCTGGTACACTGAAACTCATGCAACATTGTAAATCAATATAGTCCAATAAAAATTTTTAAAAGAGGAAAAATAGTTGACTGATGAAAAATATGCAGGAATTCTGAGTTCAAAGGACGGCAGCAAATTAATTACAAGTTGGACATCTTGTATTTCAAGGAAGCATCTATTCATGCAAAGATGAATCTACCCAAGAGGAAACCCACCTCTCCATGACTCTTTTCTGTACATAAATCAAGTTTTGTTAAAATGAAGATGAGGAAACAATACATTTACTTGTGTTGCCCCAGATTATGGTGTAATCATGTTGTTTGGATGAAACAAGCTTTATGTACCACATTTTCTCTGGAATGCTGTTGATTTTGACAGGACCTGTCCTGCTCATGTGGCCCACGAGCACAGGGAAAAAAATTGAATGTTTCTCTCCCCCTGGAGTTTAGGTTTACATGTGTCTCCTCAAGAATATGCATAAAAACAAAAGGAGCTTTCCTTTTTTGTTTGGTTTTTGTTTTGTTTCTAATCAGAGACTTTATTTTATAGAGCAGTTTTAGGTTTATGGATAAATGGCATAGAAAATATGGAGAGCTCATACTCTTTCTCCCTACACACATAGCTTTCTATGTTTTCTTAGGAGGCAGCATGGAATCACGGAGAGGGTTTCTACAGTCCAGGGATTTGACTTTAAATCATAACTCTGTATTTACTGACAGTGTGTTTTCTGGACCTCGGTCTCTGTCTCTGCAAGTTAGCGACACATACGTACATAGCATGGCTATTTTAAAGATCAGAAACAATATAAGTGAAAGTCTAATGCAAAGACAAATGCAATTAACAGTCACTGTCATTTCTAAGTTGGAATGGGTTGGTTTCCCTCTTGGGAGAATTCCCCTTCACATTGTCTTTCAAGGCAGCATTGAGTGGGAGTGTAGCATAACAGGAGCCGGGGAAAAGTGTCAGAGAAACAGATGATGAAGAATCAAGCCTTCACCTCTTTCTCCTCTAGAATGGATCCTCCCTGGGAGCTACACAATCCAAGAATCCCAGGGTAGAGTTGCCCCACCATAATCAAGTCTAATGGAGTAGGAAATGGCAACCCACTCAAGTATTCTTGTTTGGAAAATTCCATGGACAGAGGAGCCTGGCAGGCTACAGTCCATGGTGTGGCAAGGAGTCAGACACAACTGACTGACTGTGCACACAAAGTAACGTCTGAATGGGCTATGCAATGTCAGATGTCACAGAGCCCAGATCCTTACTCTGTACTATTCTGTCCGTTTTTAATCATTACTTTTCAAAGCATTCCTTCCTAATGCTCTGGGGTCCAAAGTCAAAAAAAAATTTTCCAATGAAGATGAGCTACATTTACTTGTGTTGCCCCAGATTATGGTGTAATCATGTTGTTTGGATGAAACAAGCTTTATGTACCACATTTTCTCTGGAATGCTGTTGATTTTGACAGGACCTGTCCTGCTCATGTACGAGCACGGGGAAAAAATTGAATGTTTCTCTCCCCCTGGAGTTTAGGTTTACATGTGTCTCCTCAAGAATATGCATAAAAACAAAAGGAGCTTTCCTTTTTTGTTTGGTTTTTGTTTTGTTTCTAATCAGAGACTTTATTTTATAGAGCAGTTTTAGGTTTATGGATAAATGGCATAGAAAATATGGAGAGCTCATACTCTTTCTCCCTACACACATAGCTTTCTATGTTTTCTTAGGAGGCAGCATGGAATCACGGAGAGGGTTTCTACAGTCCAGGGATTTGACTTTAAATCATAACTCTGTATTTACTGACAGTGTGTTTTCTGGACCTCGGTCTCTGTCTCTGCAAGTTAGCGACACATACGTACATAGCATGGCTATTTTAAAGATCAGAAACAATATAAGTGAAAGTCTAATGCAAAGACAAATGCAATTAACAGTCACTGTCATTTCTAAGTTGGAATGGGTTGGTTTCCCTCTTGGGAGAATTCCCCTTCACATTGTCTTTCAAGGCAGCATTGAGTGGGAGTGTAGCATAACAGGAGCCGGGGAAAAGTGTCAGAGAAACAGATGATGAAGAATCAAGCCTTCACCTCTTTCTCCTCTAGAATGGATCCTCCCTGGGAGCTACACAATCCAAGAATCCCAGGGTAGAGTTGCCCCCACCATAATCAAGTCTAATGGAGTAGGAAATGGCAACCCACTCCCGTATTCTTGCCTGGAAAATTCCATGGACAAAGTAGCCTGGCAGGCTACAGTCCATGGTGTGGCAAGGAGTCAGACACAACTGACTGACTGTGCACACAAAGTAACGTCTGAATGGGCTATGCAATGTCAGATGTCACAGAGCCCAGATCCTTACTCTGTACTATTCTGTCCGTTTTTAATCATTACTTTTCAAAGCATTCCTTCCTAATGCTCTGGGGTCCAAAGCATTCCAGAAGTACTGTAGGAAGGAAGGAAGGAAGGAAGGGAAAGAAGGACTCAATCTTCAGAAGATCCAAGGTTTCAATGATAATGTCTAAGTGCATGATTATGTGACTGTAAAAAATGACACTAGACTGCAAGCAAACATTGATGCCAGTGGTAGAAACCCAAGCCTTCCCTTCCTCACTGCTGTGACCTCACACCACCTGAGGTCTCCTGTCAAAGGAGGTGCAACTGAATATGTGTGTTAAGAGGTCACTGAAGGAAGCCGTGACCCGGGGTTCTAAGTACAGCAGCCTCATCCCAGACCTACTAATTCAAGAGGGTCTGCCTCACCTGTCCCATTCATATCTCCTGCTGGAGTCTGTTTACTGAGCCGGAAGTGTGGGAGCCCCAGTGAGAAGTCAGCCTTTGGAACTGGGCCTCAGGAAATGCTGCTGGAACCAGGACAGCGATATTTTTATCTTACCTAGACAACTGCCAGCTCTTTATACAAATGTTTCCTCGTGCCGTTTGTACAATGACATAATTCGTTCTCCTTAGAAGTTGTTATAGCTCCATGAATTTTATAATAAAAGAAAGCAAATGCGTGATGATTGGGTGCTCACGCAATTGTGTGACATGTGCCTCCCTCTAAACCTTGTTATGACACCAGCGCATTACCCATCTGACGTGAAAAAAGAAAAAATAAGAAAGCAGAAATGGAGAAAGAGAAAAAGAAGAAATGGGCTCAAACAACCAAAGGTTTGGAGGTGGAAGCATCACCAGAGGCATTTCTATAAGCCACAGATTAACCGTACATAGTAAAAAAAAATTTTTTAAATCATACTCCCCGTCACCAGGTCATACCAGGCATGCTTTTTTTTAAGTCATGCAACATGCAAGATCTTAGTTCCTCGACCAAGGATTGAACCCAAGCTCCCAGCAGCGGAAGTGGAAGTGTGGGGTCCTAAGCACTAGACCCCAGGGAATCCCCCAGGCATGCATTTTTGAAGCCCCCTTGTGGAAAAGATAGTGGTAAGAAGCCAGCAGTTGGAGCAGGGGGAGGGAGGGTGGGGGAGCTCTCTTCCTCAGAGCAGAGCATACCTGCGGCATTGTCGAGGCTAAAGGCAATGCGTACTGGCTTATCCGCAGGTACCCTGGCTGTGCTGATCATGTGGGCACCTGAGCCTTGGCCTTCCTCCGAGTCTTCCAGCTGTAAGGACAAGAGCGAACCACTGTCACTCATCCAACATCGTCCCAAGAGTCCATTGGAAATTAGAGGGGAAAGTTAGTAAGCACTTCTTTCTTATTTTAAAGCTGTTCCTAGCTCTGAGTTTTTTCCCCTATACCTGCTCCATTTAAAACTCTTTTTCTAGCTTATAAAAAAATTGCTTTGGAAATACAACTAGAATGAAATTTACAAGATGGAGCAAAATCTCCACCCACCTCACTTTTTTAATATCTCTTACACTGACCCGTCCAACCCTGGCCCCTTGAGGTCTTATATAGTGTTTTATTTTTAATTTGGGGGGGGGGGGGATAAAGAATCTTAATAAGGCATCAGACAGCTTTTCACACTCAAAAGCCAAAATTGGATCTGAATTATTGATCTTGAAATAGTAACAAACGAATATCCTGGAATTATTTCAAGAATATCGAAGACAATTTGAAAACATCCCCTGGTCATACTATGACTATTACGTGTTTTAAATACCTGATTAACTACCATTAAATCAAGCAAACATTTCTAAGGTTGTATATCTTAACAGTATATGAAATAAGCAAAAGATAAATCCTAAAAATATCTTATGGATACCCCACCCCACCAACTAACATCATTTAATTAATAAACTAAGATAGAAAGAATGGCATAACATATTACAGATATGTTTCGGGTTAGAGTGGGTGAAAATATGTGAATACTTCTTTGTTATAATAAGACAATTTAGCCCAAATACATTTTAATGAAGATATTTGATTGTTTTTTATTCAATGAGACTAGGAAAAGATGTTATCATAAATACACGATATCTTTGTCATTTAAATCTGTATATTTAACTTTTCTATTTTTGATGAAGCGTCCTCCTAAACCCTGTACTTTCCTTCTCATGGAGACAGTAAACCAAAAATCTGAATGATATTTTAAGGAAAATGTTTTTCTAGAATCATCTGTGGCCAAAAGTAGTGGTTAAGAGGGGCCAGCAGTTGGAGCAGGGGAGGGAGGGTGGGGAGCTCTCTTCCTCAGAGCAGAGCATACCTGCGGCATTGTCGAGGCTAAAGGCAATGCGTACTGGCTTATCCGCAGGTACCCTGGCTGTGCTGATCATGTGGGCACCTGAGCCTTGGCCTTCCTCCGAGTCTTCCAGCTGTAAGGACAAGAGCGAACCACTGTCACTCATCCAACATCGTCCCAAGAGTCCATTGGAAATTAGAGGGGAAAGTTAGTAAGCACTTCTTTCTTATTTTAAAGCTGTTCCTAGCTCTGAGTTTTTTCCCCTATACCTGCTCCATTTAAAACTCTTTTTCTAGCTTATAAAAAAATTGCTTTGGAAATACAACTAGAATGAAATTTACAAGATGGAGCAAAATCTCCACCCACCTCACTTTTTTAATATCTCTTACACTGACCCGTCCAACCCTGGCCCCTTGAGGTCTTATATAGTGTTTTATTTTTAATTTGGGGGGGGGGGGATAAAGAATCTTAATAAGGCATCAGACAGCTTTTCACACTCAAAAGCCAAAATTGGATCTGAATTATTGATCTTGAAATAGTAACAAACGAATATCCTGGAATTATTTCAAGAATATCGAAGACAATTTGAAAACATCCCCTGGTCATACTATGACTATTACGTGTTTTAAATACCTGATTAACTACCATTAAATCAAGCAAACATTTCTAAGGTTGTATATCTTAACAGTATATGAAATAAGCAAAAGATAAATCCTAAAAATATCTTATGGATACCCCACCCCACCAACTAACATCATTTAATTAATAAACTAAGATAGAAAGAATGGCATAACATATTACAGATATGTTTCGGGTTAGAGTGGGTGAAAATATGTGAATACTTCTTTGTTATAATAAGACAATTTAGCCCAAATACATTTTAATGAAGATATTTGATTGTTTTTTATTCAATGAGACTAGGAAAAGATGTTATCATAAATACACGATATCTTTGTCATTTAAATCTGTATATTTAACTTTTCTATTTTTGATGAAGCGTCCTCCTAAACCCTGTACTTTCCTTCTCATGGAGACAGTAAACCAAAAAATCTGAATGATATTTTAAGGAAAATGTTTCTAAAAATGGCAAAATAGAAATCATCTATTTACCCATCCTTGGTGAGATTCCAGGAACTGCTATAGCAGGGCATTTTCTCACAGCAAGGTTTCTGATTTTTTCCCATAACTTTTCTCTATCTAAAAATAGTCTTCTAGAAAACCAGATTTTGTTTTTACAATTATTTATAGAGCCAAAGCAAATGCAAATATATACATATATGTATATTTAGACAGACACACATATGAAATCATCTGACCCAGTATATGAAAAGAGAACAGGCTTATATTAAACACCTAGTATAGCTTTGGAGAAAAACCAACAACTGTTTATCACCCAGTTAGAATCATATTTGGCCCATTCATTTAACACTATAAGTAGCAATGAACCATAGAGCACTCCAAGCCATGTCATTCTAAGTTAGAGAAAAGTATTAACATGAAACATTCGACTCAGGAAGAGGGTAATATAAAATCACTGTTACTTGACTCAAAATTTGCTTTATCTTAGTTCTGACATACATTTCTGTGTAGTCTCGTCTGCTTAGAATCAACCATCTCGTTAGCCACCTGTTCCTAGGGAATAGAACAGACTGTCTCAAATTTAACAAAACAAACAATAAAAATCCCCTTAAAGTTGTAGCCAAAAGAAAAAGTCTTATCATTACACCCTGCACCATCACCAAATCACGTTATGCTAACATCTGAGGGTGAACAACTTCACTCCTCTTATAGCTAAATCTCCCACTACTTTCCTGCTCCCAGACAAAATCCACAAGAGGTGGAAATTTGCCTCCAGGGGTTTGTAAATAGATCTCTGGCAGGATTTCCAGCCACGGGGAAATGGAATTGATCAACACAGCTAATTAGAGCCCCTCCCCTCCATACAACAGAGAACATCTGTCTGCCTCGCAAAGGATGGCGGCAGCAGAGTTCGGTGGACCTTGAGTTCCACACGGTGACAGCCACAAGAGCCCCTGAACCAACTTGCCTTTTCATCACACCGCCTGGGGAAATGGGCTGATTCCTCCGCGCGGCGGGAGCAGAGCTTTGGTTAAGTTGCTGGTGCTCTGAGCATTTAGTTGGGTTTTCACACCTGTCGCCTTACCTCACTTAGTTGAGTGTCTGCACTCGTGTAATCCAGGGCCAGCCACTGCCTTGGCCGGTCGCTGCCTTTGTGGAGTGGAGACCTAGTGGCAGAGCAGGCTGCACCTGCCGCATAGCAGCCGCTGACAATCTGAGCAGCAGCGACAGCTGGGAGGGCGGCTCGCTGCTACCTGCTGTCCCCCAGACCCCGGCGTCCCACGGGGCCTCCCTGTTCCGCTTCCCTCCAGGACCCCTCTCTCCTTTCGTTGCCTCTCCAACAGCCAGGATGTTGTCATGCTTCTAGAAAAAGCAAGAGCAAAAGAAAACCCTCCTCCTGTCAGAGGCATTGATAAACAGCAAGTTGTGGAGAGTCCAAATGTTTTAATTCATTAGTCCTGGCAAACCTAAAATACAAACAGACTTGCTTCACAAGACAGGAATGTCTTCAGCATGACCCAATCCGTGTCTGTGTCTATTCCAGCAAACTGGCAGAGAGAGCATGACTGCAGTCAGCAAAAATGCCGGCCGCTCCAATCAGCTTCCCCGACTCAGCCAACTTGGACCGGCCACCAGCCGACTCACAGAGGATGGAGGGATGATCCTGCTGAAGAACAGGAGGTCTGAGGTTGAGCTGCTGTTGGGTTTGACGACTTGATCCCATCTACGATGCAACTGACTGCGAAATGAGTTAATAGTGAACAGGCAGAGAGAGTTCCAATTTTCCAAACTTTTTCATAGTTTGGAAAGGTCAGAGTTAAGATGTTGAAGGTCAGCCTGAAGGTCAGAGTTAAGATGTTGGTGTTGAGGCCAAATAATGAAAGATAAACAAGCATTAAGAGAATGCACCAAAACAAATATATATTAATGCATACATATGTAATCTAGAAAGATGGTATGGATAACCCCATTTGCAAGGAAGCAACGGAGATGCAGACCTAGAGAACAGACTTGTGGACACAGTGGGGATAGGGGAGAGTGGGACAAATTGAGAAAGCAGCAATGAAACATATACATTATTGTATGTAAGATAGCCATCTATTGGGAAGTTGCTGCATGATACAGGGAACTCAAACTCCATGCTCTGTGACAACCTAGAGGGGTGAAGTGGGATAGGAGGTGGGAAAAGGCTCCACGGAGGAGGGACATATGTATACCTATGGCTGATTCATGTTGATGTTTGGCAGAAACCAACACAATATTGCAAAGCAATTGCCCTTTAATTAAAAATAAATAAATTTTAAAATGAGAGAAAATGTACAGACTGGGAGAAAACCTTTGCAAAATACATACCAGGTAAAGGACAGGTATCCAAGGCATGAAAAGAACCCTTACAATTCAACAACAGGAAAATAACCCAATGGGCAAAAGATCTCAATAGACACCTCACAAGGAAAGATATACAGATGTCAAATAATCATGAAAAGATGCTAAATACCATCTGTCATTAGGAAACTGCAAATTAACGCAAAATGAGAAACCCTATTAGAATGGCCAAAATCCAATCACTGACAACACCAAATAGTGGTGAAGGTGAAAAATGCTGTGGCCACTTTGGAGGACAATTTTTTAAAATTTGGCAGTTTCTTACAAAACTAAACATATTATTACCATATGATCCAGCAGTCACACTCCTTGGTGTTTACCCAAAGGAACTGAAAGCTCATGTCCACAGAAAAACTTACACACAGATGTTTACAGCAGCTTCATTCAAGATTGTCAAAACTTGGAGGCGAACAACAGGTCCTTTCACAGTGAATGGATAAATAAATCGTGGTACATCCACACGATGAAATATTATTCAGTGATAAAAAGAAATGGGTTATCAAGCCACAGAAAGTCATGGAGGAAACTTAAGTGTATATTATTAAGTGAGAGAAGCCAATCAGAAAAGACTACATATTGTATGATTCCAACTGTACAACATTCTGGAAAAGGCACAATTATGGAGATGGTAATAAGATCAGTAGTTGCCAGGGGTTCAGGGAGATGAAGAGATGGGTGGAAAGGGAGAGGGGGCAAATAGATGGAGCACGGGATATTTAGGGCAGTGAAACTATTCTGTATGACCCTATGTGATGGATATATGTCATTATACATTTGTCAAAGCCCATAAAATGTACCACACCAAGAGTTATAAACTATGAACTTAGGTTAATAATAATGTGTCTATATGGACTCATTAGTCATAACAAATGCATCATACTAATGCAAGGTGTTAATAGTTGAGGAAAATAGGGGAGGAGAAGTGGGTGGAAGAAATAGATGGGAACCATGTGCTCTTCACTCATTTTTTCCCTGTAAGACTTAAACTGCTCAAAAAATGTTAAATAAATAAATAAAAGGATGTAGCAAGTTTCATTGCTCTAATGAATAAAAGACTAATTTGTTATGTGATACACAATGTGTGCATGTGTGCGTATACTCAGTTGTCTAACTCTTTGCAACCCTTTGAACTGTAGCTTGCCAGGCTCCTCTGTCCATAGACTTTTCCAGGCAAGCATATTGGAGCTGGTTGCCATTTACTCCTCCAAGGGATCTTTCCAACCCAGGGATTGGACCCATGTCTCTTGCAGGTCCTGCATTAGCAGTCAGGTTCTATACAACTGAACGACCTGGGAAGCCCATACACAGTAGTAAGGGGTGTAGATTCAAATGATGAAAAGCAATCATATACAAGCCTATTTGCATTTCTAACTACAAATCTTTCCAGAAATTATTATTACTATTTTATGTTATTTTATTTTAATAATATCATCTTATTCATTGCATTAAAATTTATCAAAAAAAATCAAAAAAAAAATTTATCAAAGAGTCATCCAAAAGAGATTCATCTTCATCTTCCCAATAATCCTGAGATAAACATGGTCAATGCTGTCATCTCTATGTAATGGATGAGCAAACTGAGACAATGTAAGTAACACATTCAAGGATAAATGATCATTATGGAATAATGACCCAGAAAAGACCCAAGTTTTCTAATTTGGAAGCTCTCTGGTGACTTGGATTGTAAAGAATCTGCCTACAATGCAGAAGACCCATGTTTAACCCCTGGGTTCATGCTATTTCCACTATACCAGGATGCAGTCTGTATGAAAGATCAAATTGAGTTGTTCCATTAGCAATGTCTGACTCTCAAACTTCCTTGGTGGCCTGGTAGTTAACAAACTGCCTGCCAAGGGGCAAGGGTTCAATCCCTGGTCTGGGAAGATCCCACAAGTCTCAAGGCAGCTAAGTCCATGGACCACAGCTACTGAGCCAGAGAACCAGATTTTGAGATATACAACTATTGAGCCCGTGCACACGGAGCCTCTGCTCCAGAACAAGGGCCTGTGCTCATTGCCAGTGATAGGAGGAGAGTGGGAAGAAATAGAAATGGAAAAAAACCATGTGCTCTTCACTCATTTTTTCCCTGTAAGACTTAAACTGCTCAAAAAATGTTAAATAAATAAATAAAAGGATGTAGCAAGTTTCATTGCTCTAATGAATAAAAGACTAATTTGTTATGTGATACACAATGTGTGCATGTGTGCGTATACTCAGTTGTCTAACTCTTTGCAACCCTTTGAACTGTAGCTTGCCAGGCTCCTCTGTCCATAGACTTTTCCAGGCAAGCATATTGGAGCTGGTTGCCATTTACTCCTCCAAGGGATCTTTCCAACCCAGGGATTGGACCCATGTCTCTTGCAGGTCCTGCATTAGCAGTCAGGTTCTATACAACTGAACGACCTGGGAAGCCCATACACAGTAGTAAGGGGTGTAGATTCAAATGATGAAAAGCAATCATATACAAGCCTATTTGCATTTCTAACTACAAATCTTTCCAGAAATTATTATTACTATTTTATGTTATTTTATTTTAATAATATCATCTTATTCATTGCATTAAAATTTATCAAAAAAAATCAAAAAAAAAATTTATCAAAGAGTCATCCAAAAGAGATTCATCTTCATCTTCCCAATAATCCTGAGATAAACATGGTCAATGCTGTCATCTCTATGTAATGGATGAGCAAACTGAGACAATGTAAGTAACACATTCAAGGATAAATGATCATTATGGAATAATGACCCAGAAAAGACCCAAGTTTTCTAATTTGGAAGCTCTCTGGTGACTTGGATTGTAAAGAATCTGCCTACAATGCAGAAGACCCATGTTTAACCCCTGGGTTCATGCTATTTCCACTATACCAGGATGCAGTCTGTATGAAAGATCAAATTGAGTTGTTCCATTAGCAATGTCTGACTCTCAAACTTCCTTGGTGGCCTGGTAGTTAACAAACTGCCTGCCAAGGGGCAAGGGTTCAATCCCTGGTCTGGGAAGATCCCACAAGTCTCAAGGCAGCTAAGTCCATGGACCACAGCTACTGAGCCAGAGAACCAGATTTTGAGATATACAACTATTGAGCCCGTGCACACGGAGCCTCTGCTCCAGAACAAGGGCCTGTGCTCATTCCACACAGAACACAGTGAAGAATGCCCCCAGTTCACTGCAACTAAAGAAAGCCCATGAGCAGCAATAAAGATCCAACACAGCCAAAAATAAATAACAATGTCTGACTCTCAACTTTTGGTTTGAAGGAGACAAAGGTTTAACTTTCTTCAGGCTCTACATCCAGGTTCACCCAACACCATCTTTATCAGGACGCCTAAGTTCAACCTCAAGGACACTGAAGCTGTGAATCTTGAATGTACTCGATGGGGAAGGGGATGCCCATTCTGCACAGGCTCCCAAATAAGTTCCCAGGTGAAAAAAGGAAAAAAAAAGGCTGGTGACAACAAGGGCTGTGCCAAGGGAATCAGTAACTGAAAGCATCTGGAGTCCAAAGAAGAGGACCCTTCAGAATGGAAGGGACCAGAATCAGGTAGCACCTTCTTCCTTTGCCCTCATCAAAGCCCTTGATGAACCAACCAGAGATAAAAAAAAAAAAAAAGGCAACTATACACTAAACACAACAGAGATATTGTCTCTTACAATATTAGCAGACACACCTGACATATGCAGCACAAGTTTTTATCCAGAGAATTCTGCAGCATCTTTACAGCCATCCTGGGGACCACTCATCGTGTGGGCTACAATGCCCAGCTGCATCCTCATGACATGATCAGTGGTGTGATGATGCCCAAAAAAGGTTGGGCAAGAGATACAAAAGACCCAAGTTTTCTAATTTGGAAGCTCTCTGGTGACTTGGATTGTAAAGAATCTGCCTACAATGCAGAAGACCCATGTTTAACCCCTGGGTTCATGCTATTTCCACTATACCAGGATGCAGTCTGTATGAAAGATCAAATTGAGTTGTTCCATTAGCAATGTCTGACTCTCAAACTTCCTTGGTGGCCTGGTAGTTAACAAACTGCCTGCCAAGGGGCAAGGGTTCAATCCCTGGTCTGGGAAGATCCCACAAGTCTCAAGGCAGCTAAGTCCATGGACCACAGCTACTGAGCCAGAGAACCAGATTTTGAGATATACAACTATTGAGCCCGTGCACACGGAGCCTCTGCTCCAGAACAAGGGCCTGTGCTCATTCCACACAGAACACAGTGAAGAATGCCCCCAGTTCACTGCAACTAAAGAAAGCCCATGAGCAGCAATAAAGATCCAACACAGCCAAAAATAAATAACAATGTCTGACTCTCAACTTTTGGTTTGAAGGAGACAAAGGTTTAACTTTCTTCAGGCTCTACATCCAGGTTCACCCAACACCATCTTTATCAGGACGCCTAAGTTCAACCTCAAGGACACTGAAGCTGTGAATCTTGAATGTACTCGATGGGGAAGGGGATGCCCATTCTGCACAGGCTCCCAAATAAGTTCCCAGGTGAAAAAAGGAAAAAAAAAGGCTGGTGACAACAAGGGCTGTGCCAAGGGAATCAGTAACTGAAAGCATCTGGAGTCCAAAGAAGAGGACCCTTCAGAATGGAAGGGACCAGAATCAGGTAGCACCTTCTTCCTTTGCCCTCATCAAAGCCCTTGATGAACCAACCAGAGATAAAAAAAAAAAAAAAGGCAACTATACACTAAACACAACAGAGATATTGTCTCTTACAATATTAGCAGACACACCTGACATATGCAGCACAAGTTTTTATCCAGAGAATTCTGCAGCATCTTTACAGCCATCCTGGGGACCACTCATCGTGTGGGCTACAATGCCCAGCTGCATCCTCATGACATGATCAGTGGTGTGATGATGCCCAGGTGGCAAAGAGATACAAAAGAAAAGATGTCATTAAAGGGTAATTTGACAATAAGAAAGCAAAAAAAAAAAAAATACCTGCAAATAGTCTAAATGTGCTCTATCCAAGCTTGATCACATAAATTTAAAGCTTTAAATAATAATATTCACTAGTTCTTCTGTTCTCATGGGAGCAATGGTGTATTTCTTGACTCTTATCTAAACAGTTCCAAGAGGGTAACAAATGAGAAACCCAAGTGAAATCCATTCCCACAACTGTAACCCAAAATAACTACATGGTATTTTAAGAATTCAATAGAATTATACTAATTCGATCCAGAAAGGATAGTGTATGTACCTCAAAATATTAACAGATTAAACGTATGTCTCTGGCTAGAAGCAAAATGTAAAATTTTTATTTTCTCCTTTTCAGAGATAAGTGGTTTTTTTTTTTTTTTTTTTTTTTTTGTTTTTTTGGGGGGGGGGGGGGGGGGGGGGGCGATGGGTGGGTCACTTCTATTGGTCTTTCATTTATTTATTTTCATCCATCTTTGTTCTTTGGCATCTGTGGGCCTCCCATCGCGGTGGCCTCTGTTGTCGCAGAGCACCGACTCTGGGCGCATGCGCTCCAGAGCTCCGTCTCGGTAATTGGACACATGGGTCCAGCCGCTCCGCGGCACGTGGGATCTTCCCAGGCCAGGGATCGAACCGGCAGCCCTTGCACTGCAAGGCGGTGTCCTTACCCACTGGACCACCAGAGAAGCCCGTAAGTGGGTTTTTATTGTTGTTAAATGGAAAGTTATATTTTTGTAAGTTTGATTTATTGATTGATTGATTTATTGGGTTGCTCTGGGTCTTCAATGCTACATACAGGCTTTCTCTAGTTGCAGAGACTGGGGACTCCTCTTCCCTGTGGCGCACAGGCTTCTCATTGCCATGGCTTCCCTTGTTGCAGAGCACGGACTTTAGGCACATGGACTCAGTAATGGTGGTGCACAGGTTTAGTTGCTCTACAGTGTGAGGAATCTTCCAGAACCAGGGATTGAATCCACGTCCCCTGCTTTGGCAGGTGGATCCACTGCAACACCAGGGAAGTTCTGGAAAGTTATTGTTAATGTAATTCAAGGAGATTTTCAAATAATGGACCCTTGACCTGCTTCTGAATTGTGATCTGTAATACATACAGCAGCTCATGGTTGTCACAGACTGTTGTGACTTCAATCTTGATACAATTCAATAAGCATCTTGGAACGATTTCATATGTACTAGGCTAGCATTTCCATAATTTCCGTCATTATAAGTGCATGGCTTTTTAAAATACCCATTCCCAGTCTCTGCCATGGCCATGACCAAGTAGGGCTAAGATGAATCCAGGGATTGATACATTTAAACAAGAAATGTTAATATTTATGTACAGCATTCAGAGAAGGATTAAAAAACATATTCACCAAGACTTTAAAGTTAGCTCTCCACTGCTATGTGACATATGCTGCCTTTAATCTCCAAAAAAAGAAATGTTTCATGATAGTGAAGTAATTAGTCTTCTCTTAAAACCATCAGTCAGCAATTTTTTTCTGTAAAGAATCAGATAATAAATGTCTTACACTGAATGAGCTATTATGATCTCTGCCAGAACTGCTTGGCTCTGTCGTTGTAGCATAAAAGCAGCCACAGACAAGATGTATTTGGGACTTCCCTGGTGGTGCAATGGAAAGGAGTCACCTGCCAGTGCAGGAGACAGGGGTTCAATCCTTTGTCTGGGAAGATTCCGCATGCCAAGGAGCAGTTAGGAGCATGCTTCATGACTACTTAGCCTGCATGCTTAGAACCCCTGCTCTGCAACAAGAGAAGCCACAGCAATGAGAATCCTGCCTGCTGCAACTAGAGAAAGCCTGTGTGCAGCAACAAAAACCCAGCACAGCCAAAAAAATAAATTACATTTTTTAAAAACGATCTATTTGAATGGAGGGCCTCCAACTTTATTTACAAGAGCAGGAAACAGATGGGACATACCTGTTTTTGGAAATAAAGTTTCCAATCAAACTTTTTTGTAAAAACAGGTAGCAGCCTAGAGTTTCCCCCCCAGCCATAATTCACTTGCCAGGGCACGCTCATGGTAAAGAACCCACCTACCACTGCAGGAGACATAAAGACGTGGATTCAGTCCCTAGGTCGGGAAGATCCCCTGGAGGAGGGCACGCCAACCCAGTCCAGTATTCTTGCCTGGAGAATTCCATGGATGGAGCAGGGATCACTGGACTTAGGAAACTGGCACCTTGTGATCTGTAATACATACAGCAGCTCATGGTTGTCACAGACTGTTGTGACTTCAATCTTGATACAATTCAATAAGCATCTTGGAACGATTTCATATGTACTAGGCTAGCATTTCCATAATTTCCGTCATTATAAGTGCATGGCTTTTTAAAATACCCATTCCCAGTCTCTGCCATGGCCATGACCAAGTAGGGCTAAGATGAATCCAGGGATTGATACATTTAAACAAGAAATGTTAATATTTATGTACAGCATTCAGAGAAGGATTAAAAAACATATTCACCAAGACTTTAAAGTTAGCTCTCCACTGCTATGTGACATATGCTGCCTTTAATCTCCAAAAAAAGAAATGTTTCATGATAGTGAAGTAATTAGTCTTCTCTTAAAACCATCAGTCAGCAATTTTTTTCTGTAAAGAATCAGATAATAAATGTCTTACACTGAATGAGCTATTATGATCTCTGCCAGAACTGCTTGGCTCTGTCGTTGTAGCATAAAAGCAGCCACAGACAAGATGTATTTGGGACTTCCCTGGTGGTGCAATGGAAAGGAGTCACCTGCCAGTGCAGGAGACAGGGGTTCAATCCTTTGTCTGGGAAGATTCCGCATGCCAAGGAGCAGTTAGGAGCATGCTTCATGACTACTTAGCCTGCATGCTTAGAACCCCTGCTCTGCAACAAGAGAAGCCACAGCAATGAGAATCCTGCCTGCTGCAACTAGAGAAAGCCTGTGTGCAGCAACAAAAACCCAGCACAGCCAAAAAAATAAATTACATTTTTTAAAAACGATCTATTTGAATGGAGGGCCTCCAACTTTATTTACAAGAGCAGGAAACAGATGGGACATACCTGTTTTTGGAAATAAAGTTTCCAATCAAACTTTTTTGTAAAAACAGGTAGCAGCCTAGAGTTTCCCCCCCAGCCATAATTCACTTGCCAGGGCACGCTCATGGTAAAGAACCCACCTACCACTGCAGGAGACATAAAGACGTGGATTCAGTCCCTAGGTCGGGAAGATCCCCTGGAGGAGGGCACGCCAACCCAGTCCAGTATTCTTGCCTGGAGAATTCCATGGATGGAGCAGCCTGGCGGGCTACAGTACCTGGAGTCACAAAGAGTTGGACTTAACTGAGTACCCAAGACATAGTTTGCCAGCTCCTGCCTCCTCTTATGGCAATCTGAACCTCCAGTGGACATCGCCCGCCCCCGCAAGGGGCAGGGAACAGAGTCTCCTTGGAGAAAATTAACATTCCTTTTTCTGTCACTCTCAGTTGCCTCTGTGCATTGCTCCCAACTCTATTCCCACAAAAATTTCTTCTGTGTCAAACTTTTCTTCAGTCAGTAGCACAAAAGCGCCAAAGTTCTTTCTTAACCCTGCTGTTGTCTTAAAGCACGGGTACATCTACTTGAAACAAACACAAGGGAATAAATACTTAAGTAAACAAGTACGTTTACAAGGATTCAGCAGCCTTCTTTGATCTAATGAATGGAAGGTAAATTTGTTATGAGATGCACCACAATAAAGCTGGACTTCCAGTGGCTAAGAGTTCACCCTCCCAATGCAGGGCTCCTGGGTTCCAGCACTGGCTAGGGAACTAGATTCTGCATGCCACAATCAAGACCCAGCACAGTTAAATAAATGATTTTTTTAATAAGGAGGGTGTATCGGACTCCCCTCCTGGTACAACAGATAAGAATCTGCCTGCCAGTGCAGTGGACACAGATTCTATCCCTGATCCAGGAAGATTCCACATGCTTCAGGGCAACTTAACCCCTGCACTACGACTACTAAGCCCAGACTCTACGCAGCTCCTGAAGCCCATGCGCTTACAGCCTTTGCTCCTTCACAAGAGAAGCCACCACAATGGGAAGCCCACATACCGCAACAAAAAGCAGCCCCCATTTGCCACAACTAGAGAAAACCTGTGCAGCAACAGAGACCCAGTGCAACCATAAAAAATAAAATTATTATTTTTTTAAAACTGTATATATTTGGGGCTTCCCCTGGTGGTCCAGTGGGTAAGGACACCGCCTTGCAGTGCAAGGGGCGCCGGTTCGAGCCCTGGTCTGGGAAGATCCCACGTGCTGCGGAGCGGCTGGACCGATGTGTCCAATCGCCGAGCCGGGGCTCTGGAGCGCATGCGCCCAAGAGCCGGCGCTCTACGACAACAGAGGCCACCGCGATGGGAGGCCCACAGGAGCCAAAGAACAAAGACGGATGAAAATAGAGAAATGAAAGACCAATAGAAGTGGCCCGCCCACTCCCCTCCCTCCTCAACCCGACCCCCGCCCAAAATAAATAAATAAATAAATCTTCAAAAAAAAACCAAAAAAACCTGTATATATTTGTTACCAAGATCAAGCTCTACACTGCACAACAAGCCAATGAATTTGAGACCAGGTATTGAGGAAGAGAATAAAAAGCAGAGGGTTAATGCCTCAAAATAACCTTCTTATCAGGGTCTGGTTCGTGTGTGGATCAGAGTTGGGGGGAGGCGAGGAAGCAAAGTAAAAAGACCATTAATCTTGCAAACATCTCCTAGAATGGCAAGCCTTGGGCAGAAGACAGTGTGAATTTCTTCCTTCCAGCTGTACTCAGGTGGACAGCATTCTAAACAAAATCAGGTAGAGGAGCAGGATTCTCTGAAGCAGGCCATTATGTATAATTATAGTAACAAAAGCAACAAAAAGCAAGCAATAGTTTGAACTCAGAGTCAGAATTGGCTTTTGTCCGCAACAGATGGAAGAGGTTAGATTCTTCCCTTGGTTCACAGGCCTGAGCATGGAAGGGTGGCAATGCACTGTGAGGACCGGTGTGTGCTGTGAGAGGGTCTCATGCCACTGCTTTTTGGGGTGATCTCTTCCTCTGTTTCTGACCACCATAAAACTGTTATTCGGTGCGCTCAGTGAAGCACCCAACTCCACTCGTGGTCAATAAAAAGGAGGTTTATCAAGCGGGCCAGCAACCACTTGCTTTCAAACTGAGTTCTTGGCCAGGGCCCCTGACTTCTGGTAGCGGACAGCTTTTAAAGGTGTTCTGTCTCTAGAAAACCTGCTAGTAGTCCCATTTACATCTGCAGACCCGCTAGCAGTCACATCTACACTTTTCTTTGTTTCAGATAAGAGTTAATTACATGGCAGTGCCAGGGTGAATAATAATGAGTGTTAGGCTCTCTATCAGCAGCAAGCTGGTCATCTTCAAAGTCAAACTATCTATCAGAAGCAAATTGGTCTCAGGACCGAGATACAGAAGCCAGAAGTATGCGGTTATGCTCTAAAGTTAAGCTCGTTTTTTCCCTAAGTACAAGCAGCCTTAACAGAGAGCAAACATGAGCAGAGAATAAACAATTTTAACAAAGAATGAGCCGGTTTTTAAGTGAACTATGTTACATATCAAGTGACCGTTTCACATTCCCTCCTTGACTTGTTTTAGAAAGACGGGCATTAGCTTTCTTTAAATGTTTGGTAGAATTCACCTGTGAAGCCATCTGGCCCTGGGCTCTTATTTTTGGTTAGGTTTTTGATCACAAATTCGATTTCTGAGTTTGTGATTGGGTTATTTATAGTTTCTATTTCTTCCTGGTTCAGTCTTGGGAGATTAATCTTCCAAGAAACTGTCCATTTCTTCCAGTTTGTTGCCATATAGTTGTTCATAATAGTCTCTGATAATCTTTCGTATTTCTGAGAAATTAATTTTTTTTTTCCAACTTTCCAGCTGTAAGCCGAAATTCTCTGAAGCAGGCCATTATGTATAATTATAGTAACAAAAGCAACAAAAGCAAGCAATAGTTTGAACTCAGAGTCAGAATTGGCTTTTGTCCGCAACAGATGGAAGAGGTTAGATTCTTCCCTTGGTTCACAGGCCTGAGCATGGAAGGGTGGCAATGCACTGTGAGGACCGGTGTGTGCTGTGAGAGGGTCTCATGCCACTGCTTTTTGGGGTGATCTCTTCCTCTGTTTCTGACCACCATAAAACTGTTATTCGGTGCGCTCAGTGAAGCACCCAACTCCACTCGTGGTCAATAAAAAGGAGGTTTATCAAGCGGGCCAGCAACCACTTGCTTTCAAACTGAGTTCTTGGCCAGGGCCCCTGACTTCTGGTAGCGGACAGCTTTTAAAGGTGTTCTGTCTCTAGAAAACCTGCTAGTAGTCCCATTTACATCTGCAGACCCGCTAGCAGTCACATCTACACTTTTCTTTGTTTCAGATAAGAGTTAATTACATGGCAGTGCCAGGGTGAATAATAATGAGTGTTAGGCTCTCTATCAGCAGCAAGCTGGTCATCTTCAAAGTCAAACTATCTATCAGAAGCAAATTGGTCTCATGACTGAGATACAGAAGCCAGAAGTATGCAATTACGCACTAATGTTAAGCACAAGGGTTTTTTTTTTTTCTAAGTACAACCAGCCTTAACAGAGAGCAAACATGAGCAAAGAATACACAATTTTAACAAAGAATGTGCCGGTTTTTAAGTGAATCCTTTTACATTTCAAGTGAGCCATTTCACATTCCCTCCTTGACTTGTTTTAGAAAGACGGGCATTAGCTTTCTTTAAATGTTTGGTAGAATTCACCTGTGAAGCCATCTGGCCCTGGGCTCTTATTTTTGGTTAGGTTTTTGATCACAAATTCGATTTCTGAGTTTGTGATTGGGTTATTTATAGTTTCTATTTCTTCCTGGTTCAGTCTTGGGAGATTAATCTTCTCCAAGAAACTGTCCATTTCTTCCAGTTTGTTGCCATATAGTTGTTCATAATAGTCTCTGATAATCTTTCGTATTTCTGCATTATCTGTTATAATCTCTCCTTTTTCATTTTTGATTTGGTTGATCTGGTTCTTCTCTCTTTTTTTCTTGATGAGTCTGACCAGTGGTTTGTCAATTTTATTTAGTTAAATCATTGACTCATTTACGGTGGTTAGGGGGTTATGTTGAGCTCTTAATACATTATTTTAACTGCATATACCTTTTCTTTTACATAGTTCAGGATGCTTTTAATTATGCATGACCCCACTGTTATTCCTATTAAGAATAGCAGCAGAGGGCCTGCCATAGCAGAGATTAAAGTCGTGAGCCAGTGGGACCAGGTGTATAGGGACTAGAACCCGTTACCCGAGACCTGTCTCTGGAGCTCTCTCTGTTTCACATTATCTCTTACAAGCACTAGAGTGTCTCGTATTATTCCTGATTGACTGGCGTAAAAACAGCAAGTCTCTCCTAGGGCCATGCAGAGGCCTTGTTGCTTAAGGAAAAGCAGGCGGAGGCCTCATCTGTTTTGTAAGACTACTTCAGCCAGAGAGTTTACTTGTTGCTCGAACCTGGATATAGAGCTCTCAAGAAGGCCCAGATCTTTGTCAGCTTGTTGACTTAATTCTCTAAGATTCTGGTCCCCGACTACTAGGGAGGCTGCCCCCATAGCAGCTGAGCCTGGCTATGCCTAATCCTACAAGCAAAGGCACTAAGATTGGAGCTGCCCGTCGGACTCTGGGGGACTGGATATGGTTCAGGTGTTCTCGTCCTTCAGTTCCCCCATATATGTACACCCGGGGAACTACATGTACCAAGATACATAGCTCAGGGTTTTTGGTTTCTTGAAGCATCTGGTGTCGCGGGCACTGTGCTGCAGCTTACTCTGACTCCTATTCTTATTAGTTCTCACTAATAAGAGGCACTATCTTAAATAGATCAGAGACCTTTTAAGTCATAGTGTAGTCCCCTCAGAGTCATGAGCCTCGGACTTGGATAATAAAGTGTCATGGTATTGAGTATTGTCAAACCAAGAGTAGTTTTATTAATCATAAAACATATAATAATCAGAATCAAGATTCCATTAATCAGGATTCAAATAAAGGCAAGCACAAATAATCAGAACTCAATCAAATGCAAACAGATGTTCTTACCTTAGAGCTGGAAAGTCTCAATCTCATATCGGGCTCAGCCGATCTCCATGAGTGAGCCTCCTGCACAATCTTACTTTACCCTTTTTATATTTATCTCAACTAGAAATCTCAAGTTAATTAGTAATCATAAAGAAGCTTTTTGTTTCTCTAGAGATGCAAAAGAGGTCATCACTGGAGCCCTTTCTCCCCCACCAACACCTTTGCCCTTGAGGGGAAACATTCTTACAATTCTTAAGTTACAAAGGGAACCCTGAGTTGTAAAGTGTTATACTTATCATTAAAAAGGGGCCAAGAGGAAGAGCCTTTGTGCTCTGTATTAGCACCTATTCATCTTCAGAAGAGGTCTCAGAGAGGCGAGGCTTGCAGGCAGCGCTTATAGTTAGTATGAGGAGACATTTGTCTGCTCGGCCCGGATAGCTTTTCTTGATCTTTCCTGTGAGAAGTGAATATGCCTTTACTTGCCCATGACACTGGCATGCCACAGAGGGGGTGATGCCCAGAGTACAGGCAAACCAGGTGGTGGGAGGAGCCACTAGTAGGGACTGGGGGTCTTCATGGCCCTTGATCTTAAAGATATTGAGGACTGAGGAACAGGAATCTTTAAAAGGTGACTGACTCAAATCATACATTGGAGAATGTATGCAGGTACCTTGACCCTGTAGATTTCCCAGAGTCAGGGAGGGGTGCTTCCCCCATGCACATAGGCCCTCTATCTGAGCCTCAGATGGGCTGATTTCCCAAATCTGGTTATTGTGAGTGCCCATGGTGGAATTTACCCCAATTCCCATGTAGTAAGGTGGGCAGGGGTCCAGGCAAAACCAGCAATCACTAGCTAGATTAGACCTGGTGGCATTAGCAAACCTGTACACGGTGGTCAGCATGGAGAAGATAGGATCTGTGGTTAATGGAGGAAATGGTTGGTGAGGAGCTGGTTCGGTTGTGGCAACTGACATTGGGGCTCAGGAAGGTTCGTAATGAATTGCTGGTCACGGGGATGGGGCAATGAAGCCTCTATCTGGTCTTTTGGGGTTCAGAACTCATGACAGGGCCTTCCTCTCAATAGTAAACCTCACCCCAGGATCATAACCTGAGACATATAACCTAAGGCCCCAAGTCTTTTCAGTGGACGAGGCGTCCCAGTGATGAATAGTTAGGTTTAAAAGGTTACACATGCTGACTGTCAAACACTGGGGTGTATCCTGACGGCTGAGGTGTATATACGGGTCTTTGTCGGTCCAGGGTGCAATAGTTTCACATCCCCAGGCAGCACAGTAGTAGTCACCTTCTTTACCACAACGGTCTGGCCCGTCTGCCGGGAAACATTCTTACAATTCTTAAGTTACAAAGGAACCCTGAGTTGTAAAGTGTTATACTTATCATTAAAAAGGGGCCAAGAGGAAGAGCCTTTGTGCTCTGTATTAGCACCTATTCATCTTCAGAAGAGGTCTCAGAGAGGCGAGGCTTGCAGGCAGCGCTTATAGTTAGTATGAGGAGACATTTGTCTGCTCGGCCCGGATAGCTTTTCTTGATCTTTCCTGTGAGAAGTGAATATGCCTTTACTTGCCCATGACACTGGCATGCCACAGAGGGGGTGATGCCCAGAGTACAGGCAAACCAGGTGGTGGGAGGAGCCACTAGTAGGGACTGGGGGTCTTCATGGCCCTTGATCTTAAAGATATTGAGGACTGAGGAACAGGAATCTTTAAAAGGTGACTGACTCAAATCATACATTGGAGAATGTATGCAGGTACCTTGACCCTGTAGATTTCCCAGAGTCAGGGAGGGGTGCTTCCCCCATGCACATAGGCCCTCTATCTGAGCCTCAGATGGGCTGATTTCCCAAATCTGGTTATTGTGAGTGCCCATGGTGGAATTTACCCCAATTCCCATGTAGTAAGGTGGGCAGGGGTCCAGGCAAAACCAGCAATCACTAGCTAGATTAGACCTGGTGGCATTAGCAAACCTGTACACGGTGGTCAGCATGGAGAAGATAGGATCTGTGGTTAATGGAGGAAATGGTTGGTGAGGAGCTGGTTCGGTTGTGGCAACTGACATTGGGGCTCAGGAAGGTTCGTAATGAATTGCTGGTCACGGGGATGGGGCAATGAAGCCTCTATCTGGTCTTTTGGGGTTCAGAACTCATGACAGGGCCTTCCTCTCAATAGTAAACCTCACCCCAGGATCATAACCTGAGACATATAACCTAAGGCCCCAAGTCTTTTCAGTGGACGAGGCGTCCCAGTGATGAATAGTTAGGTTTAAAAGGTTACACATGCTGACTGTCAAACACTGGGGTGTATCCTGACGGCTGAGGTGTATATACGGGTCTTTGTCGGTCCAGGGTGCAATAGTTTCACATCCCCAGGCAGCACAGTAGTAGTCACCTTCTTTACCACAACGGTCTGGCCCGTCTGCCGGGCAAACATAGAATTCTGTGGTCTGAATTCCCCTTTCGAAACTTAGGCTTCCACATCCAACTGTCGCAGAACTACCCCGGTGAAATGAACTTCCCACCATGGCGACACCTAAGGTTGGCCATAGATCACAAAAGTCAAATTCAAAGACAGGTAGTCTGTCTCCAGTGTAAGCTGACACTGCAGCCCCAGTAACAGCATTCCTAAGTATCCAGGAGAAGTTTCCTGGGGTGTACTGGTTCGCAGTGCACCCCCAATAGTCCGTGAAGGTGGGAAGCCATCCTAATAGTATCAAGGCATAAGGGAGGGGCCCCAGACAAGTCTTATCTTTAAGGGGTCTTGTCCTCCAACGGACTTGGCGACTCTCCATGTTTCAGTTGGCAGAGGTGCCTCCGCTTCCGTCTCGTTCGGTGGGCGTGGGTCTCGGGTCGGGCTGGTGGTGACTTTCTTCACCTGGGTGTGATGAATCCAGGAGTGGATGCCGTCAACATTCACTGCTGTGGGAGTGATCAGGATCACCAGGTGAGAGCCCTTCCACCCGGGACCCAAGGTCTCTGTCTTGTGTCTCTTAATCCACACCAGGTCACCCAGTTGGAAGGAATGTAAGTCAGCCAGGGCAGGTCCTTGGATGGCTGAACAGACCATCTCAGCTATCTCCTTCTGAACCCTTTGTAATGCCTGTAATGACTGCAGCAGGTTGTGGTTAGAGGTTGCAGACATTATTCTGGTACTATCTTAGGAAGTACTGAAAGCATTTTAACTTGATTTGAGACTTAAACCTAGGGTCCAGACCTGATCAAACCCTGCTTGGGACTTGAACCTACGTAGCTGGAGCTTGAATTCCAGCCAAAAGCCTGGTTGGGACTTGAACCCATGTGACTGGGGCTTGAACCTAGCCAAAACCTGGTTTGGGACTCGAACCCATGTGGCTAAGGCTTAACCCCAGCCAAAACCCTGCTTGGGATTTGAATCCACGTAGTCAGGACTCAATTCCAGCCAAAACCCTGTCTGGGACTTGAACCCACGCGGCCGGGACTTAATCCAGCACTCACCCAATGTCTGGACTCACTGAGGCTCAGGTTCTTCATGCCTCAACACAGAAAGAATTCAGCGAGAGGCAGAGTGATAGGCAAGAAGAGGGTTTATTAGGATAGGGTACTTGTAAAGGTGCAAGTGGGGGGGTTTTTCCCCTGAGTGGGCAATATATATAGGAAACCTCCCTGTCAAGTAGACGGTGCAACTCAGGCCCCGGACACCTAAGGTTGGCCATAGATCACAAAGTCAAATTCAAAGACAGGTAGTCTGTCTCCAGTGTAAGCTGACACTGCAGCCCCAGTAACAGCATTCCTAAGTATCCAGGAGAAGTTTCCTGGGGTGTACTGGTTCGCAGTGCACCCCCAATAGTCCGTGAAGGTGGGAAGCCATCCTAATAGTATCAAGGCATAAGGGAGGGGCCCCAGACAAGTCTTATCTTTAAGGGGTCTTGTCCTCCAACGGACTTGGCGACTCTCCATGTTTCAGTTGGCAGAGGTGCCTCCGCTTCCGTCTCGTTCGGTGGGCGTGGGTCTCGGGTCGGGCTGGTGGTGACTTTCTTCACCTGGGTGTGATGAATCCAGGAGTGGATGCCGTCAACATTCACTGCTGTGGGAGTGATCAGGATCACCAGGTGAGAGCCCTTCCACCCGGGACCCAAGGTCTCTGTCTTGTGTCTCTTAATCCACACCAGGTCACCCAGTTGGAAGGAATGTAAGTCAGCCAGGGCAGGTCCTTGGATGGCTGAACAGACCATCTCAGCTATCTCCTTCTGAACCCTTTGTAATGCCTGTAATGACTGCAGCAGGTTGTGGTTAGAGGTTGCAGACATTATTCTGGTACTATCTTAGGAAGTACTGAAAGCATTTTAACTTGATTTGAGACTTAAACCTAGGGTCCAGACCTGATCAAACCCTGCTTGGGACTTGAACCTACGTAGCTGGAGCTTGAATTCCAGCCAAAAGCCTGGTTGGGACTTGAACCCATGTGACTGGGGCTTGAACCTAGCCAAAACCTGGTTTGGGACTCGAACCCATGTGGCTAAGGCTTAACCCCAGCCAAAACCCTGCTTGGGATTTGAATCCACGTAGTCAGGACTCAATTCCAGCCAAAACCCTGTCTGGGACTTGAACCCACGCGGCCGGGACTTAATCCAGCACTCACCCAATGTCTGGACTCACTGAGGCTCAGGTTCTTCATGCCTCAACACAGAAAGAATTCAGCGAGAGGCAGAGTGATAGGCAAGAAGAGGGTTTATTAGGATAGGGTACTTGTAAAAGGTGCAAGTGAGCAGGCAGGAAAGCTCTGCTCTGCTCTCTGCCCCCTGAGTGGGCAGCAATATATATAGGATGGTAGAAGACCTCCCCTGTCAAGTAGACGCGGATGTAGGACATACATCATTGGTTGCTTCTTCGCCAGCTCCTCCTTGGTCAGCTGTTTATACCCAGTCGAGCCTGTTTTACTGAACAAGGAGCCGCTCTCCTGAGTTACCGTCAACTCATTGGCCTCCCAACCTTTCTCAGGTGTCTCCCTTCTACCTACCGTCCCCTACTAGGACTTTACAACCACCTACCTATTCTACTCTGTCCCTATCAGTATAGGTGGCGGCTGGCCAAACAGGATTTCAAAAGGGGTCAAGCCTTTTATGTAAGGAGTGGAACATGCCCTGAGGAGGGCAAAGGGAAGGAGCGTCACCTCACCGGTCTC
Organism: Tragulus kanchil; assembly: GCA_022376925.1. NCBI lineage: Eukaryota > Metazoa > Chordata > Mammalia > Artiodactyla > Tragulidae > Tragulus > Tragulus kanchil. Next base: position 228,466,689 of record JAIOJX010000028.1, on the reverse strand, counting down.
TATGGATAATTTAGTCCGGGTCTCCTTTAAGGTCTGATTCATCCTTTCTACCTGTCCTGAACTTTGGGGATAGTATGCGCAATGCAATTTCCAATTAATCCCCAGAGACTTAGTAATTCCCTCAGTAAGCTTAGATATAAAAGTACGTCCATTGTCAGAACCTATGGATGCAGGTAGCCCAAACCGAGGAGAAATTTCATTCAGAATCTTTTTGACTGTTGGTCTGTGCCATCTTGGTTTTTGTAGGAAATGCCTCTACCCACCCAGAGAATGTGTCTACCAAAACTAATAAGTATTTATAACTGTACTGACCTGGTTTGACTTCTGTGAAATCAATTTTCCAGTGTCTGCCAGGAGTGAGCCCATAGTCCCGTACTCTTGGTGCAGTTACACTGACCTTAACATTGTTGGCAGGTGATGCATCCTTGTATGGTCTCCTGGGTAAGCTGGTCTAGATGAGGAAAAAAGAATTCTTTTCTGATTAATTTGGTCAGCTTAGTTTTTCCTAGGTGTGTGCCTTCACGGGGTTGTCCTATCAGTTGGTGGCCCAATGTCTGAGGGAGGAAAACTCTGCCGTCCTGAAGGAGTATCCATCCACAGGGATCTATGTTTTGGCCTTCTGTGCTGTTTGGAGATCTGCCTCAGAATAGGTGGGGAAGTCGGGTAGCACCGTCAGGAGAAGTGCCAGGAAACAAGTGGCTCCTTGGAGGGCGCTTCTTTAGCTGCCTGGTCAGCCAGCTGGTTCCCTCTTGCTTCTTTAGAGTCTCCCTTTTGGTGGCCCGGGCAGTGGATTATTGCCATTTTGTTAGGGGCCCAGACAGCTGCCAAGAGGTCTAAGATTTCAATTTTGTTTTTAATGTCTTTTCCTTCATCTGTCAGGAGTCCTCTTTCCCTGTATATGGCCCCATGGACGTGAGCAGTAGCAAATGCATATCGGCTGTCCATGTAAATGTTTACAGTCTGTCCAGCCCCTAGCTTTAAGGCTTCTGTCAGGGTGATCAGCTCAGCCTTTTGAGCCGATGTTCCAGAAGGCAAAGGCTTGGCCCATAGAGTATCTTGTAATGTAACTACAGCTGCCCCCGCATACCTGACCCCCATTGCGCACGAAGCTACTGCCATCTTAGAACAGAGTTAGGTTGGGCTACGGCCAGGGGACGTCTGTTAAGTCCGCCCATAGTCCTTGGAGGGTGTTGGCCAGTTCTAGGCAATTGTGCTGGGGGCCGCCTGCTTCAGTTTCAGGCAACAGCGTGGCGGGTGTTTATGGCTGTCATCTGCTGGAACTGGATGCAGGGCTGATCTGGAAGCAAGACTTGGTAGTGGGTTAACTGGGAGTTGAGCATCCATCTATTGGGGATGCCTCGGAGGAGGGCTTCCACTGCATGGGGGGCTGTAAACAGCAGGTCTTGGCCCAGAGTCAACTTGTCGGCATCTAGCACAAACATAGCCATAGTGGCAACTGCCCTAAGACATGAAGGCCATCCCACAGCCTCAGGGTCCAGCCTTTTTGATAGGTAGGCCACCGGCCTATTCCAGGGGCCTAGTCTTTGGGTCAGGTCCCCTCGGGCCATTCCCTTTTATTCATGTACGTATAGATGGGACGACTTTCTCAAGTTGGGCGAGGCTAATGCTGGGTCTGACACTAGGGTACATTTGAGGGTTTGAAATGCTTGTTCTCCCTCCTCAGTCCAATTAAAGTCTTTTTGGGGTCCTTTGGTAACAGTGTAGAGGGGCTTGGCAATTTCTGCAAACATGAGAATCCACAGGTGGCAGTAACCTACAGTTCCCAGAAATTCTCATACTTGCCTCTTATTTTGGGGCACTTGGATGTGGGTGATGGCCCACACACGTTGCTCAGATAGGGCTCTTACCTTGCTGGAGAACATATCCTAGGTAAGTTGACCAGGAAGTGCAAAGTTGTGCCTTCTTGGCGGATACCCAATAGCCAAGTTCCTGCAGCATCCCAAGTAGAGTCCTGGTGGCTTGGAAGCAGTCTTCCTTGGAGGTCACAGCCAGCAGGAGATCATCTACATACTGGAAGAGGATTACTCCTGGGTTTTCACGTTGGAATTCCTGGAGATCCTGGCAAAGAGCTTCATCAAACAGGGTGGGGGAATTTTTGAACCCCTGAGGAAGTCATGTCAAAGTTAACTGACCATTTTCTCCTTTCTCAGGGTCAGCCCACTCACAGGCAAAGACAGGCTGACTCACTTTAGCCAGGGGACTGCTAAAGAAAGCGTCTTTTAGGTCTAGTACTGTGTACATTTGTTTCTCTGGTGGAAGTCCACTCAAAAGCGTATAAGGGTTGGGGACGGTAGGATGTATGTCCGCAACTCATTTGTTAACTTCTGTTAAGTCTTGGACCAGCCTATGGTCTCCTGTCCCAGTCTTCTCGACCAGGAGTAACGGGGTGTTCCAGGGAGAGCGGCAGGGGACTGGGATTCCAGCTTGCTGAAGCCGCCTGATGTGAACTTCTATCCCCTTCCTGGCCTCTGCTGATAAAGGGTATTGTTTTATTTGAATCAGGGCCACCGAACTTTTGAGTTGGACTGTTACTGGTGGCTGGTGCACAGCTAGCCCCAGTGGGTTTGTTTCTGCCCATACACCAGGGTACTCAGTCTGTAACTGCGCAAGGAAATCTTGGCTTGAAGACGGTAGTTCAGTATCTATTAGCAGGTATTCGTCCCCCAGGGGTAGGGTTAGAAGGATTTTATCAGTTTTATCCAGCTCCTGAAGGTTTACATTTAATGGAGGCTTTTTCAAAAGTAATGGTGGTTCGTAGTTTATGCAGCAAGTCTCATCCCAAGAGGAGGTGTGAACACTCTGGTATGACTAGGAATGAGTGAGTGACGGTTCCTTTTCCTAGGTTTATTTTTCGTTTCGTAGTCCAGGGGCAGAGTTGGGTGCCAGTTGCTCCTTGGATCAGAGTCATTTTGTCATTTAGGGGACCACCTGCTTGCTGAAGAACCAAATAGGTGGCCCTGGTGTCCACTAGGAAGTTTACAGGCTTGCCCCCTACAGTTAGTTTGACCATGGGCTCTGGGGGTCGGGTAATAGAGCCCCGGCCCCGTCAGTCAGTTTCCAACTGGAGCACAGGCACTGGCTTAGTTTTCTGGTAGGGGCGTTCATTTTTCCAGTGTCCAATTTCCTTGCAATAAGCACACTGGTCCTTTTTAAGACCTTCTTGTCTCTTCTGGTACTCTCTGTACTCCCTACATTTTTCTATCTTGGTCTTGCTTTTCCTAGGGCTGCGACTACAACTTTGGCCATCTTTTTTGCCTGTCTGTCCTCAGGACTATCTCTGTTATCAAAGACTTTCTGTGCCACTTCCATTCATTCTGTCAACAATTTACCCTGGAAGCCTTCAATTTTTTGTAACTTCTTTCTAATATCTGGGGCAGACTGAGAGATGAAGACGATATTAAGAGCCCGTCAAGTCTCTGGAGCTTCCAAGCTTATCAGGGTATACGTCTGATAGGCGTCAAGCAATCGCTCTAAAAAGGCAGAGGGGGATTCCTCTGTGCCTTGTACTGCCTCTGTTACTTTGGATAAATTTTTGGGTTGTTTTTCAGTGGCCCGGAGACCCTCCAGCAGAGCCTGGTGATTGGTGGTGAGAGACTCCTTACCTTGGTCGGAATTAGGGTCCCAGTTTGGCCTCTCGGTGGGGAAGACATGCTCAACGTATGTTGCTTCTGCAGGTCTCCTGTCTGGCCCCAGGACATGCTTCCTGGCTTCCAGACAAATATGTTCCCTCTCCCCAGAATATGGAGAAGCTGTTGACGGTCATCCCAGGTGGGCTAGTGTGTAAAGAAGACAGTTTCTAACAGAGTAATCAGACCTTGCGTTTTTTCAGAGAAACGGGGGTTTTGGTTTTTCCAGTTATATAAATCGCTGGTGGAGAAGGGAACATAGACCCTAAAGGGGTGAAGATCCATGCTGGTGTTTCCCCCCATGGCTGGAGCCTGTCTCAGGGGGAGAATGGGAGGGAGTTGCTCAGCACCAGTTTTTCCTTCCCCAGGACCCAAAGATGAGTTGGGGCTGGCAGGTTGGCTCTGAGAGGGAGGGTAAGGAACTGGAGGGGCGAAGGGTGGCACCAGCGAGTATAGGGGCCCGGGTTGATAAGAAGATCAACCATGCATATGAGCCGAGCTCAGGGGGTCTTCCTCTCCTGGCACCGCCCAATGTTATAAAGTGGTGGGATGTCGGGGTCTTCCGGAGGAACCTGGAGAACTGGGGGGTTTTTGTTAGAAGCCTCTTTGGAGACAAGAACAGAGGCTTTATAAAGGCTCCGGGTCAGAGCCCCCCTCATCCATGAAGGGGGTTCTTCAACCAGGAGCCTCCAGGCAACAATATAGGGGATCTGGTCGGGGTGGCCTGGCGCCCTGAAGATGACGTTTTGAACTCGAACGACAGCCTCTGGGTCAAAGAAGCCCTCAGATGGCCAGTCTACTCCAAATGTGGGCCACTCTAGGGAACAAAATGTGGTCAGCTTTCTCTTATGGACCCGATCTCTTGATTGGTGAGCTGCATCCTGGAAATCTTTAAAATAACTCAGGATTAGTTGCAGGGGGGTTGCAGGGTCAGAACAGGGTTGACCCATGATAGCAGAAGTGAACACACAGAAAACCACACAAACAAAGGCACTACCAGGAAAAGAACAGGAAAAACTGCAGACGGGATGTGGCCAGATCTCATTCAGAGAGTGAACACAAAGACCCTCCAGCAGAGCCTGGTGATTGGTGGTGAGAGACTCCTTACCTTGGTCGGAATTAGGGTCCCAGTTTGGCCTCTCGGTGGGAAGACATGCTCAACGATGTTGCTTCTGCAGGTCTCCTGTCTGGCCCCAGGACATGCTTCCTGGCTTCCAGACAAATATGTTCCCTCTCCCCAGAATATGGAGAAGCTGTTGACGGTCATCCCAGGTGGGCTAGTGTGTAAAGAAGACAGTTTCTAACAGAGTAATCAGACCTTGCGTTTTTTCAGAGAAACGGGGGTTTTGGTTTTTCCAGTTATATAAATCGCTGGTGGAGAAGGGAACATAGACCCTAAAGGGGTGAAGATCCATGCTGGTGTTTCCCCCCATGGCTGGAGCCTGTCTCAGGGGGAGAATGGGAGGGAGTTGCTCAGCACCAGTTTTTCCTTCCCCAGGACCCAAAGATGAGTTGGGGCTGGCAGGTTGGCTCTGAGAGGGAGGGTAAGGAACTGGAGGGGCGAAGGGTGGCACCAGCGAGTATAGGGGCCCGGGTTGATAAGAAGATCAACCATGCATATGAGCCGAGCTCAGGGGGTCTTCCTCTCCTGGCACCGCCCAATGTTATAAAGTGGTGGGATGTCGGGGTCTTCCGGAGGAACCTGGAGAACTGGGGGGTTTTTGTTAGAAGCCTCTTTGGAGACAAGAACAGAGGCTTTATAAAGGCTCCGGGTCAGAGCCCCCCTCATCCATGAAGGGGGTTCTTCAACCAGGAGCCTCCAGGCAACAATATAGGGGATCTGGTCGGGGTGGCCTGGCGCCCTGAAGATGACGTTTTGAACTCGAACGACAGCCTCTGGGTCAAAGAAGCCCTCAGATGGCCAGTCTACTCCAAATGTGGGCCACTCTAGGGAACAAAATGTGGTCAGCTTTCTCTTATGGACCCGATCTCTTGATTGGTGAGCTGCATCCTGGAAATCTTTAAAATAACTCAGGATTAGTTGCAGGGGGGTTGCAGGGTCAGAACAGGGTTGACCCATGATAGCAGAAGTGAACACACAGAAAACCACACAAACAAAGGCACTACCAGGAAAAGAACAGGAAAAACTGCAGACGGGATGTGGCCAGATCTCATTCAGAGAGTGAACACAAAGTATGCTGGCAGAAAGATATCAGCTTGGGGCCTCAAGGCTTATAAATCCCTAGAGAATCACAAAGAACATAGAACAGAATGTCCAATCCGAAATTGAGCAGGACAGTAAGAATTCGTTCCCCAATGCTCCAATCAAACGGTGCAGCAGCAGCCAGTTCAACGGAAAATATTAGAATGAAGGGGACATACGGAAAGAGAGAGACGTCCATCCATCAGGTGAGAAGGGAGAGGAAGAAGGAATTCAGTAAATGGAGGAATTATAACAGGAGAAAGATTGAGGACTCCACCTAAATCCTATTGGGGAGGTGATGGCCAAGAGAGATGGGCTGTGTTTTGCCTTAACCACTATGCTCCTGACACATTGCATGGAAGTTGTCTTGCTGGGGGCAGGTGCCCTCAAGGCCTAGTCTGTTCCGTGTCCCCCTAATCCTGTCATGGGAGTCTTAATGTGGCAGGCGCCCTCTTGCTTTTAGTTGCCTGACCTGTGCCCACAGGGTATTACATGGCCTGGTCCTCAGTTTGAGAGAGAGAAAAGGAGGACTCTCACCCGTTCGGGCACTTGCTACTGAGGCAGAGCCGGCAGTGGGAGCTTTGGAGCCCGCCAGAGAGTCGCCCTGGCCGGGGCTCCTCAGTTGTCTCCACAGCCGCCTGTCTGTTCACAGACAGTCCCTAGAAAGAAGGAGTGGGAAGTAAGAGGGGAAAGAAAAGAGCAACCATCCAGGTATACCCGAAAACACCGAACATATGGTTTTCAGGGTGTAAGGCGACAGGAACAGAAAACAGGCTCCCCTTACCCAGAAACAGTCCAGAACCAGAGGACTTGGCGACATATTGGTGAGACAGACTCACCTCCGGAGGGATGGCAGGTACCAGGAACCTCACGACCACGGCCCATAGGTGTTGTTGTCTAGGCCAGAGCCCTGGACGCCGGCCTCCTGGAATTTAAATAACTCAGGATTAGTTGCAGGGGTTGCAGGAAATTGACCCATGATAGCAGAAGTGAACACACAGAAAACCACACAAACAAAGGCACTACCAGGAAAAGAACAGGAAAAACTGCAGACGGGATGTGGCCAGATCTCATTCAGAGAGTGAACACAAAGTATGCTGGCAGAAAGATATCAGCTTGGGGCCTCAAGGCTTATAAATCCCTAGAGAATCACAAAGAACATAGAACAGAATGTCCAATCCGAAATTGAGCAGGACAGTAAGAATTCGTTCCCCAATGCTCCAATCAAACGGTGCAGCAGCAGCCAGTTCAACGGAAAATATTAGAATGAAGGGGACATACGGAAAGAGAGAGACGTCCATCCATCAGGTGAGAAGGGAGAGGAAGAAGGAATTCAGTAAATGGAGGAATTATAACAGGAGAAAGATTGAGGACTCCACCTAAATCCTATTGGGGAGGTGATGGCCAAGAGAGATGGGCTGTGTTTTGCCTTAACCACTATGCTCCTGACACATTGCATGGAAGTTGTCTTGCTGGGGGCAGGTGCCCTCAAGGCCTAGTCTGTTCCGTGTCCCCTAATCCTGTCATGGGAGTCTTAATGTGGCAGGCGCCCTCTTGCTTTTAGTTGCCTGACCTGTGCCCACAGGGTATTACATGGCCTGGTCCTCAGTTTGAGAGAGAGAAAAGGAGGACTCTCACCCGTTCGGGCACTTGCTACTGAGGCAGAGCCGGCAGTGGGAGCTTTGGAGCCCGCCAGAGAGTCGCCCTGGCCGGGGCTCCTCAGTTGTCTCCACAGCCGCCTGTCTGTTCACAGACAGTCCCTAGAAAGAAGGAGTGGGAAGTAAGAGGGGAAAGAAAAGAGCAACCATCCAGGTATACCCGAAAACACCGAACATATGGTTTTCAGGGTGTAAGGCGACAGGAACAGAAAACAGGCTCCCCTTACCCAGAAACAGTCCAGAACCAGAGGACTTGGCGACATATTGGTGAGACAGACTCACCTCCGGAGGGATGGCAGGTACCAGGAACCTCACGACCACGGCCCATAGGTGTTGTTGTCTAGGCCAGAGCCCTGGACGCCGGCCTCACCAAGATTCTCCCAGCAGGAGCAAAGAGCCCCGTCAGCCACCCAGGAGGGCTGGTCCCTAGCAGTCCAGATGCCTCTAAGAGTTCAAGGCCATTTGGGGCAAATTAACAGAACTGAGTGCATGGAGATCCCCGAATGAGCCCCTAGATGTTATGAGGTGCGCTCAGTGAAGCACCCAACTCCGCTTGTGGTTGATAAAAAGGTTTATTAAGCTGGCCAGCGACCGGTCGCTTTCGAACTGAGTTCTTGGCGAGGGTTGCCACTTCAGGTAGGGGACAGCTTTTAAAGACATTCTGTCTCTAGTAAACCTGTTAGTAGTCCCATTTACATCTGCAGACCTGCTGGCAGTCACGTCTACACTTTTCTTTGTGTCGGGTAAGAGTTAATTACGTGGTGGTGCCAGGGTAAATAATTACCAGGGTGTTAGGCTCTCTATCAGCAGCAAGCTGGTCATCTTCAAAGTCAAACTATCTATCAGAAGCAAGCTGGTCTCTTGTCCAAGATACAGAAGCCAGGAGTATGTGATTATGCACCAAATCTAAGCACAAGGGTTTTTTTTTTTCCTAAGAAGTCCAAGCAGCCTTAACAGAGAGAAAACATGAGCAAAGAATACACAATTTTAACAAAGAATGCGCCAGTTTTTAAGTGAATCATTTTATTTTTCAAGTGAGCCATTTTACAAAACCTCAGCTAAGATTTCCCTCAGTCCCAAAGTCCCTTTCCAATCCTCTTTCCAAATCTGCTTGTCAGGGTAATATAGTGAAAGATCACAGAGCAAAGATGGAAACTCCAAAGCAAGAACGAGGTAGCCCTCCTCCAAGAACTTCTGATCGTACTCTGTCACAGCCATTTATTCTAAAGGTGACTAGGACCCACTTGTCTAGTCCAAGCTCACGGCAGGGTTAAGACAGCAGAATGACCAACTCTTTCCATACCATAAAACTCAAGAGAGGCATTAGAATTACAAGCACTAAATGACTCACTGTGTTCTGTTTCCTGGGCTTAGTGCTTTTCTCATTAAAGAAAATAGAATACTATGTACTGTTTTAAAATTTTTAATTGTAGGATCATTGCCATATAATATCGTGTTGGCTTCTGCTGTTCAGCAATGTGAATCAGCTAGAAGTATACATATATCCCGTCCCTCTGGAGCCTCCTTCTCACTACGCAGGGTTTGAGAGCCAGGCTTCCTGGGTCTCCCACCTGGCTCTGTCTCTTGCTGATGTGGGACTTTCATTAAAATTATTTAATAAATCTGTGACTCGATTTTCCCAAGTATGGGGAATAATTATAGTGCTTATCTTATAGGCGCTTTTGATTATTAAAAGACAATATATGTTGGGGAATAGAATATACATACAACTAATCTGGAATTATACATATCTGTAAACAACGAAACTCTAAAATCAAAAAAACAAAATCAAAAAATTTCTGCACATTCCATAGACAGAATGTGGGCCATCACAGAGCAAATCCAGCGGCCCCAAAAACATGGTGTTCTACAGACAAATGGACATTGTGGGGAATGAACAGTGAGAGGTGTAGAGGAAGTAACATGGAAACCTATACTATCATATGTGAAAAAGATAGCGATTGTCATTGCACTGTGGGAATAGGGAGTCCTGCAGGGGGTTCTGTGACAGCCTGGAAGGCTGGGATGGGGGGCACTGGGAGGGGCGTAAAGGAGGGAGGGGGCCAGGGATATGCATATGACTAATCTGGGATTATACATATCTGTAAACAACAAAACTCTGTAAAAGTAAAATAAAAATAATTATATATATAGAAAAAGAAAACATGGTGTTCTTAGCTTTTATAGGCTGGGTAATTCCATATGTTAATGAGTGGGAGGATTATTCCAGCCCTAAGGGCAGAACTGTCATGGCACCTCTGGGTGTGTCATTTAGCCTGCTGACCAAGGATGGTCTGCCATCCTGGACTCATTTGATTCCTGTGGGTTTTTGTTGTGTCCTTGGGTTATGTCATTCTTTCAAAATTGTGCCCTTCCCCTTTCCCTAACTGTTACAATTGTGGTCTTCTCCTTTTGCAAAAAAAAAAAAAAAATACAAGGAAGGTATACTTATACCAATGTTGGGAAGACAATAAGACCTATATGAGTAGAAATTATGATTTCAAGGGGGCAAAAATACAGGAAACACCAACAATATTAGAAGGCTTAGATGATCTAAGTTTGAATTATGATTCTGCTTTTAACAGCTGTGCTAGTTGAGACCAGCCACTTCACGTCCTTGGGACCTCAGTGCCTTCACCTATACCAGTTGTCTGCAAGCTTTTGCTATAAAGGGCCAGAGGGTATATATTTAGGCTTAGGAAGCCTCACGGTCTCTTACCAGGGTTTGAGAGCCAGGCTTCCTGGGTCTCCCACCTGGCTCTGTCTCTTGCTGATGTGGGACTTTCATTAAAATTATTTAATAAATCTGTGACTCGATTTTCCCAAGTATGGGGAATAATTATAGTGCTTATCTTATAGGCGCTTTTGATTATTAAAAGACAATATATGTTGGGGAATAGAATATACATACAACTAATCTGGAATTATACATATCTGTAAACAACGAAACTCTAAAATCAAAAAAACAAAATCAAAAAATTTCTGCACATTCCATAGACAGAATGTGGGCCATCACAGAGCAAATCCAGCGGCCCCAAAAACATGGTGTTCTACAGACAAATGGACATTGTGGGGAATGAACAGTGAGAGGTGTAGAGGAAGTAACATGGAAACCTATACTATCATATGTGAAAAAGATAGCGATTGTCATTGCACTGTGGGAATAGGGAGTCCTGCAGGGGGTTCTGTGACAGCCTGGAAGGCTGGGATGGGGGGCACTGGGAGGGGCGTAAAGGAGGGAGGGGGCCAGGGATATGCATATGACTAATCTGGGATTATACATATCTGTAAACAACAAAACTCTGTAAAAGTAAAATAAAAATAATTATATATATAGAAAAAGAAAACATGGTGTTCTTAGCTTTTATAGGCTGGGTAATTCCATATGTTAATGAGTGGGAGGATTATTCCAGCCCTAAGGGCAGAACTGTCATGGCACCTCTGGGTGTGTCATTTAGCCTGCTGACCAAGGATGGTCTGCCATCCTGGACTCATTTGATTCCTGGGGGTTTTTTGTTGTGTCCTTGGTTTATGTTATTCTTTCAAATTGTGCCCTCCCCCTTTCCCTAACTGTTACAATTGTGGTCTTCTCCTTTTGCAAAAAAAAAAAAAAAATACAAGGAAGGTATACTTATACCAATGTTGGGAAGACAATAAGACCTATATGAGTAGAAATTATGATTTCAAGGGGGCAAAAATACAGGAAACACCAACAATATTAGAAGGCTTAGATGATCTAAGTTTGAATTATGATTCTGCTTTTAACAGCTGTGCTAGTTGAGACCAGCCACTTCACGTCCTTGGGACCTCAGTGCCTTCACCTATACCAGTTGTCTGCAAGCTTTTGCTATAAAGGGCCAGAGGGTATATATTTAGGCTTAGGAAGCCTCACGGTCTCTGTGGCATTTACTATGGACCCTCTGTACCTGGATGTTCCACACGTGTGGATTCAAGCTCTGTAACTCCTTGAATCCACCAGTGCACAACCTGGAGATACAGAACCAGTGGTTTCAGATACACTGTACTACACTATTTCATGTCAGGGACTAACACATACACGGACTTGGGTATGGAGCTTGCTGGAACCAATTCACTACTGAGGGATGACTATGCTCATCTCTGCCATTTCTATTGCGGAAAGCAGCAATAGACAAAATACAAATGAATAAATGGATGCCAATAAAAGTTTATTTACAAAAATAGTAAAAATGGGCTTATCTGTATTTCAAGAAAACTGTATTTAGATACACTAAAATTAGAATTTCATGTAATTTCCAAATATCACCAAATAGTATTTTCTTATTAATGTTTGTCAATGATTTAAAATTTTTTAAAAAAACTATTTTTAGCTCATGAACCACACCAAACCAGGTAGTGGGCCAAATGTGAACCAAGGTCCATAGCTTTCACACCATTAAACTATAGAATTAGCCAATAAACAACAAAGGCAAAGTTAAGGTTTCTGAAATTGAAATAATACAGTGTATGTCTGTGTGTAGTCATTGCTTTGCCTTCTAACCTCATATAGAATTTGAATGATTTTATATTATAAGCATATAATTTATGCTTATTGAACCTGGATCTCCTACATTGCAGGTGGATTCTTTATCACCTGAGCCCCCTTATACAATTTGAATGTGTTTTCTGAAGGTTTATTTTAATATAAAACCATTCAAATTGTATATGAGGGGGCTCAGACGGTAAAGAATCCACCCGCAGTGGAGGAAGAACATATTCAATTCCTGGGTCAAGAAGACAATAAGACCTATATGAGTAGAAATTATGATTTCAAGGGGGCAAAAATACAGGAAACACCAACAATATTAGAAGGCTTAGATGATCTAAGTTTGAATTATGATTCTGCTTTTAACAGCTGTGCTAGTTGAGACCAGCCACTTCACGTCCTTGGGACCTCAGTGCCTTCACCTATACCAGTTGTCTGCAAGCTTTTGCTATAAAGGGCCAGAGGGTATATATTTAGGCTTAGGAAGCCTCACGGTCTCTGTGGCATTTACTATGGACCCTCTGTACCTGGATGTTCCACACGTGTGGATTCAAGCTCTGTAACTCCTTGAATCCACCAGTGCACAACCTGGAGATACAGAACCAGTGGTTTCAGATACACTGTACTACACTATTTCATGTCAGGGACTAACACATACACGGACTTGGGTATGGAGCTTGCTGGAACCAATTCACTACTGAGGGATGACTATGCTCATCTCTGCCATTTCTATTGCGGAAAGCAGCAATAGACAAAATACAAATGAATAAATGGATGCCAATAAAAGTTTATTTACAAAAATAGTAAAAATGGGCTTATCTGTATTTCAAGAAAACTGTATTTAGATACACTAAAATTAGAATTTCATGTAATTTCCAAATATCACCAAATAGTATTTTCTTATTAATGTTTGTCAATGATTTAAAATTTTTTAAAAAAACTATTTTTAGCTCATGAACCACACCAAACCAGGTAGTGGGCCAAATGTGAACCAAGGTCCATAGCTTTCACACCATTAAACTATAGAATTAGCCAATAAACAACAAAGGCAAAGTTAAGGTTTCTGAAATTGAAATAATACAGTGTATGTCTGTGTGTAGTCATTGCTTTGCCTTCTAACCTCATATAGAATTTGAATGATTTTATATTATAAGCATATAATTTATGCTTATTGAACCTGGATCTCCTACATTGCAGGTGGATTCTTTATCACCTGAGCCCCCTTATACAATTTGAATGTGTTTTCTGAAGGTTTATTTTAATATAAAACCATTCAAATTGTATATGAGGGGGCTCAGACGGTAAAGAATCCACCCGCAGTGGAGGAAGAACATATTCAATTCCTGGGTCAAGAAGATCTCCTGGAGATGGGAATGGCATCCGACTCCATTATTTTTTTTTTTTCAAACAAATTTAGTTGCTGGGTTTTTTTTTTCAGTAATTGCTTTTATTTTACTGACTCCATTATTCTTGCCTGCACAAAAGAGTCTGGCAGGCTACAGTCCATGGGGTCACAAAGAAACAGGTATGACTGAGGGATTAACATTTCACACTTTACACACATTAGTTATAGTTGACTAGGTTTGACTTGGGCTTCCCTGGTGTTTAGTAGTGAAGAATTCACTTGCCAATGCAGGAGTCATGGGTTCAATCCCTAGGTTGGGAAGATCCCCTAGAGAAGGGAATAGAAACACACTCCAATATTCCAGCCTGGAGAATCCCATGGACAGAGGAGACTGGCAGGCAGTCCATGGGGTTCCAAAAGAGTTGGACACAACTTAGTGATTAAACCACAGCAACAGATTGGACTTACATGTTCCCCTTTCTAAAATAACTGAGACCTCAGGTGGAGAGAGAATGAAATTTCCTTTGATAGTCTTGACTATGAAAAGTCGTGTTTATCTTTTATTTCAACATTTGCGTCTTTTCCAATATAATCTGGAAGGATTGCTGAGACAAAGTTTTAAAATTTGTGACTAAAGTATAGATAAATTTAGTTTATCATTTTCAAGTCATCTCAAGGAAAACAAAAATGTATTAGCTGCAAAATTCTCCAACAGGCAAAACCACTCCCCTCTCTTTCCCCACAACCGAGCAGCACCCTCATGCCAACAAAGAGCCACCAAAGCAATGCTAACACCAGCAAACCTCTGGATAGCATTCAAACCTCCAGTTTTCTCACAAATGTCTTAAATTATTTGGGGGTTTATTGTTTATTTTTAATCAAGGCCCAAAGGAAATTTCAAATAAAAAATTGATCACTACTTTTTTGACTTTAAAAAAAATACTCTACAGGTACCATGACCAACTAATGTTTTGGCAGTTTATTTGTTTTAAACACCATAGTTTTCCACAACTGTAGCCCCATCCTGTCATTGAACATACTTTTCTGTCTTCTAGATTATTTGTAAATTCACAATGAGATCCAGAAACTTTATCAGATTCAAGCTCGATTTTGTCTTTGGCAGGACTACTTCATAGGCAATGAGTTGTATTTTTAAAAGAAAACACATTCTCCAATATTAACTCAGATGATTTTGATAATAATTTGACTTAAATAAGGACCACCTAAACCTATGTGTAAGTTTCTTAAGGAACTCTTATAAAACCAAATGTATAAAGCTCTTATAAAACCAGGTTTAGAGTTTGTGGGAGGGTGGAGCTAAGATGGCGGCGTAGAAGGACGTGCACTCATCTCTCCTGCAAAATCGCCTGAATTGCGACGAGTTCCTGGGAAACCATTGACAAAAGGAGGTTGGATCTGATCACAGAGACGACACCCCGCATCGAAGAACAAAGGAGAAGCCGCATCAAGACGGCAGGAGGGGCACAATCGCACTTTTAAAAGTCAAACCTCATAACCCGCTGGAGAGGCTGGGCGGGCCAAAGGTGCAAAGCCTGTTGCAGATCAAAACCCGGGAGAGGAGCACTGACACCCACAAGGGACTGAGCCAGACCTGCTTTGGAGGGTCCAGGTGCCCCCTTGAGCTAGAAGTGCCCTTGAGCAGGCCTCGGAAGGGCGGCACTCAGTTCCCTTTGGAGGAGGTTACCATTAACCCGATCACAGAGCCGCCGAAGAGGACTGGAAAGTCTCTGCGCACTGTGATCCGGGAAAGAGGAATAGCGATCCCGCATGAGACTGAGCCAGACTCACCTCTGAGTAACCTGACGTCTCCCGCGGTGGCGGGGGTCGACGGTGGCCTGCAGCAGGGTCGGGGTGACTGCGGAAGTGCTTCCCATAGAGAGTGTGGGAATAAATCCTCTGTGAGACAGACGCCATTTTCCCTACTGTAGTTTGGCTGCTGGTCAAACTGCAGGGCTGCTGGTCAAGCTACAGGGAGGGAACTTAGCTCCATCCAGCAAGAAAAGGGATTTGGATTAAGAAACTCCCAGGGCCAGCCTGGGCGGGCCTTTTAATTCTGGAATAGGCCGAAACAAACAAGCAGTCAAAGAGGTCTTCAGATCCAACCACTGCCAGAGGCAAGAAAAAGACTGATAATTCCTGAATAGTCAGCAAGAGACAGAAGAACATAAACACTATTTTCACGTTTTGTCTGAAGCTGGAGTTACTGCTGGACTTTAAAATTTCATTTTTTGTATTGTATTACTTTGTTTCAATTTTTTTTTTTCTCTTTTTTCCAAACCCACTCAGTGCACCCACCGCTTTTTTTTTTCTTTTCTTGGGGGTGTGAGAGAGAGAGTGGGTGTGTTCATTTCCTTCACTGAATTCTATTGAAGCTACTAATCTTATCAGTAAGACTGAATATATTCAAGTTTACATAATTTATTTTTTCTTTTTCCTTTTAAACCACACATTTTATTTTGGTATAAACTTCTGGTTCCCCATTGGCCTTTTAAGGTTCTGTGGGGTTTTGTTTGTTTTATTATTTTGCTTTGTTTTTACTAAAATTTTATTATTTAAAAGTCAAACCTCATAACCCGCTGGAGAGGCTGGGCGGGCCAAAGGTGCAAAGCCTGTTGCAGATCAAAACCCGGGAGAGGAGCACTGACACCCACAAGGGACTGAGCCAGACCTGCTTTGGAGGGTCCAGGTGCCCCCTTGAGCTAGAAGTGCCCTTGAGCAGGCCTCGGAAGGGCGGCACTCAGTTCCCTTTGGAGGAGGTTACCATTAACCCGATCACAGAGCCGCCGAAGAGGACTGGAAAGTCTCTGCGCACTGTGATCCGGGAAAGAGGAATAGCGATCCCGCATGAGACTGAGCCAGACTCACCTCTGAGTAACCTGACGTCTCCCGCGGTGGCGGGGGTCGACGGTGGCCTGCAGCAGGGTCGGGGTGACTGCGGAAGTGCTTCCCATAGAGAGTGTGGGAATAAATCCTCTGTGAGACAGACGCCATTTTCCCTACTGTAGTTTGGCTGCTGGTCAAACTGCAGGGCTGCTGGTCAAGCTACAGGGAGGGAACTTAGCTCCATCCAGCAAGAAAAGGGATTTGGATTAAGAAACTCCCAGGGCCAGCCTGGGCGGGCCTTTTAATTCTGGAATAGGCCGAAACAAACAAGCAGTCAAAGAGGTCTTCAGATCCAACCACTGCCAGAGGCAAGAAAAAGACTGATAATTCCTGAATAGTCAGCAAGAGACAGAAGAACATAAACACTATTTTCACGTTTTGTCTGAAGCTGGAGTTACTGCTGGACTTTAAAATTTCATTTTTTGTATTGTATTACTTTGTTTCAATTTTTTTTTTTCTCTTTTTTCCAAACCCACTCAGTGCACCCACCTCTTTTTTTTTTCTTTTCTTGGGGGTGTGTGTGAGAGAGTGGGTGTGTTCATTTCCTTCACTGAATTCTATTGAAGCTACTAATCTTATCAGTAAGACTGAATATATTCAAGTTTACATAATTTATTTTTTCTTTTTCCTTTTAAACCACACATTTTATTTTGGTATAAACTTCTGGTTCCCCATTGGCCTTTTAAGGTTCTGTGGGGGTTTTGTTTGTTTTTATTATTTTTGCTTTGTTTTTCTATATTTTTCTATAAAATTTAGATCTTTTAATTTTTAATAATTTTTCATTTGTACTACTACTTCCTCTACAATTCTTTGCTTTCTCTGAAGCTCCTTTCCTATAGCACTAAATTCTAATACATACAAATCTTTATCTCCCTATATTTAACTTTGCAATATTATTCTATATTTCTCTTCTATCCTCCCTTTCTCTTTTTCCCTTTCCCCACCATATTTCTTAGTCTGTTCTGTCCTCATTGCCTTATCCCCAACGGGGATCCTGCTCTAGCAATATTCTCCAATTGGTGCTCTACTTAGTTTGCTTATTAACTGGTGGATATCATTCTTGGATTTCTCTATTCGCCGTGCTAACGTATTGTACTCTATTTTTGATTGGAATGCTTGGGTTATGTTATAGCTGTATATGTTTATGTGTATAATTCAATACGTTAGATAGTACTTGCATAATTTTTAAATTGCCGTTTGTCAAAGGTATACCTCTGTTTCTCATTTGCATATATATGTTTTAATATCATTTAATGCCATAACAAACCAGCCGTGAAATCTTCATTCCCTGGTCAGGCAACAAGCCCCAGGGTTTTAAGGAGGGTGCACTGACTCCAAAACTAACACTAAAGAGCAGTATACAAGTGAGAACGCCAACAAAGGTAATCACTTGTATGCAAGTCCTGACATCACCCAATCACCAGCATCACCCAGAATAGAAGCCCCATCCAAACAACAAACACCAACAGACGTAACTCAAAGTCTGGGAAAAGGAAATCCAAAACAGAGTCAGTTCTAAAAAATTAATAATAACAATGAAACGGCAGAGAAATACCACACAAGTGAAGGAACAATCCACAAACACACAAGATCAAATTAATGAAGAGAATTTGGACAAACTTTCTGAAAGTGATTTCAGAAGAATGATAGTAAAGATGATCAAAGACACTGAAAACAGAATTTCAGAGAAATTGCAAGATACAACTAAAACACTGAATAAAGAAATACAAGAACTTACCAAAAAAGTAACAGAGGCAAACAGCTCAATTGCTGAACTGAAAAACACTGTAGAAGGAATCAAGAGCAGAGTATCTGAGACAGAAGACCGGATAAGTGAGCTGGAAGATAAAATGGTGGAAGTAACTGCTGAAAAACAGACTCTAGCTCAAAGAATGAAAAGAGCAGAGGACAGCCTCAGAGACCTCTGGGATAATATCAAACGCACCAATATTCGAATTATAGGGGTTCCAGAAGAAGAAGAAAAAAAGAAAGGCTATGAGAAAATTTTTGAAGAGATTATAGTTGAAAATTTCCCCAGCATGGGAAAAGAAATAGTCAATCAAGTCCAAGAAGCACAAAGAGTACCATACAGAATCAATCCGAGAAAAAAGCACACCAAGACACATATTAATGAAGTTACCACAAATTAAACACAAAGATAGAATTCTCAAAGCAGCAAGGGAAAAGCAACTAGTGACATACAAGGGAAAGCCCATCCGTCTAACAGCTGATCTTTCAACAGAAACTCTGCAGGCCAGAAGGGAATGGCAGGACACATTTAAACGGCTAAAAGAGAATAATCTGCAACCAAGAATCCTCTACCCTGCAAGGATCTCATTCAAATTTGATGGAGAAATCAAAAGCTTTACAGACAAGCAAAAATTAAAAGAATTTAGTCACACCAAACCAGCCTTACAACAAGTGTTAAAGGGACTTATATAGAAAACAATTATAAAAGGAGAAGATCCACGAAACAAACCCATCATAGCATCTAAGAAGATAACAATAGGATCATTTGTATCAATAATTACTTTGAATGTCAATGGACTAAATGCCCCAACCAAAAGACACAGAGTGGCTGAATGGATCCAAAAACACGACCCATATATATGCTGCCTCCAGGAAACGCATTTCAGACCTAGAGACACTCATAGACTGAAAGTGAGAGGCTGGAAAAAGATATTCCATGCAAATGGAAATCAAAAGAAAGCTGGAGTAGCAATCCTCATATCAGACAAAATAGATTTTAAAGTAAAGAAGATCCTAAGAGACAAGGCAGGTCACTACATCATGATTAAGGGATCCATCCAAGAAGAAGACATAACAATCATAAATATTTATGCTCCCAACGCAGGAGCACCCCAATACATAAGACAAACACTTTCAGACATAAAAGAAGACATTGACAGCAACACAATCATAGTAGGAGACTTTAACACTCCTCTCACACCAATGGACAGATCATCCAAACAGAAAATTAATAAAGAAACACAAGCCTTAAATGCCACACTAGAAGAAATGGACCTCATTGATATCTTTAGGACTTTCCATCCAAAAGCAGAAGAATACACTTTCTTCTCAAGTGTTCACGGAACATTCTCCAGGATAGACCACATCTTGGGCCACAAATCAATCCTCAGTCAATTCAAGAAAACTGAAATTCTATCAACCATCTTCTCGGACCACAATGCAGTGAGACTAGAGATCAGCTACAGGAACAAAACCTCTAAAAACACAAACACATGGAGATAAAAACATACCTAAAAACACAAAGAAAGAATACTCAAAGGAGCACGGGAAAAGCAACTAGTGACATACAAGGGAAAGCCCATCCGTCTAACAGCTGATCTTTCAACAGAAACTCTGCAGGCCAGAAGGGAATGGCAGGACACATTTAAACGGCTAAAAGAGAATAATCTGCAACCAAGAATCCTCTACCCTGCAAGGATCTCATTCAAATTTGATGGAGAAATCAAAAGCTTTACAGACAAGCAAAAATTAAAAGAATTTAGTCACACCAAACCAGCCTTACAACAAGTGTTAAAGGGACTTATATAGAAAACAATTATAAAAGGAGAAGATCCACGAAACAAACCCATCATAGCATCTAAGAAGATAACAATAGGATCATTTGTATCAATAATTACTTTGAATGTCAATGGACTAAATGCCCCAACCAAAAGACACAGAGTGGCTGAATGGATCCAAAAACACGACCCATATATATGCTGCCTCCAGGAAACGCATTTCAGACCTAGAGACACTCATAGACTGAAAGTGAGAGGCTGGAAAAAGATATTCCATGCAAATGGAAATCAAAAGAAAGCTGGAGTAGCAATCCTCATATCAGACAAAATAGATTTTAAAGTAAAGAAGATCCTAAGAGACAAGGCAGGTCACTACATCATGATTAAGGGATCCATCCAAGAAGAAGACATAACAATCATAAATATTTATGCTCCCAACGCAGGAGCACCCCAATACATAAGACAAACACTTTCAGACATAAAAGAAGACATTGACAGCAACACAATCATAGTAGGAGACTTTAACACTCCTCTCACACCAATGGACAGATCATCCAAACAGAAAATTAATAAAGAAACACAAGCCTTAAATGCCACACTAGAAGAAATGGACCTCATTGATATCTTTAGGACTTTCCATCCAAAAGCAGAAGAATACACTTTCTTCTCAAGTGTTCACGGAACATTCTCCAGGATAGACCACATCTTGGGCCACAAATCAATCCTCAGTCAATTCAAGAAAACTGAAATTCTATCAACCATCTTCTCGGACCACAATGCAGTGAGACTAGAGATCAGCTACAGGAACAAAACCTCTAAAAACACAAACACATGGAGATTAAACAACACATACCTAAAAAACCAACTGATCATTGAGGAAATCAAAGAAGAAATAAAAAAATTCCTAGAAGAAAATGACAATGAACACACGACAGTGCAAAACCTATGGGATATTGCAAAAGCAGTTCTAAGAGGGAAGTTTATAGCAATTCAATCCCACCTCAAGAAACTAGGAAAATCTCAAACAGACGACCTTACCTTATGCTTAAAACAACTGGAGAAAGAAGAACAAAAATACCCCAAAGCCAGCAGAAGAAGGGAAATCATAAAGATCAGAGCAGAAATAAATGAAAAAGAAACGAAAGAAACAATAGTAAAGATAAATAAAACAAAAAGCTGGTTCTTCGAAAAAGTCAATAAAATCGACACACCACTGGCCAGACTCATCAAGAAAAAGAGAGAGAAGAACCATATCACCAAAATCAAAAATGAAAAAGGAGAGATTACAACGGATAATGCAGAAATCCAAAGGATTCTAAGAGACTATTATGAACAACTCTATGGCAACAAACTGGACAACCTGGAAGAAATGGACAGTTTCTTAGAGAAGATTAATCTCCCAAGACTCAACCAGGAAGAAATAGAAACTACGAACAAGCCAATCACAAGCTCAGAAATCGACCTTGTGATCAAAAATCTACCCAAAAATAAAAGCCCAGGACCAGATGGTTTCACAAGTGAATTCTACCAAACATTTAAAGAAGAGCTAATGCCTGTCCTTCTAAAACTCTTCCAAAAAATTGCCCAGGAAGGAACACTTCCAAACACATTCTACGAGGCCACCATCACCCTGATACCAAAGCCAGGCAAAGACATCACAAAAAAAGAAAATTATAGGCCAATTTCACTGATGAATCTAGATGCCAAAATCCTCAACAAAATCCTAGCAAACAGAATTCAGCAACACATCAAAAAGCTCATTCATCACGATCAAGTTGGGTTCATCCCAGGCATGCAAGGATTCTTCAACATCCGCAAATCAATCAATGTGATACACCATATCAACAAGTTGAAAGACAAAAATCAGATGATCATCTCAATAGATGCAGAAAAAGCCTTTGACAAAGTACAGCATCCATTTATGATAAAAACTCTTCAAAAAATGGGCATAGAAGGAACTTATCTTAACATAGTGAAAGCCATATATGAGAAGCCCACAGCGAACATTATCCTCAATGGTGAGAATATAAAACAATTCCTAGAAGAAAATGACAATGAACACACGACAGTGCAAAACCTATGGGATATTGCAAAAGCAGTTCTAAGAGGGAAGTTTATAGCAATTCAATCCCACCTCAAGAAACTAGGAAAATCTCAAACAGACGACCTTACCTTATGCTTAAAACAACTGGAGAAAGAAGAACAAAAATACCCCAAAGCCAGCAGAAGAAGGGAAATCATAAAGATCAGAGCAGAAATAAATGAAAAAGAAACGAAAGAAACAATAGTAAAGATAAATAAAACAAAAAGCTGGTTCTTCGAAAAAGTCAATAAAATCGACACACCACTGGCCAGACTCATCAAGAAAAAGAGAGAGAAGAACCATATCACCAAAATCAAAAATGAAAAAGGAGAGATTACAACGGATAATGCAGAAATCCAAAGGATTCTAAGAGACTATTATGAACAACTCTATGGCAACAAACTGGACAACCTGGAAGAAATGGACAGTTTCTTAGAGAAGATTAATCTCCCAAGACTCAACCAGGAAGAAATAGAAACTACGAACAAGCCAATCACAAGCTCAGAAATCGACCTTGTGATCAAAAATCTACCCAAAAATAAAAGCCCAGGACCAGATGGTTTCACAAGTGAATTCTACCAAACATTTAAAGAAGAGCTAATGCCTGTCCTTCTAAAACTCTTCCAAAAAATTGCCCAGGAAGGAACACTTCCAAACACATTCTACGAGGCCACCATCACCCTGATACCAAAGCCAGGCAAAGACATCACAAAAAAAGAAAATTATAGGCCAATTTCACTGATGAATCTAGATGCCAAAATCCTCAACAAAATCCTAGCAAACAGAATTCAGCAACACATCAAAAAGCTCATTCATCACGATCAAGTTGGGTTCATCCCAGGCATGCAAGGATTCTTCAACATCCGCAAATCAATCAATGTGATACACCATATCAACAAGTTGAAAGACAAAAATCAGATGATCATCTCAATAGATGCAGAAAAAGCCTTTGACAAAGTACAGCATCCATTTATGATAAAAACTCTTCAAAAAATGGGCATAGAAGGAACTTATCTTAACATAGTGAAAGCCATATATGAGAAGCCCACAGCGAACATTATCCTCAATGGTGAAAAACTCAAAGCATTCTCTCTAAGATCAGGAACAAGACAAGGGTGTCCACTTTCACCACTCTTATTCAACATAGTCCTGGAAGTTCTAGCAACAGCAATAAGAGAAGAGAAAGAAATAAAAGGAATCCAGATTGGAAAAGAAGAAGTCAAACTCTCTCTATTTGCAGATGACATGATATTATACATAGAAAATCCCAAAGACACTATTACAAAACTACTAGAGTTAATCAGCGAATTCAGCAAAGTCGCAGGATACAAAATCAATATACAGAGATCACTGGCATTCCTATACACAAACAATGAAAAATCAGAAAATGAAATCAAAGAGGCAATCCCCTTCACCATCGCAACCAAAAGAATCAAATATCTAGGAATAAACCTACCCAAAGAAACAAAAGAACTGTACACAGAAAAGACACTCATGAGAGACATTAAAGAAGAGATAAACAGATGGAGAAATATTCCATGTTCCTGGGTCAGAAGAATCAATATTGTGAAAATGACCATACTACCAAATGTCATCTACAGATTCAATGCAATCCCTATCAAACTTCCAATAACATTCTTCACAGAACTAGACCAATGAATAACACAGTTCATATGGAAACACAAAAGACCTCGAATAGCCAAAGCAATCCTCAGGAAGAAGAATGGAGCTGGGGGGATCAGCCTCCCCAACTTCAGACTCTACTACAAAGCAGCAGTCATAAAGACAGTATGGTACTGGCACAAAAACAGAAATATCAACCAATGGAACAAGATCGAGAACCCAGAGATAAACCCATGCACCTATGGCTACCTTATTTTTGACAAAGGAAGCAAACATATAAAATGGGACAAAGACAGCCTCTTCAACAAATGGTGCTGGGAAAATTGGATAGCTACATGCAAAAAAGGAACATACCCTGACACCATATCAATTATAGGCAAATTTACGATCTAGGCCCCCAAACAGAATTCAGCAACACATCAAAAAGCTCATTCATCACGATCAAGTTGGGTTCATCCCAGGCATGCAAGGATTCTTCAACATCCGCAAATCAATCAATGTGATACACCATATCAACAAGTTGAAAGACAAAAATCAGATGATCATCTCAATAGATGCAGAAAAAGCCTTTGACAAAGTACAGCATCCATTTATGATAAAAACTCTTCAAAAAATGGGCATAGAAGGAACTTATCTTAACATAGTGAAAGCCATATATGAGAAGCCCACAGCGAACATTATCCTCAATGGTGAAAAACTCAAAGCATTCTCTCTAAGATCAGGAACAAGACAAGGGTGTCCACTTTCACCACTCTTATTCAACATAGTCCTGGAAGTTCTAGCAACAGCAATAAGAGAAGAGAAAGAAATAAAAGGAATCCAGATTGGAAAAGAAGAAGTCAAACTCTCTCTATTTGCAGATGACATGATATTATACATAGAAAATCCCAAAGACACTATTACAAAACTACTAGAGTTAATCAGCGAATTCAGCAAAGTCGCAGGATACAAAATCAATATACAGAGATCACTGGCATTCCTATACACAAACAATGAAAAATCAGAAAATGAAATCAAAGAGGCAATCCCCTTCACCATCGCAACCAAAAGAATCAAATATCTAGGAATAAACCTACCCAAAGAAACAAAAGAACTGTACACAGAAAAGACACTCATGAGAGACATTAAAGAAGAGATAAACAGATGGAGAAATATTCCATGTTCCTGGGTCAGAAGAATCAATATTGTGAAAATGACCATACTACCAAATGTCATCTATAGATTCAATGCGATCCCTATCAAACTTCCAATAACATTCTTCACAGAACTAGACCAATGAATAACACAGTTCATATGGAAACACAAAAGACCTCGAATAGCCAAAGCAATCCTCAGGAAGAAGAATGGAGCTGGGGGGATCAGCCTCCCCAACTTCAGACTCTACTACAAAGCAGCAGTCATAAAGACAGTATGGTACTGGCACAAAAACAGAAATATCAACCAATGGAACAAGATCGAGAACCCAGAGATAAACCCATGCACCTATGGCTACCTTATTTTTGACAAAGGAAGCAAACATATAAAATGGGACAAAGACAGCCTCTTCAACAAATGGTGCTGGGAAAATTGGATAGCTACATGCAAGAAAATGAAGTTGGAACATACCCTGACACCATACACTAAGATCAACTCAAAATGGATTAAAGACTTAAATGTAAGGCCAGAAACCATCAAACTCTTAGAGGAGAATATAGGCAAAACCCTCAAGGACATCAATCAAAGCAAGATCTTCTCTGACCCACCAACTAAAATAGCAGAACTGAAAAGAAAAATAAACATGTGGGACCTAATGAAACTTAAAAGCTTTTGTACAGCTAAAGAAATTACAAAAAAGCTGAACAGACAGCCCACAGAGTGGGAGAAAATCATAGCAAATGAAACAACAGACAAAGAATTAATCTCCAAAATCTACAAGCAACTCAGACAACTCAGCACTGGAAAAATGAACAACCCAATCAAAAAATGGGAAAAGGACCTAAACAGACACCTCTCCAACGATGACATACAGATGGCCCCAAAACACATGAAACGATGCTCAACTTCACTAATAATTAGAAAAATGAAAATCAAAACTACAATGAGATATCACCTCACGCCCGTCAGAATGGCCATCATCCACAAATCGACAGACAATAAATGCTGGAGAGGCTGCGGAGAAAAGGGAACACTCCTGCATTGCTGGTGGGAGTGTAAATTGATACAGCCTCTATGGAAGACAGTCTGGAGATTTCTTAAAAAACTAAAAATAGAAGCACCATATGACCCAGCCATCCCACTCTTAGGCTTATACCCTGACGAAATCAAAATTGAAAGAAGCACCTGTACCCCAGTGTTCATTGCAGCTCTCTATACAATAGCTAGAACATGGAAGCAACCTAGATGTCCATCGACGAACGAATGGATCCAAAAGCTCTGGTACATATATACAATGGAATACTACACAGCTGTAAAGAGAAATGCAGAAGAATCAACCCTAATGAGGTGGCTGGATCTAGAATGTATCATAAAAAGTGAAGTCAGTCAAAAAGAGAAGGACAAATACAGTATATTAACACATATATATGGAATCTAGTAGGATGGTGATGATGGCACATGCAGTGAAGCGACAGAAAGACAGACATGGACAGTGGACATATGGACATTGTGGGGAAGGAACAGTGGGTGAGAGGCGTAAAGGAAGTAGCATGAAGGCCTGTGCTATCATAAGTGAAGAAAATAGCTCTAGTCATTGCTCTGTGAGAAAGGAGGATCCTTCAGGGGTGCTGTGTGATGTGTGGGAGGGGTGGGAAGGGGGGGATATACATATGACTAATCTGAGAACATACATATCTGTAAACAACAAAACTCTGTAAAAGTTAAAAGTAAAATAAAGGTTTAAAAAAAAAAAAAAAACAGGTTTACAAATTGAATACAAATAAAGTACCAAAGTTAAACTAGAATTTCACCCCATTAAGTTCACATGACAGAACGCTTCCCTGAAAACAAGCAAGGGCACATAGCTTGAATACAGTTCTCCTCATTCTCTGGTGCTGATCCAGTAGGTTTCCTCCTGTCTACACTGCCACAATCAGGATGCCTGTTTCCTTGTGGGACTTTCCCTCTGTGACCTGCTTTGAAACACATTTAAGTGGTGCCTGTGACATCCATGGCCTTCTTGAGATATTTGCTGAACACCGGTATCTATAAATGCTGATCTCCTTTTATTTCTGACCACAACTGCTTATTTTGTACCATATTAACCCATGAACACAAGCCTGTTAAAATCGAAGGACCTGAGAAAATGTATCCCAAATGGCTTTCAGACATTTCTCAAATGAGCTTCAATTTTAAGGTCACAACTTACCTAAAATAACTAAGGAAATTCATTGAACTATTTCTAAAAATCCTATACAGTGAGTTGACAACATGAAATGAAAGAATAAACCAAAAAAGTAACTTCCAAGGGCAAAGTAAAACTAACTGTAGTTGACTCCTTGCCTCAGCTCTGAGTAGACTTTACATGATCTCCATAATGTACTCAATACTGATCTAAGATTACACTATTGAAAGGAGGAGGCTTAGGAATGTGGCTTGTGTATGTGATACTGTGGGGGGTATGGGGAGAAAACATTCAAATTCTCATCTGTCATGATGGGAGGACAACAGACAATGGACCAGACTGGATGAATGAACACATTGTAAGGCAAAAATAGTATATTAACACATATATATGGAATCTAGTAGGATGGTGATGATGGCACATGCAGTGAAGCGACAGAAAGACAGACATGGACAGTGGACATATGGACATTGTGGGGAAGGAACAGTGGGTGAGAGGCGTAAAGGAAGTAGCATGAAGGCCTGTGCTATCATAAGTGAAGAAAATAGCTCTAGTCATTGCTCTGTGAGAAAGGAGGATCCTTCAGGGGTGCTGTGTGATGTGTGGGAGGGGTGGGAAGGGGGGGATATACATATGACTAATCTGAGAACATACATATCTGTAAACAACAAAACTCTGTAAAAGTTAAAAGTAAAATAAAGGTTTAAAAAAAAAAAAAAAACAGGTTTACAAATTGAATACAAATAAAGTACCAAAGTTAAACTAGAATTTCACCCCATTAAGTTCACATGACAGAACGCTTCCCTGAAAACAAGCAAGGGCACATAGCTTGAATACAGTTCTCCTCATTCTCTGGTGCTGATCCAGTAGGTTTCCTCCTGTCTACACTGCCACAATCAGGATGCCTGTTTCCTTGTGGGACTTTCCCTCTGTGACCTGCTTTGAAACACATTTAAGTGGTGCCTGTGACATCCATGGCCTTCTTGAGATATTTGCTGAACACCGGTATCTATAAATGCTGATCTCCTTTTATTTCTGACCACAACTGCTTATTTTGTACCATATTAACCCATGAACACAAGCCTGTTAAAATCGAAGGACCTGAGAAAATGTATCCCAAATGGCTTTCAGACATTTCTCAAATGAGCTTCAATTTTAAGGTCACAACTTACCTAAAATAACTAAGGAAATTCATTGAACTATTTCTAAAAATCCTATACAGTGAGTTGACAACATGAAATGAAAGAATAAACCAAAAAAGTAACTTCCAAGGGCAAAGTAAAACTAACTGTAGTTGACTCCTTGCCTCAGCTCTGAGTAGACTTTACATGATCTCCATAATGTACTCAATACTGATCTAAGATTACACTATTGAAAGGAGGAGGCTTAGGAATGTGGCTTGTGTATGTGATACTGTGGGGGGTATGGGGAGAAAACATTCAAATTCTCATCTGTCATGATGGGAGGACAACAGACAATGGACCAGACTGAAACAAAGCAAGAAGTTGTAATATGAACACATTGTCGACATGGGAGAGAAAGACCACCATAATCCACTAGGGAGTGATTATTTCTGGAATGGAGAAGATGGCAAGGAGAAAGCTTGAGCCCTGCAGGGTTTTTTTGTTTATTCGTTTGTTTTGTTTCGATTGTGTTTTGTAACAAACCTTACAGAACTCTGTTGTTATTGTTTTTTTTTTTTCAATTTTGGCCTGTTTTATTGGTCCTTTATTCATCCACTTTCATCCATCTTTGTTCTTTGGCCTGTGTGGGCCTCCCATTGCAGTGGCCTCTATTCGCTGCTGAGCACCGGCTCTGGGCGCATGCGCTCCAGAGCAGGACACGCCGGTCCAGCTGCTCCGTGGCATGCATGATCTTCCCGGGCCTGGGATCGAAGCGGTGCCCCTTGCACTGCAAGGTGGATTCTTTACCAACCGGACCACCAGGGAAGCTCAAGAACTCTGATTCTTTAATGTAAGTGGAATCGCTTAATTGCTCAGTCATGTCCAACTCTTTGAAGACCTTATAAACTGTAGCCCGCCAGGTTCCTCTGCTCATGGGATTCTTCAGGCAAGAATTCGGGAGTGGGTTGCCATTCCCTCCTCCAGGTGGTATTCCCGACCCAGGAATTGAACCTGGATCTCCTGTAGGAATCTGTAGGCAGAGTCCTTACTGTCTGAGACACCAGGGAAGCCCCGTAGAAGTGGAAGTCCACGTAAAACTCAGCTAACAATTAAAATGTTGAAAGACCCATTTGTGAACTCACTCTTAGCTAGAGGAGTAAATTCAGCATTCAATCTTTGTGTCAACTTTGTGCCTTTGCAGATTAAAGCTCTCTCCGCTGTCACCTCCTCTATATCATCATTCTACCTGTCATATTCCCAAAGCTCTTTGTTCATTTGCCTGTAAAGCACTTAGCTACACGTACTGTTGCTTCTAATTCTTCACGGGTTGACCTTCTTCTTCTCTTTGAGTAACTCCCCTTACAGGTTGGTTGTGGGCCCACAACAGAGGTTACTCAAAGAGCACCGTCACTCTGGGGTCACTATTCCTGAATAATGTCACAAAGACCAGTAGCATAGGGAGTTGCAACAATTACCTAAATGAGTTGCTGGTATGGAAGCACTTTATTGTTGTGATGGTGATATTTAATTCATCAAATCACCAACTCGAACTTTGCCATTTGATTACCAGTTTAGACATACTCTGTGTTTTCAGAGGTAGGGTCAAAAGTAAAATGACACCAAAATGCAGAGTGGAGTATGGTTCAGTAGTTCATTCATCTCTTTGTGGAAAAAGTCAGTAACACAGAGACAGAAGAAATAGGAATCTAGTTCCATAAATGGCATCCAGCTGTTTCAGAAACTTTTTCATCTCCACTCGATCTTTAACTCATTTAGCCACAAAGAAGTTACCACTTTAGGTCTCTGGACCAAAGCTTCTCATCTATAAAGGAACAATTTAAAACTGATGCTCTAAAGTTCTTTACAGTTCTAATGTTTTCCATTTTAGGAAGTAGAACAGCCCTTAAATGAAAAAAAAAAAAAAAAGACTTGTCCTCAGAATTTGTTCCCCAGTTTTGATTCAGTAAAACATCAACTGGTTTGTAATAAACTAAAAATACATTTGCAGAAATAATAAGAAGATAATCCCTCTTTTTCCTGTGGAAGCCAGTTACCAAAACCACCCCGTTTTACTGCCAAACTCCCTTAGTCATCAGAGATTCCATACCCGAGCAAAGTCCATTCAGCCCTTGATTGTACTGTGAACCCTGAGGACACCCTGAAAAGTGACAAGGAAGAGATCATGTTTTGTTCATCAAAACATTTCACAAATTAAGCCATCACATCCTAAAATAGTGTATTAGAATCACCCAGCAGGAAGGACTTCTTCCTGAAAGCATGCAAATGCACACTCCTTGTTTAGTAGTGGAGTGTCAATTACTTGTGCAGATACAAAAATGACTAATAGCTAAAGCCTAATAAGACACCTGTCAATTTCCCTTTTTTTAGCTTTGCTACTTTCAATTCATGGGAGTTGCTGAGCACAAACAGCATTTTGCTGACAGTTCTGTATGTGCTTGAGCAGTGATAGCATTCAGACTAAAATGGAGCTTTCAGTTATTTCCGTCCCTTTCTTAAAAATACACTTTAGGAATTACAGTATTAACCACAAATGATTGGCTGCCCAGTCTCTCAAACGAGATACAGAAATAGCATTGTCCAGTCCATCAGAGCAGAGGCAGCTTCCCATCACTGCTCCAGCTAAAGGAGAATGAAGGTTTCCTAGAAGTGTCTACGAATAGAAACTGACATTTTCCTGGAACAGGCAAATCCCAGTGAAGGACAGGAGATTATCTCCTTTTGAGATTGGAGCATATATTCAATGTAAGAAATTTATGAATAATTAAAAAAGGACAAAGAGTTCCACAAGTAAAAACTTTTTTTTTGCTATGGCATCCAGCTGTTTCAGAAACTTTTTCATCTCCACTCGATCTTTAACTCATTTAGCCACAAAGAAGTTACCACTTTAGGTCTCTGGACCAAAGCTTCTCATCTATAAAGGAACAATTTAAAACTGATGCTCTAAAGTTCTTTACAGTTCTAATGTTTTCCATTTTAGGAAGTAGAACAGCCCTTAAATGAAAAAAAAAAAAAAAAAGACTTGTCCTCAGAATTTGTTCCCCAGTTTTGATTCAGTAAAACATCAACTGGTTTGTAATAAACTAAAAATACATTTGCAGAAATAATAAGAAGATAATCCCTCTTTTTCCTGTGGAAGCCAGTTACCAAAACCACCCCGTTTTACTGCCAAACTCCCTTAGTCATCAGAGATTCCATACCCGAGCAAAGTCCATTCAGCCCTTGATTGTACTGTGAACCCTGAGGACACCCTGAAAAGTGACAAGGAAGAGATCATGTTTTGTTCATCAAAACATTTCACAAATTAAGCCATCACATCCTAAAATAGTGTATTAGAATCACCCAGCAGGAAGGACTTCTTCCTGAAAGCATGCAAATGCACACTCCTTGTTTAGTAGTGGAGTGTCAATTACTTGTGCAGATACAAAAATGACTAATAGCTAAAGCCTAATAAGACACCTGTCAATTTCCCTTTTTTTAGCTTTGCTACTTTCAATTCATGGGAGTTGCTGAGCACAAACAGCATTTTGCTGACAGTTCTGTATGTGCTTGAGCAGTGATAGCATTCAGACTAAAATGGAGCTTTCAGTTATTTCCGTCCCTTTCTTAAAAATACACTTTAGGAATTACAGTATTAACCACAAATGATTGGCTGCCCAGTCTCTCAAACGAGATACAGAAATAGCATTGTCCAGTCCATCAGAGCAGAGGCAGCTTCCCATCACTGCTCCAGCTAAAGGAGAATGAAGGTTTCCTAGAAGTGTCTACGAATAGAAACTGACATTTTCCTGGAACAGGCAAATCCCAGTGAAGGACAGGAGATTATCTCCTTTTGAGATTGGAGCATATATTCAATGTAAGAAATTTATGAATAATTAGGACAGAGTTCACAAGTACTTTTGTGTATGAAAGGAGAGCTTGCTTTATTAACCAACAAAAAGCCTTTTTCAGGGTCACCACAACCAAGATAAAAATCAAAGGGATACTTCATGGATTGTCAAATGAATCCAAACAATTCAAGTTAAACAAGGCTGTACTCCAGGCCCCTGTATTGTCTGAGTTCCGGGAAAATGACAGAAAAGCACTTCTGAACATGAATAAAAAAGTGTATTGCTTTAAGAAATGCTCTGGACTAACTATAGCTAATTCACACTTTGAGTGGTAAGATTATTTATATATTCAAAATCTTAAAGAACTCTCTTCAGAGCCTAATTGGCATGCTTTTAGAACTCTGTTTCCACGTTTAGATTCTGAAACTCACAATGAAAAAAATGACATTTCCTTTTCAGCAAGAAAAAGTAAATGAAGATGAATAAGAGTATCAACTGCACAGTATTTTGTACTCCGTTTAGTTTTTTTTTTTTTTCACGTAAGACTTTAAGAAAATTTTATCTGCCATTGATCTGAGTTGTTTTTAACAATTTTCTTTAGGGACATATTAAAAGCAAAAAATAGAACAATTTTAACTAGGCCTTCCAAATTGTGTCTACATGAGCAGTAAGAAAGAAGAATTCGGACACATAATTATATCACTAATGTTAGAACTAGATATCTTTTAGCTCACCTAAATTATCCCCTGGTTTAACCCATGAGAAAACTCATGTGTAATTTATATTTATATCTACATTTATCTTTTTTTTTAAACTGGGGTAGAGTTGCTTAAAATGTTGTATTAGTTTCTGCTGTACAGCAAAGTGAATCAGCTATTCATACACATGTCTCCTCTCTTTTTTCCGTTTCCTTTCCATTTAGGTTACTACAGAGCACTGAGTGGAGTCCCCTGTCCTATACAGTAAGTTCTCATTGTGCTAAGTCACTTCAGTCATGTCCAACTCTTGGCGACCCAATGGACTGTAGCCCTCCAAGTTCCTATGTCCTTGGGATTCTTCAGGGAAGAATACTGAAGTGGGTTGCCATGCTGTCTTCCAAGGGATCTCCCCAGCCCAGGGATCAAACCCATCAAATCCATGTCGTATGTCTCCTGCACTGACAGGTGGTGTGCTTTTTTGTTTGTTTGTTTTTGTTTTTAACCACAAATGCCACCTGGGAAGCCCAGGTTCTCATTAGTTACCATTTTATACGTAGTAGTGTGAGTATGTCAATCCCAATCTCCCAATGTCTTTTTTAAATTATTTATACACACAAATTTCATTCATATTTTGATATAAGATTCCAACATCATTTCCTTGACTTTTCTAAATTCTTATGGCTTAATAAGGTAAGAATCCCATGGCTTGTCCAATGACGGAATTAGTATATCTTGAGCTCTCTTCTAGAGTTCTACAGCACTTTAAATAAAAAGAACAAATAAATTAAACAAAACTAATGGGCTATATATTGTCACAGTCTGTTACTCTGCAGGGAATATTAAAAGCATTAAAAAATACTGACTGGGGCTTCCCTGGTGGTCCAGTGGGTAAAGAGTCTGCCTTGCAGTGCAAGGGGTGCTGGCTCAATCCCTGGCCCAGGAAGATCCCACATGCAGTGGAGCAGCTGGACTGGTATGTCCAATTGTGAGCCAGTGCTCTAGAGCGCATGCACCCAGAGCCGGTGCTCTACAGCGAGAGAGGTCATTGCGATGGGAGGCCCACACAGGCCAAAGAGTAAGAGATGGATGAAAAATAAAAAAATAAATAACCAATAAAAGAGGCCAAAATCAAAAAACAAAAAAATACTGATTGAATGAATTTCACTGGAAGAAGCATGGAATATATTATTAATAAATAAATTAGGCAGGGAGCCATAGAACAGTGGTGAAGGAAATGACAGCCTACTTCAGTATCCTTACCTGGGAAATCCCATAGACAGAGGAGCCTGGGGGCTACCGTCCATGGGGTCGTAAAAAGTCAGACGCAAATGAGCACCAAGGGCACCACATAGAACAGACCCACACTAAGTCTCACTTTACCTCCAGCTCACTGTTTCCTGAGCTGATAACCAGCTCTTAAGTTCTCAGATCACTCCACAGCTCTTTAACACTTACAGAGGCCACCTTATGTGCTTGACACCACTGTAACAACTTTAAACACAGTAATTTATTTAATCTTCACAATTGTACTATGAGTAGGGCCAGCTTCCTGGGGAACAACACTGACCTCATGCTAGAAAGGACCCCATGCTTGGTTTAATGCTCTGGTTCCACCATCTTGAAACTCAGTGAATGAGCTCAGCATTTTCATAGCATCAGAATTTGAACAAGAAATTCTGTCAGTTATGAAAACAGTCCCATCTAGGTAATTAACACTATTCTCACTCCTATTTTACAGATGCAGAAACTGAGGCAAAGAGAGGTTTAAGTAATTTGCACAAAGTCAAAAAGCTAGTGATTCCTGAGGCGAAGAGCCAGCTCATTGGAAAAGACCCTGATGCAGGGAAAGATTGAGGACAGGAAAGGAAGGGGCGGACAGCAGATGAGATGGTCGGATGGCATCACTGACTCAATGAACATGAGTTCAAGCAAACTCCAGGAAATACTGAAGGACAGAGGAGCCTGGCGAACTGAAGTCCCTGGGGTCACAAAGAGTTGGGCAAGATTGAGCAACAGACAAACAACAATGCTCCCTTTTTACAAGTGCAGAAACTGAGGCAAAGAGAAGGCAGGTAACTTGCCCAAGGTCAAAAAACTAGTCATTCTTGAAATCAGGATTCACACGCTACATGCCTGTATACGCAGGGGAGATGATGGAAGCCGTTATGCTGCATGGTTCCCAGCTAGCTCTACAATTCCAACTAAGGTCGTTTACTAAAAGGAGTGTTGATTTCATTCTCTCCTCCTTCAATCAATGCTTTTTTTATAGATGCAGGAAAGCAGTGGATAAAGAAAAAGAGATGTTGTATTCACAAACAAGCCTACATTTGAATGAATTTCACCAAATAAAAAAGGCAGGGAGCCATAGAACAGTGGTGAAGGAAATGACAGCCTATTTAGAACAAAGACAGAGGAGCCTGGGGCTACCGTCCATGGGGTCGTAAAAGTCAGACGCAATGAGCACCAAGGGCACCACATAGAACAGACCCACACTAAGTCTCACTTTACCTCCAGCTCACTGTTTCCTGAGCTGATAACCAGCTCTTAAGTTCTCAGATCACTCCACAGCTCTTTAACACTTACAGAGGCCACCTTATGTGCTTGACACCACTGTAACAACTTTAAACACAGTAATTTATTTAATCTTCACAATTGTACTATGAGTAGGGCCAGCTTCCTGGGGAACAACACTGACCTCATGCTAGAAAGGACCCCATGCTTGGTTTAATGCTCTGGTTCCACCATCTTGAAACTCAGTGAATGAGCTCAGCATTTTCATAGCATCAGAATTTGAACAAGAAATTCTGTCAGTTATGAAAACAGTCCCATCTAGGTAATTAACACTATTCTCACTCCTATTTTACAGATGCAGAAACTGAGGCAAAGAGAGGTTTAAGTAATTTGCACAAAGTCAAAAAGCTAGTGATTCCTGAGGCGAAGAGCCAGCTCATTGGAAAAGACCCTGATGCAGGGAAAGATTGAGGACAGGAAAGGAAGGGGCGGACAGCAGATGAGATGGTCGGATGGCATCACTGACTCAATGAACATGAGTTCAAGCAAACTCCAGGAAATACTGAAGGACAGAGGAGCCTGGCGAACTGAAGTCCCTGGGGTCACAAAGAGTTGGGCAAGATTGAGCAACAGACAAACAACAATGCTCCCTTTTTACAAGTGCAGAAACTGAGGCAAAGAGAAGGCAGGTAACTTGCCCAAGGTCAAAAAACTAGTCATTCTTGAAATCAGGATTCACACGCTACATGCCTGTATACGCGCAGGGGAGATGATGGAAGCCGTTATGCTGCATGGTTCCCAGCTAGCTCTACAATTCCAACTAAGGTCGTTTACTAAAAGGAGTGTTGATTTCATTCTCTCCTCCTTCAATCAATGCTTTTTTTATAGATGCAGGAAAGCAGTGGATAAAGAAAAAGAGATGTTGTATTCACAAACAAGCCTACATTTGAAAAAAGAACTGCTTAGCTAAATAAGAGGTGAGAGGGTTTTAAATGGCCTTGGCAAGGGCTTAGCTATTTAAATGACAAGCTAAACAGGATACATTGGGGGCTATTTCAAGCTCTGATCCCCAAATTAGAGCTTTTAGGAGTGGGATCCAGAGCCCTACATGGGGAAGACCAAGTTAGCTGAGAATGGCGATGCCACAGCATGGGCGGGTCAGATCAAAGGAAACACTCTGTGCTGCCTTTTATAGATGTGAAAACAGCCGAACTGCACTGTTGGCCAATGGGCGAACATAAATAAAAGGCTTGCATCAGCTAAGGATCAGATACTAAAGAAAAGAGTCAAGATTTCCTGAGGGCTCTGAGTCAAAGGTCAAGTTCCCTGTTGAGAGAAGCATTTGGCCTCCTTTGGCTTTTAGAGTTTCGTTCCTGCCCCTTTCCATCCCCATCCTCTATCTAGGGGAAATGTGGGTGTTTTGCTTCGACAAAAATCTATGAGCTCAAGGGCCTGGACTGCAGACATTCTTTGTGAGTCCAGAGCCAGAGTCACATCAAGAAGACTCTGAGTTATCATCATCACCATATTTGCTATTTAGTTTTCTCTCTGCATTCTGCTTTCGACTTTTTAAAATCAGAATAAAAATCGTTTGTTTTGTTCATCGTAAAACTAACTTCCAGATATAGGCCAGTTAAAAAAAAAAAAAAAAAGCCACCCAGAGAATTCCTTGGTGGTTCAGTGGCTGAAGGGCTTCCCTGGTGGATAAAGAATATGCCTGCCAATGCAGAAGACACAGAAGATGGGGTTTCGATCTCTGAATCGGGAAGATTCTCCTGGCAACCCACTCCAGTATTCTTGCCTGGAGAATCCCACGGGCAGAGGAGCCTGGTGGGCTACACAGTTCAAAGGGCTGCAAAGAGCCAGATGCAACTGACCAACTAAGCACAGCACGGCCAGTGTTTAAGACTCCATGTTTCCACTGCAGAAAGCATAGGTCGGATCCCTGGTCAGGGAACTGAGATCATGTATGCTGTACAGTGCAGCCAAAAAATAAATTGAAAAAAAAAAACAGATTTGGGCAGGTTCTACAAGGAGAACCATGAAAGCTGCTATTCTAAACTGAGTACACTCCTTATTGCCAAATGTCCTTGCCCAGTGCCGACCAGAACCATGTGAACAACACTGAACAGACCCAGTAATTGACGGTGTGGTCTTATTATATGAAATGAGAAGTTTTAAAGAGCCTTATTCTCTGATAAACCTGCATCTGTTGTTGTTCAGTCGCTCAGACATGTTCAACTCTTTGTAACTCCATGGACTGCAGCACACCAAGCTTCCCTGTCCCTCACTATAAATCTGCATATTATTTTCTAATTGGATTTGGTAAATCCAACAGGATCTCATAATTCTTAGATTACTATGGTTTCCTGCCTAGTCGATATAACTCTCTATGGCTTCTAAGATTTAGTCAGTTAACTAACAACAGTCTCCTATAGGAGGTCTCCCAACCTATTTTCCTGCCTAGAACTATAAGGGACCAAGTGAGGATTCCCAAAGAGGCTTCCCCATCTTCCAATCCATTCTGCATTTGTCTTTTGTGAGGCAAACTGTCCCTCCAAATTGGCCCAGAAATTCCTTTTAGTGCTATCATTGCTCCATGTACAAGTAAATGTCAGAAACACTGACCCTCAAAGAGCAGAGTTAAAGATGCACCTGTTGAAAACTATGGCTGGTAGCAGACAAGCATGGGAGAATGGTGTCCAACCATGACCCCTGAACCCAGGGAGCATTTGTAACCACCCAGCTCACTATCTACATTAATATCAGTCAACTATTCCAGGAAACTTGGAAGATGAAGTTGCAAATAACTTAAGCATTTCAGGAAATTTCTCCCCCCCAAAAAGGTTATTTATCCAAGCACTAGACCGGACCTCATCAGAGCAAACAGCCCCTATTCAGAACAACATTTCCATTAACCAGTTCATCAGACGAGTGTATGTGCTTCCTGACTGACTTCACAATTCTCTTAATGTCTCCCAATTGCTATATTACAAACTTTCCCCAAGCCCAATCAACATTTGCCATGTTGAAAGACTCACATAACTCCAGACCCCCTAAATATCCCACCTTTACCATCTCACTCCCAGGAAGCTTCTGTGTGTGTAGTTAGTTGCTCAGTCATGGCTAACACTTTGCAACACCTTGGACTGTAGCCTGCCAGGTTCCCCTGTCCACGGAATTTTCCAGGCAAGAATACTGGAGTTACCATTCCCTTTTCCATATACATGTACATCTACATATATATCTTGATAATATATATGTAAATGAACAAAAACTTAATTCTAACAACGTGTATGAAAGTATTAATAACTTAACATTTACTCAACTATAAAAGAAATGTTTTAAGCTCCCGTCATTCAGTAACTAAGCATTCACAAAATCCCTTACAACAACAGTACTAATATTAACCCCACTTCACCAAGGAGGAAACTGAAGCACAGAGTAATTAAAATTATTCAACTTGTGACTTTTACCACAGTCACAAAACAAGGAAGGGGCAGAGCCAGCCTTCACACCCATGTGGTCTGGCTCCAGATCTCATTTTTTAAACACAACAACCTGGAAATGTGCTCAAAATGGCGCTCTTGAAGGAAAAATATACAGCAGGGAAAAATTCTAACAGAAATGCAGAATCAAGAATTCTCAACTATTTCACCTAAAAGTAGTGTAGTTGAGAATGAAAGCTGGGAGGTGTGGAGGATTTAGAGTAAAAGTTCCAAAGGTTTCATTTGCTGGAAGGTGGGAGGAAGAGTAAAGGTCCTCTGGAGGAGACAGCTAATCAAGATGGGCCGGACGATGGTAAAGTATAAAGAGCATCTTGATAAGGGAAATAAATGATATCTTGTTTCCAATAATGGGAGAGAAATACATATATAATTATGGGGACCAAAGAGAGAAGATACAATGGAAAAGTATATAAATTAAGAAAGGAAAAGAATGAATTGCAACATGATCAGACCTCCCACGTATAGGAAAAAGAAAAAAATAGAAATCAAAAATAAATAAAAAATATAAAATCAGACGTGGAATACATTGAAATGCACTGATCATTAAACTACAAAGTGGAGACTGTCAGATTGAGTTATAAAAGAAACCATAACTAGATACTAATTATAACAAAGACACACAATACAAAGTGATAAGAAAGGTTTGTCTCTACAAGAGAGGATTGAATCTCATTTCAGTTCTTCCAAAACTACAGCAAAAGGTCTTGTAATGAACGGGCACAGAGGCTTGAGGAGATGGAGACCTGGAGACGAGGCAGCACAGAATGTGGGTCTGGCAATATCCAGATGTGAGAGTGACAGATGGCTTGTTTCACAGAGGTTGTAAGCCTTCAGCAAGGAGGAGAATGAAGGACCAATGTGATACAATGCAGAATCCTCTGAAACTCAGGAATTGGTGGCGACAGATAGCTTTGGAAGTAGAAACAGAGTGAGAAACAGAAACAATGAGTTCAGGGACTTCCCTGGTGGTCCAGTGACCAAGGCTCCCTGCTAACAGTGCAGAGGGCCCAGCTTCCATCTCTGGTCAGGGAACTAGATACTACACACCACAACTAAGAGTCTGCAATGCTGCAACTAGAGATCCCACATGCTGCATCTAAGTCTCAGTGCAGATAGACGGATACTTTAAAAGAATAACTGAAAATGAAATAAGGATACGTTGACATCTGCAGACATGTGTGGTCAGTCACTCAGTCATATCTGACTCTTTGCAATCCCATGGGCTGTAGCCCACCAAGCCCTGCAGTCCATGGAATTTTCCAGGCAAGAATATTGGAACAAGTTGCTCTTTCCTCCTCCAGGGGATTTTTCCCAACCCAGAGATTAAACCTGCATTTCCTGCACTGGCAGGCGGATTCTTTACTGCTGAACCACCTGGGAAGCCTGATGAAATCTGCTTGAGACACAGGCAAGTTTTAAGTCCCTTTTCTACTCTGTACGCCTGGTCTTTCCTAGGGGAAGAGCGGGGCTTTGTTCTCTGGAGAAGGGGGAAAAGAAGCTGTGTGGGTACAACAGCTGGAAACAGGAGGGATTAAGTGAAAGCACATAGTATTCCTGGCCTTCTCAATCTCCACAATGCTGAGGAGCCCTAGCTCTCCGGACAGGTGGGAGACTGGGAGACTCTTCTCAGGGGGAACCTGACCAGCCCAAGAAGACAGAGCTAAAGATACTGATAATCAGGAAGAGGAAGGAGCTCCCAACAAATTCCACAGCCTAATCACCTCCAATCCGCCATGCCACCAGTGCACTCAGAATTTCAGCTCATTTTCAAACAAGGACAGATGAGGAAGGATTAACGAACACCCAAGGAACATCTCTAATGTGGAAATAAAGACCAAAGAAAGTGCAGACACTGCTGAGAGAGAAAAAAATACATACATATATACATAAAAAGTACATATATAGGGGACTTCCCTGGTGGTCCAGTGGGTAGAAAGTCCACCTTACAGTGTAAAGGCCACTAGTTCAGTTTCTGGCACAGGAATATGACTCATGCCCCGGGGTGGCTGGACCAATGTGTCCATTTATGAGCCAGCGCTAGCATGCGCCCAGAGCCAGTGCTCTGCCACGAGAGGCCACTGCAATGGGAGATCCACACAGGCCAAAGCATAAAAATGGATGAAAACAAATATAAAAAAATAAAAGAGGTATTATGGGGAAAGTAATACATATGTGTATATGTATTATTTTATATACATGTATATGTATGTATTTTATATACATTTTAAAGTATATATATACTTATATATGCTTATAGTATAAATACATACATATACATATATATATATTTTTTACACTTGGTAATGTATATATGTCACTTCTCAACTCTCTGCTACTCTCTCAGTTCATCCCACCCTCTCCTTCCCTTGCTGTGTCCACAAGTCTGTTCTCTATGTCTGTGTCTCTGTTCTTGCCCTGCAAATGGGTTCATCTTTTTTCTAGATTCCACATATATTTGTTAATATATGACATTTGTCTCTCTTCTTTGACTTACTTCACTCAGTGTGACACACTCTAGGCTCATTCACATCACTGTAACTGACTCAGTTTCCTTCCTTTTTATGGCCAAGTAGTATTCCACTGTGTATATGTACCACATCGTCTATATCCACTCATCTGTAAAAGAAATAGCTAGTGGGAACCTGCTGTATACTAGGCCTTCTCAATCTCCACAATGCTGAGGAGCCCTAGCTCTCCGGACAGGTGGGAGACTGGGAGACTCTCGGGGACCAAGCCCAAGAAGACAGAGCTAAAGATACTGATAATCAGGAAGAGGAAGGAGCTCCCAACAAATTCCACAGCCTAATCACCTCCAATCCGCCATGCCACCAGTGCACTCAGAATTTCAGCTCATTTTCAAACAAGGACAGATGAGGAAGGATTAACGAACACCCAAGGAACATCTCTAATGTGGAAATAAAGACCAAAGAAAGTGCAGACACTGCTGAGAGAGAAAAAAATACATACATATATACATAAAAAGTACATATATAGGGGACTTCCCTGGTGGTCCAGTGGGTAGAAAGTCCACCTTACAGTGTAAAGGCCACTAGTTCAGTTTCTGGCACAGGAATATGACTCATGCCCCGGGGTGGCTGGACCAATGTGTCCATTTATGAGCCAGCGCTAGCATGCGCCCAGAGCCAGTGCTCTGCCACGAGAGGCCACTGCAATGGGAGATCCACACAGGCCAAAGCATAAAAATGGATGAAAACAAATATAAAAAAATAAAAGAGGTATTATGGGGAAAGTAATACATATGTGTATATGTATTATTTTATATACATGTATATGTATGTATTTTATATACATTTTAAAGTATATATATACTTATATATGCTTATAGTATAAATACATACATATACATATATATATTTTTTACACTTGGTAATGTATATATGTCACTTCTCAACTCTCTGCTACTCTCTCAGTTCATCCCACCCTCTCCTTCCCTTGCTGTGTCCACAAGTCTGTTCTCTATGTCTGTGTCTCTGTTCTTGCCCTGCAAATGGGTTCATCTTTTTTCTAGATTCCACATATATTTGTTAATATATGACATTTGTCTCTCTTCTTTGACTTACTTCACTCAGTGTGACACACTCTAGGCTCATTCACATCACTGTAACTGACTCAGTTTCCTTCCTTTTTATGGCCAAGTAGTATTCCACTGTGTATATGTACCACATCGTCTATATCCACTCATCTGTAAAAGAAATAGCTAGTGGGAACCTGCTGTATACTACAGGGAGCTCAGCTTGGTGCTCTGTGAGGATCTTCAGGGGTAGGACAAGGCGGGTAGGAGGGAGGCTCCAGAGGGAGGGGATGTATTTATACATATAGCTGATTCACATTGTGGTACAACAGAAACTAACAAAACATTGCAAAGCAATTGTCTTCCAATTAAAATTATAAAAATTTAAAAAGATATATACACATTCAGATGTGTATATATAGAGATAATATTCTATATATACATATTTAGATTTAAAAGAAGATATTGCACCCATGAAACAAAAAGGATAGCATATAAAAAACATACATTCAAGGAAGGAAAAGAGGTTCTTTGAAATTAAGAACATTAAGTAGAAATGAAAGAACTCAGTAGAAGGGGTGAAATAGAAAATTAATTATTTACCAGCAAATAGAGCAAAAAGGCACAGAGATAGAAAATAGAACAGGGACATGGGGAAGATAAGAAAAAGGGTTGCAGAATGTGAAAAGGTAGAAAATGTAACTACAAGTTAAAGACTTTAGTTAAAATTTGTAATTATATGGGTAACTGAAGTACATAATTGCTGAGAAATGCTAGTTTATGTTCATATAATAGATGTGTGTGTTTTATGAAAGAAAAGCTAGATTAACTTTGTGTTCAAAGTAAAATGTCTGGTCCCAGGATGTAATGGAAGACAGAAAAAGAAAAGAAAAAACTGGGAATGGTTAGAAGTTGGAGAAGGTTTGAAGAAAAGTAAAAATTTGCTCAAATCAACTGAGAGTCAAGGAA
Source organism: Tragulus kanchil (assembly GCA_022376925.1). Classification (NCBI taxonomy): domain Eukaryota; kingdom Metazoa; phylum Chordata; class Mammalia; order Artiodactyla; family Tragulidae; genus Tragulus; species Tragulus kanchil. The sequence goes on along the minus strand of JAIOJX010000028.1, from coordinate 228,423,685 downwards.
ATACAAACTAAATACACAATGTCACTTTATACATCACTGGACAGTGACCTTTTAAACAGATAAGATCTCTGGTCGGTAGGGTTATAAGGAAAACACACAGTTATACACTGCTAGATTAAAGCCTTCTTGGAGAGCAATCTGAAACATGAATTAACATTTAAATTCTACATGCCCTTTCACCCTGAAATCTCACTCTGGGAGTCTACAACTATGAAACTGAAAGCTGCAATGTAGAAGATTTACGTGCAAGATAATTTATTGGAGCACAGTACATAAGGACAAAAATAGAGACAAAGTGACTGCCCATCAGTAGTGGAACAGTTCATTCAATCACATTATTTTTATATGAGAGAATGGTCTACAGGCATTCAGAAGAATGAATCCAAGTCATAGAAACTGTCTTGGAGGGATTCATACCTGGAGCTGTTGAGTGAAAAGAAGCAAGATGCAGAAAAGCACAATTCCTTTGTATGAAATGTGTACGTGGAGATATGTGGGCTTCCGCCTGTATGCATTTGAGGAGGGTGGTGTGATGATGGAAGAAAATGTGAAAGGACGTTTTTGCTACTGTGGATTGGGAGGGAAAAGTGGGTGGTATAAGGACACTAGAGAGAAGAGGGAAAACACAGCAGAAAAGAAAAGACGTTCTCATAAAAACAGAAGCAAGATTTGAGCACATTTGTACATTTATGATGGGTCTATACATGTTTGTAAATTATAGGAAAAATATTGTTTTATCTTCAAAAAAGAGAGGTTAATTCCATAAGATGAATTCATTGTCATGTTGTGAAGCACAGAGAATCTGATTTGACATCATGACTTGGTTTTGACCATGAGGGGAAAGATTGAGGTTCAAGTGTCATGTTTCAGATGATTTGTTTTAATACTGGGATCTAGAGGATTCCCTGGGCAATGTACAGAAGAAGAATAATGAATGACAGAAGAGGAGTGAAAAAGACAGGGAGAAAACCAAAGTTGAATGATTTTACCATTTTGCCTAGGGCCAGCTAGAGGCACAACTGTTTAACCATGAACTGTTGCAGGTATAAACAACAGCTATAAAGGTCCACTTACAGACAGGTATTTTTTTTCCAGCAGTAAGTACTACATTAGTGAATGATGCATGGTTGGTTGAATTCACAGAGGCAGAACCTCAGATACAGAGGGCCAACTACAAGTTATACATGAATCTTGGACTGTGCAGAGGGTCCCAAGGGTCATCCCAAGAGTCAACTGTATAAATTACACCTGGGGAATAGTCGGTGGGTTAAAAAAATAACTGCAAAAACCTTCTTGGAGAGCAATCTGAAACATGAATTAACATTTAAATTCTACATGCCCTTTCACCCTGAAATCTCACTCTGGGAGTCTACAACTATGAAACTGAAAGCTGCAATGTAGAAGATTTACGTGCAAGATAATTTATTGGAGCACAGTACATAAGGACAAAAATAGAGACAAAGTGACTGCCCATCAGTAGTGGAACAGTTCATTCAATCACATTATTTTTATATGAGAGAATGGTCTACAGGCATTCAGAAGAATGAATCCAAGTCATAGAAACTGTCTTGGAGGGATTCATACCTGGAGCTGTTGAGTGAAAAGAAGCAAGATGCAGAAAAGCACAATTCCTTTGTATGAAATGTGTACGTGGAGATATGTGGGCTTCCGCCTGTATGCATTTGAGGAGGGTGGTGTGATGATGGAAGAAAATGTGAAAGGACGTTTTTGCTACTGTGGATTGGGAGGGAAAAGTGGGTGGTATAAGGACACTAGAGAGAAGAGGGAAAACACAGCAGAAAAGAAAAGACGTTCTCATAAAAACAGAAGCAAGATTTGAGCACATTTGTACATTTATGATGGGTCTATACATGTTTGTAAATTATAGGAAAAATATTGTTTTATCTTCAAAAAAGAGAGGTTAATTCCATAAGATGAATTCATTGTCATGTTGTGAAGCACAGAGAATCTGATTTGACATCATGACTTGGTTTTGACCATGAGGGGAAAGATTGAGGTTCAAGTGTCATGTTTCAGATGATTTGTTTTAATACTGGGATCTAGAGGATTCCCTGGGCAATGTACAGAAGAAGAATAATGAATGACAGAAGAGGAGTGAAAAAGACAGGGAGAAAACCAAAGTTGAATGATTTTACCATTTTGCCTAGGGCCAGCTAGAGGCACAACTGTTTAACCATGAACTGTTGCAGGTATAAACAACAGCTATAAAGGTCCACTTACAGACAGGTATTTTTTTTCCAGCAGTAAGTACTACATTAGTGAATGATGCATGGTTGGTTGAATTCACAGAGGCAGAACCTCAGATACAGAGGGCCAACTACAAGTTATACATGAATCTTGGACTGTGCAGAGGGTCCCAAGGGTCATCCCAAGAGTCAACTGTATAAATTACAGTGCTTTCTCAAATTCAGGGTATTATCACTTATAAACACACATCCTTAGTATACCAACTCTGTGTGTCAGGAAAAAGTGTGCTATTTAATTAGGTATGCAATTTTTAAATCAAGAAATGGATTTCCATAAAGAGAGAATCTCGCAGAATCATCAGTCAAAATTCATACTTAAATGTATATCTATGGACAAAAGAGAACAATTGGTAAGATGGCCGTTTGTCCAAAGTCTCACAAATATGAACATCTTCACGCATCTTAGTCAAGAGGTTTATTTCCAATTTATAAGCTTTCTCTAATTTCAAGGGAAAATAGATTTAGTCTTTCTTTGTATTACTAATCAAAATTAAATTAATTTTAGAAGAAACAGTAGTAATGAAATTAACTAAATGGGTGCAAAATAAACATAACTCAAGTGTGCACTGATTGTGTGTAATGGGATTTCTTCTTCCTTGAAAACTGAAGCACTTACTACTCATCTAGACCTTTCCTATGTCCACAGAGCTATCACGGGAAATGCCTGGAGCAAAGAGGGTTAGGAAAGAGGAGGGAATAAACATCATATTGCAGCTCCAATTGTTGTGATTTGGAGATGGGATGGTGGATGAAGCTTCTTAGATACGGTCCATGGAAGTTAAGAATGTCAGTCTCTATAGCCGCTGTACCAGTTTACATTGCCACCAGCAGTGCAAGTGAGTTTCCTTTTCTCCACATCCTCTCCAGAATTTATTGTTTGTAGATTTTTTGATGATAGTCATTTGATCCTGTGTGAGGTGATACCTCATTGTAGTTTCTGTTCTTCAGCATTTGCCTGCTGCAGCTGAAGCTCCATTCTCTGGCCACCTAAGGAGAAGAACTGACTCACTGGAAAAGACCCTGATGCTGGGAAAGATTGAGGACAAGAGGAAAAGGGATCGACAGAGGATGAGATGGTTGGATGGCATCACTGACTCAATGGACATGAATTTGAGCAAACTCTGGGAGATACTGAAGAACAGGGAAGCCTGCCATAATGCCATTCATGGAGTTGCAAAGAGCCAAACACGACTGAACAACTAAACAACAACAACAATAAATAGTGATGTTCAACATCTTTTGATGTGTGTCTTGGCCACCTGTAGGTCTTCTACACATTTTTTTTGATGGGTTGTTTGTTGTTTTGATATTGAGCTGCATGACCTGTTTGCATATTTAGGAGATTAATCCTTTGTCAGTTGCTTTACTTGCAAATATTTTCTCCCATCCTGAGGGCTGTCTTTTCACCTTGTTTATGGGAGGGAAGTTCAGGAGGGAGGGGTTTTATACATGTAGCTGACTCATTTCATTGTACAGCAAAAACTAGCACAACATTGTAAAGCAATGATACTCCAATTAAAAAAAAAAAAAAAAAAGAATGTCAGCCTTATTTGTCGTTGTTTGTTGTTTTAGTTGCTAAGTCGTGTCTGACTCTTATGCAACACTGTGAACTACAGCCCACCAGGTTCCTCTGTTCGAGCAAGAATAATGGAGTAGGCAGCCATTCCCTTCTCCAGGGGATCTTCTGCACTTAGGGATCAAACCAACATCTCTTTCATGAGCAGGCAGATTCTTTACCACTGAGTCACCAGAGAAGCCCAACAGCCTCATAGGAAGATACAAAACAAACACACAGGAGTACAATATTTCCATGAAGAAAGGGAATACATGTACTCTTCAGCTATTCTTCTAGAATTAGAAAATGGTTTGGGCCCAGCCTATAATAAATTCAAATTCAACTTAAACTTTGAGACTCTTAAGTATTTTTGCATGTCTCATTTTAACTAATTGTTGCACCATTTTAGTTAACACTGCAACGTTATTTCAGACTGTTTCATTTGACTTCCAAAACATTGTATAGTTTATACTACTAAGGCAGTAAAATGAATCAGCACAACCATTATCACTGGTGCTTACTTTACAGTTTACAAAATGTTTTTTCATTCTTCTTCCTTTTGACACTGTCAATGGGCACCAATAGAGCTGGAATAATTGCTGTTCTGTTAATTTGACAGGTGGGAGCACTGGACCTCAGAGGGAAGAATGGCTTGCCCTAACATGCCCAGGTGCTAAAAGGTGGACTGCCTCCACATTCAGGTCATCTGAGATTATATGTAATATCGGTATAAGTGGACTTGCCAGATGGCTGAATGATAAAGAATCCACCTGCCAGTGCAGGAGACGCAGAAGACATGGATTCAAATCCCTGAGTGGGGAAGATCTCCTGAAGGAGGAAATAGCAACCCACTCCAGTAGTCTTGCCTGGAGAATCCCATGGACAGAGGAGCCTGGTGGGCTACAGTCCATGGGATAATAGAGTCAAAGACAACTAAGCATGCACACATGGCTATGTCTATTGGTATAAGTACAGGGAAAGTGTATTTTCATATGCTACTAATGGGAGTGCCTGTTGCTACAATGTTTCTGTAAGATAATTCGCCAGTTGGTATCAAACACCTTAAAAACAGGTGTTCTGGGGAATTCTCCGGTGGTCCAGTGGTTAGGATTCAGAGCTTTCACTGTGGGAGCCCGGGTTCCATCCCTGGTCGGGGGACCAAGATCCTGTAAGCCACCCAGCATGGTCAAAATAAATAAATAAATAAATAAATATCTTGCTAGAGTTGCCATCACAGAATACTACAGACTGAGGCACTTAACAGAAATCCAGTGTTGTTGGACAAAACACATTATGTTTTTGATGAACTTCATGTTCAAAAAGAAAGAGAAGAGCAGTACATATTGCTTAGAGTTGTTATGGATATTATGCGGACTTAGTACAGGAACTGACAAATCATAGTTACCTTATCAGGTATTTTCATTAGCCATTAACAGAACACTCAACAAAAATGGCTTAACCCTGTCAGAATGGCCATCATTCACAAATCAATAGACAATAAATGCTGGAGAGGGTGTGAAGAAAAGGTAACACTCCTGCATTGCTGGTGGGAATGTAAGTTGATACAACCTCTATGCAAGGTAGTATGGAGATTTCTTAAAAAACTAAAAATAGAAGCACCATACGACCCAGCAATCCCACTCTTAGGCTTATACCCTGATGAAATTAAATCCAAAAGAAGCACCTGTACCCCAGTGTTCATTGTAGCTCTCTATACAATAGCTAGAACATGGAAGCAACCTAGATGCCCATCGATGAATGAATGGATACAAAATCTCTGGCACATACACACAATAGAATACTACACAGCTGTAAAAAGAAATGCAGAAGAATTGGCTGGATCTAGAACGTATCATAAAAAGTGAAGTCAGTCAGGGGCTTCCCCTGGTGGTCCAGTGGGTAAGGACACCGCCTTACAGTGCAAGGGGCGCCGGTTTGAGCCCTGGCCTGGGAAGATCCCATGTGCCGCGGAGCAGCTGGACTGATGTGTCCAATCACCGAGCCGGAGCTCTGGAGCACATGCGCCCAGAGCCGGTGCTCTGCAACGACAGACGCCACCGCGATGGGAGGCCCACAGGAGCCAAAGAACGAAGACGAATGAAAATAGAGAAATGAAAGACCAATAGAAGTGGCCCGCCCACTCCCCTCCCTCCCCAACCCGACCTCCGCCCAAAGTAAATAAATAAATAAATCTTTTAAAAAAAAAAAAGTGAAGTCAGTCAGAAAGAGAAGGACAAGTACAATATACTAACACATATATATGGAATCTAGTAGGATGGTGATGATGGCACACGCAGTGAAGTGACAGAAAGACAGACACGGACAGTGGACATATGGACATTGTGGGGAAGGAACAGTGGGTGAGAGGTGTAAAGGAAATAGCATGAAGGCCTGTAATATCATATGTAAAGAAAATAGCTATAATCATTGCTCTGTTAGAAAAGCATATCATTCAGGGGTGCTGTATGACTGTCTGAAGGGGTGGGATGGGGGGATATACATATGACTAATCTGAAAACATACATATCTGTAAACAACAAAACTCTATAAAAGTTAAAAGTAAAATAAAAGTTTAAAAATATAAATAAATAAATAAAAAGAAGAAATAAAAATGAATTACCCATTAAAAAAAAAGTTAAAAGTAAAATAAGTTTGAAAAAAAAAAAAAGAAAAAAAAATGGCTTAACCAATGGACATTTATTCTCTCAGATAACAAGAAGTTCAGAAGCAAAATAAGTTTAGCATCTCAATAAAGTCAGGGCTTTTTATTAGCTTTCTTGTTGTTTTTATTTTTTTATTTTTTGGCTGCACCTTGCAGCATACAGAGTCTTAGTCGGCAGGGATCAAACCCATGCCCCCTGCAGTGGAAATGCAGAGTCTTAACCACTGGGATGCCAGAGAAGTCTCCTTGTTGTTTTTATAACTTTATTTCCTCATGGTCTCAAGAGGGCTGCTACAACTCTATAGACCACATCCCCACATGACAACTTCCAAAGTTACATGAGAGTGGTGAGGGAGGAATGTTCTCCCCAGAAGCCCTTAGATTTCCTCAGCTACCCTAAATCCTAGTGCAAAATCCTGCTTGGAGGTAAGGCCTCAGGTGAAAGGGGAGCAAGTGGCAGGCGAGATGTGATTCCGAGTCTTGCAGTTCTGGACTCTCTACCAGAGGTCCTTCTTCAGGGCTGACTCATAGAGGTGTGCAGATCGTAATCAGTGTGAGGGCCCTAGACTAAAAGAAGTGGGTGTGCTTTGTGCTCGGTTGCTCAGTCCTGTCTGACTTTGTGACCTCATGGACTATATAGTCCACCAGGTTCCTCTGTCCATGGGATTCTCCAAGCAAGAATACTGGAGTGGGTTCCCGTTTCCTCCTCCAGGGAATCTTCCCAACCCAGGGATCGAAACTGTGTCTCTTGTGTCTCCTGCATTGGCAGGTGGATTCTTTACCTCTGTGCCACCTGGGAAGTGGGAAGGGGCCAAAACCCAGCTGACCTCTGGTCACCAAATCATGACCCTATTGCTGAGATCCATCTACCTGAATAAGTGAGCATCTCTTTCAGAAAGGCCACCTTTTGGTACTCACAAAAGAGCACCAGCCTTCCCAAGCCCTGGACCACTCACAGGAAGAGTGGAGATTCTACATGGGCTTGATCCTAGAGACTAGGGACTGGAATGAGCCTACAGATGGGAAGATGGGAGATTCAGAGACCCCATTTCTGGGGAGAAAAGGCCAGGAGCCAGGCAAGTACTACCTAGAACCTACTTTTAAGAGATACCTTCAGCAATATTTTAAGGAAACTTTTTTCTTTCTGTGATGCTTTAAAACGTAATCTTGGGCTTCCCTGATAGCTCAGTGGTAAAGAACTCACCTGCCAATTTAGGAGACATAAGTTTGATCCCTGATCCTGGAAGATCCCACGTGCTTCAGAGCAGCTACACCTCCCAGGTGGTAAAAAGCCACAACTCACCTGCCAATTTCACAGAGGGCTGCTAACAGAGTGGAAATGCAGAGTCGTATCCACTGGGATGCCAGAGAAGTCTCCTTGTTGTTTTTATAACTTTATTTCCTCATGGTCTCAAGAGGGCTGCTACAACTCTATAGACCACATCCCCACATGACAACTTCCAAAGTTACATGAGAGTGGTGAGGGAGGAATGTTCTCCCCAGAAGCCCTTAGATTTCCTCAGCTACCCTAAATCCTAGTGCAAAATCCTGCTTGGAGGTAAGGCCTCAGGTGAAAGGGGAGCAAGTGGCAGGCGAGATGTGATTCCGAGTCTTGCAGTTCTGGACTCTCTACCAGAGGTCCTTCTTCAGGGCTGACTCATAGAGGTGTGCAGATCGTAATCAGTGTGAGGGCCCTAGACTAAAAGAAGTGGGTGTGCTTTGTGCTCGGTTGCTCAGTCCTGTCTGACTTTGTGACCTCATGGACTATATAGTCCACCAGGTTCCTCTGTCCATGGGATTCTCCAAGCAAGAATACTGGAGTGGGTTCCCGTTTCCTCCTCCAGGGAATCTTCCCAACCCAGGGATCGAAACTGTGTCTCTTGTGTCTCCTGCATTGGCAGGTGGATTCTTTACCTCTGTGCCACCTGGGAAGTGGGAAGGGGCCAAAACCCAGCTGACCTCTGGTCACCAAATCATGACCCTATTGCTGAGATCCATCTACCTGAATAAGTGAGCATCTCTTTCAGAAAGGCCACCTTTTGGTACTCACAAAAGAGCACCAGCCTTCCCAAGCCCTGGACCACTCACAGGAAGAGTGGAGATTCTACATGGGCTTGATCCTAGAGACTAGGGACTGGAATGAGCCTACAGATGGGAAGATGGGAGATTCAGAGACCCCATTTCTGGGGAGAAAAGGCCAGGAGCCAGGCAAGTACTACCTAGAACCTACTTTTAAGAGATACCTTCAGCAATATTTTAAGGAAACTTTTTTCTTTCTGTGATGCTTTAAAACGTAATCTTGGGCTTCCCTGATAGCTCAGTGGTAAAGAACTCACCTGCCAATTTAGGAGACATAAGTTTGATCCCTGATCCTGGAAGATCCCACGTGCTTCAGAGCAGCTACACCTGTGAGCCACAACTATTGAGCCTGTGCCCTAGAGCCTCAGAGCCACAACAATGAGCCCACGTGCCACAACTACTGAGGTCCGTGTGCTCTAGAGTCCAAGTTCCACAAGAGAAGTCACTGCAATAAGAAGCCTGCTTACCTCAACTATAGAGTAAGCTCCACACCCTGCAACTAGAGAAGAGCCTGCAGCAGCAGTGAAAACCCAGAATAGCCGAAAGTAAATAAATAAATAAAATTTTTTAAAAAACAGAAATGGAACCTCCACCCATGAAGCCTTCTTCCAGCGAAGCTAGAGTATAAGGTCACACGTTTTCCAGTGAGGGGTAACCGGAAAGGACTCATCCTCAGTCCTATGCAGAATGGGTAGATGATTTAAAGGACTCTTTTTTTAAAAAAAACAAACAAAACATTTTTTATTTTATATTTTGGGGAGGGGGCAGGTTGGGGAGGGAGGGGGCAGGCGGGCCACTTCTATTGGTCTTTCATTTATCTATTTTCAACCATCTTTGTTCTTCCGCCTTTGTGGGCCTCCCATCATGGTGGCCTCTGTTGTCGCAGAGCACTGGCTCTGGGCGCATGCGCCCCAGAGCTCCGGCTCGGTGATTGGACACATCGGTCCAGCCGCTCCGCGGCACGTGGGATCTTCCCAGGCCAGGGGTCGAACCAGCGGCCCTTGCACTGCAAGGCGGTGTCCTTACCCACTGGACCACCAGGGAAACCCTTTAAAGGACTCCTGACTCTCACCTTGCCCTTTCTTCCACTGGTCTGTCTACTTGGAACTTCTAGGATAAGAGCTATGATAAGACTATCCTGGGGCTTCCCTGGTGGTCCAGTGGGTAAGGATACCGCCTTGCAGTGCAAGGGGCGCCGGTTCGACCCCTGGCCTGGGAAGATCCCACGTACCGCGGAGCGGCTGGACCGATGTGTCCAATTACCGAGCCAGAGCACTGGAGCGCATGTGCCCAGAGCCGGCGCTCTGCGACAACAGAGGCCACCGCGATGGGAGGCCCACACGGGCCAAAGAACAAAGACAGATGAAAACAGACAAATGAAAGACCAAGAGAAGTGGCCCGCCCATCCCCCTCCCTCCCCACCCCTGCCCCACCCCAATAAATAAATTAATTAATTAAAAAAAAAAAAAAGACTATCCTGTAGGAGACCACCTTGTTGCCCAGTGGTTAGGATTCCTCCTTGCAATGCAAGTGACATAGGTTCAACCCCTGGTGGAGAGACTAAGATTCCACATGTCGCGAGGCAACTAAACTCACATGCAACAACTAGAGAATCCGTGTACCTCAAGTAAGATCCCATGTGCCACAACTAAGACCCTATGCAGCCAAATAAATAAATATTTTTTAAAAGAATATTCCTTTTTTAAAATTTATTTTTTACAGGGTTTTGTTGTTTACTGCCACACATCAGCCTGAATCTGCCATAGGTATACATATGTCCCCCACTTCCTGAACCTCCTCCCCATCTCCTTCCCCACCCCTCTCCTCAAGGTCACCACAGAGCCCCTGTCTGAGATCCCCTAGCCCCACAGTATATTACCCTCCCTCACCCCAATGTCCATAAGACTGTTTTCCATGTCCACCTTTCCATTGCTGCTCTGCATATTCATTTATCAGCACCATCTTTCTAGATTCCATACACACGTGTCAGTATACAATATTTATCTTTCTTACTCTGACATACTTCACTCTATATATTAGGTTTTAGATTCATCCCCCTCATTAGAACTGATTCAAATGCATTTCTTTTTATGGCTGAGTAATATTCCATTGTGTATATATATGCCACAGCTTCTTTATCCATTCATCAGTCGATAGACATCTAGGTTGTTTCCATGTTCTAGCTATTGTAAATCGTGCTGCAGTGAACAGTGAGGTACATGTGGGTCTTTCAACTTTTATTTTCCCAGGGTGTATGCCAAGTAGTGGGATTGCTGGGTCGTACATTGGCTCTATTCCTAGTTTTTTGAGGAATCTCCATACTGTCTTTCATAGTGGCTCTATTAGTTTACATCCCCAGCAACAGTGCAATTTACATTCCCACTACACCCTCTCCAGCATTTATTATTTGTAGACTTTTTGATGATGGCCATTCTGACTGGTGTGAGGGGATATCTCATGGTAGTTTTGATGAACTCTTTGTGCTAATGGCTTTAACAGACATTGATGGAGATGTGATGGAATGGTTTATTTCACTAAGGAATGCAAAATGGTATTTCGAATGTCTTCATTCGTTTTGCATTTAACTGTTACTTTTGGATGAAGAAAAATTTTCCCTCATTAAGTCTTTGCTTAAGTCTTTGTCTTACCCTAAAAGACAGTGTTTACAGGAATGACAGGGTAAATGCTTGATTTATCCCCTATATTACTATTTCTTTTTTATTGAGGCAAAACTTATACATGATAACATGCACAAATCTTAACTGTACAGCTCAATGAATTTTACACATGCATACACTCATGCAGCCATCAACCAAGCCAAGATACAGACCATTCCCAGACTCCCACACCCCGGTACCTCTTCCTAGTTGGTGCTCACTCCCTGCTTTCCAGGGCAAACGGTTGTGTTTAAGCTGTATTTATGCTGTCCTTTCATGCACAGTTTGTTTTTTATGTAATCAAAATAGTCATTTGTTTTAGTCACAGTTTCTGGATTTGGTTTTATGTTAAGAGCTTCATTATATAACTTAAGATAATAAAATATGTTACTTAAAAAGAAGAAGAAGAAGAAGAAGAAGAATATTCCTGAAGTGAACTTCCTGTAGCTCTTCTCTGAGTGTTCCATGTGTTTTTGTACCTCTATATGTTATGGTTATCCCCATGGTCGAGGATCTCTCCCCCTACCCTACTCTTCTTCCAAGTAAACAATTACTTGCTCCTTCCTCAAGGATGCAACTTGAATATCCTTTAGATCATCAATCAGATTTCACTGAGATTATGAGTTTACAGGTATGACTGAACCACAAGCAGGAAACTCCTCCTCAGGGTCAAAGACCTCATCCTTATCATTTCAATTTTCAGCTCAGAGCACAGGGAGGTCCATGGATTGAGCCAGGCTTGGTATGAAGGGCACCACAAGATCTGGGGAAGGTTAATAATCAGCATGGTGTGGGGGAGTGGTGGAAGAGAAAGGATAAACCAAACATAGAAGAACTGAGAAGAATCAGAAAGGGTTTCCTTAACCTGAAATTCCCCATAGGAAGTTCTAATTCCGCTGTTGGGATTCTGGCGATGAAAAGCAAAAGATCAGATTTGGCCCAGAGGCTAATCAGCAGTGCTTGCCTGCTAAGTGCCTTCAGTTATGTCTAACTCTGTGAAACCCTGTGGACTGTAGCCCAACAGGCTCTTCTCTCCATGGGATTCTCCAGGCAAGAATACTGGAGTGGGTTGCCATTTTCTGCTCCAGGGCATCTGAGACCTGGGTAGAAATCAAATGGCTAGGAGTGAGATCCTTCTCTTCTCCTCCAAAAGTGAGAAGTCCTACCTGAGGTTCTCCAGGTCCCTGTGTGTGTTCCTTCAGTGGGACCCAGAGTCTGACTAAGGAGAGCTGTTTATTCACAAAAGTTACTGAATAGCTACTGAATGTATCTGATCAGGGGCAAAGCTAGGCCCATGTACCCCCAAGAGGAAGGCCCAGTGAGTCACCAAGGCATGAAAAGACTTCAGGAAAGAATTTCCCTGCTGGTCCAGCAGTTAAGAACCCACCTTGCAATGCAGGGGATGTGGGTTCCACCACTGGTCAGGGAACTAAGATCCACATGCCGCTCAGCCACTAAGCCTGTGAGCCACAACTACTAAACCCATGCACCACAATGAAGATCCCACATGTTGCAACTAAGACCTGCAAATAAATAAATATTAAAAAAAAAAAAAAAAAAAACCTGCAGGAAGGAGGAAGGATACTGTTTAGAAGACCGTAGAGGCAGAAAGAGAACCTCCACCTCGGTTAGTGAGGATTAGCCAGTGTTCATAGCACTCGTACTCTAGGGGTGATGCTTCCTGGATGACTGTAGGATGATGAGTTTACAGGTATGACTGAACCACAAGCAGGAAACTCCTCCTCAGGGTCAAAGACCTCATCCTTATCATTTCAATTTTCAGCTCAGAGCACAGGGAGGTCCATGGATTGAGCCAGGCTTGGTATGAAGGGCACCACAAGATCTGGGGAAGGTTAATAATCAGCATGGTGTGGGGGAGTGGTGGAAGAGAAAGGATAAACCAAACATAGAAGAACTGAGAAGAATCAGAAAGGGTTTCCTTAACCTGAAATTCCCCATAGGAAGTTCTAATTCCGCTGTTGGGATTCTGGCGATGAAAAGCAAAAGATCAGATTTGGCCCAGAGGCTAATCAGCAGTGCTTGCCTGCTAAGTGCCTTCAGTTATGTCTAACTCTGTGAAACCCTGTGGACTGTAGCCCAACAGGCTCTTCTCTCCATGGGATTCTCCAGGCAAGAATACTGGAGTGGGTTGCCATTTTCTGCTCCAGGGCATCTGAGACCTGGGTAGAAATCAAATGGCTAGGAGTGAGATCCTTCTCTTCTCCTCCAAAAGTGAGAAGTCCTACCTGAGGTTCTCCAGGTCCCTGTGTGTGTTCCTTCAGTGGGACCCAGAGTCTGACTAAGGAGAGCTGTTTATTCACAAAAGTTACTGAATAGCTACTGAATGTATCTGATCAGGGGCAAAGCTAGGCCCATGTACCCCCAAGAGGAAGGCCCAGTGAGTCACCAAGGCATGAAAAGACTTCAGGAAAGAATTTCCCTGCTGGTCCAGCAGTTAAGAACCCACCTTGCAATGCAGGGGATGTGGGTTCCACCACTGGTCAGGGAACTAAGATCCACATGCCGCTCAGCCACTAAGCCTGTGAGCCACAACTACTAAACCCATGCACCACAATGAAGATCCCACATGTTGCAACTAAGACCTGCAAATAAATAAATATTAAAAAAAAAAAAAAAAAAAAAAAAACCTGCAGGAAGGAGGAAGGATACTGTTTAGAAGACCGTAGAGGCAGAAAGAGAACCTCCACCTCGGTTAGTGAGGATTAGCCAGTGTTCATAGCACTCGTACTCTAGGGGTGATGCTTCCTGGACGACTGTAATTGGAGATGGCCACACATGCATTCTGTCATGTAGGCAGGTCAACAAATACGCAGCCCTTTCCTGTGTGTGAGTGCAAATACTCCCAGCCCAGGATAGTGTCAAGTTTCTAATCCAGACAAGCTCTCCCTTTGAGCAAAGGAGGTTCTCAAATTAGTGGTATGTGGATAAGACTGCTGGGCACAGCCTGGAAAACAGCAAAGCTCGCCTCCATGTGGAGGATTTGCTGATGGTTCAGTCCGCAGTACCCTTGGAAACGTGATGACTGTCCTGTGCTTCCCAACTCACACAGGGTGGGGAAAAAGTGAACACATTTTAAAGATGTGCAAAGAGGTCTTTCTACTGGCATAGCAATAAATGTAAGCCATAGCTCTGGTTGGGAGGAAGCCTAGAGAATGTTTCTGTATGTTTCAAAAGGAAACTTGAGGGGAAAAAAGATTTTTAAAAAAAATTGAGATGCAATTTACCTATAACATGATGGTAGTTTCAGGTGTGCAACATGATTCACTATTTGTACATATTTTGAAATGGTTACCAGAGGAAGTCTAGTTAGCATCCATCACCATGCATAGTTACAGTGTAATGAGAATTTTTAAGGTCCACTCTTTAAGCACATTTCCAATTCAAATATACAACGCAGCATTATTAAGTATAGTTGCTCTGTTGTACATCACATCCCGAGGACTCACTTCTCTTGTACCTGGAAGTTTGTACCTTTCACCACATTCGCCCTTTTCACCCACCTTTCTCCTTCTGCCTCTGGCAACCACTAACCTGTTCCTAGTATCTAAGAACTTAGCTGTTTTTTGGCTTGTTTGTTTTTTCTTTTAAGATTCCACATAAAAAAGAGATCAAATGGTATTTGCCTTTCTCTGACATTTCATTCAGCATAACGCCCTCAAGGTCCAGCCATCTTGTCGCCAATGACAATATCGATTTTTTTTTCCTCTCACTGTGAGACATGTGGAATCTTAGTTCCCTGACCAGGATCAAACCTGCAGCCCTTGCAATGGGAGTCTGGACTCTTAACCATTGGACCAACAGGGAAGTCAAGATTACTCCCTTTTAATGGATGAATAATGTTCCATTGTGTACATCACAGTCTCTTTATCCATTCACCCATCAGTGGACACTTAGGTTATCTCCATGTCTGGAATATGGTAAGTAAGGCTGCGATGAATGTGAGGGTGCAGATATCTTTTTGAATTAGTGTTATTCATCTCCTTCTAATAAATACTCAGAAGTAGAATTATCTGTTGTTTTTTAAAGGATCATTTAATTTGTTGCTGACACTCACCCTCTGAGTAGCATGACCTTGAAAGATACAAAACCTGAGACTGGTTTGCAGGAAAATGTGTATCAAGAAGGGGCAAAAAATGTATACACAGAATCACAGCAAGAGTTTGTGCTGATGGGAACTCTCAACATAAATTGGAGCTACTACATGACTGGAGGGCTAGAAACCTGGGAAGGATAAGAATCTACGTGATGCAGAGGAATTTGGCAAAGAGGCATAGAGAAATATCCTCTTTACCTTGATTTTATCTTATGACACATGGATCTCAGAGTCACTTACTAGGAAAACAAGCAAGAAATGCCTTATGCAGGAGAGTTATGGAGTTGTTTTGAGTTAAAATCCCACCCAAGACATGAAGTTCAAAACCACGGAAGCTCGGGAATCTCCCTTGTTTAAGTGGCTGACACACACGACTTCCTGTAGACCCCAGTGCTGCCACTCAGAGGATAAACGAGGGGCGAGGTCCATTTCTTAGGAGAAAACAAAGAGCCTTCAACTCTGACCAACTGCAATGTGCAATACTAAGTCTTAAGACTTACTTTTGCTGCAGTAGGCTTACTCTCAGCACAGTGATGTGGCAGGCATGTAGTCCCATGCAGACATAGACGTGGCATGGTTTCAAAGAGCGCTGCCGTGATTGACTGTGGTTAACAGTGGGATAATTGTGGTTCTATGTACATCTATTGAGATGCTGTTTTATTTTATTACGCTTTCTTAGCATTTTTACTGGCTTTCTGTGTGTGTGCTATTTTTACTCTCTTAATCTCTTTCTTGTATGCCTTCAAAAATTCCAGTATTTTAAGATATACCTCAAACCCAAAAAAGTGGAAAGTTACTGCTTTAAACCCTAGGATGATGTCAGGGAGGGAACCCATCCAGGATTAGCCATATCAAAACTCTACCCGTCACTTTGGCATCTTTGAGAGTTAAAGGAATAAAGACCTTCAACTCTAATCTGATCAGAAGACTGCTGTCTTCAACTAAGGGTGCAAAGTCCAGATAAATACACAGACAAGGTAGATAAAGATACAAAAGTGCCCCTCTCTTCCGCAAAAGCAAGAAGCCCAATAAGAAATTTCCTTTAGGGTTTAACAATGTTTGGTAAACCAGTCTCCTTGATAGTCTGTGGACTTTGCTATCTGATCATTTACTCATTTCTTCAACAGCTCTGCCAATTGCTAGCTAAACATAGACAAATTTTTACCTTCTGTGGATCTTTAATTTTCACCTTTGCAAGAAAGAATACCTCTCTCTAGTCTTATTTTTAAAATACTTATTGCCCAGCTGGAAAAGAATTCACCTGCAATGCAGGATATCCTGGTTTGATCCCTGGGTTGGGAATATCCCCTGGAGAAGGGATAGTCTACCCACTCCAGTATTCTTGCCTGGAGAATTCTATGGCTTGTCCATGGGTTGCAAAGGGTTGGACATGACTGAGCGACTTGAATTTCACTTTCATCTGGCTGCGTCAGATCTTAGTTTTGTCATGTGGACTCAGTAGTTGCGGTGCACAGGCTTAGTTGCTCCAAGGCATGTGGAACCTAACTCCCTAACCTGGAATTGAATCCACATCCCATGCATTGCAAGGTGAATTCTTAACCACCAGACCACTGGGAAGTCCCTCCCTCATGTATTATTATGACAATTAAAAAAGATAGTTTAAAGAACAGCCACAGTGGTGAAAATAGTAGGAATTCAGTAAGTGTTCAATTTCCTTCCTTTGCATTCCTTTATTTTAAGGAAATTTACATTTGATCTATTTTTTTTAAATCACCCCTGCTGCCTTATAGAGGTCATATATAACTGGAATGAATGGAAACGAGGTGAGTTTAGAAGGCTAGTGCATTGTACAAATGAGAGATAATAATGATTTGGACTCAGAGTGTAGCAGCAAAAAAAGAGAGAAGAGGGCATACCTGGGAGTGTGATTTAAAGGCACAGCTGACAGAATTTACTCTGGGGCACGAGGAGAGAAAAAATTTCCTTTTAAATCAGAAAGAGAAAGATAAATATTATATGCTGACACATATATATGGAATTTAGAAAGATGGTACTGATAAATATATACGCAGAGCAGCAATGGAGAAATGGACACAGAGAACAGACTTATGGACATTGGGGTGTGAGAGGGGAATATACTGTGGGACTAGGGGAACTCAAACAGGGGCTCTGTGGTGACCTGGAGGGGTAGGGTGAGGAGGGAGATGGGCGGGAGGTTCGGAAGGGAGGGGCATGATTCAGGTTGATGTGTGGCAGTAAACAACAAAACTCTTGTCAACTAAAAAAGATAAAACAACTTGAGAGCTGTGGGTTGTTTTATTTGGGGCATAAGTAGGACTGCAGCCCAGGAGGCAGCACCCCAGAAAGGTCTGAGAGACTGCTCCAAAGAGATAGGGGAGGAAAGCCAATATAAGGGTTTCAAGTGTGGGGGGAATTCAAATGCCATCAAGTAAAAGGTTTCTGTTGTGGTTCGGGCGCAGGTTGGAAAAGAATTTCCAGACACAAGGCAGAGTGAGGGGAAAGTAAAGTTTATTCAAGTTGGGGAAGGGAGAGTCGCTGCCAGTACAGTGGGCCGGTTTATGGGAGAATTAGCATGGAAGACAGAACAGCGGGTCAGCTAAAAGAGAACCGACGTTAAGCAGGGGTCTTTGATTCCTTTTATAGCTAGGGTCTAAGGAGTGGCATAGGGGTCTTAAGGATCATTGCTGATTGGACGATGTACTGGGTGGGTAGAGTGATGACTACAGCATGCAGTAGGGTCCAAGGAGTGGCACAGGGGTCTTAAGGATTGGGCGGTGTACTATAGCCCAGGGGACAGGAGGACAAGGATTTTGCATTCCAAGACCCTCCTAGTTTGCCTTGTTTTTTCATCCTTGGGCACCACCGTTTCCAAAAGGGTTTTTTGTTTTACAAATGGTTTGGGTCTGTCAGGAGGAAGTTTAAGGGTTCTGTTTTACAACTAGTTTTGGTCTGTCTAGCACTTTTCTGGGTGTGAGGAGATGCAAGGATTGAGAAGATAAAAATCTACTCCTAGAAGTCATTTACCTATCTAAAGATCTGTTCCACTGGATTCCTTGGAGCACAGAGTGCCTCTACCCCACCCTGATCTCCATCAGTGGGTATTGAAGGTCAGCAGCTCTCAATAGCACACTGTCTGGTCTCTGCAGAGGCAGACGGCAAATATCCTTGTTGTCCAGACATTGGCAATGTAATTGGTAAATGCCAGTTTGTAGCTGACACTCTATAAAAAATAAATTTAAAAAAATTGTAGTTTGCTTATTTCATCCCAAAGAAAGGGAATCTGACCCGTCGATGGTGCCTCAATTAGCATTGTCCAGTAGGACTTCCATTGAGAAAATTTGTTCTGAATAGGTGTTGTCCAATGTGTCAGACCGTAGCCACATGTGCCTATTAAGTACTTGAAGTGTGACTAAGGAATTGTTTTTCATTTTATTTACTATAACAATAGGAGAGTGCATATCTAGATGATAGACCTACCTATATGTTTTTCTCTATAATTCTTTCAAGTTTTTATTCAGTTGCAAAGTCATGCCCGAGGGGACCTCATGGACTGCAGCACACCAGGCTATCCTGTCCTTCACCATCTCCCAGAGCTTGCTCAGATTCATGCTCATTGAGTCGGTGATGCAGTCCAACCATCTCATCCTCTGTCCTCCCCTTCTCCTCCTGTCCTCCATCTTTCCCAGCACCAGGGCCTTTTCCAATGAGTTGGCTCTTTGCATCAGGTCTCCAAAAGATTGGACCTTCAGCATTAGTCCTTCCAGTGAATATTCAGGGTTGATTTCCTTAGTTACACAGACACAATTTGAAGAAACTACAATTTGCTTTTATATATGTTTTTATGACTTATCTAATCTTAACTGCTTGCCTAGTTTCTGCTGACTAAGCGAGAACCTGAAAAAAAAAAAAAAAAGATCAAGACTCTTCTGCTTCTATTAATCCCAATGATATGACATTAATCGGTAACCCATTTTGACCAATTGTTAACATCATATAAATTATATCCTTGAATGTTTTAATTAAGTTGGGAATATTGCTCCTCTGTCTAATTCATGTGAAATCAATTCCTATAATAATTTATATAGTATGTTCTTGACCATAATGCATACAGGATAAATGATTAATTTCAAAAGAACTCAGAAGGAAGACTATGACTTAAACACATTGGTAATAAATTGACTGTCTTCCAACCTAAGACCTTGAGTTGTCATCAAACCACAGGTATTTATCAGGCATCTCAAGGTCAGCACAAGGCAAATTGCAGTGGTGATCTTAAAAGTGAAAATAAATTCTAATGTTGCTCTATCTCTTATTTTGTCTGTGATAGTAACATTTTCAGTGTATTTGGTAATCTTTCTTTTTTCTGTTCTTCCTTTCTCTTCTTTTTTCATTATCCTTAGGTAAGCTCCAAATATCTGCTGGCTATCATATAGTCCACATACATCTCAACAATGTATTCAAAACCAAACTTTTCATCTGAGCTGCCTTTAGGGAGGAGATTGACATCTTCCTGTGGCATGCATGCTCCCTCCATATTCCTAGTAGATACTTGTAGTATTTTTTTTCTTCCTGTCTACTCAGCCTCCCTTTGCACCCCCCCACCCCACATTCCCTTTTTTTCTGATAAAAGCAATTCTTTTCTCAGGAATAGCCCTTCCCCTACCTGTGACTTTGGTGGGACAGCCAGTCACAATAATCCTCCCATTCCCTAGCCACAATCATTGGATAGAATGGTATTTAGACATATTGCAATCAGTGTTCTCATCTAGGATTTTATACATAGTCTAGAAGAAAGCAGGCCTCATTTTCTTTGTAGTAGCTAAACTGGGGTGCTGTAAACCTTGAGCTGCCTCTAATCAGGCCTTGCCACGTCCCATCCATGTGAAGGACGTGCCTCTGAAACAGAGAAGAGTAGGACCCGTACACCTGGAGAACAGTGTACACTCCACCAGCCCTCTAGATTGTTGCACAGCACCAGGTTTGAGCTCCCTGCTCCATTCGGCAAATTCCCACTGGCTATCTGTTTTGCATATGGTAATTGTACATGTTTCTATGCTACTCTCCCAATTCCTCCCACCCTCTCCTTCCCCCGCTGCCTCCACAAGTCCCTTCACTGTGTCTGTGTTTCCAATGTATATACCTTCATCTAGAAATCTATCTTTCTAGATTCCATATATACGCATCAACAAACAGTATTTCTCTCTTCTGACTTTCTCCACTCTATATACTAGGCTCTAGTTTCATCCATCTCATCAGAAGGGACTCTAGTGCATTCATTTTTTGTGGCTGAGTAATGTGTCCTAGCTATTTACATAGTGCTCTGATGAACACTGGGGTACGTATGTCCTTTTCAAGTACAATTTCCTCAGAGTGCATGTCCAAAAGTGGGATTGCTGGGTCATATGGTAGTTTTATTCCTAGTTTTGGGTTTTTTGGGGGGGCACTTCTATTGGTCTTTCATTTATCTATTTTCAACCATCTTTTGTTCTTTGGCCCATGTGGGCCTCCCATCACAGTGGCCTCTGTTGTCGCAGAGCACCGGCTCTGGGCACATGCGCTCCAGAGCTCCGGCTAGATAATTGGACACATCGGTCCAGCCGCTCCGCGGCACGTGGGATCTTCCCAGGCCAGGGATCGAACCGGCGCCCCTTGCACTGCAAGGCGGTGTCCTTACCCACTGGACCACCAGGGGAAGCCCTGTCATCATTCTTATATGCCTAGGAAGAGAACTGAAATTCCTAGAGGTTCCTCGACGTGCTCAAGGTCACTGGTGCTAAGTGGCACAGCTGGATCTTTTTTTTTTTTTTTTTTTATTCTTTATTTTAAAGGTTTTACAGAGTTTTGTTGTTCACATACATGTATGTTCCCAGATCAGTCATATGCATATCCATGGTCCCCACCCACCCAGATCCCCCCATCCCACCCCTCCAGACCTTTGCCCCAACAGAGGCTATGTTTCTAGCCTTGAACAATATCATTGTTCTTGGAACAAATTCAAGATCCACGGAGAAGTTATAGTGGTAGGAATACTTCAACATACTGTTTAATATGAAAAATGTGTCGCATATCCAAGATTAGAGGAAGCCTATTTATAGATGTTGGCATGAGCTGTTACTTGGAAATAAAAGTTTTATGGGCGTTATCATGAGCCTTAGGCAAGAAGTCGGAGAGATTTGTACTCAAGTCGGAGAAGGTAAAATTAGCACGACGAACAAATTCAAGAATAGTCTTTCTCTTCTAGACCACAGCCTCTGATGGAAATGTGAAAAAGAATCAGAGGATGCTCAAAACACTGGAGAGCCTCTGACCCGCCATGACCCAGGTCCCAGCAGGGTGAAGTGCTGACTACTAGGTCAGGCTCCCAGAGTACAGGGTGCAAAAAGTCTGCCACGCCCATGACTTCCAGAGAGCAGACGCAATCCTTCTGCAGAGGTGAGCTATCTGGGGTACGTTTTCCCATTTCCTCAGAGTGCATGTCCAAAAGTGGGATTGCTGGGTCATATGGTAGTTTTATTCCTAGTTTTGGGTTTTTTGGGGGGGCACTTCTATTGGTCTTTCATTTATCTATTTTCAACCATCTTTTGTTCTTTGGCCCATGTGGGCCTCCCATCACAGTGGCCTCTGTTGTCGCAGAGCACCGGCTCTGGGCACATGCGCTCCAGAGCTCCGGCTAGATAATTGGACACATCGGTCCAGCCGCTCCGCGGCACGTGGGATCTTCCCAGGCCAGGGATCGAACCGGCGCCCCTTGCACTGCAAGGCGGTGTCCTTACCCACTGGACCACCAGGGGAAGCCCTGTCATCATTCTTATATGCCTAGGAAGAGAACTGAAATTCCTAGAGGTTCCTCGACGTGCTCAAGGTCACTGGTGCTAAGTGGCACAGCTGGATCTTTTTTTTTTTTTTTTTTTATTCTTTATTTTAAAGGTTTTACAGAGTTTTGTTGTTCACATACATGTATGTTCCCAGATCAGTCATATGCATATCCATGGTCCCCACCCACCCAGATCCCCCCATCCCACCCCTCCAGACCTTTGCCCCAACAGAGGCTATGTTTCTAGCCTTGAACAATATCATTGTTCTTGGAACAAATTCAAGATCCACGGAGAAGTTATAGTGGTAGGAATACTTCAACATACTGTTTAATATGAAAAATGTGTCGCATATCCAAGATTAGAGGAAGCCTATTTATAGATGTTGGCATGAGCTGTTACTTGGAAATAAAAGTTTTATGGGCGTTATCATGAGCCTTAGGCAAGAAGTCGGAGAGATTTGTACTCAAGTCGGAGAAGGTAAAATTAGCACGACGAACAAATTCAAGAATAGTCTTTCTCTTCTAGACCACAGCCTCTGATGGAAATGTGAAAAAGAATCAGAGGATGCTCAAAACACTGGAGAGCCTCTGACCCGCCATGACCCAGGTCCCAGCAGGGTGAAGTGCTGACTACTAGGGTCAGGCTCCCAGAGTACAGGGTGCAAAAAGTCTGCCACGCCCATGACTTCCAGAGAGCAGACGCAATCCTTCTGCAGAGGTGAGCTGGGGATTTCCACGGCACAGTAATAGACTTTGGCTTCTAACAAAGCATCCCATCACCAGCAGCCAGCCCGATGACCTTTGGACGGTCCTTCGACATGGCCAAACTTGTCACCGAGCATAAAACTGAAGTGCTAAATAAAGACCAAGGCCAAATGAAAGTCACCATGAGACAAAATGACCCCAGACAAACCTTTTGATGTCAGTTCTGTTTCGCCCAGACAAGAATTTGAAACCTCTTGCCTCCTTTTGAGAGAGGATGGCTAATGGTCTTAAAAGCTGGAGTCTAACTCTGGAGACACTTTAATCTGAGGAAAGAACCCTGGGCTTGGAGCCAGGAGGCCTAGCTTCCAGACCTGAATATTCAAAGGATAAACGACTCAGTCTCCCACAGGCTCAGGTTTGGGTTCAAGACTGTGTGTACGGGTGTGCTTCCTATAAAACAGAGAGAACTCATTATAGGAACTCTAGAAGTTCTTCCATTTGTAGAATTCTACTCTTTACCAGCAACCTAATGTGGTAGTCTCTCAGTTGAGCATATCTCTTCGTGACCCCATAGACTGTAGCCCACCAGGCTCCTCTGCCCGTGGGATTCTCCAGGCAAGAATACTGTAGTGGGTTACCGTTCCCTTCTCCAGGGGATCTTCCTGATCCAGGGATCAAAACTGGGTCTTCTCACTGCAGGAAGATTCTTTACCATCTGAGCCACCTGAAAAGTCCAATCAATAGCCTAAATTTGCAGTTAATATACTCCAAATGGGAAACCAAAAAAGGTCAGAGGAAGCCTATTTATAGATGTTGGCATGAGCTGTTACTTGGAAATAAAAGTTTTATGGGCGTTATCATGAGCCTTAGGCAAGAAGTCGGAGAGATTTGTACTCAAGTCGGAGAAGGTAAAATTAGCACGACGAACAAATTCAAGAATAGTCTTTCTCTTCTAGACCACAGCCTCTGATGGAAATGTGAAAAAGAATCAGAGGATGCTCAAAACACTGGAGAGCCTCTGACCCGCCATGACCCAGGTCCCAGCAGGGTGAAGTGCTGACTACTAGGGTCAGGCTCCCAGAGTACAGGGTGCAAAAAGTCTGCCACGCCCATGACTTCCAGAGAGCAGACGCAATCCTTCTGCAGAGGTGAGCTGGGGATTTCCACGGCACAGTAATAGACTTTGGCTTCTAACAAAGCATCCCATCACCAGCAGCCAGCCCGATGACCTTTGGACGGTCCTTCGACATGGCCAAACTTGTCACCGAGCATAAAACTGAAGTGCTAAATAAAGACCAAGGCCAAATGAAAGTCACCATGAGACAAAATGACCCCAGACAAACCTTTTGATGTCAGTTCTGTTTCGCCCAGACAAGAATTTGAAACCTCTTGCCTCCTTTTGAGAGAGGATGGCTAATGGTCTTAAAAGCTGGAGTCTAACTCTGGAGACACTTTAATCTGAGGAAAGAACCCTGGGCTTGGAGCCAGGAGGCCTAGCTTCCAGACCTGAATATTCAAAGGATAAACGACTCAGTCTCCCACAGGCTCAGGTTTGGGTTCAAGACTGTGTGTACGGGTGTGCTTCCTATAAAACAGAGAGAACTCATTATAGGAACTCTAGAAGTTCTTCCATTTGTAGAATTCTACTCTTTACCAGCAACCTAATGTGGTAGTCTCTCAGTTGAGCATATCTCTTCGTGACCCCATAGACTGTAGCCCACCAGGCTCCTCTGCCCGTGGGATTCTCCAGGCAAGAATACTGTAGTGGGTTACCGTTCCCTTCTCCAGGGGATCTTCCTGATCCAGGGATCAAAACTGGGTCTTCTCACTGCAGGAAGATTCTTTACCATCTGAGCCACCTGAAAAGTCCAATCAACAGCCTAAATTTGCAGTTAATATACTCACAAATTGGGGAATATCATGTGCAGAGTTAAAGAAGCTGGGACCTGAGGTCCTGCAGAACCAGCTTGAAATCTCTTCTTTGTTTTGTCCCGGCTGGTCAGGCAGGACAAATCGCTAACCCTGCCCATCCTTAGTCTACCTATCTTTAAAACAGAAGTAAAATACTAATAATAGTATCTAACCCAAAGGGCTGTTGTGACAATTAAATGAATCATCCAGATAAATAATGAGCACACAATCCTTCTGAGGTGGCTCAGTGGTAAAGAATCCACATACCAATGCAGGAGACACACGCCATGGTATATAGGTAATGCATAATAGATTGTAGTTGTGATCTATTTGAAAACAGACACTCAGAAAAATAAAATTGAAGGTTCTGAGTCAAATCTACACCTCCTATTGTCATAGAAAGAATTAGAGCTGCTTAAACTCGACAGGCTAGGAAATGCTGCTTTCATTCCATCATAAGACCTCAGGATGGGTAAACGACCATCGCTTAAAGCAACACAGATCATCTGTTATGTTTCCTTCATGATCCAAAGTAACAGATAATTAGACATAAAGGATCCCAGCACACATAGCATTGTTCAGTAATACACTGTTTTCTTCCAGTTTCATTACGGATGGAAAATTATGAAAGAAAGGGGGACAGTGTAGAGCCTGACTGTCCAAAACAATACTTACTGATCACATATGACTATTGAGCAGCTGAAAGTAACAAGTCAAACCATGCCATAAGTGTACAATACACACTGGATTTCAAAGACATGGTATCAAAAAAAGGTATGTAAAATTTCTTTTAAAAAGAGAGGTTATAGGTCCTTCACCTCTTTCCACTGAATGACAGTTTCTGATCTTATAAAGCAACTTGGAACCTTCTGGTAAGTGGTTAGAAAGACTAAAATTAGGAAAGAGCACCCTCTGCAGGCTACTTAGTACACAGGCACAGAGGAGTGTAAAATTGAACACAGAGTGCAGAAATGGATGAGTTACATTTCACATTACTGCACTTACAGCTTTCACCATGGATTCAATGATGACAGGAATTAGGGCAAGGAAACAGGTTTAATAATGTGAAAACTATTTTAAAGTCACGTCAACTCTTTCTTCTTTGCTTCCCTCCTGCTGTCTTTTTCTTCTTTTCTTCCTTCCCTCCATCCTTCCTTCCATTTTTTTTTTTCTTTCACCTTTTGAATAGCTCAGACACACCCTTTTTAAAAATTCTATGGAAAGACAGGAAGCCTAAGATGAAATTCAACTTAAAAATCTATGCTGCTCATTTCAATATGATTTCTCTCTGGCATTAACATTTCCTTCATGTGTCCAAGACCAACCTGGCTGACAAGGTCAAGATCTTTTAAGATCACAAACATTCGTCAGCTAGAAACTTAATGCTGTCAAGTCCAGAATGATAAGCAGCTATCATTAGGAAAGGGTTGTCCTCCCAGAGGCAGTTTATATGCTGCCTGTTTAGAATTAGACATCCTTTCTCATTTGTTCCTGGGCCTGTTTGCAATTGTACAAATACATATTAACCTAGAATGGATCTAAGACAGACTACTAACAATACCATTATTTCTACTCTATCAAAATAATATATTAACAGTATTTTTACAGGAAAAGACCTGCCATAGTTCCAACTTGGAATCTCAGGAGCCCATCTCATTTTCCCCAACAGGTACCTCTGGGAGACCCACACCTAGTACTGCCAGTACTCCCAGTACCAGTATCTAGTTAGCTCTCTCTGTTGCAAAAGAAAAAATAACTGGCTCACTGGAACAGTCACACCCCAAGATTCCAAACTAAAGAAAAAGAAAACAGGGGCTTCCCTGGTGGTCCAGGTGGTTAAGGACACCGATCCCACTCACTATGTAAAATTTCTTTTAAAAAGAGAGGTTATAGGTCCTTCACCTCTTTCCACTGAATGACAGTTTCTGATCTTATAAAGCAACTTGGAACCTTCTGGTAAGTGGTTAGAAAGACTAAAATTAGGAAAGAGCACCCTCTGCAGGCTACTTAGTACACAGGCACAGAGGAGTGTAAAATTGAACACAGAGTGCAGAAATGGATGAGTTACATTTCACATTACTGCACTTACAGCTTTCACCATGGATTCAATGATGACAGGAATTAGGGCAAGGAAACAGGTTTAATAATGTGAAAACTATTTTAAAGTCACGTCAACTCTTTCTTCTTTGCTTCCCTCCTGCTGTCTTTTTCTTCTTTTCTTCCTTCCCTCCATCCTTCCTTCCATTTTTTTTTTTCTTTCACCTTTTGAATAGCTCAGACACACCCTTTTTAAAAATTCTATGGAAAGACAGGAAGCCTAAGATGAAATTCAACTTAAAAATCTATGCTGCTCATTTCAATATGATTTCTCTCTGGCATTAACATTTCCTTCATGTGTCCAAGACCAACCTGGCTGACAAGGTCAAGATCTTTTAAGATCACAAACATTCGTCAGCTAGAAACTTAATGCTGTCAAGTCCAGAATGATAAGCAGCTATCATTAGGAAAGGGTTGTCCTCCCAGAGGCAGTTTATATGCTGCCTGTTTAGAATTAGACATCCTTTCTCATTTGTTCCTGGGCCTGTTTGCAATTGTACAAATACATATTAACCTAGAATGGATCTAAGACAGACTACTAACAATACCATTATTTCTACTCTATCAAAATAATATATTAACAGTATTTTTACAGGAAAAGACCTGCCATAGTTCCAACTTGGAATCTCAGGAGCCCATCTCATTTTCCCCAACAGGTACCTCTGGGAGACCCACACCTAGTACTGCCAGTACTCCCAGTACCAGTATCTAGTTAGCTCTCTCTGTTGCAAAAGAAAAAATAACTGGCTCACTGGAACAGTCACACCCCAAGATTCCAAACTAAAGAAAAAGAAAACAGGGGCTTCCCTGGTGGTCCAGTGGTTAAGGACACCGCCTCACAGTGCAAAGGGCACAGTTCGATCCCTGGCCTGGGAAGATCCCACGTGCTGCGGAGCGGCTGGACCGATGTGTCCAACTACCGAGCCAGAGCTCTGGAGCGCATACGCCCAGAGCCGGTGCTCTGCAGTGACAGTGGCCACTGCAATGGGAGGCCTACACAGGCCAAAGAACAAAGATGGATGAAGACGTATAAATGAAAGACCAATAGAAGTGGCCAAAAGAAAAGAAGAAAAAGAAAACATAGGAAAACTCACATCATCATGAGATCAGAGAAAGCAGGACCACAAAAGGTGAAATGTCCTGCCTTCTTCAACACACACACACACACATTTTGTATCACCAAAACTCCTTTCCTAAATTGATAATTGTAGGCGATGATTGCCTGTAATGATTATAGCAACTGGGCTTCAGTAGCCTCAGGAAATATAGCATTAGTGTTATGGAATACATTTCCCATTAGCATTTTTATTATTTGCAGTATAATTTATTTTAAAACCAATTTAATTCCTTTTAACCTATCAAATAAAACTAGCATGCTTAAATTAAACTTTGCAGGTTGTGAAATAACTTAAGGAGAGCTTATGAGAAGGCGATTACAAGAACCCAGAAATTATATTTATCCATTACACATAATTCAAAATATGATAGAATGTAATGCAAGCCTGCAAACTTGTGTGCTTTTTGTGAAAAATGAATTACATATTTTAAAATAAACACTTTTAGGAGATACATCCTTTCTCATTTGTTCCTGGGCCTGTTTGCAATTGTACAAATACATATTAACCTAGAATGGATCTAAGACAGACTACTAACAATACCATTATTTCTACTCTATCAAAATAATATATTAACAGTATTTTTACAGGAAAAGACCTGCCATAGTTCCAACTTGGAATCTCAGGAGCCCATCTCATTTTCCCCAACAGGTACCTCTGGGAGACCCACACCTAGTACTGCCAGTACTCCCAGTACCAGTATCTAGTTAGCTCTCTCTGTTGCAAAAGAAAAAATAACTGGCTCACTGGAACAGTCACACCCCAAGATTCCAAACTAAAGAAAAAGAAAACAGGGGCTTCCCTGGTGGTCCAGTGGTTAAGGACACCGCCTCACAGTGCAAAGGGCACAGTTCGATCCCTGGCCTGGGAAGATCCCACGTGCTGCGGAGCGGCTGGACCGATGTGTCCAACTACCGAGCCAGAGCTCTGGAGCGCATACGCCCAGAGCCGGTGCTCTGCAGTGACAGTGGCCACTGCAATGGGAGGCCTACACAGGCCAAAGAACAAAGATGGATGAAGACGTATAAATGAAAGACCAATAGAAGTGGCCAAAAGAAAAGAAGAAAAAGAAAACATAGGAAAACTCACATCATCATGAGATCAGAGAAAGCAGGACCACAAAAGGTGAAATGTCCTGCCTTCTTCAACACACACACACACACATTTTGTATCACCAAAACTCCTTTCCTAAATTGATAATTGTAGGCGATGATTGCCTGTAATGATTATAGCAACTGGGCTTCAGTAGCCTCAGGAAATATAGCATTAGTGTTATGGAATACATTTCCCATTAGCATTTTTATTATTTGCAGTATAATTTATTTTAAAACCAATTTAATTCCTTTTAACCTATCAAATAAAACTAGCATGCTTAAATTAAACTTTGCAGGTTGTGAAATAACTTAAGGAGAGCTTATGAGAAGGCGATTACAAGAACCCAGAAATTATATTTATCCATTACACATAATTCAAAATATGATAGAATGTAATGCAAGCCTGCAAACTTGTGTGCTTTTTGTGAAAAATGAATTACATATTTTAAAATAAACACTTTTAGGAGAACATAACAAAAAAGTGATAGTATTTGCTATTTGCTATTTATGCTTATGCTTCAATTTCTTAATTGAGACTATTTAGAACAGTCTTAAATCCCAGATGGCTCAGACAGTAAAGAATCTGTCTGCAATTCTGGAGACCTGAGTTCAATCCCTGGGTCAGGAAGATCCCCATGGAGAAGGAAATGGCAACCCACTCCAGTATTCTTGCCTGGAGAATCCCATAATCAGAGGAATTTGGCGGGTCACAGTCCGTGAGGTCGCAAAGAGTATGACATGAGTGGTGACTAACACACAAACTGTGTGTCTATTTAAACCTCAATTTTCATAGTTAAACTGCTAAAAAAAATAGAAGTATCTTGATCAAAACTATTAGAACAAAACTGAAATATCTTTCCAGCTCTGCTCTCTCCTGAGTGTATAGGCTTGAAATTCAGCACTTTTGAGAAATACGGGCACTATTTAATGCATAATGGTCAATAAAGTGGTTCAATAAGTTAACTAATTAACTTAGTTAGTAGATTAAAACATAACTGGAATCCCTCTTCTGGCATCTCAGTTTAGCCTTCAGCTCTTACCTCTACATGATTCCAGGTTTGCTATAAAGAGATCTCTTAAGCAGTGTCTTAAAGCAGGGTGGTTTTTAAAAACTTGGCTTTGGAATCAAGCCTGAAAAATACTGCATAAGACTTTAGGAGTTGTGTAGCATAAAATAGATAACTTAACCTCTCTGTGCTTCAGATTCCTGATCCAAAAATTGCAGTTCATTCATTGATTGAATACCTACTATGTGCAAAGCACAGTTCTAAGAAATGGAAACATAATAATAACATATTTGGTCCAAATCCTCAGGAAGATTACATTACATGAAGCTGAGGCTGAAGCTCCATTACTTTGGCCACCTGACGTAAAGAGCTGACTCATGGGAAAAGACTCTGATGCTGGGAAAGAGTGAAGGCAGAAGGAAAAGGGGCTGACAGAGGATGAGATGGTTGGATGGCATCATCAGCTCATTAGACGTGAGTTTGAACAAACTCCAGGAGGTGGTGAAGGACAGGGTGGCCCAGCATGCTGCAGTCCACGGCGTCAAAAAGAGTTGGAAATGATTCAGCGACTGAACAGCAACGATTCTCATATTACATTGTTGGAGAAAGTTTTAATTAATTAACACAAACATTTTCACAGAGTGAATAGCTGTTATGATGAAAATAAAAGTGTGATGTGAAAGAGGTATGAAGAGATGCTTTAGATGAAGTTGTCAAGGAAATCCGTTCTGAGAGGTGAGATTTAACCTGGGAGCTGGATGACAAGAGTATTCTTCCATGCTGAGGTCTAGCAGAATATTCACCCAGACAGAGGGTATAGCCAGTGAAAAAGCTCTAAGGTGGGAGTGAGCTCGCGTGTTCCAAGAACAAAACAGAGCCCTGAGTCGTGTGGCAGAGTGAGTGAAAAAGAAGCAGGACTGGGACTTCCCTGACTGCCCAGTGGTTAAGACTTTGAGCTGCTAATGTAGGGGACGTGGGTTCAGTCCCTAGTCAGGGAAGCAAGGTCCCACGTGCTGCAAGGTGAAGCCAAAAATAATGAATGAATGAATGAATGAATAAACAAATGATACATTTTAAAAAGAGAGCAGAACAAGCAGTAGATAGGAACTAGATCATGCTGGGCCTTCGAGGCCCTGGAATAGAACTAGGTTTTTATTTAAGTCCAGTGTGAAGTCATGAGAGGCTTTCCATCAGGCTGGCTATGAAGATTAAATGAGATAAACATGAAGGGCACAGTACAAGGAACACAAGGCTCAGAGCAAACACTCAACAAGAGGTGGTATCATCACCCTTAGCCCTGGCATATAACATTAGGAGGTCCAAAATGTTCATTTTTATAAAATTCAGGGTCAAGATATTTCAAGATTAATGTAGAAAGAACAAGGTCCAACCAAGGGATAGGACTCAATTGCCAATCACCATGAAACCAGATTCTCACCACAGTGGGGTATATTTTATCCCATGGTAAGGGATGTGTTATCATCCTTACCATCATTATCAGCAATTAATCGGAAGTCAAACCTTAGGCCAGCATAGTCCATCATTTGTGATTTTTGCCATCTGCCTATGGAAAAGTGAATTTGAAAGAGCAATCCCAAACATCTTGACCACTATGAAATGACATAAACATTTCTTAATTTCTCCTAGTGCATCATTGGGCAAGTGGACTTTCTACTTCCCTGACCTGCTGAGAATCCTCCCATCCCCTTTCCAAAGCAGGTGAGCAGCAAACACTGGGCTGGAAACACTGAGAAATCTATGGATGCATCACGGAATTTTTTTCCGTGCCCACACTTGATCATTGGTGCCCTCTGTTTCTGTGAGAACACCATATAAAGCAATCCATTACTCGTGGATCACTGTTTACTTCCATGCTGAGGTCTAGCAGAATATTCACCCAGACAGAGGGTATAGCCTAAAAAGCGTGGGAGTGAGCTCGCGTGTTCCAAGAACAAAACAGAGCCCTGAGTCGTGTGGCAGAGTGAGTGAAAAAGAAGCAGGACTGGGACTTCCCTGACTGCCCAGTGGTTAAGACTTTGAGCTGCTAATGTAGGGGACGTGGGTTCAGTCCCTAGTCAGGGAAGCAAGGTCCCACGTGCTGCAAGGTGAAGCCAAAAATAATGAATGAATGAATGAATGAATAAACAAATGATACATTTTAAAAAGAGAGCAGAACAAGCAGTAGATAGGAACTAGATCATGCTGGGCCTTCGAGGCCCTGGAATAGAACTAGGTTTTTATTTAAGTCCAGTGTGAAGTCATGAGAGGCTTTCCATCAGGCTGGCTATGAAGATTAAATGAGATAAACATGAAGGGCACAGTACAAGGAACACAAGGCTCAGAGTAAACACTCAACAAGAGGTGGTATCATCACCCTTAGCCCTGGCATATAACATTAGGAGGTCCAAAATGTTCATTTTTATAAAATTCAGGGTCAAGATATTTCAAGATTAATGTAGAAAGAACAAGGTCCAACCAAGGGATAGGACTCAATTGCCAATCACCATGAAACCAGATTCTCACCACAGTGGGGTATATTTTATCCCATGGTAAGGGATGTGTTATCATCCTTACCATCATTATCAGCAATTAATCGGAAGTCAAACCTTAGGCCAGCATAGTCCATCATTTGTGATTTTTGCCATCTGCCTATGGAAAAGTGAATTTGAAAGAGCAATCCCAAACATCTTGACCACTATGAAATGACATAAACATTTCTTAATTTCTCCTAGTGCATCATTGGGCAAGTGGACTTTCTACTTCCCTGACCTGCTGAGAATCCTCCCATCCCCTTTCCAAAGCAGGTGAGCAGCAAACACTGGGCTGGAAACACTGAGAAATCTATGGATGCATCACGGAATTTTTTTCCGTGCCCACACTTGATCATTGGTGCCCTCTGTTTCTGTGAGAACACCATATAAAGCAATCCGTACTCCGTGGATCACTTCGTTTACTAAATCATGGTTTATTTTTTCCTCGAGATATCACATGCTAT
Organism: Tragulus kanchil; assembly: GCA_022376925.1. Lineage (NCBI taxonomy): Eukaryota > Metazoa > Chordata > Mammalia > Artiodactyla > Tragulidae > Tragulus > Tragulus kanchil. The sequence continues at coordinate 228,390,631 of JAIOJX010000028.1, read as the reverse complement.
TTTAGAGTCAGTTTTCAAAAGGTCTTAAGTGGCTTGGCTTGAAATTGGTTTTGTATTAAGGGAAAGAACCAGTGTCCCAGAGTTTCAATCAGCACCTCAACAAACGACCTGCCCTGGAGTGCTGAGGTTGCCAATGGCAGTTGTTGGCTCCAAGACTTCAAGATTCATTTCTTTCTGGTGCTTTTCTACGCTTTCCTTATCCTATTTTTGATGAAATGCAGGAGTAGAGTTGTCAGTCCTATGGGAAGAGGTTGGAAGAGGGCATGAGGTAAGATCTGCCACCCAATCCCACGTAACTATTGAAGGTTCAATTATCTGAACTGTCTAGTCACCTTGCATGGAGAGAATTTAACTACTTGACTTGACTTTCACATAGAGTGACAAAGAGCTATGATTCTGCATGAAAGCTGTCACAACACTGTTTCAAACAACACAGTAACCATGTCATTTGTTGTTGTTGTTCAGTCACTAAGTCGTGTCTGACTCTTTGTGACCCCAGGACTGTAGCCTGCCAGACTTCTCTGTCCATGGAATTCTCCAGGCAAGAATACTGGAGTGGCTTGCCACTTTCTCCTCCAGAGACCTTCCCAACCCAGGAATCAAACCTGTGTCTCCTACGTCTCCTGTATTGGCAATTTTTTACCACTGAGCCACAAGGGAAGCACAACCATGTCATCAGCATTTAATTAACGGATGGAGGAAGCTGGCAGGCCACAGTCCAGGTGGTCACAAAGAGTCAGACACAACTAAGCGACTGAGCGCACACACACACACAGTTAAATATAATGGCCTTTCAGTCATATATATCAGAGGAATGAGGTTGTCTTTATAAATGAATTTTTCAGAGAAGTGAAGCTCCCCCATCAAGAACCAAAATCAAAAGATGCTTCAAATTTTGCCATTTGTTTTGACAGAATTTAAATGTATTTCACATGCCCAGTGACCACTTAAATGAACACAAAACTCATTATTTTATTTAGAGCCAAATATCACTGTAAAACACTGATATATGCAACGACTTCACTAAATAATCCCAATTATGTTTCTCTAGTTCCTCAAGTCTCCTTTAAGTATGTCGGGTCCTTGTCTGTCTGACTATTATCTGTCGCTTCTTGAGATTATCAGTAGGTCTGATTGCTCTTAGCTTGTGCTTTCCCACACCTGTTCGCAAGTCCTCTGTCTGAGAAACCAGACGATAAAGCTTCTGGCAATGAGCTGTGTTATTTCACAATTCTCAGTCCAAAGGCCCCAGTCAAACGGCTAAGGGTCATTCACATTTCAAATAAAGAGAAAGTTCGTAGGCTTGGAGACAGGTATTTTCCTTGCTTTTTTTTTTGGTAATCTTGAGAGGAGTGATTGCATGTTTTTGCATGTTCTAAACTTTGCCTTATATTTTCTAGTACACAGTCCTTTGTATCTCTTCTTTCTAAATACATTGTATTATTCACCTCAGGAAGTTAATTTCTAACTGTTGTTTGACTGTTTTCCCAAGTTGTCAAATATCCCTGTATGATGATGTAAGGGGATGGAAAAAAAATCTCCTGGAAGGAATTTTTGGTAGTCCTTCCTCTCCTTCCTCATCAAGATTTCTGAAGCAATTTAACTTTCACCTCAAGAGTGTAGCTTGGAATAGAGTCAGAAGAGTGAATGTCTGTTAAGGTTCAGAAAAGAGCTCCGTCAGACAGCAATGAGAAAATGTAATTGCTCTAGCCAACCATTTCATAAATAGACACATAGATCCTCCTTAATTTTATTCCCGAGACTAATGACTGACCCTAATGAAAATCCTAGTAGAAATCATTGCAACAAAAATAGCCAAAACATTGAGAATAGGACAAGTGAAAATGACGATGGTCAATAAGCACTTGAACCATCAAGCCTCCTTGCTAATCCAACCACAAAAATAAGTACTAGCTCATGCACTAAATAACTAAACAAAATCGGACCATCTTACACGAATTAATTAATGCATGTACCTTAAGAAAAATTCTACAATCATCCTTGACTCTCTGTATTATTATTATTTTTTGGCCACACTCCATGTCATGTGGAACCTTAGTTTCCTGAACAGAGATGGAACCTGTTGACTTTTCACATGCCCAGTGACCACTTAAATGAACACAAAACTCATTATTTTATTTAGAGCCAAATATCACTGTAAAACACTGATATATGCAACGACTTCACTAAATAATCCCAATTATGTTTCTCTAGTTCCTCAAGTCTCCTTTAAGTATGTCGGGTCCTTGTCTGTCTGACTATTATCTGTCGCTTCTTGAGATTATCAGTAGGTCTGATTGCTCTTAGCTTGTGCTTTCCCACACCTGTTCGCAAGTCCTCTGTCTGAGAAACCAGACGATAAAGCTTCTGGCAATGAGCTGTGTTATTTCACAATTCTCAGTCCAAAGGCCCCAGTCAAACGGCTAAGGGTCATTCACATTTCAAATAAAGAGAAAGTTCGTAGGCTTGGAGACAGGTATTTTCCTTGCTTTTTTTTTTGGTAATCTTGAGAGGAGTGATTGCATGTTTTTGCATGTTCTAAACTTTGCCTTATATTTTCTAGTACACAGTCCTTTGTATCTCTTCTTTCTAAATACATTGTATTATTCACCTCAGGAAGTTAATTTCTAACTGTTGTTTGACTGTTTTCCCAAGTTGTCAAATATCCCTGTATGATGATGTAAGGGATGGAAAAAATCTCCGGGAAAGGGAAATTTTTTGGTAGTCCTTCCTCTCCTTCCTCATCAAGATTTCTGAAGCAATTTAACTTTCACCTCAAGAGTGTAGCTTGGAATAGAGTCAGAAGAGTGAATGTCTGTTAAGGTTCAGAAAAGAGCTCCGTCAGACAGCAATGAGAAAATGTAATTGCTCTAGCCAACCATTTCATAAATAGACACATAGATCCTCCTTAATTTTATTCCCGAGACTAATGACTGACCCTAATGAAAATCCTAGTAGAAATCATTGCAACAAAAATAGCCAAAACATTGAGAATAGGACAAGTGAAAATGACGATGGTCAATAAGCACTTGAACCATCAAGCCTCCTTGCTAATCCAACCACAAAAATAAGTACTAGCTCATGCACTAAATAACTAAACAAAATCGGACCATCTTACACGAATTAATTAATGCATGTACCTTAAGAAAAATTCTACAATCATCCTTGACTCTCTGTATTATTATTATTTTTTTGGCCACACTCCATGTCATGTGGAACCTTAGTTTCCTGAACAGAGATGGAACCTGTACCCTCTACAGTGGAAGCATGGTGTTTCAACCACTGGACCACCAGGAAAGTCCCAGTTGCTATTGTTTTTAACAGAATTAATGTATAATGATGTAAGAAGGTCTCAAGCTTGTTTTATCCTTTGGTTTTGTGTTACTTATATTGTGGTTTTGTTACTAACAAAAATGTCAATTTATCTGTTAAAATTAGTAAGAAAAGAAAGGAAGAAAGGGAGGGGAAGTTGATTCTGTAATGAAGCCTCTAACCTCTTAATCAACCCCCACCCATTAATAAATTCATAAATTAGCATTTAAAACAATACACTTATACTCCAGCTCATTGTATAAAGAATTTGAGGGCTCCCCTTGTGGTCCAGTGGGTAAGGACACCGCCTTGCAGTGCAAGGGGCACCACTTCGATCCCTGGCCTGGGAGGATCCCACGTGCCACGGAGCGGCTGGACTGATGTGTCCAATTACCGAGCTGGAGCTCTGGGGCGCATGCACCCAGAGCCCGTGCTCTGTGACAACAGAGGCCACTGCAATGGGAGGTCCGCACGGGCCAAAGAACAAAGATGGATGAAAATAGATAAACGCGGGCTTCCCTGGTGGTCCAGTGAGTAAGGACACTGCCTTGCAGTGCGAGGTGCGCCAGTTCGATCCCTGGCCTGGGATGATCCCACGTGCCGCAGGGCAGCTGGACCAATGTGTCCAATTACCAAACTGGAGCTCTGGAGCACATGTGCCCAGAGCCACTGCTCTTCGACAACAGAGGCCACTGAGATGGGAGACAAAGGACAAAGATGGATGAAAATAGATAAATGAAAGACCAATAGAAGTGGCCCGCCCACCCCCCTCCCCCCCCACCCCCCCAAAAAAAAAAAAAAAAAAAAAATTAAAAAAACCATGTCCTTAAAAAAAAAAGAATTTTATGTGACTTATAAAAATAAACAAAATCAATAAAGACTGTCTACAGTTGAGATGGTCTGGGCAAAGGAAGAAAGGAGAAGCAAGGAAACAATAAAATAAACTAGTGAGCAGTATGCGTAAATATCACACCATATAGTTGGTAGAGTCAAGCCAGACTAAACTGAAAACAGAGAAATGGAGTTTTAAGATTCATAGAGATCATACGATTACCTTTTTGACTCTCTGTATTATTATTTTTTTGGCCACACTCCATGTCATGTGGAACCTTAGTTTCCTGAACAGAGATGGAACCTGTACCCTCTACAGTGGAAGCATGGTGTTTCAACCACTGGACCACCAGGAAAGTCCCAGTTGCTATTGTTTTTAACAGAATTAATGTATAATGATGTAAGAAGGTCTCAAGCTTGTTTTATCCTTTGGTTTTGTGTTACTTATATTGTGGTTTTGTTACTAACAAAAATGTCAATTTATCTGTTAAAATTAGTAAGAAAAGAAAGGAAGAAAGGGAGGGGAAGTTGATTCTGTAATGAAGCCTCTAACCTCTTAATCAACCCCCACCCATTAATAAATTCATAAATTAGCATTTAAAACAATACACTTATACTCCAGCTCATTGTATAAAGAATTTGAGGGCTCCCCTTGTGGTCCAGTGGGTAAGGACACCGCCTTGCAGTGCAAGGGGCACCACTTCGATCCCTGGCCTGGGAGGATCCCACGTGCCACGGAGCGGCTGGACTGATGTGTCCAATTACCGAGCTGGAGCTCTGGGGCGCATGCACCCAGAGCCCGTGCTCTGTGACAACAGAGGCCACTGCAATGGGAGGTCCGCACGGGCCAAAGAACAAAGATGGATGAAAATAGATAAACGCGGGCTTCCCTGGTGGTCCAGTGAGTAAGGACACTGCCTTGCAGTGCGAGGTGCGCCAGTTCGATCCCTGGCCTGGGATGATCCCACGTGCCGCAGGGCAGCTGGACCAATGTGTCCAATTACCAAACTGGAGCTCTGGAGCACATGTGCCCAGAGCCACTGCTCTTCGACAACAGAGGCCACTGAGATGGGAGACAAAGGACAAAGATGGATGAAAATAGATAAATGAAAGACCAATAGAAGTGGCCCGCCCACCCCTCTCCCTCCCTACCCCCCCAAAAATAAAAAATAAAAAATAAATTTAAAAAAAAAACCATGTCATTAAAAAAAAAAGAATTTTATGTGACTTATAAAAATAAACAAAATCAATAAAGACTGTCTACAGTTGAGATGGTCTGGGCAAAGGAAGAAAGGAGAAGCAAGGAAACAATAAAATAAACTAGTGAGCAGTATGCGTAAATATCACACCATATAGTTGGTAGAGTCAAGCCAGACATTGGCTCAAAGTTTCTAGTAATTTAGCAGAGAAATGGAGTTTTAAGATTCATAGAGATCATACGATTAAAAACAATGGTTGAATGATAAAATTTCCCCACAGGTCATATAAAAAGGGCTTCCCAGGTGGTTCAGTGGTAAAGAATCCACCTGCCAATGCAAGAGTCTCAGGAGACTTGTGTTCCATCCTTGGCTTGGAAAGATACACCAGAGGTGAAAATGGCAACCCACTCCAGAATTCTTCCCTGGCGAATCCCATGGACAGAGGAGCCTGTGGGCTAAAGTCCATAGGGTCAAAAAAAGTCAGACATGACTGAACATGCATGCATATAAAAAGGATATTGTGTAATGAAATGCTTGACATCCACAAAAAAAGGCCAAGAATAAAGATAAGAGTCTGTTACACCCAGCTGTTTCTTTGATACTCTTTATTCTTTGCTATTTCATAATAACATTATGGGAAAAAAAAATAACAAACTTTTTGGCCAATCCATATAAGATAACGGTATGATACCAAAGTATATTTTGTCAAACTCAGTTCTCCAAAGAACTAAAATGTTGATGCTGTGGCTTGACCCAAGGGTAAAATTTATTATCTAAGTGCAAGTACATGGCATTCATTGAATCTCCCTCAAATGTTCATTTTTGCAACTTGGCTTTTGATAAGAACTTGATAAAAGATGGTTAAAAGTTATATCCTCGGGCTTCCCCTGGTGGTCCAGTGGATAAGGACAACACCTTGTAGTGCAAGGGGTGCTGGTTCAATCCCTGGCCTGGGAAGATCCCACGTGCCGCGGAGCGGCTGGACTGATGTGTCCAATCACCGAGCCGGAGCTCTGGGGCGCACGTGCCCGGAGCCAGTGCTCTGCGACAACAGATGCCACCGGGATGGGAGGCCTGCAGGAGCCAAGGAACAAAGACGGATGAAAACAGAGAAATGAAAGACCAATAGAAGTGGCCCGCCCGCTCCCCTCCCTTCCCAACCCGACTCCTGCCCAAAAATAAATAAATAAATAAATCTTTAAAAAAAAAAAAAGTTATATCCTCAAACTAGAATCCAGGGTTTGGGTAGTAAAGCTGAGAAAGTTGAGGAACTGACCAAAGCAAAAACCTCAATATCTTTAGGAAGTACCAAGAACCCAAACATACTGTATTTATTTCAGAATATAAATAAAGAAGTAAGACACCAAAGTTCTACAATGCGAACAACCATCACACTAATTTTTAGCCTGAATCTTCACCACAGATATTACCAGCCATTTACTGCAGCTCAAGGAAAGAAAATCACAGTAGTGCATTAAAAGAAAACAAGTAGTGTTGCTTTCTAGTGAGTCCTCCACGGTGAACAGGTTCCTTGGGTACACTGACCGCACTCTGGCTTCAGTTTTCAGACTTCCTTCTGTCTACACTCTTTGACACCCCCCTCCCACACTGACTCTGGTCGTGGGCCCTGTGACCTATTTTGGTCAACGAGATAGTAGCAGATTTGACAAGGTCCTTGCCCACTTCTGCTTGCTTTCTCGGAACCCTCATTTCCATGAACACCCATCCAGGTAGCCTGCTGGAAAATGAGAACTGTCCCAGTTGAGGACTCCTAACCTACCAGCCCTGGGCCCGTGCACTAACATTAACACAGGAATTGTTTCAATCCACATTCCACATAGGAAACAGAAATCACTCCAGGTATTAGAAGCAGAGAAGGTTTTCATACAAGCAATCAGATGCTTCAAAAGTCCACCACAGATGAATGAAGAAACAAGTTCTCAGGTGGTCCTCCAGGAATAAATCCTAGGTGTCACAGAACTGACTCACCTTGGGAGCTTATGCTTCCTGTATGATCAGAAAGGTGGGGCTCAGGAATCACCACTGGACAGACAGCCTGAGAGCAACAGCACACCACTGCAGCTGTGATGCAGAGAGCAGAAAGCCAGGATGAAAAGCCTTTGCCGTCACCACAGCTGCCCCTCCACACAGTCACTTATGGAACAGTGTGCCAAAACAGCCTCTCCTCATGACTTTGCTTGCTGGAAGAACTAACAAAGCAGCATGAAAACAGACTCTGTCTCTCCACCACCTGCCAGCCCTCACATAAAGTCTCTAACTGGTGCTGACTTATTTATATCCTGAACCGTAACTGCAAGTTGTCGTTCAGTCACTCGGTGGTGCCCGACTCTTTGTGACTCCAAGGATTGCAGCAAATTAGGCTCCTTTGTCCTTCACCATCTCCCGATCTCACTCAAACTCATGTCCATTGAGCCAATGATGCCATCCAACCATTCCCTGTCGTCGTCCCCTTCTCCTTCTATTTTTCCCAACAATGAGGGTCTTTTCCAATGAGTTGTCTGTTCACATCAGGTCGCCAAAGTACTGGAGCTTCAGCTTCAGCATCAGTCTTTCCAATGAAGCATCCTTTACACTGAAGTCTCAGGTGATCCTGGCCTGCTGGTCACCATAAAGTGCTCCAGCAAGTCTTGCTTCAGCCTAGGCAGCCATAGAGGCTTGTAGTATCCATGATAAGAATTCAATCAAGCCTGGGGCATTTTTTTTCTTTATTAAATAGTGACAAACTAAATGAACCATATCTTTTTTATTGAGATGTTTAAGTATGAAACACACAAACACCTGAAGGGGCTGGGAAAACAAAGAGATACAGAGAAAAGGATGTCTGCCAAAGCTAAGACCTAGAAAGAAGAAAAAAGCAGTTGAAAGAGGTAAAGAGAATCAGATGTCAGCTTGGTGGAAGGCATAGAAACAGAGATAAACTAAGATATGACAATGGTAACTCAGAGATACCCTACCTGTATACATGAAAAGTCATCTGGTTCTAAGATACTTGTGCACTTTCTCACTTTTTGCGATCCTTAATAAACCACCCCCTCTAAAGTGATCTCAGCATTTTGTTTCCTTGCAACCTCAGAAAGTTTAACTCATAGACCACTACTCCTAGAGTAGAGGGAAGTGGCCTCTCCAGGTTTACCCCACATGAAAGAGCAGCTCTGGGGGGAAATAAAGTTGGTGAGGAATTTACCATTCAGCATGTCCTCATCAAAGTGGCTCATGGGAAGGTAAATCTGTCATTTGGTGATGTAAGGTTTAAGGTATATCTTTGTTCTTTAACAAACAGCCTCTCCTCATGACTTTGCTTGCTGGAAGAACTAACAAAGCAGCATGAAAACAGACTCTGTCTCTCCACCACCTGCCAGCCCTCACATAAAGTCTCTAACTGGTGCTGACTTATTTATATCCTGAACCGTAACTGCAAGTTGTCGTTCAGTCACTCGGTGGTGCCCGACTCTTTGTGACTCCAAGGATTGCAGCAAATTAGGCTCCTTTGTCCTTCACCATCTCCCGATCTCACTCAAACTCATGTCCATTGAGCCAATGATGCCATCCAACCATTCCCTGTCGTCGTCCCCTTCTCCTTCTATTTTTCCCAACAATGAGGGTCTTTTCCAATGAGTTGTCTGTTCACATCAGGTCGCCAAAGTACTGGAGCTTCAGCTTCAGCATCAGTCTTTCCAATGAAGCATCCTTTACACTGAAGTCTCAGGTGATCCTGGCCTGCTGGTCACCATAAAGTGCTCCAGCAAGTCTTGCTTCAGCCTAGGCAGCCATAGAGGCTTGTAGTATCCATGATAAGAATTCAATCAAGCCTGGGGCATTTTTTTTCTTTATTAAATAGTGACAAACTAAATGAACCATATCTTTTTTATTGAGATGTTTAAGTATGAAACACACAAACACCTGAAGGGGCTGGGAAAACAAAGAGATACAGAGAAAAGGATGTCTGCCAAAGCTAAGACCTAGAAAGAAGAAAAAAGCAGTTGAAAGAGGTAAAGAGAATCAGATGTCAGCTTGGTGGAAGGCATAGAAACAGAGATAAACTAAGATATGACAATGGTAACTCAGAGATACCCTACCTGTATACATGAAAAGTCATCTGGTTCTAAGATACTTGTGCACTTTCTCACTTTTTGCGATCCTTAATAAACCACCCCTCTAAAGTGATCTCAGCATTGTGTTTCCTTGCAACCTCAGAAAGTTTAACTCATAGACCACTACTCCTAGAGTAGAGGGAAGTGGCCTCTCCAGGTTTACCCCACATGAAAGAGCAGCTCTGGGGGGAAATAAAGTTGGTGAGGAATTTACCATTCAGCATGTCCTCATCAAAGTGGCTCATGGGAAGGTAAATCTGTCATTTGGTGATGTAAGGTTTAAGGTATATCTTTGTTCTTTAACAAACCAGGTGTTTAAACAGTTCTTCCTACTAAAGGACCCACAGAATAAACTCCTGAAATGACAGAAATGTGGTCCAACACCTAAGCAGACAGTGGATTCCTATTATCTGTTTTTTAGATAAAATTTCATTTGTTTTGTATTAGTTGGATTAGATGGTGTGTTCATAATTACAGAATTAAAACATCAAGGGCAACATTTCCACTGTACCCACGTAGCAGGTCAAATATTCCTCACCCAGAATAGAAAGTAAACACAAATCCTCAGTGTGGCTCAAGGCCTAAGTTCCAATGAGCACAGAGAACACAAGAGACCCAACTGTGTTTCTTTGGCTTTTGCAAATGCCTGAGCAAACCCTCTTCATTGTTTTGCATTGTTTCCTGGTTTTACAGAATGTAAAGGGATGAATATAAACCTCATCTCTTCATTCTTTGGTCCTCTCTTTATGAAACAGAACAGGATCCCATGGTCCTCCCCTGCCCCACCCCTCCTTGTCCTCAGCCTGCATTTGTCTGTGGAAAACTTAAATTTTCAGAGAAATGAGAACATGTGGAAACAAAGGAAAACAGTTAAAGGAGACTAAATAATATACTCATTAGTCAAGGACCTTTCATTCTTTCTCAAGGGCTATAGATAATATTCTGAGTCATATCTTGTGAACAGATTCTGAAATCCCTACCAGGTGGAAAAGTTAACTATATGATGGCCAGACTGTAGCCACAACATGAGCTGCCACCAATTCCAAGAACTGGCCTCAAAGAAATGGAAACAAATCTGCCCTAGAACTGAATATTATTGTGCCTAAGACACCCGAGATGACATTGATCAAGACCACCGACGACCAATCTGACGATGACTGTCGGAGCTGGCTGTGCTGCTTCTACAAGTACCCCCCTCCTGTCTGTACAAGCTCTTGCCCCACTGGCTGCCAGTGGCAGGAGTCAGCCTTTGGATAGACATCCACCCTCCTGCCCAGTTGCCAGCATCCAGAATAAAGTAAACTGGGCTTTCCACCAACTAGGCCTATTTATTGGCTTTTGAGCAGCAAGTAACTGGACCCCACACCTTTCAGTAATATCCAGACACCTGTTTAGTCATCCAGTAAGTCTCTACTTCATGACAACCCAGGGATATGTGCTGACAATACAGCACCTACCTACCAACTGGGAAAGACTACAACAAATCCTGTCGTAACTATGATAAGTGCTATGAAAGAGAAGCACAGAAGCTGTAAGAATGACTCACAGGCATGTCTTGAGGGTCAACAAAGGTTTTCTAACCTACGCGTTTGTTTACTGAAGTAGAACAAACTCAGCCAAAAGGGGGCAGAAGAACATTCTAGGCAGAGCAGAGCAGAGGCTGAGACCCTGAAGCAGAAGAGGCAAAACGGACAGGATGAACTATTGAGGCTTCTATGGTCAGAAGACAGGAAAGCCAAGAAGGCAAAGATACATGCACCATAAGCAGGGACCAGGACTCAGGCCTTGAGCCACATTGAAGATTTGTGTTTACTTTCTGTTCTGGGCAAGGAATATTTACCTATTCCTCGTCCAAAATAGATCCAGTGGAAATTCTGCCCTTGATGTTTTAATTCTGCAATTATGAATACATCATCTAATCCAAGTAATACGAAATAAATTTTTATCTAAAAAGCATTTTCTTAGCAATTAAATCAATTTAATTCTTGATAAATTACCATACAGAAGATTTTGATTTCATCCTTTCCATTTCCTTTTTAACATACTAAAACTAAGGCCAATTTTTAAATTTTATTATTACTTTCATTATTGTTTTAGGCAGTGATGAGAGGCATGCAGATTCCTAGTTCCCAACCCAGCAATGGAACCCATGTCCCTGCCGTGGAAGTGTAAAGTTTTAATCACTGGACAGTCAGGGAAGTCCCCAAGATCAATTTTTTATTATAACCTTTCCATAAACTCGATCCATCAATAGCTTTATCCTCAAATTATCTACCATGGTCTTTCAATAAGGGCTTTATCCCAGATCTGACTGACTTGGAGCTGTGTGCTGTTTACAAGTACCCCCTCCTGTCTGTACAAGCTCTTGCCCCACTGGCTGCCAGTGGCAGGAGTCAGCCTTTGGATAGACATCCACCCTCCTGCCCAGTTGCCAGCATCCAGAATAAAGTAAACTGGGCTTTCCACCAACTAGGCCTATTTATTGGCTTTTGAGCAGCAAGTAACTGGACCCCACACCTTTCAGTAATATCCAGACACCTGTTTAGTCATCCAGTAAGTCTCTACTTCATGACAACCCAGGGATATGTGCTGACAATACAGCACCTACCTACCAACTGGGAAAGACTACAACAAATCCTGTCGTAACTATGATAAGTGCTATGAAAGAGAAGCACAGAAGCTGTAAGAATGACTCACAGGCATGTCTTGAGGGTCAACAAAGGTTTTCTAACCTACGCGTTTGTTTACTGAAGTAGAACAAACTCAGCCAAAAGGGGGCAGAAGAACATTCTAGGCAGAGCAGAGCAGAGGCTGAGACCCTGAAGCAGAAGAGGCAAAACGGACAGGATGAACTATTGAGGCTTCTATGGTCAGAAGACAGGAAAGCCAAGAAGGCAAAGATACATGCACCATAAGCAGGGACCAGGACTCAGGCCTTGAGCCACATTGAAGATTTGTGTTTACTTTCTGTTCTGGGCAAGGAATATTTACCTATTCCTCGTCCAAAATAGATCCAGTGGAAATTCTGCCCTTGATGTTTTAATTCTGCAATTATGAATACATCATCTAATCCAAGTAATACGAAATAAATTTTTATCTAAAAAGCATTTTCTTAGCAATTAAATCAATTTAATTCTTGATAAATTACCATACAGAAGATTTTGATTTCATCCTTTCCATTTCCTTTTTAACATACTAAAACTAAGGCCAATTTTTTAATTTTATTATTACTTTCATTATTGTTTTAGGCAGTGATGAGAGGCATGCAGATTCCTAGTTCCCAACCCAGCAATGGAACCCATGTCCCTGCCGTGGAAGTGTAAAGTTTTAATCACTGGACAGTCAGGGAAGTCCCCAAGATCAATTTTTTATTATAACCTTTCCATAAACTCGATCCATCAATAGCTTTATCCTCAAATTATCTACCATGGTCTTTACCGAGACTTGATGTGAAAGTTGCTGTTGTGTCTGATTCTTTGTGATCCCATGGATTGTAGCCCACCAGTCCACAGGATTTCCCAGGCAAGAATATCAGAGTGGGTTGCCATTTCCTTCTTCAGGGAATCTTCCTGACACAGGGACTGACCCTGGGTCTCCTTCCTCGGAGGCAGATTCTTAACCATCTGAGCCACCAGGAAAGCACAAGACTTGATACCTTAATCATGTTTATTAAAATTTTGTCAAGTGTCATCTTTAATCCTTTTCAGTTTTGTTGTTGCTGTTGGTTATGTTTATAAGAAATGCTCTCTTTCAATTAGAGTAATTAGTTTTATTTCTTAGCTAATCCATGAGGAAATCTCCTGTTGTCCCTTGGCCCCACTTTGAGGACTGCTGATCTCCTGTAATGTTTCCCAAAAGATGGTTCATACACCATATGCTTTAAGGTGGAAAAATATTTTTTAATAATTATGTATTTACGTGCTTATTAGAAAAATTTATAATACATTTAACACATGTGATTATTCCTGAAGGCACACTAAATCTGTCCCAATTTAAGGAAAAATGTTTTGCTCAGTTTTCTATATTTTCTACAAAGAGAATGGATTACTTTCACTGTGTGAAATTATTCTTTAAAATATTATGCTACCATTGTCACCTTGAAATCAGTCATGTGCTGATGTGGGATGACACAGAGGTCAGGCTTTAAAGGGCTGCTGGAGAGTAAAAGGGGGTTATATTTACAAAAGAAAAAAAAAACCAAGAAAGGGACTTTCCAGGTGGTCCAGTGGTTAAGTTTCCACGCTTCCACTGTAGGGGGCGTGGGTTTCATCCCTTGTAAGGGAACTAAGATCCTCCATGCCCTGTGGAACAATCAAAAAAAGAAGAGAAAAGTGCAATTTAGTTGGTTAACAACGTACATTTTAGGTAGGAATCCTAGCTTTAACACTACTGGCGCTGTGATCCTGTACAAATTTCCTTCTGTAAATTGCAAATTGCCTTCCACCTAAAGAAAATACTAAAAATTAACTCATAAGCTAGACCACTAGCTAACATACCGCACATAAAGCAGATAACGGGGTCCTGCCACATACGTGCACTCAGTACGTACTTCTTAGAGATTTTGTCATCTTCAAGCCCCAGAGCCGCTACATCGCCCAAGTCTGAGCGCACGTTCAACGATAGATTAAGGCGGTGAAGACCTCGAAAAATAAAGGGGGACAGCCCATCTGCCTGATGTCGTGGGAGGGTCTGGAAGATTACAAAGAGGCTACTCTTGGAAGGCCCGGCAAAACTCAAAGACAAAAACGGCAAAACGCAAACGTACCCAACACAGATTCCCGCGAGGCGAATACCCGGAAGCGATCCACCACGGCCAGGCAGTTTGCGCATGCGTCTGACGGAAAACAGAAGGCCCCGCCCCTCTACCCTCCCTCCCTCCCTCCCGATCGATCGATCAAATCGAGAATCGTCAATTCAGTTCTGGCTGCGCGGACTGCACCATCTCGCGAGACTTCAGCCCTGTCCGCGGGCGGAAGGGGCGGGTCAGGCCGAAATGAGAGAGAGGAGGAGGAGCGTGAGGCTGCCGTGCGCTATTACGTGCTTATTAGAAATTTATAATACATTTAACACATGTGATTATTCCTGAAGGCACACTAAATCTGTCCCAATTTAAGGAAAAATGTTTTGCTCAGTTTTCTATATTTTCTACAAAGAGAATGGATTACTTTCACTGTGTGAAATTATTCTTTAAAATATTATGCTACCATTGTCACCTTGAAATCAGTCATGTGCTGATGTGGGATGACACAGAGGTCAGGCTTTAAAGGGCTGCTGGAGAGTAAAAGGGGGTTATATTTACAAAAGAAAAAAAAAACCAAGAAAGGGACTTTCCAGGTGGTCCAGTGGTTAAGTTTCCACGCTTCCACTGTAGGGGGCGTGGGTTTCATCCCTTGTAAGGGAACTAAGATCCTCCATGCCCTGTGGAACAATCAAAAAAAGAAGAGAAAAGTGCAATTTAGTTGGTTAACAACGTACATTTTAGGTAGGAATCCTAGCTTTAACACTACTGGCGCTGTGATCCTGTACAAATTTCCTTCTGTAAATTGCAAATTGCCTTCCACCTAAAGAAAATACTAAAAATTAACTCATAAGCTAGACCACTAGCTAACATACCGCACATAAAGCAGATAACGGGGTCCTGCCACATACGTGCACTCAGTACGTACTTCTTAGAGATTTTGTCATCTTCAAGCCCCAGAGCCGCTACATCGCCCAAGTCTGAGCGCACGTTCAACGATAGATTAAGGCGGTGAAGACCTCGAAAAATAAAGGGGGACAGCCCATCTGCCTGATGTCGTGGGAGGGTCTGGAAGATTACAAAGAGGCTACTCTTGGAAGGCCCGGCAAAACTCAAAGACAAAAACGGCAAAACGCAAACGTACCCAACACAGATTCCCGCGAGGCGAATACCCGGAAGCGATCCACCACGGCCAGGCAGTTTGCGCATGCGTCTGACGGAAAACAGAAGGCCCCGCCCCTCTACCCTCCCTCCCTCCCTCCCGATCGATCGATCAAATCGAGAATCGTCAATTCAGTTCTGGCTGCGCGGACTGCACCATCTCGCGAGACTTCAGCCCTGTCCGCGGGCGGAAGGGGCGGGTCAGGCCGAAATGAGAGAGAGGGAGGAGGAGCGTGAGGCTGCCGTGCGCTGCGTTCCCAGGAGGCTGTGCGCGCCTCTCGCTTCCTGCAGGATCCTTTGAGCGGGCGCGTGAGCTGTTCCCTGAAGAGTGGTCATGGCGCTCCACGTTCCCAAGGCCCCGGGCTTTGCCCAGATGCTCAAGGACGGAGCGAAGGTAAGGAAAGGAGGAAGGGGGCGTGCTGTGGGAGAGGCGGCGTAGAGCCGCGGCGGTCGCTGCGGAGAGGCCTACCAACAGGCCCGGCGTGCTCATCCGACGCAGTAGTCAGAGGGAGAGAAGATTCCAGAAAGGGAGGTGGACTCGGGAGGGCTCGGCCCCGGAGGCCCAAGGGCTTTTCGGTTTTTCACGGACCCCTGAGAACGTCGAGCAGCCAGAAAGGGGGAGAGGGGTTAGAGGCCGCAGGCGATGCGTTCTGTACTTAATAGCGGGACACGTGTAAAGGCCGCTCTCGAATTGTGCCTGCATCCCTAAAATGGGAGTGATGGTGCTCGGCTCTGGCGGGCGAAATAGGTGAAGTTGCTCTGAGTACTGCGAAACGGGTAGACACAGCTGCAGGAGCGGGTGGTCCTCACAGGAGAGGAACAAAGCAACTCTTCCTAACGAGAAACGGCGGACTCCCCAGCTAGTTCCCAGAAATAGTGCGTTATAACAGGGTAAACAGTAGTTGCAGTCCCAATGGGTTCTGGGATTAGGTTAGCCAGCTTGATGTAAAACTTGTCTGTCCGGGTCCTGCTTTCTTCCTCTCTATACTGGGGGGATTGGACGAAAAGAATTGTAACGATCATAATTGTAATCCACAGGGTAACACTTTTTTTATGGCGAGATCGTGAACGTAACTTCAAAAGTATGTCTTTTTAAAAATGTCTTATATAGTGCTCTTAAGTGTGTTTCTTTCTTTTTTTTTTTTTTAAGTGTTACTTATGTTTAAGTAGTTCTGTTCCCTTATTTGTCCCCCAGACTTTGTGTGCTTAAAGGAATGTAGATAGTGTCGTTCCGTTTGTGGAAACAGTTAAAAGGAACCAAGTTCTTTTTGGCGGGTGGGGATAACGTGACTCTAGTAGGTCATAAGGCTTACTGTTGGTACTGATGAAAGAGCGTGGCTGAAAACGACATAACCTGCTCACTTTTTGAAAAGACTGGATGTCATCTGTATTTGTTAACTCTTCTGAGGCAGAAGTAATAAGTAACCAAATGATCAAAAGGATAATTTCAAATAATGAAAAAGGAAATTGAAAGTGTGCCTCTAAAGATAATTGAAAAGAAAGGCTTGGGGTAAATAGAACAAGTAAATAAGATGTTCAAGAACGGACTCTCAGTTCTGTCCTTAGTGGTCAGGATTAAAGGCAGAAATGCTCTGAGTTGAGGGACTAGTAAGTATGGAGACTGAGGTTGTAGTTAGTTTGACCTGTTAAATGAAAACAGTAAGAAAAGAGATGAGACTGGGACTTCCCTGGTGGTACAGTGGTTGGGACTCTGTGTTCTCAATGCATGGGACCCCAGGGTTCGATCCCTGGTCAGGGAACTAGATCCCACATGCCGCAGCTAATACTGGTGCAGCCAAGTAAATGAATAACTATTTTTTAAAAAAAGAAAAGAGATGAGACTGAAGCTTAGCAAGGGAAGGCAAAAATGGTAAGAAATGAATTTAGAAGAGTTGTAGGCAAGGGTTAGAATGTGTAGGACCTTGTAGCCCTGTTAGGGAATTTACATTTTATCCTAAGAGTGAGGGGAAGTGGTTGAAGATTGTGGGGATCTGATTTATGATCAGAGATGGCTGTCCCTCAGATGGGAGTGGGGGAGAACAAGAGTGTAAAGCAGTGTTGTCCATCTGCTCTGATGGAATGTTCTTTATCAGCACTGTCCAGTATGGTATCCACTAGTCAGGTGTAGCTACTGGGCACTTGAACTATGTCTAGTACAACTGCGGGACAGAATTTTTAAGTTATTACTTAAAATTTAAATAACCACTTGGCAAAGCAGCCCTCGAAAAATGTTCACATGAACAGTAGGTTCTTGAAATTTATCTGAGACTCACAAGTAAATTCCACACTTAAAAGAAGGCCTTTGAGCAGGCCTTCTTTGAGTACTGTGAGCAGTTAAGCAGTTTTCAATGTGCTGGAATTATGTGTACAAACCAGCAGTTTGTTGCAGTTCAGACGAGCATTCAAAATCTTTATGCTTTATTTCTAAAAATGTGTAAGGCAGGTATGTTCATAAGCGTGCTGAAAACGACATAACCTGCTCACTTTTGGCAGAAGTTAACTCTTCTGAGGCAGAAGTAATAAGTAACCAAATGATCAAAAGGATAATTTCAAATAATGAAAAAGGAAATTGAAAGTGTGCCTCTAAAGATAATTGAAAAGAAAGGCTTGGGGTAAATAGAACAAGTAAATAAGATGTTCAAGAACGGACTCTCAGTTCTGTCCTTAGTGGTCAGGATTAAAGGCAGAAATGCTCTGAGTTGAGGGACTAGTAAGTATGGAGACTGAGGTTGTAGTTAGTTTGACCTGTTAAATGAAAACAGTAAGAAAAGAGATGAGACTGGGACTTCCCTGGTGGTACAGTGGTTGGGACTCTGTGTTCTCAATGCATGGGACCCCAGGGTTCGATCCCTGGTCAGGGAACTAGATCCCACATGCCGCAGCTAATACTGGTGCAGCCAAGTAAATGAATAACTATTTTTTAAAAAAAGAAAAGAGATGAGACTGAAGCTTAGCAAGGGAAGGCAAAAATGGTAAGAAATGAATTTAGAAGAGTTGTAGGCAAGGGTTAGAATGTGTAGGACCTTGTAGCCCTGTTAGGGAATTTACATTTT
Organism: Tragulus kanchil; assembly: GCA_022376925.1. NCBI lineage: Eukaryota > Metazoa > Chordata > Mammalia > Artiodactyla > Tragulidae > Tragulus > Tragulus kanchil. The sequence continues at coordinate 228,372,225 of JAIOJX010000028.1, read as the reverse complement.
ATCCTAAGAGTGAGGGGAAGTGGTTGAAGATTGTGGGGATCTGATTTATGATCAGAGATGGCTGTCCCTCAGATGGGAGTGGGGGAGAACAAGAGTGTAAAGCAGTGTTGTCCATCTGCTCTGATGGAATGTTCTTTATCAGCACTGTCCAGTATGGTATCCACTAGTCAGGTGTAGCTACTGGGCACTTGAACTATGTCTAGTACAACTGCGGGACAGAATTTTTAAGTTATTACTTAAAATTTAAATAACCACTTGGCAAAGCAGCCCTCGAAAAATGTTCACATGAACAGTAGGTTCTTGAAATTTATCTGAGACTCACAAGTAAATTCCACACTTAAAAGAAGGCCTTTGAGCAGGCCTTCTTTGAGTACTGTGAGCAGTTAAGCAGTTTTCAATGTGCTGGAATTATGTGTACAAACCAGCAGTTTGTTGCAGTTCAGACGAGCATTCAAAATCTTTATGCTTTATTTCTAAAATGTGTAAGGCAGGTATGTTCATTCCCAGTGAACATAGAACTGCTGGATCTACAATGCACAGGTTTTAAACAAATATTCATACCACGTTTCAGCTTTTAGAAAGACTTGGTAAACTCTGAAAAGGAATTTTTGTCTGCAGTAGTTTATATTATTATTTTTTAAATTTTGGCCTCTTTTATTGTTTTGTTATTGTTAAATACATTTATTTATTTTATTTGACTGTGTCAGGTTTTAGTTGTGGCATGGAGGATCTTCAGTCAGGCATTGAGATCTAATGCCCTGACCAGGTATCGAACCCAGGCCCCTTGCACTGGGAACATGGAGTTTTACCAGCTGGACTACCAGGGAAGTCCCTTATTGTTTTGTTTTGTTTCCCCTTATTGGTTTTTTATTTATTTATTTTTCATCCACCTTTATTCTTGTGCCTGTGTGGGTCTCCCATTGCAGTGGCCTCTCTCTTTGCAGAGCACTGGCTCTGGGCGCATGCGCTCCAGAGCGAGGGCTCGTCATTGAACACATCAGTCCAGCCGCTCTGCGACCCGTGGGATCTTCCCAGGCCAGGAACCCTTGTCCCTTGCACTGCAGGGCAAACTCTTTATCCATGGACCACCAGGGAAGCCCACTACATTTTTAAATTACAGGTTTTATGTTTTGATGTGTAAACAAGTACCTCCAGTCCCTAAAAATACCATGCTTTATTCATACAACTAGTGGACAAATGTATGGTATCCACTAGTCAGGTGTAGCTACTGGGCACTTGAACTATGTCTAGTACAACTGCGGACAGAATTTTTAAGTTATTACTTAAAATTTAAATAACCACTTGGCAAAGCAGCCCTCGAAAAATGTTCACATGAACAGTAGGTTCTTGAAATTTATCTGAGACTCACAAGTAAATTCCACACTTAAAAGAAGGCCTTTGAGCAGGCCTTCTTTGAGTACTGTGAGCAGTTAAGCAGTTTTCAATGTGCTGGAATTATGTGTACAAACCAGCAGTTTGTTGCAGTTCAGACGAGCATTCAAAATCTTTATGCTTTATTTCTAAAAATGTGTAAGGCAGGTATGTTCATTCCCAGTGAACATAGAACTGCTGGATCTACAATGCACAGGTTTTAAACAAATATTCATACCACGTTTCAGCTTTTAGAAAGACTTGGTAAACTCTGAAAAGGAATTTTTGTCTGCAGTAGTTTATATTATTATTTTTTAAATTTTGGCCTCTTTTATTGTTTTGTTATTGTTAAATACATTTATTTATTTTATTTGACTGTGTCAGGTTTTAGTTGTGGCATGGAGGATCTTCAGTCAGGCATTGAGATCTAATGCCCTGACCAGGTATCGAACCCAGGCCCCTTGCACTGGGAACATGGAGTTTTACCAGCTGGACTACCAGGGAAGTCCCTTATTGTTTTGTTTTGTTTCCCCTTATTGGTTTTTTATTTATTTATTTTTCATCCACCTTTATTCTTGTGCCTGTGTGGGTCTCCCATTGCAGTGGCCTCTCTCTTTGCAGAGCACTGGCTCTGGGCGCATGCGCTCCAGAGCGAGGGCTCGTCATTGAACACATCAGTCCAGCCGCTCTGCGACCCGTGGGATCTTCCCAGGCCAGGAACCCTTGTCCCTTGCACTGCAGGGCAAACTCTTTATCCATGGACCACCAGGGAAGCCCCACTACATTTTTTTAAATTACAGGTTTTATGTTTTGATGTGTAAACAAGTACCTCCAGTCCCTAAAAATACCATGCTTTATTCATACAACTAGTGGACAAATGTATGGATTGTAGGTGACCATAGTATCTGTGGTATGGTAGAAATACTAAACACAATGCTTTATATGCATAAATCTTGCTTGTTAATATCCTCAGTCTTTTGAGACAGGTACTATTATATTACTTCCATTTTACAGATGCAGAAATTATTGTGATTCACTGTCCTGCTTAATCACAAGTTTTCTTTTACAGCATTTTTCAGGGTTAGAAGAGGCTGTGTACAGGAACATACAGGCTTGCAAGGAGCTTGCCCAAACAGCTCGTACCGCATATGGACCAAATGGTAATTTCTAAATTCATGTTTTAAAAAATGCAGTAGTATAATCTTTAATCAGCAGTTCAGATCTTTTTAGAAAAGTTGGAGTCCTGTTGAGAGGATAGAGAAGTTAATGGTGCTTTCATCTTTGACCTAGTGCCTAGCGTTCACTGTTAACGCTGTGGAACAGTTTTCTTACATAAAATGACGTGATTTAAGGGAGTAAAATTATCTTTAGTCCCATCATCAACTGAATGAATTGATATAAATTTGTGCAATAAGCACATATACTATTAAGTAAATTATTTTAGTCTTTGTACATGTTAATATAACTTCTGTTGAACAAAAATGTAACAAAGTGGACAGAAAAGAAATAACATAGGTGCTCAGGCAGGGAAAGCCGTAAGGCTGTGAGATAACCTTAAAGAATAGTTAGTATGTTTTGGGTTCTTAAGAAGTTATTTTAAGGAATGGATACAAATGTGTGTTTCTTTAGTAGATTGTCCTGAGTGTTTGGAGAAGGGTTTGAGTAATAATGAATTTTTCTTCTAATTATTATTTTTGAGGGATGAACAAAATGGTTATCAACCACCTGGAGAAGTTGTTTGTGACAAATGATGCAGCAACTATTTTAAGAGAGCTAGAAGTAAGTTAATTCTTTCAGAAAAGCCAAGAAATGTTTTGGTAACATCAAAAATTCGATACATTCTAGCATAGAATAACCTTTATTTCATTGATTGAATAATGAGGAATTTTTTTTTTTATTCTCAACTTGAAAATTCATGATACAGATATTCCTAAAGAGTCCTCTTTATGTTTAATATCTTTGCAACTGAAATTTTAAAATCCCCTGTTATTTATGGAGAGATTGATTGTGATAAATGTGTGTGTGTGTGTGTATGCTGATAATCATATCAAATTGAATACTTTGTTGTATAGAGTATGACACTAAAGTCAGTTATTCCATAATGTAGAAAGAGCTGGTATTTTAAGACAGTGGGTTTTCTTTTAAGTGTGTTTGTGAAATTAAATCCGTTGGTGGAATTTTGCTTTGTTCACCTGTGGTTTTGATGTGATAGTATGTAGAATAGATTCTGCCTGCAGGGTTATGAGGACACTCTGGTGCCTGAACACACATGGAGACCAGCACTCCTCAGGCAGCTGCTCTTTGAAGAATATGTTCAGTCATTTGGAATTTTTATTAACTTAGCTCTTTAAGCACCAGCATTAATGTTTTAGTCAGAACTCCATAGATAAGTTAACATTTCTCCAGTTTCTTAAATAATGATATAGAAGTGTCAGTCACTCAGTTGTGTCTGACTGTGACTCCATGGACTGGAGCCCACCAAGCTCCTCTATCCATTGGATTTTCCAGGTGAGAATACTGGAGTGGGTTGCCATGTCCTTCTCTTGGGGACTTTCCTGAATTCTCATGCAGGAATTAAACCCCAAAAAGTGGAAAAATAACATAGGCAGGAAAATGTGAGATAACCTTAAAGAATAGTTAGTATGTTTTGGGTTCTTAAGAAGTTATTTTAAGGAATGGATACAAATGTGTGTTTCTTTAGTAGATTGTCCTGAGTGTTTGGAGAAGGGTTTGAGTAATAATGAATTTTTCTTCTAATTATTATTTTTGAGGGATGAACAAAATGGTTATCAACCACCTGGAGAAGTTGTTTGTGACAAATGATGCAGCAACTATTTTAAGAGAGCTAGAAGTAAGTTAATTCTTTCAGAAAAGCCAAGAAATGTTTTGGTAACATCAAAAATTCGATACATTCTAGCATAGAATAACCTTTATTTCATTGATTGAATAATGAGGAATTTTTTTTTTTATTCTCAACTTGAAAATTCATGATACAGATATTCCTAAAGAGTCCTCTTTATGTTTAATATCTTTGCAACTGAAATTTTAAAATCCCCTGTTATTTATGGAGAGATTGATTGTGATAAATGTGTGTGTGTGTTTTATGCTGATAATCATATCAAATTGAATACTTTGTTGTATAGAGTATGACACTAAAGTCAGTTATTCCATAATGTAGAAAGAGCTGGTATTTTAAGACAGTGGGTTTTCTTTTAAGTGTGTTTGTGAAATTAAATCCGTTGGTGGAATTTTGCTTTGTTCACCTGTGGTTTTGATGTGATAGTATGTAGAATAGATTCTGCCTGCAGGGTTATGAGGACACTCTGGTGCCTGAACACACATGGAGACCAGCACTCCTCAGGCAGCTGCTCTTTGAAGAATATGTTCAGTCATTTGGAATTTTTATTAACTTAGCTCTTTAAGCACCAGCATTAATGTTTTAGTCAGAACTCCATAGATAAGTTAACATTTCTCCAGTTTCTTAAATAATGATATAGAAGTGTCAGTCACTCAGTTGTGTCTGACTGTGACTCCATGGACTGGAGCCCACCAAGCTCCTCTATCCATTGGATTTTCCAGGCGAGAATACTGGAGTGGGTTGCCATGTCCTTCTCTTGGGGACTTTCCTGATTCAGGGATCAAACCTTGGTCTAGGGCATTGCAGGCAGGTTGTTTACTGTCTGAGCCACCAGGGAAGCCCAAATAATGATATGGTCTTAAAGTAATAAGATTAAACAAAACAGATCCACGAGATATTTATGGAGGGACTTGTTGTGAAGGTTAAAGTTGTATTCCAGGATGTTCTCAGGAGTTACTCAAGTACGAAGGGTATATTGTCTTCATATGAACCAGGGGTTTTTGGTTTTCTCTATGCTGTCAGTTGTGGCTTCTTGCATATTTCTTTAAAAACCATGTAAATTCTAAGGAAGGATTACTTAAAATTTTGATACACTTTAAGAAATATTTTGTATTTTCCTTTATTTAGACCATAATTGATAACCCCTTTCAGTGAGAATGTACACATTGAGACTTAGAACCAAGTTAAATTACATCTACTTTAGCACTTCTTAATTCTTTTTTTTTTTTTTTTTCAAGTGCTTTAGGTTGGAATTACCTTGGTTTTTATTTAGTAAACCTCTAATAGTGTTATGAGCCTTATATATGCAGTGTGCATACTGGGTGACTGACCGTTGAAAGCAAGTGTGCTGTGAAGTTAACTTTCATTTATGGCGGTGCATTCATGCTGATCGGCCTAGGGGGACCTGGATTGTCTTCTTGTGACCACACAATATAGGTAGTGTGTAGCAGTGTGATCAGAAGAGTTACCTAATCCATGTAAGAAGAAGTGGAAAGGTACCATTTCATATTACTTTAAGCGTCAGATGTTTTCACTTGCTATTTAAATGCAAACCCCTTCTACCAGGTACAGCATCCTGCTGCAAAAATGATTGTGATGGCTTCTCATATGCAAGAGCAAGAGGTTGGAGATGGCACAAACTTTGTCCTGGTTTTTGCTGGAGCTCTTCTGGAATTAGCTGAAGAGCTTCTCAGAGCTGGCCTGTCAGTTTCAGAGGTGAGTGTTCATTTTATAATGACCCCCTATTTCTTTTTTTTTTTTTAAACATTTTATTTATTTATTTTTTGGGGGGGATGGGGGAGGCGGGGTGGGTGGGCCGCTTCTATTGGTCTTTCGTTTCTCTATTTTCATCCATCTTTATTCTTTGGCTCTTGTGGGCCTCCCATCGCAGTGGCCTCTGTTGTCGCAGAGCGCCGGCTCTGGGCACATGCGCCCCAGAGCTCCGGCTCGGTAATAGGACACAACAGTCCAGCCGCTCCGCGGCACGTGGGATCTTCCCAGGCCAGGGATTGAACCGGCGCCCCTTGCACTGCAAGGCGGTGTCCTTACCCACCGGACCACCAGGGGAAGCCCACGACCCCCTATTTCATGTTGTGCTTGTGTATGTATACCTACTGTTTAACATGTAAAGTCACTACTATAGTCATAGCTAATGTTGAGCACTTTCCTCTCTCAGGCCGTGTAGTGCATGTGCTTCACACTGAGTGTCTCATTCTGTCCTTACAAGAACCCCGTGAGTGGGGCCTATTAAAAATAATCTTGATTTGCTTCAGCTAGGAGCTGAGCCTTAAGTTAGAAAAACCTTGCTCAAGTAGCTAGTAATTTATGCAGTTGGGGTTCAAATGTGGAATGTTACCAAAGCCTGAACTCTTATATAGTAGGCCGTGAATGTTACTCCATAAGTGTGTTGTGTCTTTTTTTCTCTTGAAAATAATCATATTCATTGGGTTACGGACATAAGCTACTTTGAGTCATGTCAGAATTACTTCCTTTGGAGAAATATTTTTGCTCATTACATTCCAGGTCATAGAAGGTTATGAAATAGCCTGCAAAAAAGCTCACGAGATTCTCCCTGACTTGGTGTGTGGTTCCGCCAAGAATCTCCGGGACACTGAGGAGGTGGCATCTTTGCTTCACACCTCTGTCGCGAGTAAACAGTATGGGAATGAAGCGTTCCTGGCCAAGCTTATTGCTGAGGCATGTGGTGAGTATCTATTAGTAAATGGAAAAAAAAAACAAAATTAAAATCTCCTAATGTGACTTAAGATATTTTTTCTGTTGTCCCAGTATCTATTTTGATATGTCTTGTTTTCTTAACAGTATCCATTTTTCCTGACTCTGGCCATTTCAATGTTGATAACATCAGAGTTTGTAAGATTCTGGTAAGTTTAGAAAATGCACTAATGTTATCTAGATAGGTCCTTTTGTTTTGTTTTGTTTTGTTTTGTTTGGCAAAAAAAAACAAAGAAATTGTTAATCTAAATGTTACCTTGTAGGTTTTAGACACTTAGACATTCGTGCCTTCATTGTAACATTTTGATATTGTTAGATTGTAATTATACTACTTTAAATTTAAAAGGATATTGACATATTATCTTCTTAAGATATCATTTTTCCATGACAATTGGAAGATTGAAAATACTACATAAACAAAATACTAATTATTTGTATTCTTCATATATGCCAACTTATAAAAGTGAGCTTAGGGCTTCCCTGGTGGTCCAGTCGGTAAGGACACCACCTTACAGTTTAAGGAGCGGCACTGGTTTGATCCCTGGCCTGGGAAGATCCCACATGCCTCAGAGCGGCTGGACCGATGTGCCCAATCGCTGAGCCGGAGCTCTGGAGCGCATGCACCCAGAGCCAGTGCTCTCTGATGAGAGAGGCCACTGCGATGGGAGGCCCACACAGGCCAAAGAACAAAGATAGATGAAAAATAAATATATGAATGACCAATAGAAGTGGCCAAAAAAGTGAGCTTTGAAGGCAGTTTTGGATGAGGTTCAAGTGTTTCTGTTGCTTTGTAATAAAATTCCTATTTTTAATGTTAATATCTAAAAGGTTATATTTATAAAGTCAACATTCCAGGTCATAGAAGTTAATTTTGAAATAGCCTTGCAAAAAGCTGCAAAAAGCTCACGAGATTCTCCCTGACTTGGTGTGTGGTTCCGCCAAGAATCTCCGGGACACTGAGGAGGTGGCATCTTTGCTTCACACCTCTGTCGCGAGTAAACAGTATGGGAATGAAGCGTTCCTGGCCAAGCTTATTGCTGAGGCATGTGGTGAGTATCTATTAGTAAATGGAAAAAAAAAACAAAATTAAAATCTCCTAATGTGACTTAAGATATTTTTTCTGTTGTCCCAGTATCTATTTTGATATGTCTTGTTTTCTTAACAGTATCCATTTTTCCTGACTCTGGCCATTTCAATGTTGATAACATCAGAGTTTGTAAGATTCTGGTAAGTTTAGAAAATGCACTAATGTTATCTAGATAGGTCCTTTTGTTTTGTTTTGTTTTGTTTTGTTTGGCAAAAAAAAACAAAGAAATTGTTAATCTAAATGTTACCTTGTAGGTTTTAGACACTTAGACATTCGTGCCTTCATTGTAACATTTTGATATTGTTAGATTGTAATTATACTACTTTAAATTTAAAAGGATATTGACATATTATCTTCTTAAGATATCATTTTTCCATGACAATTGGAAGATTGAAAATACTACATAAACAAAATACTAATTATTTGTATTCTTCATATATGCCAACTTATAAAAGTGAGCTTAGGGCTTCCCTGGTGGTCCAGTCGGTAAGGACACCACCTTACAGTTTAAGGAGCGGCACTGGTTTGATCCCTGGCCTGGGAAGATCCCACATGCCTCAGAGCGGCTGGACCGATGTGCCCAATCGCTGAGCCGGAGCTCTGGAGCGCATGCACCCAGAGCCAGTGCTCTCTGATGAGAGAGGCCACTGCGATGGGAGGCCCACACAGGCCAAAGAACAAAGATAGATGAAAAATAAATATATGAATGACCAATAGAAGTGGCCAAAAAAAAAGTGAGCTTTGAAGGCAGTTTTGGATGAGGTTCAAGTGTTTCTGTTGCTTTGTAATAAAATTCCTATTTTTAATGTTAATATCTAAAAGGTATATATTTGATAAATTGTGCTTGATAGAGTAAAACCTATAATCATATTGGTTTTACACATTGACGATGATTGTTAGTGTGGTGGAGTTTAACTTACATAAGTATGTGTGTTAGCTCAGTGTGTGTTATTATACGTGCTGTGTGTCTTCTTACTTTATCCATGCACTGACTCCCCTTCCCCGTTGCCTGGTATGCTTGTGAAATCAGAAACTTGACTTAGATCCCTGTTCTGTTCACACTACTGACAGCCCTGCCTGGTTCATTGGTGCTGAGTGATTAATGATGAACAGCTTAGGGTGGTTGTTCTTTGATTCTTCCCAGGTACACTGCAGGATCCCTGTCTGTAACAGTGGCTCATTGCCACAGTGGATCCTGCATTGAGCAGACCCATGTGCTTTGTGTCACCCCCTCCTCTTTCCTGGGAGTCACTGCGTTGGGGTACTACATTATTTAGTAATGAATGGTTTTGGTTCATGCAGGGTCAGTTAGCTGTGATGTTACTTTCATGAAATTGCTGATGATTTTGGTATCCAACTCCTCAGGGCTCTGGTGTCCACTCCTCTTCAGTATTGCATGGCATGGTTTTTAAGAAGGAGACTGAAGGCGATGTAACATCTGTCAAAGATGCAAAAATAGCGGTGTACTCTTGTCCCTTTGATGGCATGATCACCGAAACTAAGGTATGTACATTTCAGACCCTTAAAGGTAAAAATTTGGGGTTCCTTTTCAGATGCTTTGAGTCTTAAATCTTGAGGTGGAGTTTGCTTTTAGTCCAATGAACGTGGCATAATTACTGAAAACTGTAGGGTCATGTCTGGGAAGATCCCACATGCCTCAGAGCGGCTGGACCGATGTGCCCAATCGCTGAGCCGGAGCTCTGGAGCGCATGCACCCAGAGCCAGTGCTCTCTGATGAGAGAGGCCACTGCGATGGGAGGCCCACACAGGCCAAAGAACAAAGATAGATGAAAAATAAATATATGAATGACCAATAGAAGGGGCCCAAAAAAAAGTGAGCTTTGAAGGCAGTTTTGGATGAGGTTCAAGTGTTTCTGTTGCTTTGTAATAAAATTCCTATTTTTAATGTTAATATCTAAAAGGTATATATTTGATAAATTGTGCTTGATAGAGTAAAACCTATAATCATATTGGTTTTACACATTGACGATGATTGTTAGTGTGGTGGAGTTTAACTTACATAAGTATGTGTGTTAGCTCAGTGTGTGTTATTATACGTGCTGTGTGTCTTCTTACTTTATCCATGCACTGACTCCCCTTCCCCGTTGCCTGGTATGCTTGTGAAATCAGAAACTTGACTTAGATCCCTGTTCTGTTCACACTACTGACAGCCCTGCCTGGTTCATTGGTGCTGAGTGATTAATGATGAACAGCTTAGGGTGGTTGTTCTTTGATTCTTCCCAGGTACACTGCAGGATCCCTGTCTGTAACAGTGGCTCATTGCCACAGTGGATCCTGCATTGAGCAGACCCATGTGCTTTGTGTCACCCCCTCCTCTTTCCTGGGAGTCACTGCGTTGGGGTACTACATTATTTAGTAATGAATGGTTTTGGTTCATGCAGGGTCAGTTAGCTGTGATGTTACTTTCATGAAATTGCTGATGATTTTGGTATCCAACTCCTCAGGGCTCTGGTGTCCACTCCTCTTCAGTATTGCATGGCATGGTTTTTAAGAAGGAGACTGAAGGCGATGTAACATCTGTCAAAGATGCAAAAATAGCGGTGTACTCTTGTCCCTTTGATGGCATGATCACCGAAACTAAGGTATGTACATTTCAGACCCTTAAAGGTAAAAATTTGGGGTTCCTTTTCAGATGCTTTGAGTCTTAAATCTTGAGGTGGAGTTTGCTTTTAGTCCAATGAACGTGGCATAATTACTGAAAACTGTAGGGTCATGTCTGCTTTTTAATCAGATTTATATATGAATATCTAATTCACATACTAAATAGGCAGTGAAACATTAGATGATGATAGTATTGTGTGTGTATAGTCTCATAAACAGTTCTTGACTTCTAGTAGAACTTACACATTTAGCAGGCTGAATTTTCAATGAAAAAACCATGAATTTGTATGCTATTCATTGCAATTATTTTAATAACTTTGACATTCTGTAGTGTCCTGAAACAAAAATAGGCTAACATAATTTGAAGTTCAATAACAGTTACAACTTGAAGTTTGTTTTTAAAAAATACATAGTAAAAACTGATGTTGTAAGTCACTGTTGATTTCATCCCTAGAATTCTCAAATTCTGAGTTGTTGGTAGCTTTTAAAAGTTTTACAGGTTTGGGGTGGGATGGGCCTGGTCATTCAGTCCCCATTTTAGAAAAAGTTTGAGAACCATAACGTTGTTTTGGTACACTAGTTGACATCAAAAGATAGACGGGAGGACACCTGCCTAGCATCTGATAGAACAGAGCTTCTCCAGTTATTCCACCAAGTTCCTTTTCAAAGAGCAAATGTATTAGTGTTGGGATGAGGGGATTGTTGATCTAGGAGCAAGCTACATTTCTGTTAATTTCATGCAGTTCTTGTAGTCTGCTTCATACCATGTTGATGTTTAAAGCATTTCTTCAATAAAATGTTATTCTGTGACTGAACACCCAAGTGGTGAAATGGTTTTAAGGAACATCTTTGCTTATTTTGCTAGGGAACAGTATTGATAAAGAGTGCTGAAGAACTGATGAATTTTAGTAAGGGAGAAGAAAATCTCATGGATGCGCACGTCAAAGCTATTGCTGATACTGGTGCAAATGTCGTGGTAACAGGTGGCAAAGTGGCAGACATGGCTCTTCACTATGCAAACAAATACAATATCATGTTGGTGAGGTAAGAGGACTGCATTCTGTTCATCTGGATTGTAAATGGCTTTGGGTGGCGAAACACTGAACAAATAAATTCAGCACACCATAATGACTGTTAAAAGTGTTAAAAGGGAGAAGAATGAGGTATTAGATAAGTGGACTTCACTTGAGCTCGGTGAACAGAAAACATCTCTGGTTAACATACCTTTAGGCTGAGAGCTGAAGGACTGTTAATTGAAGAGGGAGAGGGAAGAGCCTACCAGGAAAGAGGAAGAGCTTAAGAGACCAAACACAAACCTGGTACACTCTGTTAGCTAGACTGTGCGGTCAGGAACGTGACTTTAAATCCAGGAACACACGTAGGGATTACACTGGACAGCTTAACCATTCCCACCATTCCTAATACAATGTGCAGAGGAAGTCCCTGTTCTGTTTCTCACAGAACATTCAGTTGCCCAAAGCAAAGCAAAAGTCTCCTGTGTGCCAGGGCTTCCTTAGTGTTTTAGAAGTAGGGACCCTTGACATCCTAAGCAGACTATTCCCAATTCTAGAGTAATGCCATAAACGTAAGTGGCTGGATTGCACAGTGCAGTCCGCACCTGTTCTGAGCTTGAACCTTCGGGGAAGAAAGGAAGTGACTTTGAGGCCCCATATACCGTTTTTTGTTTAATCTCTTGTGTTTTACTACAGTATGTCATGGAATTAAAACTTGTACTAAGGTCTTTGCTTTGTTTTTTTAAAGGCTGAACTCAAAATGGGATCTCAGAAGATTATGTAAAACAGTTGGTGCGGTAGCTCTTCCTAGATTGGTATGTATTGGGGCCATATTAAAAGACAGTTGAGAGGAGGGGGTGAAATGTATGGAAAGAGTAACATGGAAACTTAACACTACTATGTGTAAAATAGATTGCCACTGGGAATTTGCTGTAAGACTCAGGGAACTCAAACAGGGGCTCTGACAACCTGGAGGGTGGGGTGGGGAGAGGATCGGAGGGAAGTTCAGGAGGGAGGGGACATGTGCACCTGTGGCAGACTCATGGTGATGTTTGGCAGAAAGCAGCACAACTCCGTAAAGCAGTTATTCCTCAATTAATATAGAAGTTAAAAGATCAAAAAAAATAGTTGAACCTGTTTGAATTATTTTTATCGTAAGAGTCATTTTCTCACAGACTCCTCCTGTGAAAGAAGAAATGGGACGTTGTGACAGTGTTTACCTGTCAGAGGTTGGAGATACACAAGTGGTTGTGTTTAAGCATGGTGAGTAGCTGTGGTAGTGTATGTCCATGAGGTGTAGGGAGTTCATTGTCTTTCAGTAATCTCCAAATGCGTTTAATTTGTTGGCAGAAAAGGAAGATGGTGCCATTTCTACCATAGTGCTTCGAGGCTCTACAGACAACCTGATGGATGATATAGAGAGGGCAGTCGACGATGGTGTTAATACTTTCAAAGTCCTCACGAGGGTCAGTGTTAGCATTCATCTTAGAAAAACTCTTTAAGTGTTCTAAAGAGTTCATGGTGATTTTCAGCTACATTGTGCCTTCAGTTTCTTGAGCACTAGTCCCTCTCGGTGCTATGGAAGAGTTGGAGGTAAAGGTGACTCTGCAGTGATGTTCTCTGTCTTCACTTTGCCCCGCCCCCCCTTTTTTTTCATATATGAGTCACTATGGTGCAGTAAGATAAGTTGTCTAAATCACTCCTTTTTTGTGATACTTGTGATTGGAATTTTACAAATTTTGTAATTGAATCTGATTAAAACCTAGTTTGGTGAAATATTGAAATTTGAAAAGACTTAGAAAATTGAAAATTGCTTCTTTGTAACCTTTTTTAAAACAACATGTTACAGGATAAACGTTTTGTACCTGGAGGTGGAGCAACAGAAATTGAGTTAGCCAAGCAGATCACATCGTATGGAGAGGTACATGCCTTTCTAGGTATAAACTTGACTTTCTTGTGGTTTGAATAAAACTGAGTAATGTGATGAACACACTTTTTGTTTTAGACATGTCCTGGACTTGAACAATATGCCATTAAGAAGTTTGCTGAGGCATTTGAAGCTATTCCCCGGGCACTAGCAGAGAATTCTGGAGTTAAGGCCAATGAAGTAATCTCTAAACTCTATGCAGTACATCAAGAAGGAAATAAAAACGTTGGATTAGATATTGAGGTATTTGGGGGAAAAAAACACTGAACTTTTATTTTGTAAATGTACAGCCTAGAAATCAACATTAAAAGGAAAATCAGAAAATGTTCTGACTTGTAAGCAAATGATTTTCTTTTTCATTGTTTGTCTGATAGAGTTTAGTTTCCATCTGCTTTATTAAAATTTGTTTTATAGTATATATAGGGTAGTACTTTTGCCTAGCTACTTATTCTAGTTTTATTTAAGTAGGCATGTTTCTGTTATTGAGTATAAGTATTTTCACAAAAACATTTAGAGTGAATGAATAAAAATAGTTCTGTGTTGACAGGCTGAAGTTCCTGCCGTAAAGGACATGCTGGAAGCTGGTGTTCTAGACACCTACCTGGGGAAATGCTGGGCTATCAAACTGGCTACTAATGCTGCTGTCACTGTACTCAGAGTAGACCAGGTGAGTAAGAAGTGAACATTCCATCTTTTAAAATGATGATTTTTATATACTTCAGTGGGGCTTCCTTGGTGATTCAGACGGTAAGGAATCTGCCTGCAATGCAGGAGACCTGGGTTCGATCCCTGGTGAAGGGAATGGCAACCACACTCCAGTGTTCTTGCCTAGAGAATTCCATGGACAGAGGAGCCTGGCAGGCTGTGGTCTATATGAGATCGCAAAGAGTTGGACACAACTTAGCGACTAACAGTGATTGTGTGTTAGTGACTAACACACACCCACAGTTCAAAGTATATTTCCATGGGACTAAAAGCACAGTTCTCGTTCTAGTCAGACTACCCCCCTCCCCCCAAATTGTTTTATTTTCCTAAATAGTTACTTGTGTTAAATGTATTTAATTTTAAAATATTTTTCCAGTGAAAAATCCTTTGCCACTTGGGAACTACAATGAGTAAAGTAAATCTAATTTAGATTCATGGTTTGCAAAACTCTTTAGCCTAGGAGCCCTTTTGTATAGGTCACCTGGAGAGGAAGTTTCCTGTGGAATACAGAAGGCCTTAAAGCCCTGAAGCAGATGCTGCAGACTACAGTATTCCCTCCCTTGTTTGCAGTTTTGCTTTCTGTGGTTTCAGGTTATCCACATTTATAATCCCAGACTACTACCTGAAAAATTCTAGAAAAAAAAAAATTCATAAATTTCAAACTGTGTGCCATTTTGAGTAGCATGATGAAATCTCATGCTGTCCTGTTCCAGGACGTGAACCATCCCTTTGCCCAGCATATCCACACTGTGTCCAGTTAGCTGTTTCAGTTACCAGATCCATATACTTTACTTACTGGTCCCAAAGTGCAGTAGTGATGCTGTCAATTTGGATACACTTGTACTATACTTAACTGATAGACTTATCGTATAGGTATGTAAAGGTGAGAAAAAAACTGAGTGTATATGGGGTTCTTACTATGCTCGGTGTCAGGCAGCCACTGGGGCTCTTGGAAGGCATCTGAGGGGAAACTACTTACCCTTAAGGAGACGTGGAGATGATAGGACCTGGCGCTCAGAATTTTTCTTCGGTGATAGATTATGTCTTGGGGTCCTAAGATCTTAAGATGTTTCTTCCAATAGTTTCGAGGAATTATGGCAAAGAGAAAGTGGTGAAGACTATTTTGATTTCAGAGACAAACCAGAAATCACAATATTTCAAAAAAGGTTTTCTGGTAAACTTTGAAATCTATTTTCCTCAGAATTCTAGAATGATTATTAACCAAGGAATAATTTTTAAATATTGAGTGGAAATTTTTAATTGCTAGAGGCACTATATATATACCATTAAATGAAAATCATGAGAAATTATTCTTGGGAGAAGCAAGTTTTAGGTAGAAATGGAAAGATAATTAGACTTCTCTGTAAAGTAAGGACCAGTTGGTTGTAATTATAGCAAAACAAAAATTAGTGTTAAATGTATTTAATTTTAAAATATTTTTCCAGTGAAAAATCCTTTGCCACTTGGGAACTACAATGAGTAAAGTAAATCTAATTTAGATTCATGGTTTGCAAAACTCTTTAGCCTAGGAGCCCTTTTGTATAGGTCACCTGGAGAGGAAGTTTCCTGTGGAATACAGAAGGCCTTAAAGCCCTGAAGCAGATGCTGCAGACTACAGTATTCCCTCCCTTGTTTGCAGTTTTGCTTTCTGTGGTTTCAGGTTATCCACATTTATAATCCCAGACTACTACCTGAAAAATTCTAGAAAAAAAAAAATTCATAAATTTCAAACTGTGTGCCATTTTGAGTAGCATGATGAAATCTCATGCTGTCCTGTTCCAGGACGTGAACCATCCCTTTGCCCAGCATATCCACACTGTGTCCAGTTAGCTGTTTCAGTTACCAGATCCATATACTTTACTTACTGGTCCCAAAGTGCAGTAGTGATGCTGTCAATTTGGATACACTTGTACTATACTTAACTGATAGACTTATCGTATAGGTATGTAAAGGTGAGAAAAAAACTGAGTGTATATGGGGTTCTTACTATGCTCGGTGTCAGGCAGCCACTGGGGCTCTTGGAAGGCATCTGAGGGGAAACTACTTACCCTTAAGGAGACGTGGAGATGATAGGACCTGGCGCTCAGAATTTTTCTTCGGTGATAGATTATGT
Organism: Tragulus kanchil; assembly: GCA_022376925.1. Classification (NCBI taxonomy): domain Eukaryota; kingdom Metazoa; phylum Chordata; class Mammalia; order Artiodactyla; family Tragulidae; genus Tragulus; species Tragulus kanchil. Next base: position 228,355,797 of record JAIOJX010000028.1, on the reverse strand, counting down.
CTTGGGGTCCTAAGATCTTAAGATGTTTCTTCCAATAGTTTCGAGGAATTATGGCAAAGAGAAAGTGGTGAAGACTATTTTGATTTCAGAGACAAACCAGAAATCACAATATTTCAAAAAAAAGGTTTTCTGGTAAACTTTGAAATCTATTTTCCTCAGAATTCTAGAATGATTATTAACCAAGGAATAATTTTTAAATATTGAGTGGAAATTTTTAATTGCTAGAGGCACTATATATATACCATTAAATGAAAATCATGAGAAATTATTCTTGGGAGAAGCAAGTTTTAGGTAGAAATGGAAAGATAATTAGACTTCTCTGTAAAGTAAGGACCAGTTGGTTGTAATTATAGCAAAACAAATTTTACTTTGGTTAAGGAAGAACTTTTTCCTAGGTGAGGTGATCAGAAATGAAACTGTATCCATGGACTATATTTATTAATAGTATATTTATTAATGCATCATATAGTTTTAAGAAAAAAATGGTTTTTTGTAGTTTGTAAACAAAGATAATGGGAGCCCCAAGAAAATGTTCTATGTGTTAATATGTGGCTAAGAATAAAAAAGGAGAAACCAAAAGTAAAAGAGGACAGGAGAAGCTAAACAGACTGAACCATGGTGAGCAGAAATTCTAACAGTGAAAGTTCCTAAGGAGTATTTTACATGGTAGTTATCCAAGCAAGACAGGAGTGTTAATAATAACCCCAGTGCCTTGCTCACACAGGTACTTCTGAATTCTGGTTTTATACTAGGAAAGCTGTATTTTGTTTTACCATAGGGCAAGAATGTTCATTGTTACATGCCGGTAGCTCTCTGTATATACCTATCTGAAGAACACATCCAGCTAGAACAAGTTTGTACTCTTCAGTGTAGTGGTACCTAATTTTGCGTAGTATGCATTCTGGAAAAGGACTTGTAAATGAAGTTTTCAGCTTTGGACAGTATAGTAGGATGGGTTAATCTTTGTTCAGTGTTTATTTCATCAGTTCTCACATTGTCCCCTAATCTATACCATCCACATCACCTAAGAACTTGTTAAAAATACAAATTCCAGATCCACTGAGTCAAAATCCTGGGAAGAGGCTCACAGGTGTGTGTTAAATAAACCCTTCAGGTGATTGTGGTGTCCACTGAAGTTTGAGAACTGTTTTTAGGTACTTTTCTCTTAATCAGACTATAGTTAGGTCCTGAAATTACATTTACTGCTTTTTAATTCAATCTAAATTTAGCCTAGATTGGTAAAATGTTACTCCAAGAATTTCAGGTTCTTTATGAAAGCAACTTCTAAAAAGAGGTGGGAAATCTATTGAAGGTGGTAGTGAAGATACTTTATGGCTTGTGTTGCATGAGACTCATATATACCATTAAATGAAAATCATGAGAAATTATTCTTGGGAGAAGCAAGTTTTAGGTAGAAATGGAAAGATAATTAGACTTCTCTGTAAAGTAAGGACCAGTTGGTTGTAATTATAGCAAAACAAATTTTACTTTGGTTAAGGAAGAACTTTTCCTAGGTGAGGTGATCAGAAATGAAACTGTATCCATGGACTATATTTATTAATAGTATATTTATTAATGCATCATATAGTTTTAAGAAAAAAATGGTTTTTTGTAGTTTGTAAACAAAGATAATGGGAGCCCCAAGAAAATGTTCTATGTGTTAATATGTGGCTAAGAATAAAAAAGGAGAAACCAAAAGTAAAAGAGGACAGGAGAAGCTAAACAGACTGAACCATGGTGAGCAGAAATTCTAACAGTGAAAGTTCCTAAGGAGTATTTTACATGGTAGTTATCCAAGCAAGACAGGAGTGTTAATAATAACCCCAGTGCCTTGCTCACACAGGTACTTCTGAATTCTGGTTTTATACTAGGAAAGCTGTATTTTGTTTTACCATAGGGCAAGAATGTTCATTGTTACATGCCGGTAGCTCTCTGTATATACCTATCTGAAGAACACATCCAGCTAGAACAAGTTTGTACTCTTCAGTGTAGTGGTACCTAATTTTGCGTAGTATGCATTCTGGAAAAGGACTTGTAAATGAAGTTTTCAGCTTTGGACAGTATAGTAGGATGGGTTAATCTTTGTTCAGTGTTTATTTCATCAGTTCTCACATTGTCCCCTAATCTATACCATCCACATCACCTAAGAACTTGTTAAAAATACAAATTCCAGATCCACTGAGTCAAAATCCTGGGAAGAGGCTCACAGGTGTGTGTTAAATAAACCCTTCAGGTGATTGTGGTGTCCACTGAAGTTTGAGAACTGTTTTTAGGTACTTTTCTCTTAATCAGACTATAGTTAGGTCCTGAAATTACATTTACTGCTTTTTAATTCAATCTAAATTTAGCCTAGATTGGTAAAATGTTACTCCAAGAATTTCAGGTTCTTTATGAAAGCAACTTCTAAAAAGAGGTGGGAAATCTATTGAAGGTGGTAGTGAAGATACTTTATGGCTTGTGTTGCATGAGACTCAAGCCAGATTCCTTGATGTTATACAAAAAGATCTCTTAATCATAAATTTGGTTATCATAAATACCCAGTTGGAAATTCAGAATGTGTATCAGAGTTTAAGAGTTCTATTCTGAGGAAAGCCAACTAACTTCAGCTTCTCCCAAATTCATTTGAACCCCAAACTGCCACCACCACCACCACCTATTTTTGCCCAAACATAAATCCCTTAAAAGTGGTAGATGGTTGTACATGTAAAATGCTGGGTTAATGCATTCTACATAAATGAGGCTTCTGACATGTAAGTTTCTAGGCAGCTAGGTGCTAGGACTCTGCTGATGAACACACCATTCCTGTGCTTGAATGACTCTCATTTACAGGTACTAGGAAACGTCACTGTTGAACTAAATATATATATTTTACCTGTTGACCACTTTAGATTATAATGGCAAAACTGGCAGGTGGACCTAAAGCTCCTAAATCACAAGAAAATTGGGATAAAGATGGTTGGCAAGACGAATTTCATATATAAATAGCAAAGCAGGTGCCAAATTGACTGATTTATGCCAGTGATGCATGCAAATGTTTTTCACATTCCGCACATTGGGTTGTTGAAATGCACGTCTTAAAATGCCTCTTGCTAACGTGTGTGGATTTTGTTGCTGGTGGAAAGCTCCCCTGCTGGATGATAACGAACATCATGCTACTGTTCCATGTGCGCGTAACAACAGATGGCTCATTGGCGATGACTGCTTAATAGAAAAATAATCTTTTTCATTCTAAAGCTTGATTTTATAGTGTACTCATGAATTTTGTTCTACAGATCATCATGGCAAAACCAGCGGTGGGCCCAAGCCGCCAAAAAGTGGGAAGAGTTGAGAGTAATCTGTTTAAAAAAGGTTTTTTAAATTTTTCTTTTCTCTTAATCAGACTATAGTTAGGTCCTGAAATTACATTTACTGCTTTTTAATTCAATCTAAATTTAGCCTAGATTGGTAAAATGTTACTCCAAGAATTTCAGGTTCTTTATGAAAGCAACTTCTAAAAAGAGGTGGGAAATCTATTGAAGGTGGTAGTGAAGATACTTTATGGCTTGTGTTGCATGAGACTCAAGCCAGATTCCTTGATGTTATACAAAAAGATCTCTTAATCATAAATTTGGTTATCATAAATACCCAGTTGGAAATTCAGAATGTGTATCAGAGTTTAAGAGTTCTATTCTGAGGAAAGCCAACTAACTTCAGCTTCTCCCAAATTCATTTGAACCCCAAACTGCCACCACCACCACCACCTATTTTTGCCCAAACATAAATCCCTTAAAAGTGGTAGATGGTTGTACATGTAAAATGCTGGGTTAATGCATTCTACATAAATGAGGCTTCTGACATGTAAGTTTCTAGGCAGCTAGGTGCTAGGACTCTGCTGATGAACACACCATTCCTGTGCTTGAATGACTCTCATTTACAGGTACTAGGAAACGTCACTGTTGAACTAAATATATATATTTTACCTGTTGACCACTTTAGATTATAATGGCAAAACTGGCAGGTGGACCTAAAGCTCCTAAATCACAAGAAAATTGGGATAAAGATGGTTGGCAAGACGAATTTCATATATAAATAGCAAAGCAGGTGCCAAATTGACTGATTTATGCCAGTGATGCATGCAAATGTTTTTCACATTCCGCACATTGGGTTGTTGAAATGCACGTCTTAAAATGCCTCTTGCTAACGTGTGTGGATTTTGTTGCTGGTGGAAAGCTCCCCTGCTGGATGATAACGAACATCATGCTACTGTTCCATGTGCCGCGTAACAACAGATGGCTCATTGGCGATGACTGCTTAATAGAAAAATAATCTTTTTTCATTCTAAAGCTTGATTTTATAGTGTACTCATGAATTTTGTTCTACAGATCATCATGGCAAAACCAGCCGGTGGGCCCAAGCCGCCAAGTGGGAAGAAAGATTGGGATGATGACCAAAATGAGCTAATGGCTTAATTTTTACTGTAGGTGAAGGCTGTGTGTGTAGTAGTAATCTAGGGATTGCCTGATGTTTTCATATTCTCCTTAAATTAAGAAGTGTTTTGTGTTTGTATCTTGTATCCTCAGCTGGATGATAAAATAAACATGTTGTTACTATTGAAGCCTCTTTCTTTGAGGACCACTTTCCTTGGATGACCTGTTTTGTCTCATTGGTTAATGAAAAGCTGTCTCACTTAAGGCAAGTCACCTAAATGATTAGGGGTCTGTTTGCAGTATGAATCTGGCCTGCTCCCTGTTTTGTATATATGTTTAATTGGAACACAGCCACGATCAGGTACTTACATACCATCTATGACTGCTGGGTACAAAGGAACAGCAGAGATGGATAGCTGTGACAGAGATCAAGTGGCCTGGCCTGCAAGGCCTCTGAGACACTACCTGTAGGAAGTCTGCCAATCCCTGGATTGGGTTTTGAGCATTTTTTCACAGCTCTAAAAAATCTGTGAGCAGGTGACTTGTTTTAGTGAACTGAATAATGTGCTGACTGACTTAAATACCTATATTTTAGCAGCAGAGAATTTATAACTAAAAATAGGATTCGTGGCGTATAAATTAAGTCAGTTTTTATTCAGTGGAGTTTTGAAAAAAGCAAAGAATATTGTAAAAAGGTAACTTATTTTACAGAGCATGCGCTGCTGTATGTGTTAGTTATATAAGATCCTTGAATAATACTTTGAAATTTTGTATTTTTGCTATTTCAAAAGAATTTAGATGCACTTACTAACTGAACGGTCTTCAATAAACTCATCAAACTCTAATAGAAAAACCTTACAAAAAGTTCACACACAGGTTTGGTGTTCTTATGCTCTTAGGATTGTACGCAACTTGGAAACACTGACTGGCTTGGGTAAAAAAAGAATTATTAGGACAGTGCACAGGTTTTCTGGCCAGAGGTGGCATAAAGGGGATGCCAATGAATGTCTTCCATGGGTCCATTAACGAGTGCAGGGTTCAGCCTGCACCCAGCTTGCTTATACACACTGCTTCGCATCAGAAGAATTATGTACGTTACCACCAAGTCAAATGCCCTATGCTTATAAAAGTAACACTTTTTAACTACACACTTGAAGTTTCATTAGCTAGTCTGAAACTTAAGTGTATGTCAGTACAACTTACTGATAAAATCTTCTAAGTAATAAAACAAGTTTTTGAGGTAATTTATTTTATTGATGAGTTGCAAACCACCACCCAGACATATTATTAAGCAGAGAGGACTTAAATCAGTCAGAATCCTTTCCAGAAATGGGAAGTAGGGATAAAAACAACTGTGACAATACAAAACCACTGTAAATTTTTAGGTATTTTCCCTTCAGCATTTCATTAAACATGATTTCTTCTGGCATGTACTTAATTTTAAGTGAACATGATTTACAGTTAGTCTTTATTTTTTTTATTATTATAACAGCCATTATAAAAGCCATAAACATGTTTCCAGAGAAAGCACTTTGAAACTGTTACAGTATTCTCTCATAAAATAGGAGGTAAGCCTGTGAGTTCAGTACTTTAGTTGTAGGCACAGCTTGCACGTGGGTGTCGCTGATGTGAAACCACTGCCCTTTGGTTGATGCCATTTCAGAATCTGTCAAGAAGAAATATAAAATTACATATAAATGGAAAGATTAATTGTTTTTTGGTTTTGCCATAAATTGACAAACACTAGAATTTTGTAAAACCTCTTACCCTGTGGAATATCGCCGTGGAGAACAAGGTTGGAAAGATGAGTGTTTGCAGTTCTCGTCTTGGCGTAGGCAGTATAGTGCCCGGACCTCATGGTGCCACTGTGTTCAACAACTCCATATAAGGAATATAGTACTCGTGTATTTTCTTCAGCAACATTCTTTAAAGGTGGACAGAATTCAGGTTAGTTCTAGTACTGTTTATATAGATGCCATTGGCAAGACAATTTATGCCAAGGGTCTCTAACTGTCAAGAATGCAAAAAGCAACAGTCTGAACTGGACCATTTGCTCCCTCACTCTACTGAGCGGTATCACACTTAAACCATTTTTACTAGAAAGCTGCCATTGCTGGAAGAACCATAAACCAGAGGCCACTCACTGTAATCACAGTTTCCTGACCAGTTTCTCTAGGAGACTGGGATCAGATAATTCCAAAATAACAAGTCATCGTCCTGTATGTCAGCCTTCAACAGCAAGAGGTGAGAAGCACGTTCAGCCTCTCAGCTCTCGTTGCCTGTCTGGCCTCCAGGCTGCTTGCTTTACGATCATGTGTGCTGTAGGGCTGGTCAGTAACAGGTGACCATTGTGGCCACTTGAAGACAGCTACGCCACTTACCTTCTCTGGTAAGAAGTCTTCCAGAACGAGCACCACCGCTCTGCAGTGGTACACTACACTCCTCTCTAGTCCAGCCTCCCCAGTCATAAGAACTCTACACATCCTCCCAGATTCTGTCCACCGCTGCAGCACTGTCACTGCCGTTTCCAGGCCAGGACTGCATTCTGGAACTGACCATCTGTCACTCACCTCTGTAACTTCTAAAGTCTTACAAATTTCCACTTGTAGTCCACAATTCCATTCTTCCAACCCTCACCTTACCTATACTAGTCAATCTATCAGTTGATGTGAGAACCGTCATTCTCTCCTGGCCTGAGGCCTCTTTTGGCCTCATTTCCAAAACAAGTTTCTTGTCACAATATTGGAACAGCAACATCAACATAACCTGAGAGCTTCATGAAGGCAGAACCTCAGACCCCACCCCACATGTATTGATGCCCAAGCATAACAACATGAAGCCACGGTATCATTCTTAGAAATAACCGCTTCACACATGCCCAGCCACCACATACAACTCATCACATAACCGACTCTGAATTCTACAATGTACCTTCCCAACCCCGTGCACAGACAGCTGCTACTTCCAGGAAACAAAATCCTGTAACTATGCAGACCAGTAAATTCATGATTTTCTACCTCACCTGGTCTTCAATGTGACTAAGCTTACAATGTGTCCTTGACTAGCTGCCTCCTCCATGGTGTCCTTCACAGCAACTGGACCCAGCTTTTCCCACTCTCCTGTAGCCTCTCCTTATCCTCTTTTTCTTCTGTAGTTGACCTTAACTCCCACTTCAGGAAAACTGAGACAACCAACCCAGCTGCACTGTGCCACCTGTCAGGAACATGGATATCCTCTCCCTTTGGTTCAGAGATTCTCCAACTTAATGTCCTTATCCCAGCCCTTTGCCCCCTCCAGGATCCTCCTCAGTAAGCGGTTATTTTCACTGCTTCAGAGAGATGAAAAAAAAGCACGTTCAGCCTCTCAGCCTCTCAGCTCGTTGCCTGTCTGGCCTCCAGGCTGCTTGCTTTACGATCATGTGTGCTGTAGGGCTGGTCAGTAACAGGTGACCATTGTGGCCACTTGAAGACAGCTACGCCACTTACCTTCTCTGGTAAGAAGTCTTCCAGAACGAGCACCACCGCTCTGCAGTGGTACACTACACTCCTCTCTAGTCCAGCCTCCCCAGTCATAAGAACTCTACACATCCTCCCAGATTCTGTCCACCGCTGCAGCACTGTCACTGCCGTTTCCAGGCCAGGACTGCATTCTGGAACTGACCATCTGTCACTCACCTCTGTAACTTCTAAAGTCTTACAAATTTCCACTTGTAGTCCACAATTCCATTCTTCCAACCCTCACCTTACCTATACTAGTCAATCTATCAGTTGATGTGAGAACCGTCATTCTCTCCTGGCCTGAGGCCTCTTTTGGCCTCATTTCCAAAACAAGTTTCTTGTCACAATATTGGAACAGCAACATCAACATAACCTGAGAGCTTCATGAAGGCAGAACCTCAGACCCCACCCCACATGTATTGATGCCCAAGCATAACAACATGAAGCCACGGTATCATTCTTAGAAATAACCGCTTCACACATGCCCAGCCACCACATACAACTCATCACATAACCGACTCTGAATTCTACAATGTACCTTCCCAACCCCGTGCACAGACAGCTGCTACTTCCAGGAAACAAAATCCTGTAACTATGCAGACCAGTAAATTCATGATTTTCTACCTCACCTGGTCTTCAATGTGACTAAGCTTACAATGTGTCCTTGACTAGCTGCCTCCTCCATGGTGTCCTTCACAGCAACTGGACCCAGCTTTTCCCACTCTCCTGTAGCCTCTCCTTATCCTCTTTTTCTTCTGTAGTTGACCTTAACTCCCACTTCAGGAAAACTGAGACAACCAACCCAGCTGCACTGTGCCACCTGTCAGGAACATGGATATCCTCTCCCTTTGGTTCAGAGATTCTCCAACTTAATGTCCTTATCCCAGCCCTTTGCCCCCTCCAGGATCCTCCTCAGTAAGCGGTTACTCTTTGCTGCATCTTTTACTTCTAGATTTTCCTCTTGGCCTACAAACCTACTTGAGTCTCCTAGTATTAACGCACCACTCTTCAACAAAGGCCCAACATAGATCTCTCTGCTTTATCTCCAATATTCTCATTCATTTCTCAATCTACTCCGTTACCAACATTTCTTTAAAAATTTACCATAACCTCAATACTGTCTAATCCAAAAGTAATCTCTAGTCATTTTCTCTGATACTCTTAACACTGAGGCCACTTAATCGTTGCCTTAAAACCTGAACACAGGACAGTGGCATTTTAGGCAAAAGATGGATTCCTGGTGACCTTGTATTCAAAGCTAATCCAATCAAAGGCATTTCTGTTCACAGGCACACCTCATTTTATTGAACTCTGTTTTACTGTGCTCGAATACTGCGGTTTTTATAAAATCAAAGTCTGTGGCAATCCTGCACTGAACAAGTCTATCAGTGCCTTTTTTTTTTCAAAACAGTATTTGCTCACCTAGTGTCTTGGTATCACAGATAATTCTCAAAATATTTCACACCATTCACCAGCAAAAAGATTAGAACTAACTAAAGGCCAAGAAAATGGTTAGCATTTTTTAGCAATAAAGAATTTTTAAATTAAGATATGTATGTTGTGTTTTTAGACACAGATCACAGTATAGAGTAAACACAGCTATTAGATGCACTGTGAAACCAAGAAGTTTGTATCACTTACTCTACAGCAATATTTGCTTTATTGTGGTTTGAAATGGAACCCACAATATCTGTAGTGTTTAAGCACAGTCCCCAGCCTGCACTGTTTAAAGACCAGTAAATTCATGATTTTCTACCTCACCTGGTCTTCAATGTGACTAAGCTTACAATGTGTCCTTGACTAGCTGCCTCCTCCATGGTGTCCTTCACAGCAACTGGACCCAGCTTTTCCCACTCTCCTGTAGCCTCTCCTTATCCTCTTTTTCTTCTGTAGTTGACCTTAACTCCCACTTCAGGAAAACTGAGACAACCAACCCAGCTGCACTGTGCCACCTGTCAGGAACATGGATATCCTCTCCCTTTGGTTCAGAGATTCTCCAACTTAATGTCCTTATCCCAGCCCTTTGCCCCCTCCAGGATCCTCCTCAGTAAGCGGTTACTCTTTGCTGCATCTTTTACTTCTAGATTTTCCTCTTGGCCTACAAACCTACTTGAGTCTCCTAGTATTAACGCACCACTCTTCAACAAAGGCCCAACATAGATCTCTCTGCTTTATCTCCAATATTCTCATTCATTTCTCAATCTACTCCGTTACCAACATTTCTTTAAAAATTTACCATAACCTCAATACTGTCTAATCCAAAAGTAATCTCTAGTCATTTTCTCTGATACTCTTAACACTGAGGCCACTTAATCGTTGCCTTAAAACCTGAACACAGGACAGTGGCATTTTAGGCAAAGATGGATTCCTGGTGACCTTGTATTCAAAGCTAATCCAATCAAAGGCATTTCTGTTCACAGGCACACCTCATTTTATTGAACTCTGTTTTACTGTGCTCGAATACTGCGGTTTTTATAAAATCAAAGTCTGTGGCAATCCTGCACTGAACAAGTCTATCAGTGCCTTTTTTTTTTCAAAACAGTATTTGCTCACCTAGTGTCTTGGTATCACAGATAATTCTCAAAATATTTCACACCATTCACCAGCAAAAAGATTAGAACTAACTAAAGGCCAAGAAAATGGTTAGCATTTTTTAGCAATAAAGAATTTTTAAATTAAGATATGTATGTTGTGTTTTTAGACACAGATCACAGTATAGAGTAAACACAGCTATTAGATGCACTGTGAAACCAAGAAGTTTGTATCACTTACTCTACAGCAATATTTGCTTTATTGTGGTTTGAAATGGAACCCACAATATCTGGAGTGTTTAACAGCAAACGTGGTCCTGGCCTATGGTGGTAACATAAAAAATAATGACAAGTCACTCTACCCACCACCTCTGAAATACCTTTCTTGAAGAATTTTGAATTGGAGAGAGAAGAGGGAATTTCCATCATTTCAAGTTTTGCACATAAAGTTAAGAATGTGGCTACAATGAAGTATTTAAAGTCTGAATAAAGAACAACAATCCAACTATTCTGATTCTCCAAATTCTTCCTCACCGTGGAGATTCATGGGCATCGTGGTGCTCTCTTCCACCTATGTCTTTTACAACTCAAGACGCTCTCCAGAGTTCTACCATTCAGCGTCCTTTCTCTCTCCACGCCCTACTCAAGAGATTCTATGCTCTCGTAGTTTTAGTCACCACCTAGTATTGGTTTCCAAATCCCCATCTCCAGCCCTAGCCCCTCTACTCTGGTCCTCAGACGTACATCCAAATGCCTTCAAAACAGTCACCTAACTATCTCAAAACTATCTGAAACTCAACGTTTCCAAAACTGAACTCATTATTCCTTTCTCTGCCTCCCAACCTGCTCATTTTCCCGTATTTCCTACCTCAATGTCCTCAATTGTCTCGACTGCCCAGATATTCAAATCAGGCCCTGGGCATCATGCTTGACTTGTTCTGTGCCACCCCCAGCATCTCAAGAGTCAAGAGATCAAAAGTCCTGTTAATTTTACCTTCTTAAATAGTCCTTCAGCCCTGGTTTAAGCTGTCATCATCTACTAGATGAATTAACTCAACAGCCAGCTAACTTCCCCGCCTCTAGTCTTGTCCTCCTAAAATTCAGCCTCCATTTCTTCAGCAAGTAATCTGCGTAATACAGAGACCTGGCAGCGTCACGTCATCACTTTCAATTCCTCAGTGGCTCCCCGCCGCATACCCAAGAAAGTCCACATTCCTCATCAGGACATTCTCCTAAGCCTCATTCCTCTGGGACTGCTCTGGCTTCAGCTCCTGTCATCATTCCCGAGACCCTGTACCAATAAGCTCCAGAACTGCTTACACGGCCCGGGCACCTCCCATGCCACGTTACTTTGTTCTGCCTCTGCTCCTGCTGTTCCCTCTGCCTATTAGTTCCCTCTTGAGTCATCATACGAAGTTGTACTCCTTGAAGTAGCAGCTGAGGCATGTGCTGCCTCTGAGGGCCTTCCCTGAACCACCAGGGAAGTGGTGCCCTTCCTGGGTGAAGTGCTAGGGTAAGTGCACGTCACCCCTGCTCTGTATACACCAACCTTAGCCCTCAACCCTATTCAACTGAGATTATCCAGTAATACAGCTGCTCATCTTTAGTTCTATGCCCTCAGCTCATAAGACGATGTCTGCCATGGTAACGGGGTTTAAAAAAATTGTTGAACTGAAATAACCTCGTGTTCAAAATGATTCACCACTGATCCTGAAATTATAAAGGTACAAAGATCAATGACTCAGTCTACTCAATAGTTCTTATTAACTTCATACTTATGTGAGTTGCTGTTGGAATATTTGGAATAAGCTATGATTTCCCTTTAAAGGATTTTCCCAAAAAGGCAAGTCTCACCTACCTTACATTTAAGGGTACAAAAAGGAGCCAAATCTAAGATTTCCGGAAATTTTATGTGTTTGTTAACTTTACGTAGGTTAAAACCAGCCTAAAAAAGAAGGATAATAGATTAAGTTCTTTCCCCAGAAAAATTGTACTTGTTAAGAAGACTCATCCCACTCCAATGCCCAAAAGAAAACTAACGTCCAGCCCCAGGTCTGTCTTCCCGGGAGACTCTGGTTCCCTCACTGCCAACTGATTTCCAGCTGATTCATTTTTGTCAAGTGCATCCCCCTCACAGTCCCACACTGAGGACTAAGAACGCTGCTCCTATAAGAACATTCTCAAAAAAAGAGAACATTCTCAATGTTTCTGGCTTAGTCATCCAGAAAAGTCAGATTAGACGAGAGGTTTTGAGTGCTTAAAACTGGGCAGTATCAGAACACCATTATTCTGTGAAGCACACATACACACTTGGCCTCACTCTGTAACCACGCCTAGTGAACTGGTCACAGACACACACCCCGTCAGTCAAGCTCACACCCATCACAGGAAGAGAAGCTGCTCTGAAGGTACTGTGGGAATCTGGACCTGAATTTACAATTGCACTGGTCATGGCAAAAGTCTTCCAGAAAAGACAGAGTCACCAAAAAGATGGAAATCCAAGGAAACAATGCCTTTCTATCAAGAGCCAGCAAAAATAAGATACCACACACATCAATAAATTTCCAAAGTGTGAGACATAACTAGTAAACTGGTGTTTTTTCTTTAAATCTGAAACTGAGATTAGAGTAAGATGCTAACATAATCTAAAAAGAGCAATGTAAGTTCTAGTAAAACTGAGGGGGGATTGTGTCTTAAATTTCTCTTTCAACTTGACATGCATCTTCATCAAAACCTTTTGTGTTACCCATATGTATACTGTTTTGGCTTCCCAAGTGGCTCAGTGGTAAAGAATCCTCCTACAAATGCAGGAGACCCTTGAGATGGGAAGATCCCTGGAGAAGGAAATAGCAACATACTCCACTATTCTTGCCTAGATAAGTCCACGGACAGAGAGCTTTACTGGGTTACAGTCCACGGAGTTACAAAAAGTCAGATGAAACTGAGCAACTGAGCATGCATATTATATTAGTACTGTTTTACTTTCCTACTTCTTTGAAGTTAGAACTACGAAATAACAGAAAACCAAAACACACACGCATGGTAATATGTAGAAACTATAACAAATAAAGCAGCTGTTACATATTTGAAACAAATTTTAGGTAACAAATAGCCGATACCTGCTGAAATCTCTTGAAATGAAGAGTGAGAACTGGAGGAGCAAGAGAAATCAGCATCTGCTTCTTTGCGTTGGTGTAAACATGTTTCCTTTCACCTACAGAAAGAAAAACATTAGCAGTGTGAGGATCATTTGAGACTTCTACAGCATTCACTCCTGCTATACTATCACTTGAAGACTCTAAAGCAAAGATCGGTGAGGTTTCTGGAAAGAACCAAATAATACATATTTTTGATTTTTGGATCAAGAGGCAAAATCAAGGGTATTTTATAGGTATTAACACACAAGAGAAAATTTCCACTAATGTTTACCAATAGAATTCAAACTATTATCAAATAATTAACTACAAGTACACTCTACTTAAAAAAACAGAATTATTTTTGGAGAGGTAATTAGTTGGGATTCAAGTTAATGTTTTCTGCCACAAAATCATGTTTCTACCACAAGATCATGGCATCAGGTCCCATCACTTCATGGCCAATAGATGGGCAAACAATGGAAACAGTGACAAGACTTTATTTTCTTGGGCTCCAAAATCACTGTGGATGGTGGTTACTGTAGTCATGAAATTAAAAAATGCGTGGCTCCTTGGAAGAAAAGCAATGACAAATCTAGACAGTGTATTAAAAAGCAGAGACACCATTTTGTCAACAAAAGTCCGTATGGTTTTCAATTCATGTATGAATGTGAGAGTTGGCCCATAAAGAAGGCTGAGTGCCCAGGGATTGATGCCTTTGAACTGTGCTGTTGGAGAACATTCTTAAAGAGTCCCCTGGACTGCAAGGAGATAAAACCAGTCAATCCTAAAGGCAATCAACCTTGAATATTCATTAGGAGGACTGATGCTAAAGCTGAAACTCCACTACTTTGGCCACTTGACACGAAGAGATGACTCATTGGAAAAAACCCTGATGTTGGGAAAAATAGATGGCAAAAGGAGAAGCGGACGACAGAGGAGGAGATGGTTGGATGACATCACTGAGTCAATGGACATGAGTTTGAGTAAGCTCCAGGAGATGGTGAAGGAAAGGGAAACCTGGCATGCTGCAGTTCACGAGGTCGCAAAGAGCCGGACATGACTGAGTGACTGAACTGAACTGGATCACAAAACCATTTTCAAATGTTCATCTATAAAATCTATAGAAAATACTTTTAGCTCAGAGATCACACAAAAACAAGAGGCAGGCCAAGTTTAGTATGCAAACCACAGTCCACTGACACAGGCTCTAAAGCAAACAGAAATGCTATAAAATCAACACAATTTACTGTTTGGATCAACAAGTAAATAAATAAAAAGACTAAATGTTTCAACAATTCAAGTGAGAATCCTCAGAAATGTAGGACGCCGCCTTCCTATCCCATTTATCCATGCTAGAAAAAAAAAAGGTGGGTGGGTAGTATTAGTATCTTTCTGTTCTGTATTTGAAGACTGTAAGAAAGCACGCTGCTCTCCGAGCTTGCACTGGGCAGGTCACTTCAGCACACTGAAGAGTTAAGGTGTGGATTTATGCATACAAGGAGACTAGGACCATCGATCACATTGAGAAGAAACTGAGGGTCAAAGAAACTGCCTCGGCCCGTGTGAGGAGCCTACAGTGTTAACACCTCAGCCAGATGACTCTCCCACAGGCAGTGGTATCATAGAGCAAACAGCCCCACTTACCTGCTGCTGGGACGCCAGCCAAGTCCTGCTTATGCCTCCTTCTATAAAATGTTACACAGAACCGAGAACTTACTGACACCATCCAAATCCGGATATAGTTAAAACAGTTAACAGTCTACGACACAGTGCCAACTGGACCCGTGAACATTCACTCTACTTTCTTGAAAGCATCTACTACACACCTTTCATATTTGCCTTTGGTCCGCTGTATTGTCTCCGCGTGCACACTTCACAAAGCAGTTTATTTGTATCTCGAAGTTTCTCATTCCGGGTGAACTGATACAAACAATGTTGGACTGAACATTCATCAGTACTGAAAGCCTCCCTATTTGCAAGAGTACAGAAAGCAGTTTCTGGATCTTCATTTACAACCTCATATACCTTCGTCGCAGGAGCAGGATCATCACTCAGAATCTCTATATCTATTTCATCAGGTTCCAGAGCAGTATTCAAGCTAAGGTTCTCAAAACCACTGGAAATGTCCACTTCTCCATTGCTCCCTTCCTTCAGGTAGGCACCATTTAAATTCCTAGTACATTCAATGGCAGGTGATGCCAAAACCTCCAGATCATTATCCACGTAGACAGTTTTCATATCTACTACCTCTGTGGATTTTTGATTGTCCATTATACTTTCTATCATTTTTTCATGACCATTTAAATCTTTTTGATCAACAGAATATTCTCCCTGTGTAACTTCCTCTTGTGAGAGATGATTGTTGGATTTAATATCTACGTCTCCCTGAAGTGACATTTCAACTTCACATGCATTATCTTCAGGATGGTCAATGGCAGAGACATCATTTAAATGAAGAACTTTTCCTTGAATTTTCTGTTGCCTTCGTTGATTCTGTGTAAAAAGTATAAAACATTAAAAAGAGAGAGAGAGAAAGAGAGGAAGAGAAAAAGCCTACATGCATACATTACCACATCAGGTTTTCTATTATAAAGTTTCCTGAAAGGAGGGATATACCATTACCTATCTTCAAAAAACTATCACACAGGGGCAAATAAAAATGTGCATGATCTAGACAGAACAGACGAGACCTAGACAGAGCAGTAAGGCTCTGATCCAGACAGAGCAGTAACGCTGCTGAACCCAAGCAGCCATGTCTGAAGGGG
This sequence comes from Tragulus kanchil, assembly GCA_022376925.1. Lineage (NCBI taxonomy): Eukaryota > Metazoa > Chordata > Mammalia > Artiodactyla > Tragulidae > Tragulus > Tragulus kanchil. Next base: position 228,339,461 of record JAIOJX010000028.1, on the reverse strand, counting down.
GTGAGTGGCTGCACACACATCAGGAAGGAATGCATCCAGGCAGGTTGTTTACGTGATCTAAGTGTCACTTAAAGAGATAAAAAAACAAACCGAAAACTCAAGGATGGGCAAAGGGATGGAGGATGACATTCCAGGAAACAAGTGGCCCAAAATGAGAGAAGCCAGGAAGCCACATATACAGGGGAGACTTAGATTACTACTCACTCAAACCGTCTCCTTTGCTATCTGCTGCCTATATCCCAGTGCAGAGGGGTGGCGCTGGGTTTCATTGAGATTCTTGTTACTGAAATGCCCAAAGGCTCAAGGGGTTAGCACTTGAATTATCATTATGACAGTCCCATGTGGCTACTTTGCAATACCAGAAAGCTAAAGGGCCATACACAGGGCCCTGGACACAAACATTTTCGGAGATGCTTCAGTTAAAAGCAGAGTTCCATTTGAAAGAAAAATGGGGAAAGGACATGAACAAATACTTCAAAGAAATGGAGACATAAATGGCCCTTAAACATAAAAACATGCTTAATTTCGCTTACAAAATAAATGGAAAATAAAACTTTACTTGGGTACTATTTTCTAGATATTGATCAGACTGGAGGAAATCTACCAGCTGGACAAGACACTGCTGTCAAGCATAAAGAGAAAAAGCAAGTCTCATATGCTGCTGGTGGGAACATAAATTGGTACAACTTTGGCAGAGGGCAATTATTTTATCAAAACTATAAATACAGGGACATCCCTGGTGGTGCAGTGATTAAGACTCTGTGTTCCCAGTGCAGGGGGCTTGGGTTCAATCCCTGGTCAGGGAATTAGATCCCACATGCCACAACTAAGACCCAGCACAGCCAAATAAATAAATAATTAAGGAAAAAAAAAAAAAAAACTATAAATACAATCCCCCTTTTCAAAATATATCCTACAAATGACATATGGATAGGGTTATTCAAAGCAGCAGTGGTCATTACAGCAAGAGTGTAGGTGTTGGTACCATCTAAATCAATAGAGAAACTGTATTTTGCAGAAGGCTGAAGACTTGATACTTTCGAACTCTGGTGCTGGAAAAGACTCTTCAGAGTCCCTTGGATGGCAAGGAGATCAAACCAGTCAATCCTAAAGGAAATCAACCTGAACATTCACTGGAAGGATTCATGCTGAAGTTGATGTTCGAATACTTTGGCTACCTGATGTGAAGAGCCGACTCAATGGAGAACACCCTTGATGCTGGGAAAGATTGAAAGCAGGAGGAGAAAGGAGCAACAGAAGATGAAATGGTTGGGATAGCATCACTGATTCAATGGACACGTGTTTGAGCAAGCTCCAGGAGATGATGAAGGACAGGAAAGCCTGGCGTGCTGCAGTCCATAGGGTCACGAAGATTCAGACATGACTGAGTGACTGAACAACAATGTTTACAACTAAAACAGAATACTGTATGAGTTAAAAAAATAATTCTTGGAGTATAATAGCTTTATAATGTTACATTAATTTCAACTGTATGGCAAAGTACGTCAGCTATATATATACATATCCTCTCTTTTCTGGATTTGTCCTGTGTAGGTCACCATAGAGCATCAAGTAGAGTTTCTTTACATGGCTGTTAAAAAAAGAATCTTTGTGTCCTGAAATGTAAAGATCTCCAAGAATCTAATTAAATAGAAACAAACAAAAACAAAGGACCAGAACAGTGTGCATAATTTTTAAAAGGAGGGAAAAACAAGACCACATATTTGTATTTAATTATATTTTCCCAAAATATTTGTCTTGTCTTCAGGACAAATAAGAAACTAATGAGAGCAGCATGTATATCATACAAAGAGGGAAATTTTTATTGTATATCTTCATATATATTTAAATGTCAACATATTAGAAACTCAAAGAATGCTTGAAAACAAACTAAACTTTTTTGTTATTACAAATAATGCATATTTTTTTAAAGCACATTTTTTTGTTTACATATTCTCAAAGAAATTTCACTACAGAGAAGGCTACATGACCTGATTCTGTAACAGACATGTCTGCTGTTCATTCAGACATTCATTTCAATAGTTAAGAAATTAAAATTAGAGAAGTAGGGTCTTCTTCTTAATTACCCACCTTGGCTTGCTTCTTGGCTTGCTTCTTTGCTTTTTTCTGTAAGTGCTTGCTTGTTCCTGAAGGAATATCATTTCTTTCCTTTAGGTAACTGTCATTATCCTTTTCTTCTTCACTATCTTTATCTTCATCTTCCAATGTCTTTTTCAAATTTTTATCATTTATAGTTTTCTTACCACTCTTAAAATATGGAGAGAATATGGACCAAAAATAAAACTTCACTGCTGCTGCTAAAGAGATTTCATGTCACCTAAACTGTTCTCTACTATTTTACACCAGATTTATTTTTCATACTGTTTGGAAACATATAGAGGACAAAATTCAAAGCAGGAGGAGAAAGGAGCAACAGAAGATGAAATGGTTGGGATAGCATCACTGATTCAATGGACACGTGTTTGAGCAAGCTCCAGGAGATGATGAAGGACAGGAAAGCCTGGCGTGCTGCAGTCCATAGGGTCACGAAGATTCAGACATGACTGAGTGACTGAACAACAATGTTTACAACTAAAACAGAATACTGTATGAGTTAAAAAAATAATTCTTGGAGTATAATAGCTTTATAATGTTACATTAATTTCAACTGTATGGCAAAGTCGTCAGCTATATATATACATATCCTCTCTTTTCTGGATTTGTCCTGTGTAGGTCACCATAGAGCATCAAGTAGAGTTTCTTTACATGGCTGTTAAAAAAAGAATCTTTGTGTCCTGAAATGTAAAGATCTCCAAGAATCTAATTAAATAGAAACAAACAAAAACAAAGGACCAGAACAGTGTGCATAATTTTTAAAAGGAGGGAAAAACAAGACCACATATTTGTATTTAATTATATTTTCCCAAAATATTTGTCTTGTCTTCAGGACAAATAAGAAACTAATGAGAGCAGCATGTATATCATACAAAGAGGGAAATTTTTATTGTATATCTTCATATATATTTAAATGTCAACATATTAGAAACTCAAAGAATGCTTGAAAACAAACTAAACTTTTTTGTTATTACAAATAATGCATATTTTTTTAAAGCACATTTTTTTGTTTACATATTCTCAAAGAAATTTCACTACAGAGAAGGCTACATGACCTGATTCTGTAACAGACATGTCTGCTGTTCATTCAGACATTCATTTCAATAGTTAAGAAATTAAAATTAGAGAAGTAGGGTCTTCTTCTTAATTACCCACCTTGGCTTGCTTCTTGGCTTGCTTCTTTGCTTTTTTCTGTAAGTGCTTGCTTGTTCCTGAAGGAATATCATTTCTTTCCTTTAGGTAACTGTCATTATCCTTTTCTTCTTCACTATCTTTATCTTCATCTTCCAATGTCTTTTTCAAATTTTTATCATTTATAGTTTTCTTACCACTCTTAAAATATGGAGAGAATATGGACCAAAAATAAAACTTCACTGCTGCTGCTAAAGAGATTTCATGTCACCTAAACTGTTCTCTACTATTTTACACCAGATTTATTTTTCATACTGTTTGGAAACATATAGAGGACAAAATTCAATCATCTTAGACATTCAGAAAGCAATCTTCACATACTAAGACAAGCAAACAAACAAGACTATATAAAAAGGCAATATTAGGTACATGCTGTATCATGCTGTAATTGTCTATTTCTAAATGCACTTTCTGCTGATAAGCGATTTACATGTCCCACTACAGGTATTCCTTTTTATTCTTTTCTTTCTTTGCATGCAAGTGACAGTTTTAAAGAAAAGAAAAAAGAGTACATTTGGTAAGACTTTAATCACTAAGTAACATTGATTTAAGGGACCCCCATTCATATTAAGGTGAATAATGATTTATCCAATACTCGTAATATGCTCCCTTTTTCATATTATTACTTGACAGAAACGAAATTAATATGGCTTACTCTCTGTTAACATTTATGGTCTTAAAAGGAACTTGTGATTAGTCTTAAATAATGAAGATAAATGTAACTTATATAAAATAAATACTTCCTTTATAGGTAAGCTAACCAAGTAAGTCATCTATGAACAATTCAGGACATAGTCTTCAAAGTATATGTATATACTTCATATATACACACACACATATATGTGTGTATATATATATATATATGTTTGAAGTATATATATATATATATATATATATATATATATATATATATACATATATATACGCACACATGAATATATACATTAAGAATAATTTCTCCATGCATGCCATAGCAAAGTACAAATGTAGAAAACGTTAACAAGCTGTCCCCCATAAAATTTAGCACAAGAAAGAAAAAAAGAAATCTAAATTCAACAGTCTTACCTGATCATCTAAAACTGGTAGAGACAAATCAAGGAAGGATTCATGAACCAAGGAAACCTTAACCAACCAAAAAAAAGAAGATGAAAATAGGAGGAAAGTATCCATTTTAAATAAACATCACAGTCAAATCTTGGGAGGGGGTCTCAATTTTAAAATAAAGGCTTAACAAAACGAAATGTAAAATTACACAAAGTTGAAGACTTTGGGTTAGGTGAAAGAAATTAAAATATTAAACTAACTTCTTCCTGATATAAGGAATGTTCATAGTTTCAGCAAAAAACTATGCATATTTCGACAGTTAAAAAAAGAGTTATCATGGGACTTCCCTGGTGGTCCGGTGGTTAAGACTCTGTGTTCCCAATGTAGGGGGCCTGGGTTCTATCCCTGGTCAGGGAACTAGATCCCACACGCCACAACTAAGACCCAGCACAGCCAAATAAATAAATAATAATAATTAAAAAAAAAAGTTATCATATAAAATTAACCAGACGTTTCTGTTTTCAGAAGAAACAACTCATACACTGTCCTCGATCATTACATGTAAATCCAGTCTGCACTGCGTCTACTTACCGTTCTGCATTCATCACACATGATTGTGCTAGTTAGTTCACCACCAAATATTCGGTCCACAAAACTTGGTACTGATTTTTTCTTTTCATACTCTGTAAGGGGAAAAAGTCTATTAATTACTAGTACATAATAAAAGAAATAAGTTGAAACAACTTATCTAACACTGAAATTTTATTTTTAATTTCCTATTTACTTGGTCTTCTCTACTCATAATTATCATTAATTTTATTTTTATGCTACAGTCAGCAGCACATACTCCAGTATTCTAAGCATAATACAATTTAACACAATCACATTCTGTGAGCTAGAACACTCTTATCTAAGGTCTAATCAGTGCAAAATAAACTGTGCACCTCAGTGAGATTTTCTATGCATCAGAACCTTAATTATTAATAGTAAAACGAGCAGATCGGGTTAGGCAGGGTAAGTTTAGATTGCTTACAGCTCTTACACTCCAACACTGGCAGCAAATTTGAGAGTAATTTACTTTGTGAACTCCACTCAAACTCAAAACCAAACCGAAGAGCCCTTAAGAAAGTATTTCAGGCAAAATCCTCCTTTTGTCTATGGCTCCCAGAAACAAACAGCGGCACTGTGTAAAGCTGTTCATTACAACTCAGTAGCTGCTAGTCACTGAGGCCATTTACATTTAAACTGGTTACAATTAAATGAAAACAAAAATTTAGCTCCTTTTGTATCAGTCACATTTCAAGGGCTCAATAGCCAACTGTGGCTACTGTATCAGATAGCAGAAACACTGAAGCAATCCCTTGCCACGGAAAGTTCTATTGGACAAACCTTTCCCAAATCATTAAATCTCACAATGATAAGAATAAAGTTGGCTCCATCATTAATAAACCAGCTGACAACTCACAAGACAAGTATAAATCACTCCTAGCTAAAGTCTAAGTTTTTGAGGGAATTCTCCTGCAGTCCAGTAAGGTTAGGACTTGGACGCCTGGCTTTCACTGCTGGGGCCGGGGTTCAATCCCTAGTTGGAGAACTAAGATTCCACAAGCCATGTGGCAGGGCCAAATAAGAAAATAAAGTCTAAGATTCTGAAAAATAAAATTGGGACGTCACCTTAACTCTCCTCGATCATTACATGTAAATCCAGTCTGCACTGCGTCTACTTACCGTTCTGCATTCATCACACATGATTGTGCTAGTTAGTTCACCACCAAATATTCGTCCACAAAACTTGGTACTGATTTTTCTTTTCATACTCTGTAAGGGGAAAAAGTCTATTACTTACTAGTACATAATAAAAGAAATAAGTTGAAACAACTTATCTAACACTGAAATTTTATTTTAAATTTCCTATTTACTTGGTCTTCTCTACTCATAATTATCATTAATTTTATTTTTATGCTACAGTCAGCAGCACATACTCCAGTATTCTAAGCATAATACAATTTAACACAATCACATTCTGTGAGCTAGAACACTCTTATCTAAGGTCTAATCAGTGCAAAATAAACTGTGCACCTCAGTGAGATTTTCTATGCATCAGAACCTTAATTATTAATAGTAAAACGAGCAGATCGGGTTAGGCAGGGTAAGTTTAGATTGCTTACAGCTCTTACACTCCAACACTGGCAGCAAATTTGAGAGTAATTTACTTTGTGAACTCCACTCAAACTCAAAACCAAACCGAAGAGCCCTTAAGAAAGTATTTCAGGCAAAATCCTCCTTTTGTCTATGGCTCCCAGAAACAAACAGCGGCACTGTGTAAAGCTGTTCATTACAACTCAGTAGCTGCTAGTCACTGAGGCCATTTACATTTAAACTGGTTACAATTAAATGAAAACAAAAATTTAGCTCCTTTTGTATCAGTCACATTTCAAGGGCTCAATAGCCAACTGTGGCTACTGTATCAGATAGCAGAAACACTGAAGCAATCCCTTGCCACGGAAAGTTCTATTGGACAAACCTTTCCCAAATCATTAAATCTCACAATGATAAGAATAAAGTTGGCTCCATCATTAATAAACCAGCTGACAACTCACAAGACAAGTATAAATCACTCCTAGCTAAAGTCTAAGTTTTTGAGGGAATTCTCCTGCAGTCCAGTAAGGTTAGGACTTGGACGCCTGGCTTTCACTGCTGGGGCCGGGGTTCAATCCCTAGTTGGAGAACTAAGATTCCACAAGCCATGTGGCAGGGCCAAATAAGAAAATAAAGTCTAAGATTCTGAAAAATAAAATTGGGACGTCACCTTAACTCTCTGTTTATAAAATATACCACGATACTGAATTTTAGGAATACACCAAAAGTTAAATTTTTCTTAACTATTTACCTTTGGAGTATTAAGTAATTTTTTAAACCAACAGCAATAAAGAGAAATTATACATTAATAACTGTGGATTTGAAATATATGAGCCAGCAATCCTGTCCTAAAGCACAGAAGACCTCAACTATCTTGTTTTACTTCAAAAAAGTCAGACATTACCTTTAAGTTTATTTTTCAGTTCTTCATCCACTTTTTCAGTAGAATTACCAAGTGCTTTAAGAATTCCTTTATTCACTCTCTAAAAGTAATAAAGTAGATATATATATATATATATATATACATTATTAAATTTTATAGCTTCCTTAGAAAATAAGTAATCAAGCAAAAAATGTGATTAATTAATTAATTCAAAATTAATCCCAGGAACTAAAAAGAAATATACTCAAAAAAACAATAATTAGGGCTTCCCTGGTGGTCTAGCAGGTAAAGAGTCCGCCTTGCAGTGCAAGGGGCACTGGTTCGATCCCTGGCCCGGGAAGATCCACAGGCAGTGCAGCGGCTGGACCGATGTGTCCAATGACGAGCCAGCGTTCAGGAGCGCATGCCCCCAGAACTGGTGTTCTGCTACAGGAGAGGCCACAGTAATGGGAGGCCCAAACAGGCCAAATAACAAAGATGGATGAAAATAAATAAATGAAAGAGCAACAAAAGTGGCCAAAAATCAAGAAAAAAAAAAAGTCATAAAAAAAACCCCAACAATCATTAACCCCTGAGCAAAGGTAAAGTCTTACCATTTCAAGATTTTAATCTACTCTAACCAAAACTTTTCAGAACATACCCATCTCCTTTGAAAAGAGCACTGAAATAGGTTCTAGAAGCAGAGTGCACGTGTGCTCAGTTCACAACCCCAAGAACTATAGGCCAACCAGATTCTTCTGTCCATGGGATTTTCCAGGCACAGGTACTGAAGAAGGCTACCATTTCCTCCTCCAGGGGAACTAGCAGACCCAGGGATCAAACCCACATCCCTTGCATCCCCTGCACTGACAGGGGGATTCTTTACCACTGAGTCATCTGGAAAGCCCCGAAGCAGAAACTACAGGGACAGACTCTAGTGCTCAGAGCCCAACTCCATCTCTACTGGGTGACCCTGAATTAGGCAATGAACTTTGAACACCCTAGCCTCATAATCTATGAACTGTATTTGAAATATATGAGCCAGCAATCCTGTCCTAAAGCACAGAAGACCTCAACTATCTTGTTTTACTTCAAAAAAGTCAGACATTACCTTTAAGTTTATTTTTCAGTTCTTCATCCACTTTTTCAGTAGAATTACCAAGTGCTTTAAGAATTCCTTTATTCACTCTCTAAAAGTAATAAAGTAGATATATATATATATATATATATACATTATTAAATTTTATAGCTTCCTTAGAAAATAAGTAATCAAGCAAAAAATGTGATTAATTAATTAATTCAAAATTAATCCCAGGAACTAAAAAGAAATATACTCAAAAAAACAATAATTAGGGCTTCCCTGGTGGTCTAGCAGGTAAAGAGTCCGCCTTGCAGTGCAAGGGGCACTGGTTCGATCCCTGGCCCGGGAAGATCCACAGGCAGTGCAGCGGCTGGACCGATGTGTCCAATGACGAGCCAGCGTTCAGGAGCGCATGCCCCCAGAACTGGTGTTCTGCTACAGGAGAGGCCACAGTAATGGGAGGCCCAAACAGGCCAAATAACAAAGATGGATGAAAATAAATAAATGAAAGAGCAACAAAAGTGGCCAAAAATCAAGAAAAAAAAAAAGTCATAAAAAAAACCCCAACAATCATTAACCCCTGAGCAAAGGTAAAGTCTTACCATTTCAAGATTTTAATCTACTCTAACCAAAACTTTTCAGAACATACCCATCTCCTTTGAAAAGAGCACTGAAATAGGTTCTAGAAGCAGAGTGCACGTGTGCTCAGTTCACAACCCCAAGAACTATAGGCCAACCAGATTCTTCTGTCCATGGGATTTTCCAGGCACAGGTACTGAAGAAGGCTACCATTTCCTCCTCCAGGGGAACTAGCAGACCCAGGGATCAAACCCACATCCCTTGCATCCCCTGCACTGACAGGGGGATTCTTTACCACTGAGTCATCTGGAAAGCCCCGAAGCAGAAACTACAGGGACAGACTCTAGTGCTCAGAGCCCAACTCCATCTCTACTGGGTGACCCTGAATTAGGCAATGAACTTTTGAACACCCTAGCCTCATAATCTATGAACTGAGAAAACGACAATAGCATCTACCTCACAGAATGGCTGTGAAGACTGAGTAAAGTAATTCATAAAATAATGAGAACAGTGCTTGACAAAAAATAAGGGCAAAATAAACATCAGTTGCTATCACTGTGCTATTTCCACATACACCCTCCCCAAAATTACTTTACATCCTAGAATTAACAAAAATTTTACAATGCAACAAATATTCCCTCTTATGAAATAAAAACACTTTCTAGGTTAAAATAACAGTGTTAAATCATGCTCAGAATAAGAGTAAGGGTGCACTGCAACTGGGAATTGTTTGGGGAGGAACATTTGTCATATCTAGAGCTCTCCTGACACAGGCTAGTACAATAAACCCTTAAAGAACAACAATGCTGCAAACGTCAAGCAAAACAGAGGATCGTGGAAAAAAGAATCATTTCTAATCCCTTTCATTCGTCTAATAATTAAAATATACTGGTTGAAAAGGCTGATCAAGAAAAAAAATTTAACATACTGGCCTCAACAACTAGTTTTCTTTGCTCTAATAATCATTAAGATATTAAATGACAGACAAGTTAATGGAAATGAGATTACAAAATACACTAACCTGATGTTCTTCCGCTCTCATTCCATCCAATAAATAGCGAAGCAACTCCTGGCTGTCCTGTTGCTGATAGCCTTTAAATCGCACTGCTCTACAGAAAAGAGAGAGAGAGAGAGAAAGAAAAGAAAAAGGAAAAAAACAATGGTGAGTCTACTGAAATGAAACTATTTTTTTATAAAATCATAGGACCATATCTCCAATCTAGAGTGTTCTAGTCTCTCAAAATTTTTGTTTAGTCCAACACTTTTGGCAGCTTTAATTCTCACAAAAGGACGTGTTTTTCCAATCCAAATGAAATAAACTGTGCTTAAAATTATCTATTGAATTAACTCTAATGCTATTCATTTTTTCATATTATTTCCCAGCATCTTACTGATGCACTGAAAGCACAACCAAAGAGGATACTCACTTTTTACAGACCTGAGAAAAGAGTTCTCTAGGGGTTACAATCCCCTTTTTGGTTTCTTGCATCTCATTAAGAAACTGGCTCAGGGCTAATGTAAGAGGGCCTGGAGGCTCAAGGTTTACTTCTAAGGGTTCCTGAATATGAGAATAAAAATCAGTCTTTAGTCAAATTTTGGAATCATTTATCAAAATGTAACTGGTCAGCATATACTCCTATGCTCCTGACATAGCTGTCCCAATTAAAAGCTCAAAATGCACACCAAAGGCTGGAGAAAGCTTTCAATCACAGACTGTTTATCCACAGACTGTTGGATAAAGATTCAGTTCTACTGTTTTAGGTTAGGAGGTACCTAGGAATGGAAAGAACTAAAGCAAAATGTAAACAACAAAAAAGGACAAGGTAAAACTCATTTCACTACACAGCATTGCAGGCACTTTTAAAAATGTTAAAAATAATAATGCATGCCCAGGGCTTCGCAAATGCCAGCAGCATTCCCCAGAAGAAAGCCAAATTTGAACAACAATGCTGCAAACGTCAAGCAAAACAGAGGATCGTGGAAAAAAGAATCATTTCTAATCCCTTTCATTCGTCTAATAATTAAAATATACTGGTTGAAAAGGCTGATCAAGAAAAATTTACCATACTGGCCTCAACAACTAGTTTTCTTTGCTCTAATAATCATTAAGATATTAAATGACAGACAAGTTAATGGAAATGAGATTACAAAATACACTAACCTGATGTTCTTCCGCTCTCATTCCATCCAATAAATAGCGAAGCAACTCCTGGCTGTCCTGTTGCTGATAGCCTTTAAATCGCACTGCTCTACAGAAAAGAGAGAGAGAGAGAAAGAAAAGAAAAGGAAAAAACAATGGTGAGTCTACTGAAATGAAACTATTTTTTTATAAAATCATAGGACCATATCTCCAATCTAGAGTGTTCTAGTCTCTCAAAATTTTTGTTTAGTCCAACACTTTTGGCAGCTTTAATTCTCACAAAAGGACGTGTTTTTCCAATCCAAATGAAATAAACTGTGCTTAAAATTATCTATTGAATTAACTCTAATGCTATTCATTTTTTCATATTATTTCCCAGCATCTTACTGATGCACTGAAAGCACAACCAAAGAGGATACTCACTTTTTACAGACCTGAGAAAAGAGTTCTCTAGGGGTTACAATCCCCTTTTTGGTTTCTTGCATCTCATTAAGAAACTGGCTCAGGGCTAATGTAAGAGGGCCTGGAGGCTCAAGGTTTACTTCTAAGGGTTCCTGAATATGAGAATAAAAATCAGTCTTTAGTCAAATTTTGGAATCATTTATCAAAATGTAACTGGTCAGCATATACTCCTATGCTCCTGACATAGCTGTCCCAATTAAAAGCTCAAAATGCACACCAAAGGCTGGAGAAAGCTTTCAATCACAGACTGTTTATCCACAGACTGTTGGATAAAGATTCAGTTCTACTGTTTTAGGTTAGGAGGTACCTAGGAATGGAAAGAACTAAAGCAAAATGTAAACAACAAAAAAGGACAAGGTAAAACTCATTTCACTACACAGCATTGCAGGCACTTTTAAAAATGTTAAAAATAATAATGCATGCCCAGGGCTTCGCAAATGCCAGCAGCATTCCCCAGAAGAAAGCCAAATGTTCAGCACAGCAGAACAGGGCTTTTACAGAACAAATATACAGAAAGGCCCCTCATAAATTTCCGTTAGCCTGAAAATCCTTAACTTGGTAGTTTAAAACAAACCAAACAAAAAAGGTGAACATAAGCATCAATTCTTAAAAATAATTTAAAATGTTGCTACTCAGAGAGGAAAAGTACTGAATAAAAGAAAATGTTAAAATGCATACTGTCAGTGCCAGATCAGGTGGTCCAACTTTTACAATTGTTCCCGACATTTTTACTTCTTTTAGTAGCTCTCTAAGCACTGGTGTTTGTGACAAATTCTGGAATGCAGGATGGAAAAGAAAGGGAAAATTACTACAGGTAAACCAATTCATTCAAATGTTTTTTCAAGTGTCTAGTCTTCCAAAACAGAAAACAATCAACCTTGCAACTTTTACTGAGTCCATCAAGCAAAAAGTAACATCACACTCTTCCCCCACCTCTGAAGAGGTTAATAAATACTTCTCTTCCCCCAGCTCTTACCTGGTTCATAAATACTTAAGTTCTGAACTTACTTATCACCTAAGAAGGTCACTCTCCCAACCACCTAATTAATATGAAGTAGCTACCCTACCCCTACCACCACCACCATCACCATTATATGCAACTGGGAATTTATTTCTGCACCTGGTTCCCTTGTGTTTCTCCACCCAAGTGAGAGTCTCATAAGGGCATGTTTTTTAGAACTCTACTGCACCCCAGTGCTTAGCACAATGTTTTACTGTCATGCAAAATAAACATTCTCTTGAGCTTTCTTTTAAACGCAGAAAAAAACTACTTCTGAGGGAAAAGCTCAATATCATTAAGTAATAAATGTGTAAAACATCCTATCACATGAGGAAAACACAGATTTTTTTAAAGGGGGGAAATATTAACACTGGTACCTGCATAACTGCATTGAAGAAACACGTATTTCCCAAATTACTGAGTCCTTTCACAGTTATCTGGGAAGGAGAATTCATGGGAGGAGTTTCTTTTGCCATGTTTTCCTTTTTTTCTCTCTCTTGCTCATTTTTACTCTCCTTTTCTAGCTTTTTATTTTCAAGTTCAATATTAGCATTATCTTTTGCTGCTTAAAGAAAAAGAAGAAGGAAAAACTTAGCAAAATGTGTTAACACAGCCATATTAAACGCAAAGATAAACCTGGGACCAGAATTTGTGAATTTTACCTAATAACATGATTTGCCACCTGTTCGACTTTTCTTACAAATCTAAGTAAGTTACTATCAAGAGAGAAAAACCAACAAACAAAAAAGTTCAGAACTGACATAAGCAAACCAAACAGGATATGCTTCAGCATAAATTCCCTTTTTACTGCACAAAATTTTTCTTTTGCACGTGAGCATATCTTACCCTGTGAAATTAGAGCATAAAACAATCAAGTAAAGAATGTGGACATGAAGTGAATTTTTAAACTAAATCTGAGGGTCGAAAACTAACCCTGGGGACTTCTCTGCTGTTCAGTGGTTAAGACTCCGCACACCCAACGCGGGGTGCTCAGGTTCATTTCCTGACCGGAAAATTAGATCCTACAGGCCACAACTAAAGATCCCACATGCTTCAACCAAAATCAAAGGTCTGTGCCTCAACTAAGTCTCGGTACAGCCAAACAAATTAATTGATTAAAGAAAGAAAAAAAAAACGATTCCTGAAATTAGCAACAAACAATTTTGGCTCCACAAGACACCACAGTGACTATACAAATCTAAACAAGCTTTTAAAGCAGCTGATGAAAGCCAGCCCAATTAACTCAATAATATATGAAAAAAAAGTCCAGACTCTTCATCACATATGACTATATTGTTTCTCAGATTCCCTTCTAACTCCTTTAAATTATCTATATTCTCACTGTTTTATATTCTTAACCAAAAGTAGTTTCATAATCTGAAATCAATCATAAATAATGATATTCAGCTCTATGTAATGATACAGTATGTTAAACTAAGTATCAGCAGATTGTGTAAATCAACATTATAGTATATATTAAGAAACAAATGATTTTACCTGATTTTGAAGCTGTAATAGTGGCTTGTTTTCTAACATAATCAACCACCTGACCCAACTGGCTTGAATGACAATACTGGACTTCATCATCACATAGGTAACACCTGTGTCCCAAGAGATCCCAGAGAAGAAAAGTGACAAACTGACAACCACAAAAGGGGACTAATTTTAATTCATGGGATCCAAAGTGTGTAATCCTCAAACCATTCTAGTAAAGAAACTGAAAATTAAAATGCTATTCTTTCTTGGAGAAGACTATACACATTAACTCTGGTGTACTGTTAAATAATGTTAGCCTGAATTATAGGTATATATAAATATTGTGAAAATACTCCAAACATGTTACTGAAATGGTTACTTATAACATAAAAGTGAAAGTTTTTTCTTATCATATTTTAAATTACAGATCTACGTCACCAAAATTCACAGATTTTACAACTGACAAATGATGTACAGTCAATGGGCTTCCCAGCCTGCCAATGCAGGAGATATGAGAGACCTGGGTTTGATCCCTGGGTTGGGAAGATCCCCTGGAGGCAGGCATAGGAACCCACTCCAGTATTCTCGCCTGGAGAATTCCACGAACAGACAAGCCTGGCGGGCTACAGTCCACAGGGTCACATAGAGTCAGACACAACTGAAGGGACTTAGCACACAAGCACGTTCAGTGAACAGTGCTGTGCAATTTTTTTTTTTAATTTTTTTTTGCTCTCATACATTGTTTTTTATTTATTTTTATTTTTTCGTCCATCTTTATTGTTTTTGGCCTGTGTGGGCCTCCCACTGCAGTGGCCTCTCTCGCTGCAGAGCAGCAGCTCTGGGTGCATGAGCTCCAGAGTGCTGGTTCGTAATTGGACTCACCAGTCCAGTTGCTCTGCGGCACATGGATCTTCCTGGACCAGGGATCGAACTGGTGCCCCCTGCACTGCAAGGTGGACTCTTTACCCAATGGACCACCAAGGAAGCCCTAAGTGGTGTTTAAAGATGTAAAATTGTAATGATGTTAAAAGGAAATACTAGCCTGACATTTTCATGCAAATTCATTGCCTACATTTATTACCTCAGTTTATCTGGAATTTGTCCTTAGTGTCCCAACTTTTAAACTAAAAATAATCTACCATACACTTTGTAATAGCACAAGAAAGAAAAACAATAGGTCAAAATGCTTATGTCTTCTATGTGCTGTAATTTTTGTTTATACAACACTAAGCAAAAGCTTCTCTAGCCTTCTGAAGGTGATGTGTGCATGCGTGCTCAGTTACGTCCAACTCTTTGCAACCCTATGGACTGTAGTCCATCAGGCTCCTCTGTCCGTGGGATTCTCCAGACAAGAATACTGGAGTGGTTTGACAATTTCTTCTCTAGGAGATCTTGCTGACCCAGAGATCTAACCCAAGTCTCTTGCATCTCCTGCACTCAAGGGGGATTCTTTACCACTGAGCCATTAGGGAAGCCCCAAAGTGATGGTATTTAAACAAATATCAGAAAAATGTTAACTTTCTTGATCTATAAAACATTTCAAACACCTCCATTCCCCAACATTTCAAATAATTTCCAGCAAATGGACATAGGAGTTGAAACTCACCATACACTCCAGTTGTCCAAACTAAGAACCAAACAATGAGATTCAGATCTTGGCGTCATATAATGCTTCAAGGCATGCTGCTCCTGAGAGTTTCTGCCACAGCCCTAGAGAATCATAATCATAAAATTCAAAACGACAAAATTTCACCAGGAGAGAATTCATAATCTATCATGAATAAGGAAGTGGCTCAAGAAATTCTGCCATTCTTGCAATTTTAACATTAAAACTTTATAGACTCTATAGACAGTCCAGATTTAGTTGAAACATAGATACAAAGAGGCAACTGAGGGCACTTACGGAAGAAGGTAGTTAGAAAATCACACACCAGAAGTTCTCTTTTCCTCCACCTTGTCCTTTCCAGTCCTAACTCAATCATGCTAATGCAGTCATTATTAGTTCTAGTTAGGACTCCTCCTAAATATTATCCAACTTCAACTTTTCTTCACATACGTATTTCTTCAGTTTAGTATTCCTAAAATAAAGCTCTGTTCATACACTCAACTCAGAAGTGATAAACTGCTCTTAGCAAACCTACTGAACAAACCTGACACCTTCTGACCCCAATCTACTCTCCAGGGTTAGCTCCCACATTCTCCTATTTGAATATCACTTGCCAGCTAAAACCACCTCACTTCCACAATACACCTTTGTTCATATTATTCAATTTGTCTTGAAATTCTTTATTGTTACCGCCACTGATAAAATCTCACTCTGCCTTCAGGATCTTGCTCAAAGGCCACTTCCTCTTAGAAGCCTATACTTATCCTCCCAGATGAGAAAACACTGTATTCTTCCAATACACAATCTCCTACAAAACATGGCGTAAATTCTAGAGGGTATTCCTTATTTTCTACCTAATATTAAAGTTGCTAATGCTGATATCCTTTCTTCTCTCTTACAGACCTTCTTCAGGAGTAAATCCAGAAGGCATGAAAAACAGAATTAACCTATTACCAAAAACTAGCAAAGGGAAGGAGGTCAGTAAGTATTCCCTGAACAAGTAAATGGAGATTTCCACCTACATCTGCAAAGGCAAAGTCATAAAAGAACATGACCAGATTGTTTACCACCAGCTAAGGAAATCACAGCTAAGGAATGCAACTTCATTGTGTATCTACCTTAACCAAGCCTCCAGCTCTCTCGGATGGCACTACAATAAATGGTCCTGTTTCTACTGCAGCTACTATAACTACTTTGAGGGGATATATTCATCAACAGATTCTAATCCTTTAATCACGACATCTAACTACTGATTTAATTTATTCCATTAAACATTTAATTCTAAAATACATGACTTAAAATTTGATACTAATTTTGAAAATTATAACAGCATTTGAGATTATCTATAACAATCATAAGCTATCTTAAGACAACTGAGAATCCCATGTGCAAAATCCCAGTGCAAAAAATAACTCTATTGGGGTGAAAATTAACAGTTAATACTAACACTGTCTTACCCTTAGGCATTAAAAAACTACCAAAAAAAATAAAATTTATAATTAAATTATGGAAAATTTAAAGTAGTGGAATATATTCATGATCATTATCTGTATCTGATACATTAAATGAAAACTTTTCAAATATAAATAAATAAAAATGCTCTTTGCTAACAATAAAAGTATTTTTTAACTGTCTGACCACAATGAGATATTACTTATCAGAATGATTAAAATTTAAAAAATTGTGACAATACTAAATGCTGGCAAGGATGCAGAGAAAGTGGCTCACTCACACTACTGATAGGAATATAAAATGGTACAGCCATTCTGTAAAAAAGTTTGGGAGTTTCTTACATACTAAACATTTAATTATCATACCACCTAGCAACTGCACTCTTGGACATTTTTCCCAGAGAATGAAATGTTAAATTTAAGTTCACACAAAAATGTGTACACAAATGTTCACAAGCTTTATTAGTGATCACCAAAAAATGGTATCAGCCCAGATGCCCTTCAACAAGTGAACACACTGTGGTAGACTCCGACCATGGAATACCACTTAGAGATAAAAAAGAAGAAACCACTGAGACACAGGACTTGGGTAAACCTTCACTGAGAAAGTAAAAAAAGTCAGTCCCAAAACGTTGTGTATTAAATGATTTCATTCACATAAAAATTTTTTTTTTAGCCACTTCTATTGGCCTTTCATATATCTATTTTCACCCATCTTTTGTTCTTTGGCCTGTGTGGGCCTCCCATCGCAAGGGGCCTCTGTCACTGCAGCTCACAGGCTCCGGGCACATGCGATCCAGAGCTCCGGCTCGGTAGTTGGACACACTGGTCCAGCCACTCCGCAGCACGTGGGATCTTCCCAATCCAGGGATCGAACCAGCACCTCCAGCACTGCAAGGCAGTGTCCTAACCCACTGGACCACCAGGGAAGCCCTACATAACATTTTTGAAACAACACAAATTTAGAAATAGGAAACAGGCTAGAGGCTGTGGGGGGCTGGGAGGAAGGATATGGGTACAGAGGTTGGTATGACTTTTAAAAGGCAACACAAGAGGTCCATGTGATGTTGGAACCATTCAATGCCTTGACTGTGGTGGCGAATAGATATCTACATAGGGGCGGAATTGTACAGAACTTAGTACATAGATAATATCTCCTAAAGTTCAAAGAGTTTAATAAAATCCCATCGATCAAAATCTAAGCATACCTGATGGCCACATTTAAGACACAGCCAAACTGAAGGATTTTCTTCTGTTTCTTCTTCAGATTTATCTTTTACTTTATTGTCCGTCTTACAATCTTGGCAAATATTCCATTCCACATTCACTAAAGCCTTTTTCAAATTACCTTGTTCCAATCCTTTTCTAATGTGTCTGCACATAGATTCTATTAAAACAGATAATGAAGAATATTTGAGGTAAAATATGACTTTCTTCAGTTAATCTCAAAACTTACACTTGATCTGAACTTCAAAAACGAATGTACTCTACCAACTAATCATGAGATAATTTTAAAACTTAAATTTTTGTCTGATATTTGATTAAGAGATGATTTAGTAAAGAAAGATTTTATATAAATTTTGAACTCCTAGGTATATTCACCATCACTCTATATTCACTTCAATTTATTTATCACATCTTTTATCCTCTCTATTTTAAAAAGTTTGAAGAGAAGACCCCTTCATTCAGTCAACAATAACTCTGCTGCAGGCCTGGCACTGTGGTCGACGCCACAACCTAAAAAGTGACCAACTCACAGCTGTTTCTCTGAGCTGCTCACATTTTGACAGAAGAAGCAACTATGTGGATAGATAAGAATCTCTGCACATGCTATAGCAGCACAAGAAGAGAAGACTAAAGTCAATGAAAGTTTCACCAAGGAGGTAATGCCTATTCAATCTTGGGAGATACACAGTCATAAAAACTTCATACTGATTAAGCACTCAGCATAAAAGTGAAAGTGTTAGTCACTCAGTTATGTCCAGCTCTTTTCAACCCCATAGACTGTAGTCCACAAGGCTCCTCTGTCCATGGGATTTCCCAGGAAAGAATACTGGAGTGGGTTGCCATTCCTTCTCCAGGGGATCTTCCTGACCAAAGAATCGAACACAGGTCTCCTAAATTGCAGGCAAATTCTTTTCCATCTGAGCCACCAGGAACTCAAATGTCAGCCACTGTGAGCATAACACTGTACTGTTTATGTGTATACGCATTATCTCATTTAATCTACACAACCACCCTGCCCGCAAGGAAGACTCCATGTCCCAAAATGACAGGTGAGAAACCCCAAAGTTACTGCCCAAGCTTACATAACTACTGAGTGCCTATGCTAGAATTTGGATGTAAGTCTTTTTAATTTCAAGCTCACACTTTAAACTATGACCTCACGGGAGTGAAGAACAATGTGAAAAGATCACATTCCATGCACAAAGGGATGTAGGTGTAAAACGTAAAAGTGCACCCTGTCTTCCCATGCACGTAAAAACAAGCATCGGGATCTGAGACTGAAAATGCCACTGGGGCCAGATCAGCAGCGAGCTTTAGCCATGCTAAAGGGCTTCAGTTTTTTCAGGGTCTCCAGAGGTTTACACGCTCACCGCATGGCACAACTAGCTTTACATGCATTGAACGTGCACCAAGAAAACACAGATGCAAATGAGATGTGAAAAACTACTAAATCCCAGTAAGTAGTCAAAACAACACTACCTGAAAAAAGAAAATATTCTTTTTCCAACTAGCAAATCAGCAACAATTTTTACAAATGATACTAACCTGTGTCAATAAAGGATCGAAGAAATGGGTACTCTGTTACATTTATAACAGTAGAGGATTATCTAAATGAGTCATGAAATATGCACCCACGGTCTTTTACATCAATGGAATAAATATCAAATCATTAAAAACATTGTGCAAAATATTAAATGGCATGCCTATACAAACATTAAGTTAAAATGCAAATTACAGAATAACATAATCAAAACACTTGGATCCCATCATTTATATAACAAAATAGATTAATAGATTCCATTCAGAATACAAACATTAAAGATTTAATTGGTAAAATATACCTAAAGATTCAGAAGAATTATCAATTGGAACAGCTTTTCCCTTTGTCCGTTTCTTTCCCATGTTGCCACTTTAGGGATTACTTACTGACACAAAATAACAGTCTAGAAAACAAGATAAAGTTAGCTTAACCTAAAAAAACAAAAAAACAAAAAAACAAATCTGTTTCACAATTCTCTAGGAGACAGTAACATAAACTAAACCACATCATTTTCTGTGTCTATCATACTTTATAGTTACAAAGACCACTCACATGTATAATTAATTTTCATTAAGAACCCTGAAGTACCTTTGTATTTCATGGCTTAGGAAACTGATTCTTAGTAAGGCTGTAAGGTTTTCAATAAATGTAAAGGCCTGGAGAGAACCTGTATCTTCTTACACAGATCTTGAAAAGTCTCAGCACTTTGTACAGTTAGGAATTCAACTTCCCACTACATAAATGTGAAATGGTAGTACAATTTGGAACTTTAATTTCCCCTACCTTCAAAGTTACCTTTCTTACCTCTTGCATGCAATGCAATTAGATTGATAATATCTGCAAAATGCCCAAAGCTTATTTAGCCATGCTAAAGGGCTTCAGTTTTCAGGGTCTCCAGAGGTTTACACGCTCACCGCATGGCACAACTAGCTTTACATGCATTGAACGTGCACCAAGAAAACACAGATGCAAATGAGATGTGAAAAACTACTAAATCCCAGTAAGTAGTCAAAACAACACTACCTGAAAAAAGAAAATATTCTTTTTCCAACTAGCAAATCAGCAACAATTTTTACAAATGATACTAACCTGTGTCAATAAAGGATCGAAGAAATGGGTACTCTGTTACATTTATAACAGTAGAGGATTATCTAAATGAGTCATGAAATATGCACCCACGGTCTTTTACATCAATGGAATAAATATCAAATCATTAAAAACATTGTGCAAAATATTAAATGGCATGCCTATACAAACATTAAGTTAAAATGCAAATTACAGAATAACATAATCAAAACACTTGGATCCCATCATTTATATAACAAAATAGATTAATAGATTCCATTCAGAATACAAACATTAAAGATTTAATTGGTAAAATATACCTAAAGATTCAGAAGAATTATCAATTGGAACAGCTTTTCCCTTTGTCCGTTTCTTTCCCATGTTGCCACTTTAGGGATTACTTACTGACACAAAATAACAGTCTAGAAAACAAGATAAAGTTAGCTTAACCTAAAAAAACAAAAAAACAAAAAAACAAATCTGTTTCACAATTCTCTAGGAGACAGTAACATAAACTAAACCACATCATTTTCTGTGTCTATCATACTTTATAGTTACAAAGACCACTCACATGTATAATTAATTTTCATTAAGAACCCTGAAGTACCTTTGTATTTCATGGCTTAGGAAACTGATTCTTAGTAAGGCTGTAAGGTTTTCAATAAATGTAAAGGCCTGGAGAGAACCTGTATCTTCTTACACAGATCTTGAAAAGTCTCAGCACTTTGTACAGTTAGGAATTCAACTTCCCACTACATAAATGTGAAATGGTAGTACAATTTGGAACTTTAATTTCCCCTACCTTCAAAGTTACCTTTCTTACCTCTTGCATGCAATGCAATTAGATTGATAATATCTCAAAGAAAAACAAAATAATACTGAAAACAATCTCCTAGAAGGACTTAGAAAATTTACAAAATAATTTCAAAGCCAAACATAAAAACTGATACACTATTGTACATCTTTCCACACCAGAACTTCCTATGGATGTCTGCTGAAAACTGATTACATCTGTATTCTCAACCGTTTACATTATTGCATTCTTGACAAAACCAGTTTGAAATAATACGACAAATCTAGCTCACATCAAATCACTTCTTTTTTTTTTTTTTTTAAAGATTTATTTATTTATTTATTTTTGGGGGGGTGGGGAGGGAGGGGAGCAGGCAGGTCACTTCTATTGGTCTTTCATTTGTCCATTTTCATCCATCTTTGTTCTTTGGCCCGTGTGGGCCTCCCATTGCGGTGGCCTCTGTTGTCGCAGAGCACCGGCCCTGGGCGCATGCACTCCAGAGCTCCAGCTCGGTAATTGGACACAATAGTCCAGACGCTCCGCAGCACGTGGGATCTTCCCAGGTCAGGGATAGAACCGGCACCTCTTGCACTGCAAGGCGGTGTCCTTACCCACTGGACCACCAGGGAAGCCCATCAAATCACTTCTTTAGTCAACAATTAAAAAATTAGAAAACATAGAAAACACTGAGAAGTACATACAGATCTACCTAATAATGATTTTGAAAAGTTATACTTCACATACATTAGAATAACTAAGTGCCAAATCACTTAAATGACTATAATGATTATTCTTCCCGGGGATGCTTATTAAAATTCTGACTGCATAAGTGGAAAGTAGCACTTGGGACACATGTTTTTTAACTGGGAAAAAATTTTTAATTTTTAAATTATTTTTTAAAATTACTTCTGAAACGACGCTGTCATCTGGCTCTGGCTTAAAGTCTTAAAAGTATTCCTCCTTTAGCTCTTAATGTGTTAGGATAATTCAAGGTAATTCCACAAAGTCTATATAAAAAAATGAGTGCCAAATCAAATAACTGTTACCCTTTACAAAGGCAAAATAAAACAGTAACAAAGTTTCAAGTTTATAAAAAAATGTATTAACTAACAAAAGAGAACAACTAAATGGGTGTATCTAAAGTGAGAGTATATTTTGATTCGGGGGGGATAGTTCTTGCCTCAAATCCAACTCCCTCAAGAGCGCATGATAGCACAGACATATTTGCCAGTGATGCCATTTTCATCCTCTCTCTCTCCTGATTCAAAGTACTTATCTGCTTTTCAACCCACTCCCCTGTGCTCTGTAATAATGGCTCCTTAGAAAGTGTCCTCAACGGTCTGGCAACCCTGACTCTCATTACTTCTCAAAAACAAATCACTAATGTTTAGTCACACAGTGCTTCGAATTTTCAAAGCGTTTTCATAAATACTATCTCATTTGATTTTCACAAAACCCTTTAAATGGAGCACTGCACTAAAGAAGGAAACTCAAACAAAAAGATGAAAAATCACCAGGTGGCAGAGATGGAACTAAATCGCAGTTCTTTAGGTTCCAAGACTAAATCGAAGCAGACTCTTCAGGACACTCCACTCCAAAATACCGCGCCTCCCAACTCAAAGTCTTTGATCTCTAGCTAGGAATTCTCTCCATCTATCCAAATTTTCCCAATTTTTCCAAGATTTTCATTTCAATGGAGACTTAAGAAACCACTTCACTTTAAATAAACCGCTCAACTCTGCTTCCCCAGCAAACGTTAGTGTGCGCTGTTCATCTCGTACCCTAATCAGATATGCAAGTGAGCTGCTAAATCTTTTACCTGGACATGTGTTATTTCTCTATCTGGAATCTAAAGTTCTAGGAGCAAGAAAGGGTTTCAGGCCTTACTTCTGAATCACCTATAGCATTTAGAATAGTGATAGTATATAGCAGTTCCAGAAATACTTCTTACATTGAAATAGAAAAAAGAATAGTACCTGTGGCATTAAGGATGATTACAAGGTGCAAAAGCAGGTACATAAGAATGAAGCACACAAATTCCGGTGAAAAAGAAAAAGGTAAAGAAAGAAGAAATCTGTAGTGGTGAAGACAGCACTAGCAAAATCTCATCTGAGGACTGCAGCAGCCCAAACTCCAAAGGAAGACTTGAAAGACGAACTGTAATTGCTGCAGGCAGAGGACAGGAGGGGGACTGTTTCAGTGATGTGGAAAGAGCTCCAGTAAATTTTTTACAACTAGAAAAGGCAGCTAATGAGTCGAAAAAGAGAGTACTGTATCATCGGTTATAAAACATCAATAAATCTATTCAATTTTTTAGGCAAGTCTTCAGATGAGCGTTACCTTCTTAGCCAAATTACTCTCCGCAGGACTCCACACAAAATTTAAATCACAGCTGGTCTTGCCGGCTCTCGCATTAACCCAGTTCCCTTCCCTACCCGCCCTTCCAGTCTTTCCACGCCTGCTCGGATCTATTAAAAATGCATCCGCTTGGAAAACTTTGTCAGCAGGACTAAAACGTGGCTTTCAAGTTTTGCGTAGATGTGTCCTACCCTGGGAGCACGGAATCGGTTAGATGACAGACCCTGGCTGTCCTAATAACCCACGCACGGACGCAAGTTCAATCACGGCGTCGACTCGTGGAGAGCCCCGGCCGCGGGGGACCCGCCCCACCTCCCTTCCAACTGCTCCGCACCCACGGGGGAAGCCTCTGGGTCCACCGGGTCGAGGAGGGCGCCAGCACCGACAACCCATTGGTCAGCTCCTGCAACTGACAGGATATGAGGCCAATGAGAACGCGGTACGGGACCGAGGCCGGGTAACGTGCTGAAGGAAGAGGGGCCTTTCGAGAAGAGACCCAGGTCGGGGCAGGAAATTCGGGCTCCCGGCGCGCAATAAGTCATGAGAGTGGTGACTGCGAGGCGGTGGGAGCAGAACTCACCCACGGCGACGGCGCCCATAACTGCATCCCCGCTCCTGGGCCCTCGGGCTGGGCAGCCTGCTCCGTCTTCCTCCCGCTGACGAATTGAGAGCGACGGAGCAGAAGCCAGCGTGACCCCGGGGAAGCAGCAACTTCCGGTACGCGGCATTATGGGAAATGACTGTAGCCCTAGGGTCCGGCTGCACCGACGCTACCAGTTTCGACCGGGG
Organism: Tragulus kanchil; assembly: GCA_022376925.1. Lineage (NCBI taxonomy): Eukaryota > Metazoa > Chordata > Mammalia > Artiodactyla > Tragulidae > Tragulus > Tragulus kanchil. The sequence continues at coordinate 228,314,543 of JAIOJX010000028.1, read as the reverse complement.
TCACGCCGTAAGTCTAAACACCGGCTCTCAATTTTCCAAAGGCAAAAGTTCGGGCAGCGCCTTTAGGGAAAATCTATGAGGACTGCAGCCCAAACTCAAAGGAGCTTGAAAGACGAACTGTAATTGCTGCAGGCAGAGGACAGGAGGGGGACTGTTTCAGTGATGTGGAAAGAGCTCCAGTAAATTTTTTACAACTAGAAAAGGCAGCTAATGAGTCGAAAAAGAGAGTACTGTATCATCGGTTATAAAACATCAATAAATCTATTCAATTTTTTAGGCAAGTCTTCAGATGAGCGTTACCTTCTTAGCCAAATTACTCTCCGCAGGACTCCACACAAAATTTAAATCACAGCTGGTCTTGCCGGCTCTCGCATTAACCCAGTTCCCTTCCCTACCCGCCCTTCCAGTCTTTCCACGCCTGCTCGGATCTATTAAAAATGCATCCGCTTGGAAAACTTTGTCAGCAGGACTAAAACGTGGCTTTCAAGTTTTGCGTAGATGTGTCCTACCCTGGGAGCACGGAATCGGTTAGATGACAGACCCTGGCTGTCCTAATAACCCACGCACGGACGCAAGTTCAATCACGGCGTCGACTCGTGGAGAGCCCCGGCCGCGGGGGACCCGCCCCACCTCCCTTCCAACTGCTCCGCACCCACGGGGGAAGCCTCTGGGTCCACCGGGTCGAGGAGGGCGCCAGCACCGACAACCCATTGGTCAGCTCCTGCAACTGACAGGATATGAGGCCAATGAGAACGCGGTACGGGACCGAGGCCGGGTAACGTGCTGAAGGAAGAGGGGCCTTTCGAGAAGAGACCCAGGTCGGGGCAGGAAATTCGGGCTCCCGGCGCGCAATAAGTCATGAGAGTGGTGACTGCGAGGCGGTGGGAGCAGAACTCACCCACGGCGACGGCGCCCATAACTGCATCCCCGCTCCTGGGCCCTCGGGCTGGGCAGCCTGCTCCGTCTTCCTCCCGCTGACGAATTGAGAGCGACGGAGCAGAAGCCAGCGTGACCCCGGGGAAGCAGCAACTTCCGGTACGCGGCATTATGGGAAATGACTGTAGCCCTAGGGTCCGGCTGCACCGACGCTACCAGTTTTAATCAGCACGTGCGCGGGGCTCACGCCGTAAGTCTAAACACCGGCTCTCACAGTCTGGCTGTGCGAGTTTTTTCCCCTGCCCTGTGATTAAAGGGTTATTTAAATACTTCTAAAGTATGGGTACCTGAGGGTAGTCAGGCATTTGTAGTCTCCTGTACGGTTGTCTCCTGAAGGTTTAGCCAGCCTTTAGATGTGATAGTCTCCTTACTCAAACGCGCCACATCCGAAGAATGGCTTAAGAGGGGGGCTTTTAAACTTAACGCGTTTTCCCTATTTCTGTCCAATCGACTTGTAAATTTGAGTGTATAATCTTGAACTCACCTTGAGGACGGGGTACAATTTACAAATATGTACTGTTTACTTGTTAGAAATAGGTAAGTGCCAAGCCCTCTGTAAAGTGAAACACAGGCATCGTCGCCTTGGAGTTTAGTCTTACTCGGACAGAAGACACAGCAATCGCTAGGGAAAAAAGAGACAGAAAAGCAGGCAAGGGATATAAGCAGGTAATTCACAGTAAAAACATGATACGAAGAAATAATTCATCTTTATTAGTAATCTGATAAAAGGTTAAGAAAGTGGCTTTCTAACCTGTCGAATTGGCCAGAGTAATGATGGTTAAATTTGTGGGAAATGCTCTTCTGCTCTATACTGCTTATATACATTTTTAAAGCTGTCTTCTTTCAGCACACAGGCCTTCTTTTTTTCTATTCTAAAATGGCCTTAGGGCCATTGTATCATACCTAGAATGCCATTCCCTTTTGATCCTGTAATTATGTTCACATTTTAAAAGTCACTTTCTCACAAAGAAATTGACTGAAAAACCTAGGTAACATACCTATCTTAACACTCTCTACCCAGCAATTATTACTATCTGGTATTCTTGTTTCACAGTTACCTATGTATTTACCTCCTCCTGTGTCCTACCCACCTGAGCCCATAAATACCCAGAAACAAGCAAATGTCAGCTCTTTGAGAGATGGGACATCTTTGTCTTGTTCATGGCTGTATCTCTAGTACCTAAAAGTGTTTGGAACACAGTGCTGAATACTTACTAAAGAAATATAGTCATGAGAAATGCTGATACTTGAATATTCACAGCAGCCTTAGGCGTAATAGCCAAAAAACTGCAAACTGCCCATGTCTCCATCAAAATAGAACAAAACTATGGTACAGTCACTGAGTGGAATACAACTAAGCCATAAAAAGAAATTACTGATACAAGAACACGGATGAATCTTTAAAATGTACTCAAAGACGCTTTACACAAAAGTACCTACTGGATAATTCCATCTCTGTGAAGTTCTGTAACAGGCAAAATTGTGGTATGCTGCAGCCCATGGGAATCAAGTCATGCTGAGGCCATAAAGAAAAGCCTGTTAGAAATACATGACCATAAGAGAGTGCCTAGCAGAAAAATAATAGGAGTGCTTGCTCACAGCTCCTAAAACTCTGAACCATGACCAGAGACTTGGAGTCACCATCTCAGATAGGATATGTGACCTGGAACTTCTGGCCTGGACTTAGGAACGCCAGGTCACGGGTAGATCAGAACGCTGACATAGGCACTTGCTCTCCCCCGACCCCTTCCAGTGATTTCCCTCCTGAGATGTGGCCTCTCCCAGGAAACTGGACTCTGTTGTAAAGATACTTGATTAGATTGCTTTGATGATAGTCTTCTTTATATGTGCACAGTTACAGCTTTTTCGTAATCACTCACCGACTCCTGACTCTCTGCATTTTTTTCCAAACCTCAATTTAAAAAAAAGGACATGAAAATGAGGGGAGTTACCTTCAGTCCTAGAGACTGCTGGTCCCCTGTCCCATGTTCTTCCGAAACTATTATGTCTGTGTCTTTAATTTCAATCCTCCAAGCTGAGAGCCATGGCAGTGGTGGGGAAAAAAAAAATAGAGTACTAGTTGCCTGTTGAGCTGGGTGGGGACTAACTGGAAGGAGCCTGAAAGAATTCTGGGGTTCTAGTAATATTCTGTACCTTAATAGGATTTGAGTTACAAAGGTGTATGCATTTGTCAAGACTCAGCAAATACACATTTAAGATGTGCATTTCCTTTTTACTTCAAAAAAAAAAAAGCTACATAATTTGAATCCTAATGTTATACACCCTGAAGTACATAGAGAGGTATACTGATGTCTGCAGTTTGCTTTGAAATGCATTAAAAGAGATGGGATGGATGATTAGATATGTGACAAAGCTGGTTATGCATTATCAAGGTCAGTTTAACCTCAGCACTACAGGCATCTTGGACCAGCGAATTTTTTGTTGTAGAGCGATGCCCTGGTGCATCCTGGGAAGTTGAACAGCATTCCCGGACTCTAGCTATTAGGTGCCAAAAGCACCTTTCCAGTTGTGACAACTAAAAATATCTCCAGACAGTCCTAAAATCCACTGGGGAGCAAAATCACCTTTCTCTTTCACCTTCTCTTGTGAATTGCTTCACTGTGAAATCCTCTCAACTTTGCTGTATCCTTGAAATTTTTGATGAAAGTTGCAGAAAGGAGATTATTTAATGACATTTAAAAATCCTCACAGACCACCAAGTAGAAGATACAACTATGAAGACTTTTGTGCTCATTTTTGTGGGGAGAAAAAAAAAGCTAACAATTATAGTACCTAACATTAATATCAGCTTACAAATCTTGAGATTTCTACAATGAAGTTGTAACATAAAAGTGCACTGTGTATATTCAGTTGGTTAAGAAAAACATTTTTAATTACTCTCGTGTTGAAGTGGCCTTAAAACTGTCCTTTTATTAGCCGGGATACATTTCTGTGCTGGCACTGGGTCCTACCTAAGGTCGCCATGGCCATCATCCACGCTCACCTGTCCCTACTGCCTTGCTTCGCAGCGTCGTTCAGGGGACAGCAGGATCCTTACCAGGAAAAGTCTAGGAATGCAAAATGTGGGGCCCCACCGCTACCTTCCGAATCCCGATCTGCGTTATACCAAGATCCCCGAAAGACTCCGCCGCAAGTTCGAACTGGAGGAGCGTTACTTCAGTGGCCCACATCCTGACCCAAGAAACTTGCCAACCACGCGTCTCACTGACAGCGGCAGCGGCTGGGAAACGCGACTCCGGAAAACCAACACCCAACCTGCTTATAGAAACCCAGTGGGCCCGGGAATCCCAGCGGTCTCTGCTCCGGCTTCCGGGGCGCGGGCAGGAGAGCGCGTGCGCCCTCCCGGGAGAGCGGGATCTCGCGTTCCCTAGGCCGCCAGGCCGGAACTCTTGATAGGCTTCCGGTTCCCTAGCCCCAGGATCCTGAGGGTCTCCGAATGAAAATTGAGCTGCTTGTGCGGCCCAGAAACTCGAGACAACAGCACTGAGGGGGTCCATGGCCGTAGGTGAGTCTTCTGTCCACGGGCGGTGGCCTGCCAATTTGGGAGTCCGACCGCGCAGCGTTCCCTTCCACCTCTCGGGAACTTGGCGAGCTGGCGGCCCCGCCTTCCCACGAACTTCTCACCGCTCATTGGTTAGAAACTAGCTTCGGCGTCTCCTGGCCCCGCCCAGTCTCGTCCCCCTCCACCCAGACGCAGTCGGTCCCTTAGGTAGGGGCCAGAAAACTTTTATGAGAAAGCTAGGACTCGGGCAGCGACACCCGCCCAGACTTTTAAAAAAGTAATAATCCTAATAATAAACACTTTAAAAACTGTAAGAGAAAAATAAGGATTCCGCTTGGGAAACTCAAATGTCACTCTGCGTTCTTACAGCATTCAGTAAACCTTGAGTCAGAAAATTCTGTTCAAGCTGTTTCTGAGACTGAAACCTCATCTACCAGTGTAAGTGGACAAATCACTTATTTGTGACGTCACTCCCATAGCTATCTACCCAGGTGTCGCTTCATCCCAGATACTGCTGGCTCCCGGTTCATCTTCCAGACCTCCCAACTCAGTGAGGCCGACTCTCCAATTAACTCACTCCCGGACTGACTAAACAAATGTGCTTTTGAATAACTGCTGAGTACTCCCTAAGTATCGTCAGCCGGATCTCCGATAAACGCCATGGTTCTAGCTGCCTGCTGGACCTCTCTGCCTACTAGGCGGCTTGTCAGGCACTTCTTTACCTAGTCGGCCTAAAACCAAGCTTCCAATTTCCACCGTCGTCTGCATCTAAGTAAATGGCAGATCTGTTCTTCCAGTTCTTTCAAGCCTCTGAGCTATTCTTACATACCACATATAATACATAAATGATCTGTTGGTTCTACTTCTAATGCATGTCTGGTACGTGAACAGTGGCTGACCTCCTCCACCACCATGCCCTAATCCAAGACACCCTCATCTCCTCCTATCGGTGTAGAGCCTACCTGGTCGCTGCTTCCCTCTTTGTTCCCTCCTCCTTCCCAGCAGTGAGTGTGGGCCTCTTGTAAGTAAGTCAGACCCCACCAGTGGCCTTCCCTATCAGTCAGGGCAACATGTTGCGACTGAGGGGTCCATGGCCGTAGGTGAGTCTTCTGTCCACGGGCGGTGGCCTGCCAATTTGGGAGTCCGACCGCGCAGCGTTCCCTTCCACCTCTCGGGAACTTGGCGAGCTGGCGGCCCCGCCTTCCCACGAACTTCTCACCGCTCATTGGTTAGAAACTAGCTTCGGCGTCTCCTGGCCCCGCCCAGTCTCGTCCCCCTCCACCCAGACGCAGTCGGTCCCTTAGGTAGGGGCCAGAAAACTTTTATGAGAAAGCTAGGACTCGGGCAGCGACACCCGCCCAGACTTTTAAAAAAGTAATAATCCTAATAATAAACACTTTAAAAACTGTAAGAGAAAAATAAGGATTCCGCTTGGGAAACTCAAATGTCACTCTGCGTTCTTACAGCATTCAGTAAACCTTGAGTCAGAAAATTCTGTTCAAGCTGTTTCTGAGACTGAAACCTCATCTACCAGTGTAAGTGGACAAATCACTTATTTGTGACGTCACTCCCATAGCTATCTACCCAGGTGTCGCTTCATCCCAGATACTGCTGGCTCCCGGTTCATCTTCCAGACCTCCCAACTCAGTGAGGCCGACTCTCCAATTAACTCACTCCCGGACTGACTAAACAAATGTGCTTTTGAATAACTGCTGAGTACTCCCTAAGTATCGTCAGCCGGATCTCCGATAAACGCCATGGTTCTAGCTGCCTGCTGGACCTCTCTGCCTACTAGGCGGCTTGTCAGGCACTTCTTTACCTAGTCGGCCTAAAACCAAGCTTCCAATTTCCACCGTCGTCTGCATCTAAGTAAATGGCAGATCTGTTCTTCCAGTTCTTTCAAGCCTCTGAGCTATTCTTACATACCACATATAATACATAAATGATCTGTTGGTTCTACTTCTAATGCATGTCTGGTACGTGAACAGTGGCTGACCTCCTCCACCACCATGCCCTAATCCAAGACACCCTCATCTCCTCCTATCGGTGTAGAGCCTACCTGGTCGCTGCTTCCCTCTTTGTTCCCCTCCCTCCTTCCCAGCAGTGAGTGTGGGCCTCTTGTAAGTAAGTCAGACCCCACCAGTGGCCTTCCCTATCAGTCAGGGCAAGCCCCCAGATCCTGGGACTTCCGGTGGGGGGCCGGAGCGGAGGAGGGCAGTGGTTAAGACACTGCGCTCCCAATGCAGGGGCCTCAGGTGCGATCCTTGATCCTTGAACTAGATCCCACATGCGGCAAGAGTTCTGCCACATGAAGGGGATCCCTAGTGCTGCAACTAAGACCTAGCGCAGTCAATATATTATATACTTTTTTTTTTTTTTTTTTAAATCTCAAATCCTGGCCATTTCCTGTGAGTTCCAACATGGAGCCCCAGATTTCCTCTCTAACCTTTTATCCTAAAAACCTGCCCCTGGCTCACTCTGCTCCTGCCACCTGGTGTAGCACCATCCTGCTTCACGGACTTTGGACATGCTCGAAGTCCTTTTGCCTGGAAAATCTTATGCCCAGTTAAACATACGGCTTTGCTCTTCAGTGCTTTCAAGTCTCTTCCCCCCAGTCACCTTAGTGGAAAGGCTGACCCTGACCAGGCTGTGTAAAATTGAAACACCTCCTATACCTTGGGCCTTATCTTCTGAACAATTATTCACTGGACAGGTGTGTGTCTGTGTATGTGTGTGTGTGTTCTGTTGTCGTAGTCTGCTCCCACTAGATTAAATCTCTGACAACAGAGATTTCGTTGTTGTAGTTGCTTTTGTTCATTGTTACAGACTTAGTGCTGGAAACACAATAGATACTCAAAAATATTAGTTGAATGAATGTAATAGTAATAGCCGTCTCTTTACAGCACTTACTCTGTTGCCTGGCACCATTTTAAGCACTTCCACATCCTCATTTAACCCTTCACCTGATTCCATCTAAGTAAATGGCAGATCTGTCTTCCAGTTCTTTCAAGCCTCTGAGCTATTCTTACATACCACATATAATACATAAATGATCTGTTGGTTCTACTTCTAATGCATGTCTGGTACGTGAACAGTGGCTGACCTCCTCCACCACCATGCCCTAATCCAAGACACCCTCATCTCCTCCTATCGGTGTAGAGCCTACCTGGTCGCTGCTTCCCTCTTTGTTCCCCTCCCTCCTTCCCAGCAGTGAGTGTGGGCCTCTTGTAAGTAAGTCAGACCCCACCAGTGGCCTTCCCTATCAGTCAGGGCAAGCCCCCAGATCCTGGGACTTCCGGTGGGGGGCCGGAGCGGAGGAGGGCAGTGGTTAAGACACTGCGCTCCCAATGCAGGGGCCTCAGGTGCGATCCTTGATCCTTGAACTAGATCCCACATGCGGCAAGAGTTCTGCCACATGAAGGGGATCCCTAGTGCTGCAACTAAGACCTAGCGCAGTCAATATATTATATACTTTTTTTTTTTTTTTTTTAAATCTCAAATCCTGGCCATTTCCTGTGAGTTCCAACATGGAGCCCCAGATTTCCTCTCTAACCTTTTATCCTAAAAACCTGCCCCTGGCTCACTCTGCTCCTGCCACCTGGTGTAGCACCATCCTGCTTCACGGACTTTGGACATGCTCGAAGTCCTTTTGCCTGGAAAATCTTATGCCCAGTTAAACATACGGCTTTGCTCTTCAGTGCTTTCAAGTCTCTTCCCCCCAGTCACCTTAGTGGAAAGGCTGACCCTGACCAGGCTGTGTAAAATTGAAACACCTCCTATACCTTGGGCCTTATCTTCTGAACAATTATTCACTGGACAGGTGTGTGTCTGTGTATGTGTGTGTGTGTTCTGTTGTCGTAGTCTGCTCCCACTAGATTAAATCTCTGACAACAGAGATTTCGTTGTTGTAGTTGCTTTTGTTCATTGTTACAGACTTAGTGCTGGAAACACAATAGATACTCAAAAATATTAGTTGAATGAATGTAATAGTAATAGCCGTCTCTTTACAGCACTTACTCTGTTGCCTGGCACCATTTTAAGCACTTCCCACACATCCTCATTTAACCCTTACTGCAGCCCTGCATTCCCATTCTGGGAAGGGGGAGACTGCAGCACAGAAAATTAAGCCACCTGCCTAAGGTGACACAGTTGTTAAGTGGCAGAGCCAGGAGTTGCACCTAGGTGGTCTGGCAACAGAGCATATACTTAAACCATTAAGATAAAAAACAAAGTAAATTCACCTCCCCTAATAACCATCTAGCAAGGTATTTCCTAGTTCCCCAACTCCAACATGACTAGAAAAGATACGGAATTCTAATAATTCAAGAATTTTTAATATTGCTGAAGATATATATATATATATCCCCTGGAGAAGGAAATGGCATCCCATTTCAGTATTTTTGCCTAGAAAATTCCATGGACAGAGGAGTCTGGTGTGCTACAGTCCATAGGTCACAAAGAGTCAGACACAACTGAGCACCTGCACACACAAGCACACACATCTTTTGGTCCCACCACATGGTACATGGGATCTTAGTTCCCTGACCAGGGATTGAATGCACACCCCCTGCAGTTGGAAGCACAGTCTTAGCTGCTAGACCACCATGGAAGTCCCAATATGTGGCCAAGGTTTAAACGAACCTTGACTATCCCTAGGTTGAGATTTCTGTTGGAGCTTAAGAAAAAGGGGTGCCTGTAGGAGCTTGGTCATGGGGATCATAGGTGAGTGTCAGAATCCCACCAAACCAGGGAGATGAGTAAAGAAATACCCAGGCTTCTCTCATCCTCCCATTTGCTGCCCACAGCATTGGTTGAAGCCAATCACAAGAAATGCAGAAGACTTGGGTGCTATAGGCTGTGGAGGTCAGCTATCCAGATCCAGGGCAGGGAAAAGAAGGACCATGAATGGGTTTAGAGGACAAACAGTGAGTAGCACAAGGAAAAATATTCCAAGTGATAAGTCCCTAAATTTTACTTCAGTGGTTAGACTTATGAAGAAGGAACAGGTCCAGGTCTATGGTGTTTTTCTTGTAATCTCTTGCCTTGAGCACTGTTCTTCTCTTTCCCCATTTTGCTTCCTGCTTCCTTGTCTTACATTTCGTTTGAGGCTTAACTCAAATCCTACCACCTTCCTCAAATCTTTCTTGATGACCCATTTTATTGATCATGTCCTTATTTTTTTTAATCTGTTTATTTATTTTTGGCTATTCTGGGTTTTCACTGCTAGCACAGGCTCTTCTCTAGTTGCAGGGAGTGAGAACTCCTCTCTAGTTGAGGTGAGCAGGCTTCTTGTTGTGGAACTCGGTCTCTAGGGCACATGGACTTCAGTAGTGGTGGTACAGGGGCTCAATAGTTGCGGCTCCGAGGCTCAATAGTTATGGCTCAGGGGCTTAGTTGCTCCCCAGCCTGTGGGATATTCCCAGATCAGGGATCGAACCCGTGTCTCCCGCTTTGGCAGGGAGCTCTCCACCACTGACCTACTAGGGAAGCCACTATGTCCTCACTTTAATCCTTGTGATAATACTGGTCATTTGACACTTGGCCTTTTTACCTTGGTTTTCAATATTTTATTAGAAGCCCTGATCTTCAAACTAAATAGTTCCAGGAAGGAGTGAAGGATGAAGCTCTACATATAATAGCTGCCCAATAAACCTTTACCAAATATGAAATGGAAGTCCATGAAGACACCACCAACTGAAATAATGGTGTTTGATTTCCCAGAGTAAATTTTCATTTAGAAGGTAAGTAACCCATGTTTTCTTTGGCAGCAGTGGGATTCAGGTCTCCTATTCAGAAGTGTAACTCTTATTTCTTTCTGATGAATTTAGAGGTAGTCCATGCTAATTATGAAACTTCAAACAATATAGAAGCAGGCAAACTAAAGAGTGAGCATCCTCCCTTACGTCTGTCTACCCACATTTAGCGAACTCTTAGTAGTTTGGTGAATTCTCTTTGTGATTTTTTTTTCAGGTGTGTGTGACAGTATAAGAATGAATAATGGATTATTTATTGATTAAGATTATGTATACTATTTTACAATATACTATTTTATTTTTTATTTTTACAGTCTACTATCTTAGGTAACCATATATCAAGAACAACAATGTCAATACCCATTTTTTAAATTATTTACTAATATTCTTCCATTTGGGTATACAGGCAAACCTCATTTTATTGTACTTTTCAGATACTGTGGTTTTTACAAATTGAAGGTTTATGGCAACTCTTAATATATATATTTTATTTATTTATTTATTTAGAGTAAGCCAGGTCTTCACTGTGGCATATGAACTCGAGTTCCCTGACCAGGGATCGAACCCAGGTCCCCTGCATGAAGAGCACAGGGTCTTATCCACCGGACCACCAGGGAAATCCCCTATGGCAACTCTTGTTTTTTTTTTTTTTGGCCACTTCTATTGGTCTTTCATTCACTTATTTTCATTCTTTGGCCTATGTGGGCCTTCCATTGCAGTGGCCTCTCTCGCTGCAGAGCACTGGCACTGGGCGCATGCGCCCCAGAGCTCTAGCTGGGTAGTTGGATGCATCGGTCCAGCTGCTCTCCGGCATGTGGGATCTTCCCAGGCCAGGGATCAAACCGGCGCCCCTTTCACTGCAAGGTGGTGTCCTTACCCACTGGACCACCAGGGAAGCCCTATGGCAACTCTTGAGCCATCTCTTGGTGATATTTTTCCAACAGCATTTGCTCACGTGTGTTTCTCTGTCACATTTTGATAATTCTCACAATATTTCAAACTTTTCATTATTATTTTTGTTAGTCATCTGTGATCAGTGATCTTTGATATCACTGTGATCAGTGATCTTTGAGTTATTATAAAAAGATCATCATTTAGAAGTGTACATTGTGTTTTTAGACATAGTTCTATTGTACACTTAACAGATTACAATGTAGTGTAAACGTAACTTTTGTATGCACTGGGAAATCAAAAATTCATGTGACTTGTTACTGTGATATGGCGGTCTGGAATCAGACCTGTAATATTCTCAAGGTATGCTTATATATTTATTTAATTAGTCTACTATTGCTAAACATTTAAGTCATTTACAATTTTTTTCTTACTAGACACAATAAACAGTGACCATCCTTAGCAACACGTTTTTATGTACTTGTATTTTCTTTAGGTTACCCTCACAGAATTGCAATTTTTAGGTCAGCTATCCTTATAGCAACTCTCCTCCCCTTTTTTTTATGCTAACAATTCATTAAACATACTGTGTTAGAGAGACTTCTACTTTTCAGGACAACAGAATATTTTTCCTTTTCTTCTCTGAAAAGAAACAAAAACAAAAATACTCTGAAAGGTGGGGAGAAGGCAGCAGAACAGTTAAAGACCTTGAGACCCAAGGAAAGGCATGGTGATCTCTTCCTTGGGTATTCCTTTTCGCCTCAAGTCTCCCAGATTTGACACTGAAGAAGCAGCAGCCCAGAAATACCAAGAGGTACAGACAAAAAAAATCTTAAGACCCAACCAAATCTGCTCTCTCTTATAGAGTATCAAGAAAAGTACAGACTAGCAAGACAGAAAATATTTAAATAATAAATGCTCTACACCAGGCAAATCCCACAGAAAACACGGTGGCCTCTTCCCTGCCGAGACCAGCAAAGGGAGCCTAGATTCCATCTTCACTGAGCTGTAGTAAGAACCTGATACCTACCCCTTATCCAAAAGGTGTCAAAAAAGTCCGAGTTGGGACCCTCAGGACTTTCCTCCCTACTAGACAGTAACAAGGACCCCAGTACAGGGTCAGTGTCAGACCACGTCAGGAGCCTGTACTTCCATGTGATACAGTGATCACAAGGGACCCTCATTTATCCTTCTGGGATGGTGTCAGAGAGGTCTAGTGGAAAGTCAGAATGTTCACAGCCATCTAGCGTTAGCCAAGCCCCTCCTCCCCATGGTATCAGTGGAGGCCCCTTGGAGAGCTGTAACAAGGCACTCCTATCCCTCCCTGCCAGAGGGGCATCCTTAGAGGCCTCCAGTGGCACTAGAGCCACAGGCTCGCCCAGCACTGATGCAGAGCTCCCTCCACGCCCTCCTCACCTTAGATGGCAATGCAACCAGGATTTCTATCACACTTGCCCTCCTGGAGCACTGTCAGAAAAAGCATGCTGAAAATGAAGAATGTAAATAATATCCAGAGTCTCTTAATACCCAGAATATTGAAGTTTCAATCAAAATCAGTCATCACATCAAGAACAAAGAAGATATCAAACTAAACGAGAAAACAAAATCCATCAATGCCAATTGCCAGAGTGATGGAGATGGTAGAATTATCTGACAAAGATTTTGAAATACCTATCATAAAAATTATCAAAGAACTCATTGCAAGCACATTTAAATTTAAAAAATTGCATCTCAGAATAGAAATGTGTTTCTGGAACACTCTGGAACACACGACACTCAGTTGTGTCCAGTTCTTTGTGACTTCATGGACGGTAGCTCGCCAGGCTCCTCTGTCCATGAGGATTCACCAAGCAAGAATACTGGAGTGGGTTGCCATGTTCTCCTCCAGGGGATCTTCCCAACTCAGGGATCCAGCCCAGGTTTCCCACATGGCGGGTAGATTCTTTACGATCTGAGCCACCAGGGAAGCCCAGAAAAGTAGAAGATATAAATAAGAGCTAAATGGACATGTTAGAAATGAAAATTTCACAAAAACAACCAAAAGGTTTACATGCGACTTACGATCTGAGCGGCAGAAAATTCCATCTTCACTGAGCTGTAGTAAGAACCTGATACCTACCCCTTATCCAAAAGGTGTCAAAAAAGTCCGAGTTGGGACCCTCAGGACTTTCCTCCCTACTAGACAGTAACAAGGACCCCAGTACAGGGTCAGTGTCAGACCACGTCAGGAGCCTGTACTTCCATGTGATACAGTGATCACAAGGGACCCTCATTTATCCTTCTGGGATGGTGTCAGAGAGGTCTAGTGGAAAGTCAGAATGTTCACAGCCATCTAGCGTTAGCCAAGCCCCTCCTCCCCATGGTATCAGTGGAGGCCCCTTGGAGAGCTGTAACAAGGCACTCCTATCCCTCCCTGCCAGAGGGGCATCCTTAGAGGCCTCCAGTGGCACTAGAGCCACAGGCTCGCCCAGCACTGATGCAGAGCTCCCTCCACGCCCTCCTCACCTTAGATGGCAATGCAACCAGGATTTCTATCACACTTGCCCTCCTGGAGCACTGTCAGAAAAAGCATGCTGAAAATGAAGAATGTAAATAATATCCAGAGTCTCTTAATACCCAGAATATTGAAGTTTCAATCAAAATCAGTCATCACATCAAGAACAAAGAAGATATCAAACTAAACGAGAAAACAAAATCCATCAATGCCAATTGCCAGAGTGATGGAGATGGTAGAATTATCTGACAAAGATTTTGAAATACCTATCATAAAAATTATCAAAGAACTCATTGCAAGCACATTTAAATTTAAAAAATTGCATCTCAGAATAGAAATGTGTTTCTGGAACACTCTGGAACACACGACACTCAGTTGTGTCCAGTTCTTTGTGACTTCATGGACGGTAGCTCGCCAGGCTCCTCTGTCCATGAGGATTCACCAAGCAAGAATACTGGAGTGGGTTGCCATGTTCTCCTCCAGGGGATCTTCCCAACTCAGGGATCCAGCCCAGGTTTCCCACATGGCGGGTAGATTCTTTACGATCTGAGCCACCAGGGAAGCCCAGAAAAATAGAAGATATAAATAAGAGCTAAATGGACATGTTAGAAATGAAAAATACAACAACCAAAATTTAAAACACAGTAGATAGACTTAATACCAGAAGGAAGGGAACAGATGAAAGAATCGATAAACTGGAAGTTGCAGCAAAAATTACCTATTTGGAATAACAGCAAGAAAATCAACCAAAAGTAAATAAATTTTAGGGACATGTGAGACTATGACAAAATATCTGATATTCATGTCATCCCAGAAGGAGAGGAGAAAAAACAGGACTAAAAAAAAAGTCATTGAAGAAATAACGGCTGAAAACGCCCCAGATTTGTAAAAAGCCATAAACAGAATCAAGAGACTGAAATTAATATCAAGCAAGATGAACCCAAATAAATCCACATCAAGACACATCATAGTCAAACTTCTGGAAAGTAAAAGAAAAACACTTGAAAGCAGCCGGAACGAAGTGAACCTTAGCTCCAAAGGCAAACAATTCAAATAAGAGTATTTTTCTTCAGAAATGATGGAGACCAGAAGGAAGAGGGATCATACTTCTCAAATGCTGAAAGTAAAGAACTGTTATCCCACAATGCTTATATCCAGAAAAAAATATATTCAAGACATTCTATGTTATGAGAAAACTAAGAAGAATTTGTAACTAGCAGACTTACTGACTAAAGCTTTACTTTAGCCTAAAAGAATGACTAAAATAAGTTTTCTAAAGAGAAAACAAACATTAATAATAAAAAAAGAAACAATAGGAATTACTATGGAAGAAATGTCAGGATTCAGCAAAAATATGAATGGGTAAAATGGATTTTGGGTAAAATGGATTTCCTTTCTCTTGAGTTTTCTGTGTGGTATTTGATGGCTGAATCAAAAATTATAACATTTGTCCTTAATATATTTAGAAGAAAAATTTAAGATCATTATATTATTAATGGAGGAAGGTAAAATTAAAAGTGACAGAAGGTTTCTGTATTTTACTGACTCTGGTAAAATATGAGACCAGTAGACTGATAACTTATATCTGTGTGTATGTGTGTATGTATAACTATATATACCTATATGTAATTTAGGATAACCACTAAAAAAGCTATAAAAAGAAATACACACAAAAACTTACCAAAATGGAATTAAAGAATATTTGCACAAAGGCAGGAAAAAGGTAAGGCTGGGTCCCTGTGCCGTCCATGTGAAACTATCGCAACATTGTTAATTGGCTATCCATCAGTACAAAATAAAGGCTTATTTTTAAAGGGCGGGGGCAGAAAAAAGAAAACAAAGAAATGAAAACATAGAAAACAAATAGAAAATAAAATGTTTAAGACCTAACAAATTAATCATTGTATTAAATGTGAATGTCTATAGGCAAGAATTAAAAACTAGAGATTTACACACACAGACACAGGTATCCCGTTCAGAGTGTCAGTACTGCCAAATGACATTGACAAATTAAGAAAACCCTGAATCACAGTCTTAAGAGTAGACTCTAGACTTTCAACAAAGTCATGCCTTCTAGTGAGTACACACAGCCACTTTCCAAAGTGGTGTTGACAGTTCTAAACTTTTCTGAAGTTCTCTACTTTCTTTCCCCACCTGACCAAGCCATTAATAAAGGGAAGAAAGCTGAAATCTATGTTAGTTGTGACTCATTCACTCCTTCCCATCTTCCAGAATTTTGCTGACAGCTTTTATCTATCATTTCCTCTCCATTTGTATTTAAGAATCTATTCCTTTACTCTAGTTTTATGGGAAGAAAAGAGAGAAAGAGGAAAAAATGTGCTTGGCCTCCATGTTTTATTAGAAAGCCCCACACGTTTTCTTGCAAATGAAATTCAAGTCATCAAATCTAAAAATTTTTTAAAAATCATATTTTGATTAGCATCTTGTAATCTTTATAACCTTGGAGTGGGGAAGATGTTTCCAACAAAGATGCAAAGTCCAGAAGCTGTAAAAGAAAAGGTTGGTGAGTTTTCTCCTTAAAAATAAAAATTCATGAATGGTTTACACAGGCACAAAACACTGTAAAAAGACTGTATGCCAATCGTTTTTTTAAAGGAGGGGACTATGTAAAAATAAACTTCCATGTAGCAACTTTCTGAAAGGCATCTTGGCAACATCGAAAATTTTTAAATGCTGTAGCAATCAGCTACTAATACAAACTTTTTTTTAAAAAAACAAACTTAGTCTTAAACATATAGTATTCACAGTTCAACACATTCTGTATGTATGTGTGTGAGTGCATACATAAAGTTCCACTATAGAAATGTTCATAATAGCAAAAATGTGGGAAGAACCCAAATGCCCATCGCTAGATAAGGAATACAGTAAGTTATGACATATTTCATGATTCAGAATGATTATCAACCACCAGAAGGAGATAGATGAATGCGTGCTGACTGTGAATAGATTTCCAAAATATATTTTGGGAGGGTAGGGTTAGGAAGTAAGGACAAAAAGAATACATAAATATGACCCCCTGTAGATACAGTACAATTATATATTTCACTCTCTATGTTTATTTACACATTATACCAACATGTATTTTCCATATGTGTATCATGTCTAAAATGTTTTTTTTTTTTTTAATTACTGTGTCTTTTTTTTTAAGATTTATTTATTTATTTGTTTTGGTGAGGGTAGGGTGGGGAGGGAGGGGAGCATGCGGGCCACTTCTATTGGTCTTTCATTTATTTATTTTCATTCATCTTGTTCTTTGGTCCGTGGGCACCCATCGCGGTGGCCTCGTGGGGTTTGGGTCCGTCCTTTTCATGGTCCAGTTGACTGGATCTTCCCAGGCCAGGGATTTCATCTATCATTTCCTCTCCATTTGTATTTAAGAATCTATTCCTTTACTCTAGTTTTATGGGAAGAAAAAGAGAAAGAGGAAAAATGTGCTTGGCCTCCATGTTTTATTAGAAAGCCCACACGTTTTCTTGCAAATGAAATTCAAGTCATCAAATCTAAAAATTTTTTAAAAATCATATTTTGATTAGCATCTTGTAATCTTTATAACCTTGGAGTGGGGAAGATGTTTCCAACAAAGATGCAAAGTCCAGAAGCTGTAAAAGAAAAGGTTGGTGAGTTTTCTCCTTAAAAATAAAAATTCATGAATGGTTTACACAGGCACAAAACACTGTAAAAAGACTGTATGCCAATCGTTTTTTTTAAAGGAGGGGACTATGTAAAAATAAACTTCCATGTAGCAACTTTCTGAAAGGCATCTTGGCAACATCGAAAATTTTTAAATGCTGTAGCAATCAGCTACTAATACAAACTTTTTTTTAAAAAAACAAACTTAGTCTTAAACATATAGTATTCACAGTTCAACACATTCTGTATGTATGTGTGTGAGTGCATACATAAAGTTCCACTATAGAAATGTTCATAATAGCAAAAATGTGGGAAGAACCCAAATGCCCATCGCTAGATAAGGAATACAGTAAGTTATGACATATTTCATGATTCAGAATGATTATCAACCACCAGAAGGAGATAGATGAATGCGTGCTGACTGTGAATAGATTTCCAAAATATATTTTGGGAGGGTAGGGTTAGGAAGTAAGGACAAAAAGAATACATAAATATGACCCCCTGTAGATACAGTACAATTATATATTTCACTCTCTATGTTTATTTACACATTATACCAACATGTATTTTCCATATGTGTATCATGTCTAAAATGTTTTTTTTTTTTTTTAATTACTGTGTCTTTTTTTTTAAGATTTATTTATTTATTTGTTTTGGTGAGGGTAGGGTGGGGAGGGAGGGGAGCATGCGGGCCACTTCTATTGGTCTTTCATTTGTCCATTTTCATCCATCTTTGTTCTTTGGTCCGTGTGGGCACCCATCGCGGTGGCCTCTGTTGTCGCAGAGCACCGGCTCTGGGCGCATGCGCTCCAGAGCTCCGGCTCGGTAATTGGACACATCGGTCCAGCCGCTCCGTGGCACGTGGGATCTTCCCAGGCCAGGGATCGAACGGGCGCCCCTTGCACTGCAAGGCGGTGGCCTTACCCATTGGACCACCAGGGAAGCCCCTGGGTTTTTTTTTTTATAATATTTATTTATTTATTTATTTTTGGCTGTTCTGAGTTTTCACTGCTACCGTGGGCACTTCTCTAGTTGCAGGGAGTAGGGGCTAGCCCTCTAGCTGAGGTGAGCAGGCTTCTTGTTGCAGTGACTTTTCTTGTTGTGGAACTCAGCCTCTAGAGTACACAGGCTTCAATAGTTGTGGCACAGGGGCTCAATAGTTGCGGCTCCAAGGCTCTAGAGCACAGGCTCAACAATTCTGGCTCATGGGCTTAACTGCTTCACAGCATGTGAGATCTTCCCGGATAAGGGATTGAACCTGTGTCTCCTGCATTGGCAGGCAGATTCTTTACTACTGAGCTGCCAGGGAAGCCCTGTTTTCTGATTCTGAAACACCAAAATCTCTGCCTTAGATCAGGGACTTAGCTAGGGGAAGCACTCACCAGCAGCAAACTGTATCTTCACTTTTTTGTTGTAAGAAAAAAAAATTTCATTTTATTAATTTTGGCTGTGTAGGGTGTTTGTTGTGACTTACAGACTTCTCTAGTTGCACCATGCATGCCTAGTGGTGGCATGTGGGATCTAGCTTCCCAACCAGGGATTGAACCAGGACCCCCTGCATTGGGAAAGCAGAGTCCCGGCCATTGTACCACCAAGGAAGTCCTGTATCTTCACTTTTTAACCTTCCTCTGCCATTTGAATTTTATAATCTTGTACTTTGTTGTTGTGGACATGGGTTACTTGAGCTATGGGATAATTAGCTTTTATTTTCTTTTTTTTTCCACATTCTTCTATTTAAAAAAACTATTGAATATTAAGAGAAAAAAGTAACCATCTACACATCTAACTCTTATTTATTCTTTTCATTCTTAGTTTCCAAGGTAACCATCAGAGCCTCTCTCATGGTTATATCATTGATATGGCTTTTGACTACATAATTAGCTTCCTTCCATGTAATTGCTCATTGTGGTATCTCAAGATGCCAAACCAACGGTCTACATACAGAGGAATTTGGTGCCTGTTTTTTTTGTTGGTTTCTAAGAGTTTTATCGCTGTCATTGGATTGCCCTGCCATTTCGATCCCTAGCATCTTACCTCTGAAAGTAGAATAAATAGAAGGTACTCTGATTAAATTTCATATTTTATTAAGAAATCAAATGTTGGGCTTCCCCCATAGCTCAGTGGTAGAGTTTGCCTGCCAATCAATGCAGGAGACACAGGTTCAATCCCTGATTCCGGAAAATCCCACGTGCTGCGGAGCAACTAAGCCCGTGAGCCACAACAACTGAGCCTGTGCTCTAGAGCCTCGGAGCCGCAACTATTCATGCCAGTGTGCTCTAGGGCCCAAGTTCCACAACAAGAGACGTCACCACAACAAGAAGGCTGCTCACCTCCAACTAGAGAGTAGCCCCCACTCCCTGCAGCTAGAGCAGAGCCTGCAGCAGCAGTGAAAACCCAGAATAGCCAAAAATAAACAAATAATTTTTTTAAAAAAGTCAAATGTTCAAGTACCCATATTCAGTAAGGACCCAGGTTGAGTTCTCCCAAGATTGGTTTGTAAATGTCTCCCTTACCTTGTTAGAAACTTACAGATACCCCACAATGACTGAGATTGAACAGGCAGAGGCCCAGCTATCTGAGTTGGACCTGCTGGCCAGTATGTTCCCCGGTGAGAACGAGCTCGTCGTGAATGACCAGCTGGCTTTAGCCGAACTGAAAGAGTGCATTGAAAGGAGGACAATGGAAGGAAGATCTTCAAAAGTTTACTTCACTATCAGTATGCACCTGGACGTTTCTGAGGAGGCAGTGGTAACTCAGTGTTACTTTTGGAAGCATTCAAGTATGTCTCAACCTAAACTAGCACTTAGGGCAGTTTTTTTCTCTTTTTTTAATCAGGTGATGTTTTCTCTGGCCTGTATTCTTCCTTTTAAATACCCTGCAGTTCTGCCTGAAATTACTGTCAGGTAGGTTATAGACACTGGCCAACTTTAGAGGTCAAATCCAATCTGAGAACAAAAGCCATTCTCAGGTTCTTTTTCTGTTCCAAGAAAACTGATGTAATGTTTAATCCTGTATCTTTTCCATCAGATCCGTATTATTAAATAGATCCCAGCAGGCTCAGCTGAACGCAGATCTGACCGAATACCTACAAAAGAACTGTCTTGGAGATGTCTGTATATTGAATGCCACGGAGTGGGTTAGAGAACATGCTTGTGGCTATGTGAGCAAAGATATCCCATCGTCCCCTGCTCCAGGAAGCATAGTCCAGCCAGTCGACCTCATTCTCACCAGGATGTGGATCTACAGCCATCACATCTACAACAAGTCCAAAAGAAAGAATATTCTAGAGTGGGCAAAGGAACTTTCCCTGTCTGGGTTTAGCATGCCTGGAAAACCTGGTGTTGTTTGTGTGGAAGGCCCACAAAGTGCCTGTGAAGAATTCTGGTCAAGGTTGGCTTTCACAGATTTTTTTTGTTTGTTTTTTTGGTTATGCTGGGTCTTCATTGCTGTGTGCCGGCTTTGTCTACTTGCAGCAAGAAAAGGGACTAACTCTCTAATTGTGGTGCACTGGCTTCTCACTGCAGTGGCTTCTCTTGTTGCAGAGCACAGGCTCTGGGCACATGGGCTTCGTAGTTGTGGCTTGCTGGTTCTAGAGCACCGCTCACGGACTTCAGTAGTTGTGGCACATGGGCTTAGCTGCTCCATAGTATGTGGAATCTTCCCACCTGTGGGTCCCGGGGGGAAAGTGAGTGACATCTGTCTGCCACAACACCACCCAGACCAGCAGTTGAACCCATGTCCCCTGCACTGGCAGGTGGATTCTTATTGTACCACCAGGGAAGTTAAAGGCTTTCACAACTTTTGTATGCCTTGTCCATAATTACAGTATTCACCATGATACTAGAGATATGGAAATCAGTGTGTCCCTGAAGTTGTATCAAGATTTAGTCTAAAACAGCAGTCACATATGATCAGCATACTCCCTACCCTGATGCAGGGCACAGAGATGTTCTGTAGATAGAGGTTAAATCAAGCCCCTGCCTGCAATGCTGTCTACCCTGCATTTCTGTGGATATGATGCTTCCCTCATCTTAGTGATGCTATAAGTTGTGTGTACCCTGTGAAACAAGGGGATTTCTAATCTTCATCTTTCTCTGAAAATGAAAAGTGGAAGCATTAGTTGCTCAATTGTGTCTGACTCTTTGCAGTCCCATCGGCTTTAGTCTGCCAGCTCCTTCATACGTGGAATTCTCCAGGCAAGAATACTGGAGTGGGCTGACATTCTCTTCTGCAGGGCATCCTTCCCAACCCAGGAATTGAACCTGGGCCTCCTGCATTGCAGGTAGACTCTTTACTGTCTGAGCCACCAGGGAAGCTTTATTTCTCTACCAATATCCTAAATGAGAAATCCTTTTGAGAGGTTGAGATTCAGGAATTTCTGCATTTATAAAATGCTGATATGAGGCAGTGATAATAGCAGCAAATGAGATTGGGAATAAGACATGGTGGAAGAGGCAACCCACTCCAGTATTCTTGCCTGGAAAACTCGCATGGACAGAGGAGCCTGGTGGGCTTCCAGCCCATAGCGTCTCAGAGAGTTGGACATGACTGAGCGACTGGGCACACATGACTGGAATCATATTTGATTAAAATAAAATCCATGTGAGATGAAAGGCCTTGATAATTCTGTTTTGTAACTTCTATTTTTAGTGCCTTAAAATACACATCTTTAAATTTTCTACTTTGAAATTTTCTTTTCAGACTCAGAAAATTAAACTGGAAGAGAATTTTAATTCGCCATCGAGAAGACATTCCTTTTGATGGTACAAGTGAGGAGATGGAGAGACAAAGGAAATTTTCAGTTTTTGAAGAAAAAGTATTCAGTGTTAATGGTGCCAGAGGAAACCACTGGCGGGGTTTTATGGGAAGTTAAAGGCTTTCACAACTTTTGTATGCCTTGTCCATAATTACAGTATTCACCATGATACTAGAGATATGGAAATCAGTGTGTCCCTGAAGTTGTATCAAGATTTAGTCTAAAACAGCAGTCACATATGATCAGCATACTCCCTACCCTGATGCAGGGCACAGAGATGTTCTGTAGATAGAGGTTAAATCAAGCCCCTGCCTGCAATGCTGTCTACCCTGCATTTCTGTGGATATGATGCTTCCCTCATCTTAGTGATGCTATAAGTTGTGTGTACCCTGTGAAACAAGGGGATTTCTAATCTTCATCTTTCTCTGAAAATGAAAAGTGGAAGCATTAGTTGCTCAATTGTGTCTGACTCTTTGCAGTCCCATCGGCTTTAGTCTGCCAGCTCCTTCATACGTGGAATTCTCCAGGCAAGAATACTGGAGTGGGCTGACATTCTCTTCTGCAGGGCATCCTTCCCAACCCAGGAATTGAACCTGGGCCTCCTGCATTGCAGGTAGACTCTTTACTGTCTGAGCCACCAGGGAAGCTTTATTTCTCTACCAATATCCTAAATGAGAAATCCTTTTGAGAGGTTGAGATTCAGGAATTTCTGCATTTATAAAATGCTGATATGAGGCAGTGATAATAGCAGCAAATGAGATTGGGAATAAGACATGGTGGAAGAGGCAACCCACTCCAGTATTCTTGCCTGGAAAACTCGCATGGACAGAGGAGCCTGGTGGGCTTCCAGCCCATAGCGTCTCAGAGAGTTGGACATGACTGAGCGACTGGGCACACATGACTGGAATCATATTTGATTAAAATAAAATCCATGTGAGATGAAAGGCCTTGATAATTCTGTTTTGTAACTTCTATTTTTAGTGCCTTAAAATACACATCTTTAAATTTTCTACTTTGAAATTTTCTTTTCAGACTCAGAAAATTAAACTGGAAGAGAATTTTAATTCGCCATCGAGAAGACATTCCTTTTGATGGTACAAGTGAGGAGATGGAGAGACAAAGGAAATTTTCAGTTTTTGAAGAAAAAGTATTCAGTGTTAATGGTGCCAGAGGAAACCACATGGACTTTGGTCAGCTATATCAGTTTTTGAATGCCCAAGGATGTGGGGAGGTTTTTCAGATGCTGTTTGGTGTGGAAGGACAATGAGCAGAGGCTCTGACAGCATTCTGCTACTGTTGGTCTTTGAACTTTTTCCTCTTTTTCTTGAACAATTTATTTTACTTTACTCTAGAATGTTAGGGTGGAGAAAGAGGAGAAAGCAGTAATAGTTAAAATGCATCTGAAATGCAAAAATATGTCATGATTAGAGCTGTTTTAAATGATAATCTTAAAATTGTTGATAGACATTTCTTGATGTATAAGCTACCTATTTTGAAAGAGAAGTTAATTATATTTAATTAAATTATAATGGTGGTGCCCAACTACCACCCATTCCCAACTCTCTTCTGCTTTGTCTGCCTTCACTAAAGGACCCGGAAAAACTAAATGCTTATTCTCTCAGGCTCTCCTGTAGCTGGGGTGGCCTGGGGCCACAGCTTTGACCATGGAACCTTTGGGAAAACTTTGGCTTCCCTGATTACAATGCTAGATGCAGCGAGGGCACCTCTTCCAGCTCTTTCTGTCACAAACACCAAGGTGACAGTTTGGAACTGCAGTGGTTCAACCATGAAGGAAGGAAGGGCCACGAGAGCAACAGAGATGCCAGTGCTCAAGCTGTTGAACTCCTGATCCAACGCTAGCCCCCGTCTATCTCTACACAGCTTACTAGGAAATAAAATCAATTTTATTTGTATTTCTCCACTCCAGTATTCTTGCCTGGAAAACTCGCATGGACAGAGGAGCCTGGTGGGCTTCCAGCCCATAGCGTCTCAGAGAGTTGGACATGACTGAGCGACTGGGCACACATGACTGGAATCATATTTGATTAAAATAAAATCCATGTGAGATGAAAGGCCTTGATAATTCTGTTTTGTAACTTCTATTTTTAGTGCCTTAAAATACACATCTTTAAATTTTCTACTTTGAAATTTTCTTTTCAGACTCAGAAAATTAAACTGGAAGAGAATTTTAATTCGCCATCGAGAAGACATTCCTTTTGATGGTACAAGTGAGGAGATGGAGAGACAAAGGAAATTTTCAGTTTTTGAAGAAAAAGTATTCAGTGTTAATGGTGCCAGAGGAAACCACATGGACTTTGGTCAGCTATATCAGTTTTTGAATGCCCAAGGATGTGGGGAGGTTTTTCAGATGCTGTTTGGTGTGGAAGGACAATGAGCAGAGGCTCTGACAGCATTCTGCTACTGTTGGTCTTTGAACTTTTCCTCTTTTCTTGAACAATTTATTTTACTTTACTCTAGAATGTTAGGGTGGAGAAAGAGGAGAAAGCAGTAATAGTTAAAATGCATCTGAAATGCAAAAATATGTCATGATTAGAGCTGTTTTAAATGATAATCTTAAAATTGTTGATAGACATTTCTTGATGTATAAGCTACCTATTTTGAAAGAGAAGTTAATTATATTTAATTAAATTATAATGGTGGTGCCCAACTACCACCCATTCCCAACTCTCTTCTGCTTTGTCTGCCTTCACTAAAGGACCCGGAAAAACTAAATGCTTATTCTCTCAGGCTCTCCTGTAGCTGGGGTGGCCTGGGGCCACAGCTTTGACCATGGAACCTTTGGGAAAACTTTGGCTTCCCTGATTACAATGCTAGATGCAGCGAGGGCACCTCTTCCAGCTCTTTCTGTCACAAACACCAAGGTGACAGTTTGGAACTGCAGTGGTTCAACCATGAAGGAAGGAAGGGCCACGAGAGCAACAGAGATGCCAGTGCTCAAGCTGTTGAACTCCTGATCCAACGCTAGCCCCCGTCTATCTCTACACAGCTTATTAGGAAATAAAATCAATTTTATTTGTATTTCTGTACCTGTCGCTATCAATAAGAAGGTAGTTTGCCAAGTAGGATTTTTCAAAGCATTAGTTTTACATCTATCCTGGCCAAAGGTAGGTGAAATTTTTTCTATAAATGGAGTTTGCATTTCATCTCTACTTTTTAATTTTCATGTTCTGTCCCCACTCCTTAGCTCACCTAGCAGAGGGCTTTGAAGCACAGAGCTCAGACTTTTAACAGGCCTCAAGTGTTACTCACCAGAAGGATAATTTAGAGTATTCATTCTTCGCAAATTTATTGTTGTTCAGTCAGTCAGTCAATGGGCGACTCTTTTCAACCCCATGGACCGCAGCACGCCAGGCTTCCCTGTCCCTCCCCATCTCCTGTATCTGCTCAAACTCATGTCCATTGACTCAGTGATGCCATCCCACCATCTCATCCTGTCACCCCCTTCTCCTCCTGCCCTCATTCTTTCCCAACACCAGGGTCTTTTCCAATGAGTTGGCTCTTCACATCAGGTGGCCAAAGTACTGGAGCTTCAGCTTCAGCACTAGTCCTTCCAATGAATAGTCAGGGTTGACTTCCTTTAGGATGGACTGGTTTGATCACCTTGCTGTCCAAGGAACTCTCAGGAGTCTTCTTCAGCACTACAGTTCAGATTCATCAGTTCTTTGGTGCTCAGCCTTCTTTATGATCCAACTCGGATTTTGACTAATTTTTCATTCTGGAAGGGGTTTTCTGTAAATACACGTTCAGTAAATTGACCCACTCAAATAAACACACTACCTGGCTTTTGAGGCCCTGCATAAATCAGTTTCAAAAGTAATTATTAAACATTGTTAATCTTAGTAAAACAGTTGGAGGCAATACGTGCCCATCAGTAAGTGGATCAGTTAATTTTACTATGCTACATATTTAATATGCTACATATTATCCAATACTAGGTAGAAAAGGAAAGGAATAAAATAGAGCAAGGTAGTGTGGATAGATCTTAGATAGAAACACAGATAAGAATCCAAATGGTATTCATAGCACATTGCCTATACTGGATGCAAATCTTACATGCCTCCTCAGGTTCCCTCCCTGCTGCCCACCTCCCCAGTGCCCTGTCAGCTGCCCTGAAAATGCCAGTCTTTCCTCCGCTGCCATCACACAGTCAGATGGATCCATTGTACCTTAGTTCCCGACTCCCCCGGGCTACTTCCAGACTTGGATGAAATACCCAACCAAGCATGACAATGACATGTCAGGAGGCCACCAAGGGGGCCAGGTGATACACATATTACTTCCCTCGAGACTAAATTTCTACAATTTTTTTACTCTTTGTACATTATTTTTAATGAAAACACACACATTGTTATGTATAAATATATGGGCTTCCCTGATGGCTCAGATGGTAAAGAATCTGCCTGCAATGCTGGAGACCCAGGTCCTGTTGCCCTGGTGTAGGGCATGACTACCCACTCCAGTATTCTTGCCTGGAGAATTCCATGGACAGAGGAGCCTGGCGGTCTGTCCATGGGGCACTAAATCAACCGCAGCACGCCAGGCTTCCCTGTCCCTCCCCATCTCCTGTATCTGCTCAAACTCATGTCCATTGACTCAGTGATGCCATCCCACCATCTCATCCTGTCACCCCCTTCTCCTCCTGCCCTCATTCTTTCCCAACACCAGGGTCTTTTCCAATGAGTTGGCTCTTCACATCAGGTGGCCAAAGTACTGGAGCTTCAGCTTCAGCACTAGTCCTTCCAATGAATAGTCAGGGTTGACTTCCTTTAGGATGGACTGGTTTGATCACCTTGCTGTCCAAGGAACTCTCAGGAGTCTTCTTCAGCACTACAGTTCAGATTCATCAGTTCTTTGGTGCTCAGCCTTCTTTATGATCCAACTCGGATTTTGACTAATTTTTCATTCTGGAAGGGGTTTTCTGTAAATACACGTTCAGTAAATTGACCCACTCAAATAAACACACTACCTGGCTTTTGAGGCCCTGCATAAATCAGTTTCAAAAGTAATTATTAAACATTGTTAATCTTAGTAAAACAGTTGGAGGCAATACGTGCCCATCAGTAAGTGGATCAGTTAATTTTACTATGCTACATATTTAATATGCTACATATTATCCAATACTAGGTAGAAAAGGAAAGGAATAAAATAGAGCAAGGTAGTGTGGATAGATCTTAGATAGAAACACAGATAAGAATCCAAATGGTATTCATAGCACATTGCCTATACTGGATGCAAATCTTACATGCCTCCTCAGGTTCCCTCCCTGCTGCCCACCTCCCCAGTGCCCTGTCAGCTGCCCTGAAAATGCCAGTCTTTCCTCCGCTGCCATCACACAGTCAGATGGATCCATTGTACCTTAGTTCCCGACTCCCCCGGGCTACTTCCAGACTTGGATGAAATACCCAACCAAGCATGACAATGACATGTCAGGAGGCCACCAAGGGGGCCAGGTGATACACATATTACTTCCCTCGAGACTAAATTTCTACAATTTTTTTACTCTTTGTACATTATTTTTAATGAAAACACACACATTGTTATGTATAAATATATGGGCTTCCCTGATGGCTCAGATGGTAAAGAATCTGCCTGCAATGCTGGAGACCCAGGTCCTGTTGCCCTGGTGTAGGGCATGACTACCCACTCCAGTATTCTTGCCTGGAGAATTCCATGGACAGAGGAGCCTGGCGGTCTACAGTCCATGGGGTCACATAAAGTCAAATGTGACTGAAGCAACTTAGCATACACACATCCATATAATATATAATATTGTTTTCTGAGTTTTTTACACACAAATGATATTATGCTGTGCACGATACTCTATTTGCTTTTAAGAATGTCTTAGAATTCTTCCCATGTACTTAAAGATAAACCTCTCTTCTTAACTGTTGCCTAATGGTTCATAGAATTGACATAATTTAGTCATTTCTGGATGGATAGACACTAGGTTGTTTTCGGTGATCTTGCTATCATGTGTTTTAGTGATAGCATGTCTCTGTATGCAGTTTTCAGTCAGGGTCCACTGAACAGAAACAGAAGAACAGAACAGAACAGAACAGAAACGACTACTTATTTAAAGAAACAAAAATTTAACATGGGAAGTTGGTTAAAAAGGGGTATAAACATCGAAAAGGAATGAATCCTAAGGTTGAAACTGTTAGGTGTCATTTCAGGGGGACACTCCAAAGAGCTCTAGTACCATAATCTTTTAAGTCAGTGTAGAAAATTCAGCAAAAACAAAGTGGTAGACAACAAGTGATTTATTAGAGTAGGATGCTTTTGAGATTTACAAGTTGGTCGGTGAGGAATGCCACGCCCCAAAAACGTGGTGGGCTACAGTGTCGTAATCAAAGGGAAGGTAGTGAAGGGGAGGCCTTCTTGGTCTTTCTTGAGTAGACATCACACTATCAGCATCAGTTCCTCCCCTACATAGGGCAGGGGAGTTTATTTGTCCCTCCCTAAATGGTCAAGCCAGGACTATCATTTTGGAAATATATTTTCATATCTCAACGCAATGAGGGTCTTGTCTTCATTTTGAAAAATCACTTTCCCATAAATGATTGTGTGTGTGTGTGTGTGTGTGTGTGTGTGTGTATGTGTGTGTGTGCGTGTGCAAGCACAGAGCCTGTTTTGTGGGGGGGAGTTGTCTTTTAAGCTACTGAGCTCACTGGGCAGGATGTGGGTCTCAGCCACCACTGTTTTATTGTTTTGGGGCATGTCCCATGCTTCTGCTGCTAAGCAAACCTGCTTTATTAATTATTGAGAAACCTGCTTTCTTCATTATTAAAATAACAATAACAGGAGTCTCCCATATTTTTCTACTTGTACTCCCCTAGTGGGATTAACTATTTAATCGTCCATTTTTGTCTCTTCATTCTGTCCTTACAAAGGTCACATGGAGGTCATTACTGCACAGCAGTTACTATCACTGGGGCTGGAGAAGGAATGGAGGGACAGAAGAGGGGTAGAGGTAATCCAAATTTAGAAGTTTGAAGGAGTGCCTTGAAAGGCTGGCACTCAGTTCAGGCCTGTGAAGAGAGGGTGATGCCTGGCTGTAGCTGTTCTCCGGGGCTCAAAAAAGGGACTCCATGGTGTTGGGGCTCTGACTTCTGAGAGAGGGCAGGACTGGCTGCCTTAAGAGCTAAAAGTAGGGGCCAAATGAAGCTAGGACTTAGACCTCGGAGGGGAAAGGCTCTGCCTGGCTGCAGCTGGTACCCCTGAAGTGTGCAGTAAGGTTGGTTCTGCCTGCTGAATGGACGGTGGAGACTGAAAACAGCTGCCCTCTAATCCAACTGCTGCTGCTGGGATGATGCTAACAGTATGGAGCAAGTCTCTACTCCTTCCTCTTCTGCTTTGGACTCCTGATCTCCCTCATCGATGGACCCTAACAGGAAGCCAGTTGACTAAAGGAAAAATAGTTGCAGAGCCTCAGGATCATGGAATGCAGGGATGTGCTCAGTCGTGTCCAACTCTTTGAGACCCATGGACTATACAACCTACCAGGCTTCCCTGTCCATAGGATTGTCCCAGGCAAGAATACTGGTGGTGCAGGACTTACCTGATGGTCCAGTGGCTAGGACTCCATGCTCCCAATGAAAGGGGCCTGGGTTCGATCCCTGGTCAGGGAACTAGATCCCACATGCTGCAACTAAGACCTGGCACAGTCAAAAAACAAAACAAAACAAAACTCACCGGTGGTGAGTTGCCATTTCTTCCTCAAGGGGTTCTTCTCCATCCAGGCATTGAACCCACATCTCCTGTGTCTCCCGCATTAGCAGGCAGATTCTTTACCACTGAGCCACTTGGGAAGCCCCAGTATCATAGAGTTGAGTATGAAAAGGTGAGTGTGTGGGCATGATGGAGAACCACCAGCGACATGTGCTTATTATATTTCTCTATTGTGATTCTGAGACGCAAAATCACCAACTACGAAACCTGTAAACTTCAAACTTTAATGGACTACTACCTTATCCTCTTTTCTAAAAACTGCATACACTTTGATATGGAAGAAAAGGAGAGGTGTCATTACTGCACAGCAGTTACTATCACTGGGGCTGGAGAAGGAATGGAGGGACAGAAGAGGTAGAGGTAATCCAAATTTAGAAGTTTGAAGGAGTGCCTTGAAAGGCTGGCACTCAGTTCAGGCCTGTGAAGAGAGGGTGATGCCTGGCTGTAGCTGTTCTCCGGGGCTCAAAAAAGGGACTCCATGGTGTTGGGGCTCTGACTTCTGAGAGAGGGCAGGACTGGCTGCCTTAAGAGCTAAAAGTAGGGGCCAAATGAAGCTAGGACTTAGACCTCGGAGGGGAAAGGCTCTGCCTGGCTGCAGCTGGTACCCCTGAAGTGTGCAGTAAGGTTGGTTCTGCCTGCTGAATGGACGGTGGAGACTGAAAACAGCTGCCCTCTAATCCAACTGCTGCTGCTGGGATGATGCTAACAGTATGGAGCAAGTCTCTACTCCTTCCTCTTCTGCTTTGGACTCCTGATCTCCCTCATCGATGGACCCTAACAGGAAGCCAGTTGACTAAAGGAAAAATAGTTGCAGAGCCTCAGGATCATGGAATGCAGGGATGTGCTCAGTCGTGTCCAACTCTTTGAGACCCATGGACTATACAACCTACCAGGCTTCCCTGTCCATAGGATTGTCCCAGGCAAGAATACTGGTGGTGCAGGACTTACCTGATGGTCCAGTGGCTAGGACTCCATGCTCCCAATGAAAGGGGCCTGGGTTCGATCCCTGGTCAGGGAACTAGATCCCACATGCTGCAACTAAGACCTGGCACAGTCAAAAAACAAAACAAAACAAAACTCACCGGTGGTGAGTTGCCATTTCTTCCTCAAGGGGTTCTTCTCCATCCAGGCATTGAACCCACATCTCCTGTGTCTCCCGCATTAGCAGGCAGATTCTTTACCACTGAGCCACTTGGGAAGCCCCAGTATCATAGAGTTGAGTATGAAAAGGTGAGTGTGTGGGCATGATGGAGAACCACCAGCGACATGTGCTTATTATATTTCTCTATTGTGATTCTGAGACGCAAAATCACCAACTACGAAACCTGTAAACTTCAAACTTTAATGGACTACTACCTTATCCTCTTTTCTAAAAACTGCACATAACACTTTGATATGGAAGAAAAGGGAGAGGTGCACATTTAAAAAATATTGCCAAGAGAACTACATTTCTAATTTTAAAAAGACCTGGGAACATTGTTAAATATGCAAAATCCAATATAGCAGTCCCAAAGTGGCCTGACAGTCTCCATTTCTAAGACACATCTAGGTGACATGGTGATAACTGCATTTTGAAAGGTCTAACTTTTTCCCATCTTAATCCAGCCACGACCACGTCATTCTATTGCTTCCGTTCTTGCAAACGCCTCCCTTTTGGCTCAGGCCAATCTCCTAACTGGTGGCATTGGAGGTAGAGAAGCCACCTGCCAATTCAAAAGACGTAAGACACCGGGTTCTTTTGCTGGGTCGGAAAGATCCCCTGAAGGAGGGCACGGAAATAACCTCCAGCATTATTGCCTGAGGAATCCCATGGACAGAAGAGTCTGGCGGGCTGCAGTCTATAGGACCACACAGAGTCGGACCGACCGAAGCGATTTTGCACACGCACGCAACGCAGGCTCCTGCCCATGAAGGTGGGCAGGAAAGCGACGAAAGCAGGATTTGGCGCCTTAGGTCCACGGCGTGGCTTCCTATTGGGCAGGAATCACATCACTCAGATAGGCGTGGCTCCAAGTGTGACGTTAGTCTGCGGCGGATGGTCCGGGACGCGTCAGGAGGCGGGAGCGGAAGTAGGGAGGCAGATGGGCGGGGTGAGTGGCGGAAGGAGAGGGCTGGGGGAGGGTGTGCCTTTGGACCTTTTTCCGTTGCAGGGAACCGGAAGTTGTGGCCCGGCTGTGTCTACCTGGGGGCTACGGGCTGAGTTAGCTGCAGGAACCGCGACCATGGGCGGGAAGAACAAGCAGAGGACCAAGGGGAACCTGAGGGTGAGTGCAGGGTGACCCAGCCGACGCAGGAGTCCTCGCATCGCAGTGGCTGGCTCCGCCCCACGCACGGCAGGAGGCTGTGTGGAGCGCGACGGTGGGGAGGCATGTGTTTGCGTGTCGAGTGTGACCTCTCAGCTCTCTGTGCGTCCCGGCGGGCGGGGTGGGATATCTTTGAGCGGACTGGGGAGTCGTGCGGGAAATGATAATCCAAGCTAGAGCTCTCCCGCCGGACTGAAGATATGCTCCCCCCAGCTCCATTTTCAGTAAGAATTGGTTCAGTGTCAGCTTCTGCTGGAAGGTTACCTGACCAGGGTAGCGAGGTTAGCCTCGTGAACAAGGGAGTCGGGTGGGAGGCGTTAAGGTGAGCCTGGCGTGCACGAAGTCTCGGATCCTGTGGCTGCTTTGCTCAAAAATCTGCTGTGGCTACCCACATGCATTGGTGTAAAGGCCACAGTCATTACGGTGATATTCACGGGATGCGCTCTGCTCTGGCCCCTTTCCGTCTTCAGCTCCCTTCTCTTTCACTCCATCAGGCCACATTGATCTCTCCACCGAACCTTGACCTTGCCTGGCAGGCTCCCGACGTTCTTTTGTTAGGTGGCTTCAAATTTTGCCCGGGACATCTCAGTGAGGTCTCCCATGATCACCCTGTTTTAAATTGTAGCCTTCCACCCGCTGCCTGTTCTCTTTTCCTGCTTTATTTCATTGCTAATATTTACAGAAGCAGGTCCTGCCCATGAAGGTGGGCAGGAAAGCGACGAAAGCAGGATTTGGCGCCTTAGGTCCACGGCGTGGCTTCCTATTGGGCAGGAATCACATCACTCAGATAGGCGTGGCTCCAAGTGTGACGTTAGTCTGCGGCGGATGGTCCGGGACGCGTCAGGAGGCGGGAGCGGAAGTAGGGAGGCAGATGGGCGGGGTGAGTGGCGGAAGGAGAGGGCTGGGGGAGGGTGTGCCTTTGGACCTTTTTCCGTTGCAGGGAACCGGAAGTTGTGGCCCGGCTGTGTCTACCTGGGGGCTACGGGCTGAGTTAGCTGCAGGAACCGCGACCATGGGCGGGAAGAACAAGCAGAGGACCAAGGGGAACCTGAGGGTGAGTGCAGGGTGACCCAGCCGACGCAGGAGTCCTCGCATCGCAGTGGCTGGCTCCGCCCCACGCACGGCAGGAGGCTGTGTGGAGCGCGACGGTGGGGAGGCATGTGTTTGCGTGTCGAGTGTGACCTCTCAGCTCTCTGTGCGTCCCGGCGGGCGGGGTGGGATATCTTTGAGCGGACTGGGGAG
Organism: Tragulus kanchil; assembly: GCA_022376925.1. Classification (NCBI taxonomy): domain Eukaryota; kingdom Metazoa; phylum Chordata; class Mammalia; order Artiodactyla; family Tragulidae; genus Tragulus; species Tragulus kanchil. Next base: position 228,281,245 of record JAIOJX010000028.1, on the reverse strand, counting down.
TCGTGCGGGAAATGATAATCCAAGCTAGAGCTCTCCCGCCGGACTGAAGATATGCTCCCCCCAGCTCCATTTTCAGTAAGAATTGGTTCAGTGTCAGCTTCTGCTGGAAGGTTACCTGACCAGGGTAGCGAGGTTAGCCTCGTGAACAAGGGAGTCGGGTGGGAGGCGTTAAGGTGAGCCTGGCGTGCACGAAGTCTCGGATCCTGTGGCTGCTTTGCTCAAAAATCTGCTGTGGCTACCCACATGCATTGGTGTAAAGGCCACAGTCATTACGGTGATATTCACGGGATGCGCTCTGCTCTGGCCCCTTTCCGTCTTCAGCTCCCTTCTCTTTCACTCCATCAGGCCACATTGATCTCTCCACCGAACCTTGACCTTGCCTGGCAGGCTCCCGACGTTCTTTTGTTAGGTGGCTTCAAATTTTGCCCGGGACATCTCAGTGAGGTCTCCCATGATCACCCTGTTTTAAATTGTAGCCTTCCACCCGCTGCCTGTTCTCTTTTCCTGCTTTATTTCATTGCATATATGACTTCTAACATACTATTGGATGGTCTTGCTTTATTTACTGTCTTGTTTCATTAGATTATTAGCGTAGGAGGTAAGTATTATAAAGGCAGATGTTTGTATCTGCTGCTGTTATCTTTGGAGCCTAGGACAAGGATTAGCATATAATGCAAGTTCACTAAGTGCTTATTTAAAACCCCCAAATGGACTAAACATACAAGACTGGGGATGTTCATATTGGTTATTTTCTATAGTGCTTTTAATGGTGGTTTAGGTTTATTATGACAAAGTCTAATTTTATGAAGACTGATCGAGTTCAAGTGATTTCAGTACGTTTCCTTAGATAATCTGTTGGTCTTCTGTGGAGGTTAATAGTATCAACGACAGTAACAGTAATTTGCCTTGTGTCAGTACTCTTCAATGCTTTGCGTCCTCATTTAATTTTTTTTTAATGTAAAATTTTTTCTCAATGTTTAGATTTAAAGTATTCCAAGTATAAGGAAAAGGTACAAGAATATTAGAGCAACAATTTGTAAATTCTTTACCTAGAATTACCAACTGGTAGGGCTTCCCAGGTGGAACTAGGAGTAAACAGTCCACCTGCCAACGCAGGAGACGTAAGCAATGCACGTTTGATCTCTAGGTTGGGATGATCCCCTGGAGGAGAAAATGGCAACCCACTCCAGTATTCTTGCCTGGAGAATCCCATGAAGAGAGTAACCTGGCAGACTGAAGCCCATAGGGTCGCAAAGAGTCAGACAAAACTGAAGCGAATTAACACATACACACACCAGTTGATAATCTGGTCCCATTTGCTTTCTTTTTCTAAATATGTTTTGCTGAACTACATGACAGTTAGGTGCAGAAATCATGACCCTTAATTCCTAAATAGTTCGGCATGTATATTCTTTTTTTTTTTTTTTGGCTGCACCAGGTCTTAGTTTTGGTATGTGGGATCTAGTTCCCTGACCAGGGATCGAACCAAGGTCCCGTGCATTGGGTGTGTGGTCTCTTACCCACTAGACCACCAGGGAAGTCCCCGGCATGTATATTCTTAAAAAAGGAACATTCTTCATAACCATGAGAAATTATAACAGGCAAAAATTTAACTTCAGTATGATACTATTATCTGATAATGTACAATATTGTATTCAGATTTCTATAGTTATCTCAGTATTGTTCTCAATAAGTTTTATTTTAGACACAGCACTTTAAAAGCATTCGAGATCCATTGAAAGATCATTCATTCCATTTAGTTTTCATTTAGATCTAAGCAGTTTCCTAGTGCATTTTTTAAAACCCCAAATGGACTAAACATACAAGACTGGGGATGTTCATATTGGTTTTTTATGTTTTTGGTTTTGGTTTATTATGACAAAGTCTAATTTTATGAAGACTGATCGAGTTCAAGTGATTTCAGTACGTTTCCTTAGATAATCTGTTGGTCTTCTGTGGAGGTTAATAGTATCAACGACAGTAACAGTAATTTGCCTTGTGTCAGTACTCTTCAATGCTTTGCGTCCTCATTTAATTTTTTTTTAATGTAAAATTTTTTCTCAATGTTTAGATTTAAAGTATTCCAAGTATAAGGAAAAGGTACAAGAATATTAGAGCAACAATTTGTAAATTCTTTACCTAGAATTACCAACTGGTAGGGCTTCCCAGGTGGAACTAGGAGTAAACAGTCCACCTGCCAACGCAGGAGACGTAAGCAATGCACGTTTGATCTCTAGGTTGGGATGATCCCCTGGAGGAGAAAATGGCAACCCACTCCAGTATTCTTGCCTGGAGAATCCCATGAAGAGAGTAACCTGGCAGACTGAAGCCCATAGGGTCGCAAAGAGTCAGACAAAACTGAAGCGAATTAACACATACACACACCAGTTGATAATCTGGTCCCATTTGCTTTCTTTTTCTAAATATGTTTTGCTGAACTACATGACAGTTAGGTGCAGAAATCATGACCCTTAATTCCTAAATAGTTCGGCATGTATATTCTTTTTTTTTTTTTTTGGCTGCACCCGGTCTTAGTTTTGGTTTGTTGGATCTAGTTCCCTGGCCAGGGATCGAACCAAGGTCCCGTGCATTGGGTGTGTGGTCTCTTACCCACTAGACCACCAGGGAAGTCCCCGGCATGTATATTCTTAAAAAAGGAACATTCTTCATAACCATGAGAAATTATAACAGGCAAAAATTTAACTTCAGTATGATACTATTATCTGATAATGTACAATATTGTATTCAGATTTCTATAGTTATCTCAGTATTGTTCTCAATAAGTTTTATTTTAGACACAGCACTTTAAAAGCATTCGAGATCCATTGAAAGATCATTCATTCCATTTAGTTTTCATTTAGATCTAAGCAGTTTCCTAGTGCATTTTTTTGGGAGGAGTGTTCTTTTATAACATGGATAATTTGGGAAGAATGTAGGCAACTGATTTGCTTGACTTAGATTTGTCTAATTGTTCCTTAAAATTAGATTCAGGTTAAACAATTTTTAAGAGAAATGCTTCATAAATAATGTGTCTTTCTTAATGCCTGTCTTCTTAAGGTAGACACGTGGTGCCTGTTTGTCCCATTATTGATGGTCTGTGTTTAGTCACTTGATGAAGCTGATGTCCAGTATATAGGTGTCTCTTTCCACTGTCTCTTAACAAATAATCTGTGGAGTGGTAGTTTGAGATTGGGACTAACCTGTTCTCTCACAGACTTTCACTTAACGGTTTTAAGCATCCTTTGATGATTCTTGTTGGAATCAATTATTATTATGGCAGTTTGAAAACTTATGTGTCATCTTGACTTTACCCTCAATAATTTAGTTACTGTTATTTTATCTTAAAAATGATAACTTCTGAGGCTTTAAGGATTAACTTGCCTAAATTCATGTATTCAGGAAGTTACGGAGTTTGGATTTGAACTTCAGAGTGTCAGTCATTCATTCATTCCACAGAAGACTTCGAAAACTAAATGCCATGTATTCAAAGATGATAGAGAATTTTTCCATTATTGAACTATTAGTTTGATGATAGATAAGTAAGCAAATAATTGTAATATATTAAAGAATTATGATACGAGAATAAGTAGAAACAAAGTGGGGGAACAGAGAAGAATAATGATTGACCCGAGAGAGGCACACGTTGAAAACATGAATGTGTTTCCAAGGATAAGTTGGAGTTCGTCAGGGAAAGAAGAGAAGAGCAAACTGTGGATAAGTAGTAAGAACCTACTATATATAGCACAGGGAACTCAATACTCTGTAGTGGAGTATATGGGGAAATAATTTTTTACAAAAGTGGACCTATGTGTATATATATATATATATATAACTGATTCACTTTGCTGTACACGTGAAACTAAGAAAACATTGTAAATCAACAATAGTCCACATATATGTATATTTTTCTTTAAAAGTCTGCTGTTAAGATAAAAATATCAAATTGTGAAAAAATATGACATATTCGGGGAACTTCATATTGAATTTGGAATGGAATGTACATGGTGGGAACAGAATTAAGAAAAGGGAGGAGGGAAGTGGGACAGGCCAGAAAAGAGTGGCAGGAGAATGACTGGAGAGGTTGAGGCCGGATGGTGAAAATCTTGAAAGTCTTCCTGAAGTTGGTCTTTCAGCTGTAACCTCAAGGTCGCTACGTCAAATGCCTCTAGAAGCTGGGCACAAAAAAATGAAGTAGGTGTGGTATGAAAATTAACTGCCAGAAAGAGCATCCAAGTTCTTTATTTTATTTTTTAAATTTTATTTATTTGTTGGCTATTCTGGGTTTTCACTGCCACTGCAGGCTCTTCTCTAGTTGCAGGGAGTAGGGGCTACTCTGTAGTTGAGCTGAGCAGGTTTCTTGTTGCCGTGACCTCTTTCGTGTGGCTTTGGCTCTAGGGCACTTGGGCTCCATAGTTGTGGTTCACAGGTTTAGTTGCTGCTCAACATGTGGGATCTTCCCAGATAAGAGATCGAACCCGTGTCTCCTGCATTGGCAAGGGAATTCTTCATCACTGAGCTACCAAGAAGCCCCAAGTTTCTTTATTTTTGAACTGTGGGTATAAGCATCTCATACACAATGGAGAAAGTAACCAGAAACAGTAACTATATTTTAAATTCAAAGTAGACATTGAAAAAGATATCATCAGTAAAATAGTTTGTTGCTTTTGAAACTAGAAATCTGATACCTTTTCTCCTGCATCGCCAGCTCTGATCTTAGGGTCGCTTCAGCCTTGACTCCTTTAGCTTTTTATACTATTTCATCATTCTGTTTCACAGTAAAACTGTTTACTCATAAGATTATAGAGAAAATTCCAGTGTCTTAATATCGTCATAGTTGGTTTTCAGAATTCACTAACTTTCTATGCAGCTATTTTTTAAAATTAATTAATTTAATTTTTGTCTGTGCTGGGTCTTAGTTGCTGCATACAGCCTTTCTCTAGTTGTGGTGGGTAGACTTCTCATTGCAGTGCTCAGTAGTTGTGGCGCATGGGCTTAGTTGCTCTGCGGCAAGTGGGATCTTCCTCGACCAAGGCTTGAAACCTTGTCCCCTGGGCTGGCAGCCGGATTCTTAAGTCCTCCTTTGTATTCCTGTATCAGTACTGAGAAAGGTGAACTGAATAATGTTATTTAGTCCGTCAGTTTTCTTTCACACAGTTTTGCTCGGTATGAGGAAACTAATCACACATTTCCATTTTCATACATTGTTATGGAGGAATAAGAAGCAGATGAGTTTAGACAGGCTGTGACATCATCCTGGACATTGAACTGAGGCATTTTTGTATTAGATGACAGTGAACACATTACTTTCTTTCAACAGTTCCGATATTTTCTGTGTCTATCACAATCTGTATATTTAACTTTTAGCTAGAAGCTACCATATTATGTATCAGTCAGACATATCACTGCCTATGTTTCAAAAACAAAAGACTGTATCTTATATCCTGACCACTGTATTGATATTTATGTCCACACTAATGTAATTTGAAACCATTTTGACCCACAGAGATTAGGCTAGGCTTTGGTATGTGGAAATGAGTTTGTCTGCCCACAAGGAACGTCAGGTCTAGAAGTTGCTAGTATTAGATTTGTCTTGTGATAGTTGCTTAATAATATGTTGAATGAGTGAATAAATTTTGATAAACCTTTAGAACTGTGGGTATAAGCATCTCATACACAATGGAGAAAGTAACCAGAAACAGTAACTATATTTTAAATTCAAAGTAGACATTGAAAAAGATATCATCAGTAAAATAGTTTGTTGCTTTTGAAACTAGAAATCTGATACCTTTTCTCCTGCATCGCCAGCTCTGATCTTAGGGTCGCTTCAGCCTTGACTCCTTTAGCTTTTTATACTATTTCATCATTCTGTTTCACAGTAAAACTGTTTACTCATAAGATTATAGAGAAAATTCCAGTGTCTTAATATCGTCATAGTTGGTTTTCAGAATTCACTAACTTTCTATGCAGCTATTTTTTAAAATTAATTAATTTAATTTTTGTCTGTGCTGGGTCTTAGTTGCTGCATACAGCCTTTCTCTAGTTGTGGTGGGTAGACTTCTCATTGCAGTGCTCAGTAGTTGTGGCGCATGGGCTTAGTTGCTCTGCGGCAAGTGGGATCTTCCTCGACCAAGGCTTGAAACCTTGTCCCCTGGGCTGGCAGCCGGATTCTTAAGTCCTCCTTTGTATTCCTGTATCAGTACTGAGAAAGGTGAACTGAATAATGTTATTTAGTCCGTCAGTTTTCTTTCACACAGTTTTGCTCGGTATGAGGAAACTAATCACACATTTCCATTTTCATACATTGTTATGGAGGAATAAGAAGCAGATGAGTTTAGACAGGCTGTGACATCATCCTGGACATTGAACTGAGGCATTTTTGTATTAGATGACAGTGAACACATTACTTTCTTTCAACAGTTCCGATATTTTCTGTGTCTATCACAATCTGTATATTTAACTTTTAGCTAGAAGCTACCATATTATGTATCAGTCAGACATATCACTGCCTATGTTTCAAAAACAAAAGACTGTATCTTATATCCTGACCACTGTATTGATATTTATGTCCACACTAATGTAATTTGAAACCATTTTGACCCACAGAGATTAGGCTAGGCTTTGGTATGTGGAAATGAGTTTGTCTGCCCACAAGGAACGTCAGGTCTAGAAGTTGCTAGTATTAGATTTGTCTTGTGATAGTTGCTTAATAATATGTTGAATGAGTGAATAAATGAAAAGATATAATCCATTTATGAGTTAATTTTGCATCACTACACAGTACACATTTGTGTGTATGTGTACTATTTATACAAAAGTTGGAAATAAAAAAATTCACAATACAGTCCTTACTCTTACCATGTATGATGCATTTTGATGTTTAAAATTTTGTTCTATTTCTTTAAAATGACTTGCGGCCTATTATGTTGATATCATGAGCCTTTAGTGGTTTGTAGTCATAACTTAAAAACATTATTCTGATGTTAAAGAAACCAGGAAATAGCTCCTGGGATCATTATTGTTAAGTACTTCATGCCAGGAATATTCGTCTTTGGGGAACATTGCGGTAGGGGCATACCTATGAGGAGAAGGTCTTCAAGAAGAGTTTGCGTCCTTGTGGGAGTTGTCAAGGATTTTCTAAAGAACTCAGAAGGTAAATTCAGAGCTCTGACTTTTCTTCTTCCTACTCTCTTACCAGCCTTCAAACAGTGGCCGGGCTGCAGAACTCCTTGCCAAGGAACAGGGAACCGTGCCTGGATTTATTGGTTTTGGAACCTTTCAGAGTGACCTAGGCTATGTTCCTGCTATCCAAGGAGCTGAAGAAATTGACAGTCTTGTGGATTCTGATTTCCGAATGGTGCTGCGGAAACTTTCTAAGAAAGATGTCACAACAAAACTAAAAGCAAGTTTTATTGTTTTCATTAAAATGATCAAGAAAATCTTTTTGTTAAAATGTCATTGGCTTTTTTTTTTTTTTCCTGACCAAGTTGCACAGCATGCAGGATCTTAGTTCTCCAACCAGAGATGGAACCTGGGCCCCGTGCATTGGAAGCATGGAGTCCTGACCTCTGAACCATTAGCATATGTTATATGAAAAAAAAAAAGAATCATTTACCACTAATAAGTACTTTTGCAATTGTACTTTTATTCTGACACAGACTTTATACTTGTCTTTTGGATTATAAATTAGTTCATTGTTCTGTCCCTTTTAGAATCACTTTGGAATACTGGCTTTACATTTTCTCCTATTAGGTAATGTAAGTTTGACCCTGTAATTGTAAAAAAAATTTTTTTTTTTTGCATACGTTTTGTGTTATTCTTAAAAAACAACTGAAAAGTTTCTCCCATAGTAACCTGTGGAGGAACTCTACAGATTAGTCCATCCTATATGGTACAAACAGAAACAATGTATTCTCATGTTATGTAAAATAGACTAAGCTTCTAACACAGCATTAGTATAATCCATAATCAATATTATGGCTGTTGATTCTTAACGATTTTAATCATTTAATTTTAGGCTATGCAGGAATTTGGAACCATGTGTACAGAGAGAGACACAGAAATTGTAAAAGGAGTTCTTCCATACTGGCCAAGAATTTTCTGCAAAATTTCACTTGTAAGTATTCAGACTTTACTAGTTTATGGTTCTTTGGGGAACATTGCGGTAGGGGCATACCTATGAGGAGAAGGTCTTCAAGAAGAGTTTGCGTCCTTGTGGGAGTTGTCAAGGATTTTCTAAAGAACTCAGAAGGTAAATTCAGAGCTCTGACTTTTCTTCTTCCTACTCTCTTACCAGCCTTCAAACAGGGGCCCGGGCTGCAGAACTCCTTGCCAAGGAACAGGGAACCGTGCCTGGATTTATTGGTTTTGGAACCTTTCAGAGTGACCTAGGCTATGTTCCTGCTATCCAAGGAGCTGAAGAAATTGACAGTCTTGTGGATTCTGATTTCCGAATGGTGCTGCGGAAACTTTCTAAGAAAGATGTCACAACAAAACTAAAAGCAAGTTTTATTGTTTTCATTAAAATGATCAAGAAAATCTTTTTGTTAAAATGTCATTGGCTTTTTTTTTTTTTTCCTGACCAAGTTGCACAGCATGCAGGATCTTAGTTCTCCAACCAGAGATGGAACCTGGGCCCCGTGCATTGGAAGCATGGAGTCCTGACCTCTGAACCATTAGCATATGTTATATGAAAAAAAAAAAGAATCATTTACCACTAATAAGTACTTTTGCAATTGTACTTTTATTCTGACACAGACTTTATACTTGTCTTTTGGATTATAAATTAGTTCATTGTTCTGTCCCTTTTAGAATCACTTTGGAATACTGGCTTTACATTTTCTCCTATTAGGTAATGTAAGTTTGACCCTGTAATTGTAAAAAAAATTTTTTTTTTTTGCATACGTTTGTGTTATTCTTAAAAACAACTGAAAAGTTTCTCCCATAGTAACCTGTGGAGGAACTCTACAGATTAGTCCATCCTATATGGTACAAACAGAAACAATGTATTCTCATGTTATGTAAAATAGACTAAGCTTCTAACACAGCATTAGTATAATCCATAATCAATATTATGGCTGTTGATTCTTAACGATTTTAATCATTTAATTTTAGGCTATGCAGGAATTTGGAACCATGTGTACAGAGAGAGACACAGAAATTGTAAAAGGAGTTCTTCCATACTGGCCAAGAATTTTCTGCAAAATTTCACTTGTAAGTATTCAGACTTTACTAGTTTATTTCCGTTGTGTTGATGTTTTATGTTATTGAGTGAAGTTATGAGGATTATCAAATTTATATGATTCACTTTTGGTGAGGGTTATTGATTGTTATGTAGTTTAGATCATGTAGGTTGTATAAAGAAGTGTGTGTTTTAGGTCTTATATAAAATTACCTAGATACTTCGACATCATAGTAAATTTTGACAGGGCTTCCGTGGTGGCTCAGGAGTGAAGAATCTGCCTGCCAGTGAAGGAGACTTGGGCTTGATCCCTGGGTGTGGAAAACCCCCTGGAGAAAGAAATGGCCACCCGCTCCAGTATTCATGCTTTGGATATCCCAGGGACAGAGGAGCCTGGTGGGCTACAGTCCATGGGGTTGCAGAAGAGTTGGAGGTGACTTAGAGACCAAGTAAAAATAATAGCAACAAATTTTGACAGTGTAATTTCTTTGCATACTTGCTATAGAAGAATGAGAATGAATTGCTTAATTTTTGCAGGCTTCACCTTGACTCTGCCTTTTCTTTTTGGCCACTTCTATTGATCTTTCATTCATCTATCTTTGTTCTTTGGCCTATGTGGTCCTCCCATTGCAGTGGCCTCTCTTACGGCAGAGCACCAGCTCTGGGCGCATGCGCTCCAGAGCTCCGGCTCGGTGATTGGGCACATGGGTCCAGCCACTCCGCGGCACGTGGGATCTTCCCAGGCCAGAGATCGAACTGGCGTCCCTTGCACTGCAAGGCGGTGTCCTTACCCACTGGACCACCAGGGAAGCCCTGCCTTTTCTTTTTTAGGAAGTGACTGCTTTAAATTCTGATTTTGTTATTAATTATTTTGGGCTGTACTGGATCTTCATGGCTCCATGGGGTTTTTTCTGCTTGTGGCGAGTACTATTTAGTTGCTGTGTGAGGGCCTATTGTGGTGGCTTCTGTTGTTGCGGATCACAGGCTCTAGGCACGCAGGCTTCAGTGGTTGCGTCTCCCAGGCTCTAGAGCTCAGGCTCAGTAGTTGTGGCCACAGGCTTGACTGTTGCATGACACGTGGGATCTTCCTGCACCAGGGATCAAACCAGTGTCTCCTGTATTGACAGGCGGATTCTCTGCCACTGAGTCAAGGGCAGCCCTTGACACTTATCTTGAGTATAATTCATTTTATCTCATTGGGAAAAAGGAAGAATGAATCAATATTTGTACATGATTATTGATTTTCCCTTAGCTCTGCCTATTGGTGAGTTCTTCATAACATGCCCAGAAATGTCTGTATTTGTTTTTAATGGGTTAGAGCTGTTTTAAACCTTACTGTGTTTTCAATAGGATCACGACCGCCGGGTTCGAGAAGCCACGCAACAAGCTTTTGAAAAACTTATCCTTAAAGTAAAGAAACACTTGGCTCCTTATTTAAAAAGTTTAATGGGCTATTGGCTGATGGCTCAGTGTGATACTTACACACCAGCTGCCTCTGCAGCAAAAGATGCCTTTGAAGCAGCTTTCCCTCCAAGCAAGCAGCCTGAAGCCATAGCATTTTGTAAGGATGAAATCATAAGTGTAAGTCCTGGGATCCATTCTGTACTTAATTTGTGAAGCATTTAAGTGATATGAGGCATACTACAAAGGCAGCTTTTACTTAGCGTTGTGAAGAAGTGAGAAGTGAAATATTGTCAATGGAAGATTGCCTTTTTTTAAATGATGTGTAACAAAATTGACCGTTTTGGTTCTTTAAACATAATTAACTTTTGGATCAGATCTTTCTAAATTATTTATGTTTTTCACTCTTTAGTTTAATATCCTAACTTATCATATTTAAAAAATGTAGGTATGTACTTTGTAATATATATAGTCTAAAAAAAATCTAAAAACTAAATCTAAACTTTTTTTCTCCCATATTTTCAAATCAATACATGTATACAGATCTGTTTCCTCCTGATATTTCTTTGTATAGATAGACAGTTTGTTTAGCTTCCTTAATTTTACTATGAATTTGGGGATTTTCCCCAGTTTTTTATAGTAACAAACACTGCTTTAGTGACCATTTTTGAATAGAGCTCTTTATATCTTATAGGGATAAGAGTTGCCAGAACTTCTAGTAATTATATTCACAAATTGGGTCAAAGGATAAGAACATTTAAAATTTTCATAGATATGGATAAATTGTCCTTCAGAAGGCCATACTCCCATGAACAGATACCAGACTGATAATTGGCCATATTTTTGTGGCTTTCAGTTTGTGTGTAATACTATCCTTTTCCATTTTTTTTCCTCATTTGCCATTCCTAATGTATGGACTGGTAAAAACTAGATTCCAAACTTGTTAGTATTATAGCAAGAAGTAAAAGTAGGTGAATTATCAGTCCATTGAGGAAAAATGAGGATTTAAAAAAAAAAATGCTTACGTCCATTCCCCTATTGAGTACTCTTATATTTCCACAGCACCCTGTATATAATCCTACTTAATCATTCTCCCTCTCCTTCCCTCCTTTCCTTCCTTCCTCCTTTAAATTAATCAGTGCTTCAGTGGTTCCCATTATGCTTACAAATTCAGATTTCCTATCTTGGCCTATAGGATTCTGCATGATCTGGTTCCCCCTTAACATATCAGGTCTCTTCACCCAGCATTTCTCCACAGTGGACACATATGCATTCTAGTTCCTCATTTAAAGTCTTGGTTCTTCCACTCTTTATTTTACTGGAGTACCAAAGTTGTGGTTTTGGGTGTTTTTTTTGATTTTTTTAGGATGAAGGTTTGTAGCTTTAATCATATTCTCGAAGGGAGTTCTCTAACCCAAGTATAAATTAGGAATCATTGATTTATTTTAAATATCAAGTATAAATGTTATGAGAATGAAGTATCAGTTTGAACACTTAAGAGTTTTAGAAAATGGATTTTGAGAAAACTAATTTGGCTGTTCATAGTTTTTTGCTTTTTGTTCTTGGTTCTGTTATGATTGGGTAACTAATCATTGAATATGTGGATTTTCCCCAGTTTTTTATAGTAACAAACACTGCTTTAGTGACCATTTTTGAATAGAGCTCTTTATATCTTATAGGGATAAGAGTTGCCAGAACTTCTAGTAATTATATTCACAAATTGGGTCAAAGGATAAGAACATTTAAAATTTTCATAGATATGGATAAATTGTCCTTCAGAAGGCCATACTCCCATGAACAGATACCAGACTGATAATTGGCCATATTTTTGTGGCTTTCAGTTTGTGTGTAATACTATCCTTTTCCATTTTTTTTCCTCATTTGCCATTCCTAATGTATGGACTGGTAAAAACTAGATTCCAAACTTGTTAGTATTATAGCAAGAAGTAAAAGTAGGTGAATTATCAGTCCATTGAGGAAAAATGAGGATTTAAAAAAAAAAATGCTTACGTCCATTCCCCTATTGAGTACTCTTATATTTCCACAGCACCCTGTATATAATCCTACTTAATCATTCTCCCTCTCCTTCCCTCCTTTCCTTCCTTCCTCCTTTAAATTAATCAGTGCTTCAGTGGTTCCCATTATGCTTACAAATTCAGATTTCCTATCTTGGCCTATAGGATTCTGCATGATCTGGTTCCCCCTTAACATATCAGGTCTCTTCACCCAGCATTTCTCCACAGTGGACACATATGCATTCTAGTTCCTCATTTAAAGTCTTGGTTCTTCCACTCTTTATTTTACTGGAGTACCAAAGTTGTGGTTTTGGGTGTTTTTTTTGATTTTTTTTTTAGGATGAAGGTTTGTAGCTTTAATCATATTCTCGAAGGGAGTTCTCTAACCCAAGTATAAATTAGGAATCATTGATTTATTTTAAATATCAAGTATAAATGTTATGAGAATGAAGTATCAGTTTGAACACTTAAGAGTTTTAGAAAATGGATTTTGAGAAAACTAATTTGGCTGTTCATAGTTTTTTTTGCTTTTTGTTCTTGGTTCTGTTATGATTGGGTAACTAATCATTGAATATGTGGATTAATTCCTCCATTGTTTTACCTTAAGTTTCTACATGACCGTTACGCAGATATTGAACTCAGATATTTTTGAGGTCAAAATCAGTTTATTAGAGAGGAATAAGACGAATGAGCTTTAAAATGTCATAGTGTGTGTTAGAGATCCTGTGCCCTGGGTCACACCAGTGGGCTCTAGTCCCACTATGCCATTAGTTGGGGTGTTTGACCACGGGCAAGTTTCTGTGCCTCCTTTGCCATTAAAGTGGGAATTAACTTGTACTTCACTGAGTTGTTGTGAGGGTTCATTGAGTTAATGCATAGAATACATGGTAGGTGGGAAGGCTCAGTAAATGCCGGCTATTATTATTGCTGATAAAATTGATTCTGGAGCAGTGGACCTGCTAGTACTGTACCCTAGAAATAAGCAAGCTTACTGTGCATTTCAGATGGAACCTTGGCTCTTCCTCCATGATGAAGCAGGACACAGTGTGTTCTTCTCCATGAGGAGGGAGATGTTCAAAAGACAGGGACGAGGGAAACAGAGCCTAATTCTCTCCCAGATTTACTAATCAGGTCTCATTTCACTTCACCGCTGTGTGCAGGAGGAAGGAAAAGCAAGAGAGGCTTATTTAGGGAGAGGTTTCTCTTGGCAGAAACTAGAGATGTTTAGAAATACCATAACCTTTTTCACCCTAACAGCCGCCAACCTTGGGAATTTACAGGGGAAAAAAATTGGTATAATTCAGACTGTTTAGTTTTGCTACTTTTATGAGGAAGAGGATGAAAAACTTAGGTAAGATGTGATTTATGTTCTGTCTCTTCACCATCAACAGTTCAGTAAAACCTCAATCCCCCTCTGTAGGTGCTGCAGGATCATCTTATCAAAGAAACACCTGATACACTCAGTGACCCACAGTAAGTTGTCTTGTGTGTGTACATGACTCAGGTTATAGGTAATAAGAGGGTAATTTCAATGTGACATTGAAAAAAAGGGGGACTTTGAAAAGAAAAAGGATTTGGAATGTAGAGATGGAAATGCTTACTGCAGTGCTCTTTGACAGGTGCTGTGTTAAGTGCATTTACCTGCAAGTTGTCCTGTTTAACTTGAATTTTCATCTACGAGCTCATTTGTTTGGTTCTTTTACAAAGAGATGTTTTTTGTTGTTGTTGTTTTTATTTATTTTACTTTTACAGAGTTTTGTTGTTTACAGCTATACATCAATCTAAGTAAGTCATAGGTATACCCTTGACCCCTCCCACCTGAACCCCTCTTTCAGTCCCTCCTCATCCCACCCCTCCAGGTTGTTGCATAGCCCCCGTATAAGTTCCCAGTCTTACAGCATATCTACAATGGTTGTCCCTTTTATATATGGTAGTGTAGGTTTCCGTGTTACTTTTTTCAAACTTCTCATTCATTCCTCCCACCCCTCAAGGACCATGAGTCTATTCTCTGTGTATGTTACTCTATTGCTGCTCTTCATATGCATTTATCAGTACCCTCTTTCTAGATTCCATATGTATGTGTTACTATATTTCTCCTCTGTTTGACTTACTTCACTGTGTATAATAGGTTCTAGATTCATCCACCTCATTAGGACTGAATCAAATGAATTTCTTTCTATGACTGAGAAATATTCCATTGTATGTATGTACCATAGCTTCTTTATCTGTTCATTTGTTGATGAGCATCTAGGTTGTTTCCATGTTTCAGCTATTGTAAAAAGTGTTGCAGTGAACACTGGGGTAACCAAAGAGATGTTTTTTAGATTTTTTTTTCCACATTTACCTTATGACAGTCATAGCAGGAAGCATTTTAAGGTCTGGATGAAAATAGTTGAAAAACTATGAATAGTTCTATTGGAGGAATTGTGAGATGTGCCATTTGCTTTTTATTCTTGTGTTCTAATCAGACTATCAAGAGTCTGTAGGGGAAGCAGTCTTAGACACAGTATCATTTATTCTCTAGAATCGTCCAGTTAACTGCTACTGAGAGCAGTTGTGTACATACACACTTACATCAAGCCAGTCCTTTTCCTCTGCTTTCACCGGTTATTAGTCAAAAAATAAGCGATTAAAATTCTGTGTATACTTGTATTTTGTAGCGGATTGGTGAATGGAGGAGTACAGAGATAAATTTGAAGCTGCTTACCTCTGTCGATACTCACTGATAAAACATTTAAAATAGAAGTGCTGCGTAAGTATTTTCCTTAGTCTCAATCCTTACATTATTTCTTTTCTTTTTATATCCAGAACGGTTCCAGAGGAAGAGAGAGAAGCTAAATTCTATCGAGTTGTGACTTGTTCCTTATTGGCATTAAAGAAATTGCTTTGCCTCTTACCCGATAATGAGCTTGACTCTCTGGAGGAGAAACTTAAGTCTCTTTTATCACAGAATAAATTTTGGAAGTATGGAAAACACAGTATACCTCAGGTATCCTAAACTTTTTTGTTTTAGGACAATTCTCAGATTCCTTTTTTTTCCTCTGATCTTATTAGTTTTTATTTATGCTTAACGTTGTTTATGTTTAAAGCTCTGCAAACACATTTTTGTGGTGGGAATGAATCGCGTTTCTTACTAGAATGTTACTGTATTTTCATTTTTTTTACTTAGTTATTTGGATCTCAGATTCAGAGTTGAATCATCATCTTCCTCTGTTGATGGCACCTTAAAGCTGTTGGGTGTGCAGGGCTCTTTCATTTAATGTATTTGTTTTTTCCCTTTTGTCTTTCTCCATTCTCCACCCCCACCACCTGACCGTTCTAAATGTGATTAATCTATGTGCTTCTGCTTGTGTGGTCATACATTCTTATATGTGTATATCTGGTCATTGGCTTCTCACTGATGGGTAATACTCAGAAGTTTGCGTTCATTCCATTTTATATCTGTTCGTTTCCCCAGTGACAGACACCCTGATTGCCTTGAAGTTCCTGCTGTCACAAATAAATTAGCAGTTAGCATCTTCATTCATGTGTCCCTTGATCTGTGAGAATTTCCCTTGCTGAAATCCTCTTAATTTCTGAATTACTGAGTCAAAGAAGTGTATGCATACTTAATTTCATAAGCACTTGAAATGTTTGTGTTTCCTCTGTAAACTGCTTGTTTGTATCTTTCTCCCCCTTTTTTCTGTTAGAATTCTCTTACTCTGAGGGAGTTCCTGGTATATATTTTAAATATTAGTCCTTTTGTCACTTTCAGGCATTGTAAATAATCTCCCATTCTGTCACCATTCATGTGTCCTCTTTCATAAAAGAAAAGTCTTAATTTCAATGTAATCAAAATCACTGACTTTGCCTTATGAAGTCATTTCTCACTTTTTTAAAGCTTTTTAAAAAGTTTATTTATTTTGGACTGCGCTGGGTCTTTGTTGCTCCGTGGACTTTTTTCTAGCTGTGGAGAGCAGGGCCTACACTTGGTTTGGGTGCTTGGGCTTCTCATTGCGGTAGCTTCTCTTTGTTGTAGAGCACAGGCTCTAGAGTGCATGGGCTTCAGTAGCTGTGGCCCCCAGGCTCCAGAGCACAGGCTCAGTAGTTGTGGTGCATGGGCTTTTAGTTGCTACTTGGCATGTGGGATTTTCTTGAATCAGGATAGAACCCGTGTCTCCTGCATTGGCAGGTGTATTCTTTACCATTGACCCACCAAGGAAATCCACCTTTCTCACTTTCAAGCCATAAAAATGTTCTTATGTATGTAATAGTTATATCTTTTCTAACAGTTACATCTTTCTGAAATAATTTTACTTTTCATGTGAAGTTTTAAATCCATAATAACCCACTTTAAAAAAAATTTCTTTATTTGGCTGAGCCAGGTCCCAGTTGCAGCGTGAGAACTCTTAGTTGTGGCATCTGGGATCTAGCTCCCCAACCAGGGATCGAACCCAGGGTCCATGCACTGGGAGCGCAGGGTCTTAGCCACTGGGCCTCCAGGGAAGGCCCCTAAGCCACCTTCCTAAACGATGTTACGTGGAGATCTAGTTACATTTCTTTTTATGTATAATGAGCCTCTTTCCTTAACATCACTTAAACTGTTGATTCACTTCTTATTGATTTGTGGTCCTGCCATTATAGTATATTAAGTTTCACTGTATTCAAGAGTTTTTCTCAAAGCTACCTTCTGATCCGTTGGTCTTTGTTTCTTATTATGTCTGTACCACTGGTAATATGACATTGTGCTGTATCCTAGTAATTGCTCCGGTGAGTCACTCTTGTTCTCATCTTCAAGACTGAAGATGAGAACAACCAACCAAGAGGTTGGTTTAGAGCTTTATTCTTCCATATAATTAAGGAGATTTATTGAATTTCTCAAAAAAAAAAAAAATTTGGGTCACTTTCAGGCATTGTAAATAATCTCCCATTCTGTCACCATTCTTTTTAAAAGAAAAGTCTTAATTTCAATGTAATCAAAATCACTGACTTTGCCTTATGAAGTCATTTCTCACTTTTTTAAAGCTTTTTAAAAAGTTTATTTATTTTGGACTGCGCTGGGTCTTTGTTGCTCCGTGGACTTTTTTCTAGCTGTGGAGAGCAGGGCCTACACTTGGTTTGGGTGCTTGGGCTTCTCATTGCGGTAGCTTCTCTTTGTTGTAGAGCACAGGCTCTAGAGTGCATGGGCTTCAGTAGCTGTGGCCCCCAGGCTCCAGAGCACAGGCTCAGTAGTTGTGGTGCATGGGCTTTTAGTTGCTACTTGGCATGTGGGATTTTCTTGAATCAGGATAGAACCCGTGTCTCCTGCATTGGCAGGTGTATTCTTTACCATTGACCCACCAAGGAAATCCACCTTTCTCACTTTCAAGCCATAAAAATGTTCTTATGTATGTAATAGTTATATCTTTTCTAACAGTTACATCTTTCTGAAATAATTTTACTTTTCATGTGAAGTTTTAAATCCATAATAACCCACTTTAAAAAAAATTTCTTTATTTGGCTGAGCCAGGTCCCAGTTGCAGCGTGAGAACTCTTAGTTGTGGCATCTGGGATCTAGCTCCCCAACCAGGGATCGAACCCAGGGTCCATGCACTGGGAGCGCAGGGTCTTAGCCACTGGGCCTCCAGGGAAGGCCCCTAAGCCACCTTCCTAAACGATGTTACGTGGAGATCTAGTTACATTTCTTTTTATGTATAATGAGCCTCTTTCCTTAACATCACTTAAACTGTTGATTCACTTCTTATTGATTTGTGGTCCTGCCATTATAGTATATTAAGTTTCACTGTATTCAAGAGTTTTTCTCAAAGCTACCTTCTGATCCGTTGGTCTTTGTTTCTTATTATGTCTGTACCACTGGTAATATGACATTGTGCTGTATCCTAGTAATTGCTCCGGTGAGTCACTCTTGTTCTCATCTTCAAGACTGAAGATGAGAACAACCAACCAAGAGGTTGGTTTAGAGCTTTATTCTTCCATATAATTAAGGAGATTTATTGAATTTCTCAAAAAAAAAAAAAAGATTGACTGGACTTTTGATTGGGGTTCCACCAAATGATTTGGCATGGCTTGTTTTTAGGTTACTGAGCCTGATCTCGTGATCGTACCTCTCAGTTTATTCAGGAGTTTAAAAATAAGTCATCTTTGAATAACATTTTTTTTAAAACATTTAGTTTTCTTTAGGTGTTTTAAAGTCCATATTTAACAATAACATCTGGATCATCTTGGGATTGGCATCAGTTAATTGTTTATCCTTTGAGATTTGATCCCTTTTTTCAAAAATAATTAATTATTTTTTGGCTATTCTGGGTTTTCACGGCTGCCACAGGCTCTTCTCTAGTTGCAGGCAGTGGGGGCTCCTCTCTAGGTGTGGTGAGCAGGCTTCTTGTTGTGGTGACTCCTCTTGTGGAGATTTCTCTTGTTGTGGAACTCAGGCTCTAGGGCACAGGGGCTTCCGTAGTTGTGGCACGAGGGCTCCATAGTTGTGGCTCCGAGGCTCTAGAGCACAGGCTCCGTAGTTGTGGCTCATGGACTGAGTTGATCTGCAGCATGTGGGATCTTCCCAGATCAGGGATCAAACTTGTGTCTCCTCCTTTGGCAGGTGAAATCTTTATCACTGAACTACCAGGGAAGCCCTGATCCCATTTTTTGGGCTTTTGTATGTTGAATGATTTTAGGTTTTATCCTGGACATGAATATTTAGATTATAGCCTGGAATGTTATATTTTGGAGACAGGATTATTTTATTTTATTTTATTTTATTTTTTTTATTATTTATTTATTTATTTTGCTGGGGGGTGGGGTGGAGAGGGAGAGCAGCAGGCGGACCACTTCTATTGGTCTTTCATTTGTCCATTTTCATCCATCTTTGTTCTTTGGCCTGTGTGGGCCTCCCATCGCAGTGGCCTCTGTTGTCGCAGAGTACTGGCTCTGGGCGCATGCGCTCCAGAGCTCCAGCTCGGTAATTGGACACATCTGGGATCTTCCCAGGCCAGGGATGGAACTGGCGCCCCTTGCACTGCAAGGCGGCATCCTTACCCACTGGACCACCAGGGAAGCCCCGAGACAGGATTATTTTATTTATATGGGGCTTCCCTCGTGACTCAGATGGTAAAGAATCTGCATACAAGGTGGGAGACCTGGGTTGGATCCCTGGATTAGAAAGATTCCCTGGAGAAGGAATGGTAACCCATTCCAGTATTCTTGCCTGGAAAATCCCCATGGACAGAGGAGAGCCTGACGGGCTACAATCCTCGGAGTCTACCTTCCAGATAGTAGCATCTAGATCATCTGAGGACTGGTATCAGTTAATTGTCTTACCCTTTGAGATGGGATCACATTTTCTTGGCTTTTGTACGTTGGTTTTAAATAATTTTATCTTGGACATAAATATTTAGATTATAGCCTGAATGTTATGTTTTGGAGACAGAATTGTTTTCTGTTGTTCCAGAGGGTGTTGACGTCTTTGTGTTAGTGCGCAGTCAACTTGCTTAGATTCAGACAGCAAACTCTTGCCTGCAGTGGGCTCGGTTCAAGTGTCTGCTGTAGATTTAGACTGTTTAAACACAGAACACGGGTGCGCTCTTCAAGACTCTTACAGGGCTTCTCTGGTGGTGCAGTGCAAGGGGCACCGGTTTGATCCCTGGCACGGGAAGATCCCACATGCTGTGGAACGGCTGGATGGATGTGTCCAATTACGAGCCAGCGCTCTGGAGCTCATGTGCCCAGAGATGACACTCTGCAACAAGAGAGGCCACTGCGATGGGAGGCCCACACAGGCCAAAGAACAAAGATGGATAAAAATAAATAAATGAAGGGCCAGTAAGAGAGGCCAAAATTAAAAACAAAAAGACTCTTTTGTCGTCAGGACTCCTTTTCCTGGTTCCTTCAGTTCCTCTCACCAGAAGGATGTCAGGCTGTCTGTTGCGGTTGTAGCTGCCCCTGGGCCTCTGTGTGGGGACTGTGGCCACCTTCAGGCCAGAGCTGCACGCACTGGGAACTCAGCGTGCGTGGACTGCTTTTCCAAGTCCAAGAGATGTCCCCTCCTCGCAAATGGGTATTTCGGTCTTCAGAGACCTCAGATAGGTTTTTGGGTCAGGTTCACAGAGTCTGTAGTAGTTCTTTGCAAGATTATGAATGTATCAGTCTCCCTATTACATATTCTTTTGCCTATTTTTAAGTTGAGGTTTTGGGTTTTTTTTTTTTTTTCTTTTCTTTTTTTAGATTTATTTATTTATTTATTTTGATGGGGGAGGGGCGGGAAGGGAGGGGAGCAGGCGGGCCACTTCCATTAGTCTTTCATTTGTCCACTTTCATCCATCTTTGTTCTTTGGCCCGTGTGGGCCTCCCATCGCGGTGGCCTCTGTTGTCGCAGAGCACTGGCTCTGGGCGCATGCGCTCCAGAGCTCCGGCTCGGTAGTTGGACACATCGGTCCAGCCGCTCCGCAGCACGTGGGATCTTCCCAGGCCAGGGATCGAACCAGTGCCCCTTGCACTGCAAGGCGGTATCCTTACCCACTGGACCACCAGGGAAGCCCATGGGTTTTATTTTTGAGTTATGACTGTGCTTTATTCTGGGTTTAGATAAAATGTCATGAATGTTTTCTTCTAGTTTATGGCTTGCCTTTTTACCTTTTTCTTGTTTTTTTGATAGTTTTTTGATAGATATTTTTGAAGTCTCATTTATCAGTGTTTTTCTCTTACACTTCATATTTTTGATGTCTTGTCTAAGGAGTCTTTGCCTACTTGAAAGTTGCAAAGATTTTTAAAATATTTTATTCTAGAGGTTTTATAGTTTAGGTCCATTTAGTGTTAGTTTTTGTGTCGGCATAGAGATGAGAGTCAGATTTTTTTAATAAGTAGCTCTGTTTGTTGAGAGACTACCAACTTCATCTACCCTCCCCCAGCCCTGGCTTCTTTGTTAAAATTCATTTGAACACATGTGTGAGATTTAAATTTTGGGCTCTTTTTCCATTACATTTTATGTCTGTCTTTATACCAGTACCACATTCTCTATTACGGTTTTATGATGTCTTAAAACCCTCCAACTTTGTTCTTCTTTTTTCAAAATTGCTTAAGCTATATTACATCCTTGCCATCATGGAGTAATATTTTATAGTGTGCTCTATCGTGAACATGGTTTTGTTTCTATTGTGAAATTTTCTAATTTCTGTTTTCTATTTTGTTTCTACTGTTGTGTAGGAATGCCATGTTTTTGTGTCTTAATTTTGTATCCAACAACTTAGCCAAACTCCTGTTAGTTCTCACAGTTTGTCTTTAGGTTTTTTTTTTTTTTTTTTTTTTTTTAAATATTTTTTATAACCTGTTATTTTGCTATGCTTAACAATAGTATGCTTACTGATAGTCATTTGGGCTTCTTTCTAGTTATTTTCCCCCTTTACTCTGTATGAACTAGATCCTCAGTACTGTGTTGAATAGAAGTGGGGGTAGGACTTCCCTGGTGGTCCAGTGGGTAAGGACACCGCCGTGTGGTGCAGGAGGCACCCGTTCAATCCCTGGCCTGGGAAGATCCCACGTGCCGCGGAGTGGCTGGACTGATGTGTCCAGCTACCGAGCTGGAGCTCTGGAGTGCATGCGCCCAGAGCCGGTGCTCTGCAAGGAGAGAGGCTGCTGCAATGGGAGGCCCACACAGGCCAAAGAACAAAGATGGATGAAAATAAATAAATGAAAGACCAACAGAAGTGGCCAAAAAAACACAAAGAAAGAAAGAAAGAAAGAAAAAGAAGCGGGGGTAGCAGAATTGTCTTCAACTATGACTTGTGGTCTTCTTTGTGTGTTTATTTTTAGTTTAGGACTTGTGCTTTGTTCTACCTGCTGTGCTTTTTTCTAAGATCCTTTTCCCTTCAAATTTCTTTGAAGTTTTGTTTCTTTTGAGATAATTGATATGGAGTTTGTAACTGTCAGTTTGTAACTAATAGATAAAATGTAAAGTCTCAGATCTCGGTGTTATCTTTTGTTTCTGTTGATAGTGGCTGTGGTGTCTTATTTTTTGTTTGACTGTATTTAACTTTGTGCTGACCAATATAGTCATAGGAATAGTTTGAATCCCCACATGAAAGCCTTCTGACACTAGACAAGATTTGTATTTGCTTGAGCCAAAGAAATAGAAAGTTGGAAAAAAACAAACAAAAAGAGAAATAGAAAGTTTAATTCTTCACTTTTGACTTGATAATTGCTAATGTCTTTTCAGCCGTGTGGT